>CP136868.1:31307115-31907115 GCA_033000465.1 Sciaenops ocellatus | reverse complement strand
GCAAAAAAAACAAACCAAAACAAAAAACAGGAATCAGACCAGCCAATTACCATTTTAACTGGAGAATGTGAAGTTGTGAGCATAACCCCTAAATTACACTCGGTATAACGCTGTGATGCTGAGGCCGTGATGCTGTTTTGCTCTGTTCTCTAAACAGCTTCATACCCCAACGGGAGCGTTTCAGAACTGTTTTGACTGTCAGACTTTGTTTGTTTGCTCAGATTTTGTCATTTCTCTTGGTTTATGTGCTTCTACAATGAGTAAGTAGGCTATGTGTTTTGCAATCGGGTTTTGCACTGGGTTTGAAAACTGACTGGATTCTTTATGCTGTTACTGTATCTGACTTCCTGCGGGTGTGTGATGAGGTGTACATCACAAATAGACCAGCTGTGTCTACTCCATAAAGCAGATCAGGGAGTTGCTTCTGGGACACTTTGAAATGCACCGTGATGCTTCTGGTAGAATCACAATTGTTGTCTTTAATTAATGCGATCAGCTCCGCCAGCCATGGTGCAGCCAGACTGCATTGCAGCCGTATCCGGTGAAATTTAGAGGTAACCCTGACTTAAATGAAAGGTATCAAACTCTTCCAACACTATGAAAATTCACACCAGCTCCAGCAGCAGACTGGCAGGACTGTTGTAGATACTACACTATTGAGCAGCAAAGCAAAACCGTTTTTTAGGCTTTCAGGCAATTTTTTCCTCCACCTTCTCATGTAACTACATAATTGTGTTATGAGATGTACGCTCTGTCAAAATGCTCCCGAATGCACAGCGGCACTTCAGCTGAACAGAGCTGATCTTTCTACACATAAGGAGTTATTTGTAACCCTAAGGTGGTTGACATGAACACAGCCAAATCCCCTCATGTCAGTCAATTTTCTTTTGTTTTATTTAATTTCCCATAATTATAGTAGCCTGTTCTCATTCCCAGATCATCAGATTCTTACACTTTGATCCACATAGCATCTCATACAAGCAAAGGGTACCCTGAGCTTATGTATAAGAAAACCTAAACCTACCATGACAGGTGATGTGGTATAAAGAGGGAGGAATCCACACCTGGAGGTTGTGGAGGTGGATGGATGGTCGAAAAAAGGGACTTTCACCCAGGAGACTTCTGTATCCTATGTGAAACCAACAGTAAATGCTAAGATATAAGTTTTAAGTTTTGTTACATGTGTCTGTGACTTGCGTAAACCTAACAAAGTAGTTTGGGTGCCTAAACCTGACCAAACTTTGAGAGTTCCACAGCGTTAACTGAGTGGTAAAAAGACTTTCTGGCAGAAAGGATTTGTGGCAGCTGTGGCTGTTTCATACAGCCGCTAAAGCATACCCTGTGCATCTGTATGAGACCTCGAGAGGTGTGACAAAGGATTAGTATTTGAAGACTTGAGATGGAGACACACACAGACACAGGTATTAAAATATTTGGAACATTCCTGTGCTATTATATAGACCAGTATCAAACTTGCCATTTTTAAGCAAAATTTTAGAGAAGCTTGTTTTTTATTAGTTAAATGGTTTTATGAACTCTAATAACATTTTTTTAAAGTTTCAATCTGGTTTTAGGGCCAATCACAGCACTGAGACAGCACTGCTAAAGGTTGTAAATGATCTCAGATGCAAAATGGATATGAAAAAACCCTGTATCTTAGTGTTACTTGATTTAACTGCAGCCGTTCATTCAATTCTTTTAGGTAGACTTCATAGTTTGATTGGCATCTCTAGTACTGTTTTTAACTGGTTCAAATCTTACCTCAATGACAGAGATTTTTTTGTTAGTATAGGTGACTGTTCATCAAATAGTTATAAAATAAATTGTTGTGTTCCCCAAGGCTCAATTTTAGGACCTACTCTTTTTAACCTTTACATTGGGGACGTCATCAGGAGACACGGCATTAATTTCTATAGCTACGCTGATGACACACAGCTTTACTTTGCCGCGTCTCCTGATGACTCAGGGCCAATAGATGCCCTTTTTAACTGCATTTTAGACATAAAACTATGGATGGCAGAGAATTTTTTACAGCTCAACCAGGACAAAACCAAAGTTTTAATTATCGGTACTGAAGCACAGAGAGAGAGAAACTAACTATAAAACTCCAAGCACTGAATTTAAACCCTTGTCAACAAGTTAAAAACCTGGGAGTTATCATTGATTGTGATCTTAGCTTTGAGCCCCATATTAAAAATATTACTAAAACTGCCTTTTATCATCTTAAGAACATTGCCAAAGTACGGCCGTTTCTCTTTCAAGCCAATACAGAGACATTAATGCATGCTTGTAGAATTGACTATTGTAACACTCTACTTTCTGGTCTACCTAACAAAAAATTAGATCAACTACAGTTATTACAAAATTCAGCTGCTGGTCTGCTGACGAAGACCAGAAAGAGAGCACACATTACACCCATTTTAAAGTCTCTGCATTGGCTGCCTGTGCGCTTCAGAATCGATTTTAAGATTCTTTTACTGATTTATAAATCTCTTAATGGTCTTAGTCCAACCTATTTATCTGATTTACTTTTACCTTATGAACCCTCAAGGACCCTCACGTCTTCTTGGAGTGGCCTTTTAATAATACCAAAAATCAGAACGAAGACCCACGGTGAGGCGTTTCTCACTGTGGTCCTCGTATGTGGAACAGCCTCCCTGAAGACCTGAGGGCATCAGAGACTGTTCATATTTTTAAGAGCAAACTTAAGACTTATCTTTTTAATTTGGCTTTTACTTGAACCATTTTTAAATATTTTTCTGCTTATGTGTTTTAATGTTAAAACATTTTCTCTTTTATTTATTGATTTATTTGTCTATATATATATATATATATCTTAACCATTATTTAAGCTATCTATATATTTTATTATGCCTTTCTTTTTAATTATTTATTTATTTTTTTATCTAGCTATTTACACATTTTTACAGATTAGTTTTACTATTGCAGTATTATACATTTTAATGGTTTTCTTCTCTTTCTTTTTTCTTTTTATTTATTACTATTGTTATTATTTTATTTTATTTTATCTTTTTTTTATTTATTTTTTTTATTTTTATCTAATTCATTTCTAACCTGCCTCCAGTGTTTCCTCACTGCTCGACGATGAGATGGCGCTTCCTCAGTTTGTGCTTTGTTTATAATGGGATGTGTGGGATGGAGGGTCTGGGGTGGAGAATTGGGGTTCGGCTGTGGGTGTTGGGGTGGAGGGTTGGGGATAGGCGGAGGGTGTTTGCATGTGAAGCACTTTGTGTTACATTTATTGTATGAAAAGTGCTACACAAATAAAGTCTGATTGATTGATTGATATTGTTCTTCTTATCAAACTGTTGATGTTTAGAGTCTGATAAGAGTTGTCCCCTCTTGTTAGAATTCACATACTGCTAGCAGACACATACACTGACACACCACCATCACATCGACCATACTCACACTTCTTCTACCACCTCTCCTGGGTTACATATTACACAGTATAATGTTGGATTCTTCTCCTCCTCCCCATGTACTTAACCTTGTGTCTCACCTGTGTGTTTTCAAGATAACAGCCAGAGAAATTCCTGCTTCAGTGGCCGGGTGCTGCAGGGTTCGGTCGTTCTTTGGATGTATATGGAGGAGGCAGAGGACTCATGGGAAGACTTCTCCCTGGAAATGAAGCATCGTCCACCTTTGTGTGTCAGTTCTGCCTCCTCTCCCCAGCTGCTTTTACACCTACGTCCTCCACCCTTGTCCTTCCCCTTCTCGTTGCTCTCCTCCTCCTCCTCCTGCTTCTCCATCCTCCTCCCTCCGCTCAGCTTCACATCAAAGAGGAAAAATACATGAATACAGTGGATGTGTCTTTTAGATGTGGTGCAAATTTAACAGAGTGGAGACAGTGTGAGCTATCTGTTGTAATTTTAAATCCCCTTTCGATTTTTGGATTACATAACATTACGTAATTGCATGTGTAACTGTAAGAATATTTGGGAGGCACTTTGACCAATAATACTCTGCAACAAAACTTCAGCTCCTCTGAGATTTCACCAGTAAGAACGGCATTAAACAGAAAGCACATGACAGTGCTGACTGCTTTAAAGAGAAAAGACCGATACAAAAGAGAATACCTGCTCCTTGAAGGTAAAGCACGGGATGACATGCATCAGGAGGAATTAGGAATGCCTGATAAAATGTGTAGTAAAAGAACAGCGATGAATGTGGTGGGGCAACTTGACTGATTTATGTTGTGTTTCTCTGTGTTATCCATTGGAAGCTTTCTGAGAAAGAACGAGAACACGAGTTTAAAAAGGGAAATCCCGTCCTCACATCTATTCATCTATCTCCCTCTTCTTTGCTCAATTTCCCCTTTCTCATTATCTTCATTTATCTCTCTACTGTATGCACATTACACTTTTCTTTTGCCAACCACACCCAGTATTTTAGTCCAGTAATTCTTAGGGCAAGTGTTTGCCACAATCAGAACACAATTGTTAGAGTGCCCACTGTCATACCTGAATATCAGTAGACCAATTCACCTCAAGAGTTCAACGCCGCTTCTCTTAAGAGCAAATCATAATGAAAATTGTAGGTTTAGGAGCCAGAAAGAAAGGAGGGAGAAAAAAAGTGAGGAGCGCTGTTTGGTTTCTAAGCAACAGTTAACGCTGGGTGCAGCAAGAGCTGCAGGGTGGGTTCCTGTGTTCCCATGTTTCTGCCTTCGTCTCCACATTCTCTTCCTGAGGAATTTGACCCGCCTGACCTCTCTGAATATGTCTGGATTTACCCTCCCCTCCGACACACAGTCACAGTGCACTGTAATTGAAAGCCTTTATGAGAGCAAACCTCTTTTTTGCCTCTTCATCAGAGGTAGCCTTGGCCACAAAGCCATGTGTGCTGTAGCCGACACATATGTTAAATTTAAGAGCTCTTCTGAATAATTTTGCGTCCAGTGTTTCATGCTGTGTACAGGCCATATTTGATACTTGCTGAATGCTGGTGCTGGTGAAATAAGGAAGCCAAGCCATCGATGGAGATCCACCAGCCAAGAAATGTTTGCTTTGCTGAAACTCAACACACAGAAATTAGCCATCACTGTGCGATAATTTTCTGATGTTAAATTCAGACAAAATTCAGACTGTTCTTGTAATTGGACCCAAACACCTCAGAAACTCTCTTTCTAGAGACTTAGTTACTTTAGACGGGATCACCCTGGCCTCCAGCTCCGCCTTAAAGAATCTTGGAGTTGTTTTTGATCAGGATTTGTCCTTTAATGTCCACATAAAACAAATTTCGAGGACTGCTTTCTTCCACTTACGTAACATCGCCAAAATCAGACGCATCGTATCTCAATCGGATGCAGAAAAGCTAGTCCATGCATTCGTTACTTCTAGGCTGGACTATTGTAACTCTTTGTTATCAGGCTGCTCCAATAAGTCTCTTAGGGCTTTGCAGCTAATTCAGAATGCTGCTGCACGTGTTCTGACAGGAACCAAGATCAGAGATCACATCTCTCCCATTTTGGCTTCTTTGCATTGGCTACCTGTTAAATCTAGAATAGAATTTAAAATTCTTCTCCTTACATACAAAGCTCTTCATGGTCAGGCACCATCATATCTAAAAGAGCTCATAGTACCTTACTATCCCTCTAGAACACTGCGCTCTCAGAATGCTGGGTGGTTCCTTGTGGTTCCTATAGTCTCCAAAAGTAGACTGGGAGCCAGAGCTTTCAGCTATCAAGCTCTCTCTCTCTCTCTCTCTCTCTCTCTCTCTCTCTCTCTCTGTCTGTCTCTTTCAGGGTTATGCCTGGTCAGGCATGGTATTGGTTGAAGATGTAGTCACCTCCCCCCCCTCTCCCAATCACCATCACCATCTGTAAACATACATGTCTCATTAATGCATGTTAATGCATGTTACTAACTAAACTTCTTCCCCGGAGTTTCTGTGCTCTCTCGTCCAGCAGGTTCTCATGGATCGTGGCTGCTGCTGTGGTCCTGCATGACGTCCACTACATATATTTTTACTGTCATTATTGTTACCATATCTCCATCACAGTTCATAGTTAGTCAATGTTTTGCTGCTGCTGTGCATCTGTGTCTCTCTATCTCTCTTTATTTCTATCCCCCTCCTCTCTCTCTCTATCGACCCCTCTCTATCTTTAACTCAACCGGTCATGGTGGATGACCGTCTACCAATGAGCTTGTGTCTGCCCGAGGTTTCTGCCTGTTAAAAGGAAGTTGATCCTCGCTACCGTCACCAAGTGCTTGCTCATGGTGGAACTGTTGGTCTCTGTAAATAATATTATAAAGAGTACGGTCTAGACCTGCTCTGTATGAAAAGTGTCATGAGATAACTTTTGTTATAATATGGCGCTATTTAAATAAAATTGAATTGAATTGAATTGAATTGAACAGAGTAACATCATAATTAGTCTTATGAATAATAAGAGTAGAGACATTCAGAACAAGGTGTAACACATATTAACATTCACATTAAAATCCTATTAAACACTTCTGTACAAGTTTCATGCAGTATGTGCACAGACACTTTGTAATGCTCTGCAGCTGCAACTTCTACCTCAAAGATATTCCTTAGAATGTGACATACAGTGTATGATGGACAGGAAGCATAATTTTTGCAGCTATATCTGTGTGTGTGTGTGTGTGTGTGTGTGTGTGTGCGTGTGTGTGTGTGTGCGTGTCAGAGAAAGAAGAGATAGTGTGTGTGATTGCACATGCCTGCAGTGGGGTGAAACATGGAGGTGTATGGGGGTTGATCAGACAGAAGGCCATCTGAGAGCACGGTACACACTCCATCTGGACACACATTCGCTGTGAAAAAGAGTGTGAAAGAAGAAGAAAGAGAGACACATACACACACACACACACAGAGAAGGTGAGATTATAATCTTGAATCTTAAAAATCAACCTGTAAAATTTCCACCAATGTCTCTACTACTTTTGACGGATGTTTTATTTTATTTGCATAATATCCATTTGCACATATTACACAGTAATGTATGTATCACTCGGTTTATGTTTTTATTCATTTAAATATTTTCACATTATACAAAAATACAGATAGTAGAAATGTGAAAGTTTTTTAAAATAAAATTTAAAAAGTATAAAAAAGAAATTAAGAGAGGCTAAATATAAAGCCAGGATATCTAGTACACAGGGGCATACATAGAGACAGTGCAGGCCTATGGGCTAGGGGGGCCCATAGAGAGAATGGGCCATTCAGCCTTGGGGGGGAACTGGCCCTTGTGAGTGATTCAAATTGCAATCTATAAATGGCAATGACAAAATTCTTTTTTCTACTTAACCCTCCTAAACTCTTAATCACGTGACGACAATACAAAATGCTAGGGCCATCATAATTGCTCGCAGTGGGGCCAATTACGCCATCTGTGCTGTCTCTAAGATGTTGTACCTTTAAATAGTGCTAGATTTGACTGGTTTTGCTCTGGACAAGCAGTCTCCATCATAAGTTGAAGTTGCTCAGAACGCTCTGTTCTACGTGAGCTCTTCCAGTTAAATGAACATGTTAACTGCAATAATAAAACCTGTTACTGTCAGCCCTGTTTCACTGCTTTAGTAACAACATTTGTGGGGATTCTGATAAAAGTTGTTTGAGCCAAACTTCAAATATTTTTAGTACCTTGTTGCAAAAAGGCAATACAACAGGATGATCTCATGAATAGAGAACCTGTAGAAATGTAATGGTGTAAGCCGATTTTTACCAGTTTAAGGGATGTAAAATAATATCTGTGTGCAATTTTATGATAGATGAACTTCCCTACATCCCTTGTAGCCCAGCCAATATTTTACTTATCACCATCAAGATTCTTTCCGCGTATTCTAGCTCATTGATAACATGTATTCCCTTTACCAACTGTTTATCCCAGAAAAATGATTTCTGGGTTTGAGATCCAAACAGAGGAGTAGCTAATATTTATATTATGATACTCCTAAAATGTTGTGTGCCCATGCCCGTCTGGAGTCTTTTCTTCTGTGTGTCTTGTTGTATTACTACTGCTGTGATAACAGTTCCATAACATTACATGGATCCACAAGGACCTGCGTTTTCCACTGTTATGCAACCAAGGTAAGTTCTTCTTAGCATAAAGCATAAAGGGACTACAACCTCGTTCCTGAATGACAAATGAATGAACTTTATTGAATAAATAAAACATCATCATCAGAAATATATATATATACTGCATATATATTTTTGCCCCTTGTGAAACACCTGTAATGCCATTTTCTGCCCTGATTGTGACCAGGCATTGCAGGGAAATGTAAAGAGTAAAGGTGGAGGAGAAGGTTCACATGAGGCAAAAAAAGTAAAAAAAAAAAAGAAAAAAAAAAGACATCTGGTATTGTCCGAGGACCACCTTCCCTCTTGATCCCACTTGA
Source organism: Sciaenops ocellatus (assembly GCA_033000465.1). Taxonomy (NCBI): domain Eukaryota; kingdom Metazoa; phylum Chordata; class Actinopteri; family Sciaenidae; genus Sciaenops; species Sciaenops ocellatus. Next base: position 31,898,731 of record CP136868.1, on the reverse strand, counting down.
ACTAAATGTATAGGTGTGGTTTAATCTTTTCCAGCTTCATAGCAAGAACTTTAGAATTCACACTAATCAGACAAACAGGTCTAAAAACATTTGGGTAAATGGGATCTTTACCTTCTTTTACATTTAAAGAAATCAGAGCCTAATTAAAAGTTTCTGGCAGTTGCCCTAGTGAAGCGATGCATTTGTTGGAATAGGAGGAACAATTTTATAATATTCTGAGGTCTATTGTCCAGCCTTGATTAATAATATACAGTAGCACTTCTACTGTTACGGGACTATCTAGATCTTTCTGATCTCCAGACATTTTTGGTGAGTTAATCTTTGAAAATATTTCATGCCCTCCTCTGGATTACTCTCTGATTTGTAAAGGTGGTTATATTAATGTAGAAAAATCTTGGTAATATCTCTTGTGTTTATTGTATTGTTCTGCTCCCCTTTCTTTTCTGTGTAAAATTTTATCTATTGGTAGAATATGGTAGAAATGGAATATAATATTCATTAATCCCCTGAAAATAAGAATCATGTCTTCTTCACCTTAGAATTTATATCTACAGAGGGAGTGGGTCCTCTGATTCGGGGTCTGCCATGTTTCTACAGTAAAACATACAAACTGGCTCCAGAGAGGACCTTTCACGTTTGAAGTGAGTTCACGGCCACAGTAGTGTTTCTTTCACGCTTGCTCTTTCTCCTAGGCTGAGATGTTTTTTCAAGATTCTGTCCATTTTCCAACATTGTTTGTATTTGTCTTTTTCCATCTGAATAGACCCTAGATACCGGAGAAGTCTCTAGAGTCTTTCCATCCTCCTCCAGCCTTATCTGTTGATCCATTATTTATCTGGAAAAAACTCTCATGTTCCTCTTCTGCTAAGCTTCTTCAAGGGACTATTCTTCTCAACCACATCTGACTCCTGAAATACGGACACAAATTTCATCACAGCATGATCTGTCAATGTTAAAAGTCTTATTTTGAAGGAATCTGATGGTACGGCGGCAGATACTTCTGTATAGCTTACCAGAGGGCAGCAGGGTTAACATGGTGAGGCTGGAGTGGGTATTGTCTTTTAGTATCTATGGGCTCTGTACTGACACCTCACTGACAGAGTAGACTGGTACCAGTGATGTTCTGGAAGGTTTCAATCATGAGCTGCTGAGCCCTCCTGCCCTGGGCCGTGCACAAACCATGCCAGTTTGTGTTGTTTATAGTCAGGATGCTTTCTGTTGCTTCTTTAACAAAAACTTGGCACAGGGATCTTGCCTTTTTAACATTTTGTTTAAAAAGATATAAGTTTTTATTTCTTTGAACGGAACTTTACAGCCCATTTAGACAGCCATAACGTTAATGTATATATTTTATATGAGGAGGGAAATGGAAAACAAAAAATCAATGTCCGAAAATCTCAAACAGTAACCAATAACACATAACAACAAACATAACAGTTCTTGCATACTGTATGATTTGGTTGCTTTTTGGTGAAGTTGGCAGTTTTCCCCCTTTAACTGGCAAACTTGACACTCCATTGACATCTGTTCTGAGCTCATCATTGCCCTCCTTGATTTCTGTCGTATCTGCTTGCAAAACTGCAAAAAGATTTCCAACCTGCCTCATCTCTTCTGTGGCCTTTTCCAGGGACTGTTGCATGGCAGACAATTACTTACCTCTTTAACCTCTCCTCTGCCAGAGGGCTTGCTTGCTATTAGCTCTGCTGGCTATGCTAGCATTCACATTTTGCTTGGCTGCTCGTCATAATGCATAAATCATCTCACAAATCAACAAAAAGCCTGCCCTTCACTTAAAACTAGCCCAAACAATCAAGTTTGACTAGCAAATTTGTGAAGGGAGTTTCAAATTTGTTCTCCAATGGACAACTCACAATGCATCTTTTGTTAAATGCATTGACTATATTTTAAAGCTATTAAATGTTTTCATGTCATTTTGCAGTGGACCTTCAGTGGAAGTCCACAAAATAAACATTTCTGTGTCTGTTTCCATTGTGCACACTGTTGCACTAAACTATGCATAATTTTGTTCTACCCTGACCATGACCTTGATATGCACCAAGTGTAAATTAGCAATAAACCTTCCAAAAAGGGATATTTCAGAGGGTAAAAAAAAATCTTTTTAATAATCTCTGGGGACTGTTGACGTTGTGGTGTTTCAGTCTGAAAAAAAGTGTCACTAAGCGATAATGAAGATTACACAGTGTTAATTGTAGAGTACATGAGCAGATAAGGGGTCAGTGGCTTTGTAACAGTGTTACCATTTAAGTCACAACTATTATGGTCAAAACCAATGACAAGGGTGTGCAGATCGCCTTCTATTTTCACACTATGAATTCGTCCTTCAAAGTCTGGGAGTCAACACACATGCACAATCAAAAGCACACTGCCTCACCACTGGCTGCTGTTCCACTTCCTATTTTTGCAATATGTATATAGTCAGTCATCAGTATGAATAACCACCAGTGAAATATTATATTTACATGTATTCATTCTTAGTTTCTGAGGAGGGATGGTGTGTACCACAGTTCAGGAAGATTTTGTACATCAGCAGCTGAAGGAAAGTGAATGAACATTTGCATCTTGAATATGAGAAACTAGAAAATGAGGTAAACACATGTCAGCTTCTTGATTATTTAAATGACAGTCCTTTATAGGTCAGTATGCGCATGCAGACCATCCACAGAGTGGCATGCTTATAAACTAGCCACACCTGCACTAAAATCATATAATCTCAAATCTTGCAAACTCGCTCACACATACACACACATTATTGCAGAGGTGTTGAGAGAGTTGACCTGTGGTCCTATAATCAGTGCTCAATGTGCTCCACTGTGTTATATAAGGGAGCAGCGAGTGCTAGTCAGATCCTCCTACAGATGCCTGAGCAGTCACGACTAACGCGGATGTTCTCCATCCATCCACTCAGCCTGGCTAACGTAGACTTCACCTTAGCCTCTGCTCCTCAGTCCCACACAAACACATGCGCAACCACACACACACACACACATACACACATTTACAGGGTGTATATGTCCTTTTCCAGAATTATGTAAAAAAAACAAAAAAACATTTACAAATAAAATAAAGTATTTATGATATGGAATTTATGTGTTTGAATTTCTGTGGTGGAGAATATGAAGTGGGGTTGAAGGAGGGGTGAATGGAGGAGAGGGAAAGAAGTGTAGAAAAGAGGCAGATATAAAATCAGACCCATGTTGTGCAAATGTTAGAGGATGAAAAGCTACAGTGCTAAATGCTTCTGCTTTGTGATAATACACATGATATGATCAACTTCAGCTCATTCTACAAATCCCAGAGGTCCCACATCCTTTTAGATGTATTTTTCCAACCTCAAGGAAAGGGTTATTTCACCATAGACCTGAAGCAGCCTTTGGGACCTCAGTACCTCGGGCTCTGAGAAGCCTGTAGCTGGGAATAGCAGGCAGATCCTACCCACCATCTGATGTTCTCATGCAGTGCTGTCTGCAGGGAGAGAGATGAACCCTGATGAATAAATATGAAGATAACCTGCACCTCTGCTGCACTTTTTCTCTTTCCATTCCCCATATGGTTCTACTGAAGAGAAGGATAGAGGGGGGAAAAAAAATCAGATTTTCAAAAGAAGCCTCTGGGCCATTGTATTTGTCTATGTGCTCGTACATGTGCTAGTTTGTGTTTGTGTGTGTTTGTTTGTGTATGTGTGTATCTAACTCTCACTCTCTCTTTGTGTGCCACCATCTGAATGTGTGCATACGCATTAGTGTGTAGTTGCTGTGTGTGGGCGGCACTGTGTAGGAGTGTGCTGTAGCTTTTTGACAGAGCCTCCAGTAGCATGTATTTGTGAATCTTTTGTTTTATTCTCCATCTCTTATTCAGCTCTGCAGTAATCACACCTAGCAGTGCCGCTCAAGTGCTGCTGCCCTTGAATGAAGGGAAACAAAAAAGAGCTCTTTAAAGACTCATTTTCACTGGCCATTGTGCCTCACTTATCAAAGCTGAACGCTGACAGTAATGATAAACAATTTCTATATATTGATTATTAAAACAGATCCATAATACGCAAGACAAAGTGTTGTGTGTTTTTCCACCATAAATCAGTGCAACAAACAGAAACCAACAATCACAAATATCAAACCGGAACCTGTTGCGTATGTGAAATTTTGTTTTGAATATGTAAATACTTTGATATCTGCAGTGGCTGGTGCACTTCCTGGGCACGGCTTGTGTTCTGGCTGAGTAGGAAAGAGGTGTGGGTGGGGGATCAATCCATTCAGGGCCAAATTGTACCTTGTTTTGACTATCAGCAGGTCTACAGTGACAGTGAGAAAGAGGCAGAACAAAATGCTACAAGTGCTTTACAGGAAAGACGGAATAGAAGAGACACAGACTATCTGTGGGACACTTAAAACATGAATACTGTTTTGTTTCATTTTTGTTCAGGTGGTCCAAAAGAGCAACAGACTGATGGAGAGCAACACTCATTTCCAAATCAACAGCTTTGCAACACTAATAATCTATTTAGTCTCAAGTTTTCTATACAAAATGACACATGTCCCTAATGTTTAATAATTACTAATGCTAATTAGTTATGGAAGATTACAGTACAGTAATGTGTTTGACATTCTTGTCCCACAGTTCAGTTGAAATGTAGGTACAAATCCAAATCCAAAGCGAGCAGGGGGTAGTGCTCTTAGCTTGATTCCTGTTCATTTGCACAGGTCTTGCATCATTTTCAGTGAGTACAATATTCTATAAAGTCTGTGTTTCACTGAGATTTGCTGATGAAATTCCTGAGATTATTTAAAGAGATGACTGAAACCAAACATGTGATAAGTAGTAGAGCGCACATGCTGCCCTGTGTGTCTTCCATGTCTTTAACTGGTTTCTTTCTTTTTGATGAATTGTATTTGCTCCTCCAAATGAGTCTCCATGCAGAGATCCTTAAATGCTTTATGAACATGTGAGCCTCCTAAAAGAACAGAGTCCATTAAAAGAAATAACACAGAAAAATTGATTTTTTTTTTTGGTGAGAAAACAAAATAAAACATCGATCAGAGTGATTAGTGAACATGAGACATGAACATCCTGTCTGGACAGGATTTGTGTGTCCAGGAAGGCTGAGTAAATCTGCATGCACTGATGAGTAGACGTCGAATTTACAAACCACTTTGCTCATACAAATCAATTTGTTCATTTTCATTTTTAGATTTGTGCTTCATATTTTGTAAGCTAAGTGCTCACGTCATTGTTGAAATGCACAGCAGTGAATGCAACATTATGAGGCTGAGTTCTTTTCAGTTTCAGATTCAAGGTACTGTAAGATCTGTGCCTCTCTGAATGAACAAAGTTCAAAACCATGTGATGTTTTTCGTTCCAATCTGCCAGCAACACGCTGTCTTCTTTTTATACTGTGTAAAAGACAGGTCTGTCGTCTTCATGTTGAGCTGCGTACATCAGCAATTCACTTGATAACTGGCAGGAGATGGATGTAGAATAAGCGCAAGAGCAAGATGGTAAATGGACTGTACTTATATAACACCTTTCTAGTCTTCCGACCACTCAAAGCTCTTTTACACTACGTATCTCATTCACCCATTCACACACATTCATACACTGATGGCATTAGCTGCCATGCAAGGTGCCAACTGCTCATCAGTTTGAGGAGCTAACCATTCAGACACATTCACACACCGATGGCACAGCCTTCAGGAGCAATTTGGGGTTCAGTATCTTGCCCAAGGACACTTCGACATGCAGACTGGAGGACAGAGCGTATTCTGATCCTATATAAATGCTGTGAGCTAAAAACAGACAGCTTTATTGGCACATGGATGCACAACGTTCTGTGCATTCCATTAAGGGCTGTATAGACAACTTCAAGTTTGTCTTTCAGCAGGAAGAGGGTAAGTAAGGTCATAAAATCAATCAAATGTAAAATAGTTTAGATGCCATAAGGTGTACTGAGCCCCACAGCTTTCCACAGTTTATGTTGCCATTAAAGTAGACACAAACTAAACCAACAAGAGTGTTAAAGCATGCATTATCCTAAAACTATGACACATGCTGTATGTGTGTGTTCTCAAAAGAGTCTACCTGTCTACATGTTTACATTACAGCACCTAAATGTCTGTTTTGTGGCTTTGGCGAGATGTTCAGTACATAAAGCCATAATTCATCATACAAATGTCTATCTGTGTGTGTGTGTGTGTGTGTGTGTGTGTGTGTGTCAGTGAACGCTGTAGAGAGTAGTTTTATGAATGATGGCGAGATCAGAGACACAGAGAGACATACATTGCCCCATGTAGAGAGATGTGAAGTCAATGATGTGTTGTGTAATAATCGAGGCATTTCTGCCTCATTTGTGCTGCCAAAACTCCAGAATCTCGCAGCTTCTCTCAGCTTCCACACTTAATGCATCCAATCTGCACGCCGTCTTTACAGCACTGCCACTGCCTTACACCAAAAACAATTATTTCTAGGCAAATGTGTTTGTGTGTGTGTCAGCCTTGTGCCTATAAGGTCTGCTCTATGTACCAGGGACGTTATCGAATCAGAAGAGTGCTGAAGAGGTCGAAGAAATATGAGACTCCTGACAAAACATGTAAACGGAAAAGAAAATTGAAGCCTCAGAGAAACTGTGAAAACATGCTCTTTTAAAGCCGGAGAACATTGGATTGGTTGAGCTCAAGGTCTTCAGTACAGAGCAGCCTTATGACTGCGTAGGTGGCTGGGCTGTGCAGCATTGCGTTAGTAGGCAGGGAGGAGATATATTAACAGCAGGAATGCTGTAGATCATCAATTACCAGGACTTCTGCACTGACAGTTCATCCTCTGGCGCTAAGCCAAAGTGTCCTGACTTCATTTCACCTACCTCTGTCACCTAGCCCTCTAGCCCTACCCCCACACCCCATGATAATCCTCTCCATGGGGGGAAACCACAGACCGGGTGTGCCAATAGGCACAGTTATTTAGGGCATTATACTGTCAGCTGATTTCTTCAGGCAGAGCTGGTGAGAGTAATGGCCACACTGGATGATTTGTCAAGATCTGGGGTAGGGTCAGGTGCAGACAGAGTGAGGATTGGTGGACAAGATGAAAGGAAACTCACTTATAATACAGCAACTACACCAACTATTCAGGATACTTTTGGTTCTTCAAATTCTTGAGTTTTGGTTTTCAGAATGTTTGCTTCATTTGACAAGGGTTTTAGGACCTCTTTAGGTGTGTGTGTGTGTGTGTGTGTGTGTGTGTGTGTGTGTGCGTGCGCGCGTGTATGTGTGGTTGTTTGCTAATCAGCAAGTCATACTATGATTTATTCCTCCAATAGAAAGGGCTGTTGCTGATGTGGAAATTAGGTTTATTCATTTTCACAGATCATGATTCTCATCGTTCAAAGATGCAGTGCTCGTGCTCGGTGTGTAGACTGACAGTTTTAGGAAAGAGCCCAGCGTTTTCTACTGTGTATGAAACAACTTTGACGAGGTGAAGGAAGGATGAGAGGAAGGAAAGAGAATGAGACATATGTGAACTGTAGTTAGCATGGATTCACAGTATTGATTTCAATGGTAGAACCATGGACATCCTCAGTATGTTAACATATTCCAGACTTGGCTAAGTATTCTTTCTCTTTTGATCTTCTGCTGTAATCTGGATCAAAGCATTGATCCATATTAGAGGACAGAGGTCTAACAGTGGCTGAAAACCATACTCCAAGTGTGCCTACGTCATAAAGTACCTGGCCAGGTGTGTGCAGAGGTGAAAAATGGCAGAATTCAAACTCTCCTTTTGTGCACAACCACTTGCAACATGACGAATGGTTTTAAAGCAAGCTTGTCCAAGTGCATGCATCTTAATCTTTAAAATTATTGATCACATCAAAACACCAAAGACACAAGAAGGAGGAGTCTGTAAAACAGTTTTCAAAACACTTTGGGAACATGGTTGGACAACACATTGAAAAACAGAGTTCAGGTCAAGCGTACTGAAATATTCATCAACATGGTTAGCCTGATGCCTCCAATAAACAGAACAAAGTGATCAGTCTGTTAATAGGTCTCTTAATCATTTCCCCCACCATTCCCCCACCCCCATAGAGAGAGCAGCAAGAGTTACAGTAAGATGGAGATGAGATGAGTCTGGACTTGCGGTGGCACAGCATTCTTACACTTGTTGTTGTTTGGTACAGGGTGATGATATCTACAATTCATTTGTGGTATGTCAGGTATATCTGTGGGCGAGCAGTTTGGCCATAGGGTATGTCCCATTCTTTTCCTATGTGTCAGGTGTGCGTGTGTGTGTGTGTGTGTGTGTGTGTGTGTGTGTGTGTGTGTGCATACTGTGGATTCCTGGTGTGCAGGTTGCATGTGGGAGCAGAGAGAAAGCACCTGGCTGAGAGGTGAGTCACGGACGCAGGTAATCGCTCTGACATTTAATTCTAATGATGAAGTACTGGGAAGATAATGGTTCCTACTGGCATTAGCAAACATGCACGTACACACACAGCTGCATGTAAAATACAAGCACACAAATACACACATAAAAAGCACCTCCTCAACACTTACCACAGTAAAAACCTGTGCTTAAGACCCTGACTCATGCACATTAAGGCAGAGAATGCGGAGGAGGGAGAAGTGTATTGAGGCCCCAGACATGATGACAGTCAAAAGGACACTTACACAGCCAAACAGTGCCAGCGCTAACAGGAGGCAGACGGCGGCGATGAAGGAAGAGGGATGGAGAGGGTAAAGAGGTGACTAATGCAGGAGATGCTGATTAGCTTACTTGAAAACACAGTGTAAGAGTTAGAGAGAAATGGAAAGTGAGTTTATAGTTTCTTCAGCCAAGTACACTGAAAACTCTCAGATGAACTATTTCACTGTGGCGGGAAAGGCCAATATTCTCACATGTAATATTGTAGTCACCGAAAGAGTGGGCAGTTTCACAAGGTGCGACGTTTCCACTTCTGATTGCTGGTGAATTTATTTGAAAAGTTGAAGAGTAAGATGCAGTAAATTAAAGTGGGGTTTTCTCAGTTGCCAGTCTGTGTATTTGCATGTACAATAATTATACGGTCATGCATGTGTGTGTGTGTGTGTGTGTGTGTGTGTGTGTGTGTGTGTGTGTGTGTGCAGAGCTCATCAGCATGTTTAAGGTCACATCTGATGTCACCGTGCTTCCCCACAGTGAAAGGGTTGACTGCTGATTGTGGTTTGTCTGACTCACTGTGGTTTCCCTGTATCTCTATCAGATATAGCTGTGTGTGTGTGTGTGTGTGTGTATGTGTGTGTGTGAGAGAGTGAGAGATAGCAAAAGATTGACCAAAGGAGTGAGAGACTTTTCAGTTGCGATGTGACTCAGATGTGTTGTGGACTGCTTCCTCAGTCGTAAATGGCAGGGTAAATGTTAGGACACTGGGTCACCCTCCACACCACAGAGATCACAGCTCTGTCTCTCCTCCCTTGCTTCTGAGATTTTTTTGGGGTTTTTTTCTTGCGCCCACACACCGAATAACGCAAAGTACAAAAGCCCTCATTTATTTAACCTCTCTGAGTTTTGATGTTTTTGACACACTAAAACGCCCATGTGGTTTTGGGAAATTCTGTCTTTGAATTTCTTACTCTTTTGTTCTGCACCCCCCACCCCCCACCACCATCCTCCAAGAACAGCCACTATTTACTGACTGTCAGCTTGTGCTAAGACTACAATGACTTTATGAGTGACTGTGATTGTGTATTAAGACAGTGCGTGTGTTAGAGAGACACACCAAGAGAAAATTACACGTTTGATAAAGAAATCGACTGCAGGCTACCAGTGAAGCACAAGAGCCCTCGTAATTTCACTTGTTGCTCTGGTAACAGCAAGGACAGATTCAGGTGAGTATCGGTGTAAAGTAGTGAGTGCACACATGTCATTTATGTGTGTGTGTTGGATAAATGTGGTTGCGGACGACACACACCTGTCTTTGTGTAGGACCCACCAGGTCTTCATCCTAATCTCTGTCGGTCAATACAGTATATTACTCACTAACATTTCTTTATACACATCATTCTATCCTTCTTTTTACTACTTGAGTAAGCACAGCCTCATTCCTTTCAGTTGTTTAATAGTGGTTTGCCCTCACTAATGTACATCGCTCCTGCACAACTTTTATTTTCATCATCATTTTCTATGTCAGTGTAGCATTAGTGGCCTTTGCTGTCAACACATCTTTTCTTTATTTGGGGATGGAGGGGGACTCTCTTTGGATTGTGTCCCCCCTCCCTTACATCTTTGTATCTCCATTAAACATGATGCTTTTCATCAGATTCAAAACCGACAGTCCCTTTCACCAGGTTGTCACGCCCTCATCATTGTGCTGCTATTTAACGATGAATCCAGCAGCGGAAAAAAAAATCTTGAAAACTGACAGTCACTTCTCAGGCGTGGACCGTTTTTAAACAATGTTTCAATTTTACTTTCAAATGAATATGTTTTCTTTTTTTTGTTGCTGAAGCCCATGCTTGAGTGGTGGAGGTGAAACCCATTATAAGATGTGTCGGCGGAAAGAGGAGAGAGAGAATGAGTGAGAGGGGGAGAGAGTGGCTCTGTGGTGTTCGATGAGTGGGCTGCCATGCATTCTTTTAGCCTTATTCACAGAGTAAGCGTGGGCAGCTAATTCATGTTTGCATTCACCAGGTTTACCTAAGGGGGAAATGTTTTATTATATGCTGTCTTTGAAATCGATGACTAATTGTACTCACCCTCTCCATCCACTGTCTATCGCTCAGCTCCATTTTCTCCTGATCCTGCCTCGCATTTCTTTTCTCCCCTTGTGTCTCTCAACACCATCCCCTTCTGGACTCGGATCTGAGCTGCAGTGTTTTGGGTGACGGGCTTGCAAACGGAGGATGAGGATCTGTGCTGCTACAGTCTGTCAAGATGTACTGTAGGACTCCAGCTGCTGCAACATACAGTACAGCAATGGTGAGGTGAGGTGTGATAGATGTGTAAAATAAGTGTTTTTTTTCTTCCATCAGCTGCAATCTCTTAAAGAAAAACACGAAGAGCACAGGAGAGCAATACAGACATGGCCTTGGGAAGAGAAAAAAAAACTGCATTGAGATCTTAAGAAATGGAAGGAGAGTGTGATTGAGGAGCAATAAGAAAAAAAACTGAGGGAGAGAAAGAAGTGCATTCTCCCGACATGAGTCACTTCTGAGTGAAAGCTTTGTAATTTAAGCCACACACGGTGAAGGAGAAAGAGAGCAAGAGGGATAGATAAAGAGATACAGAGGGAGAAGCAGACAAATGTAGACATTATCCATCACAAACATCACCAGATTGAACCACAGCACCGTAGGTGGGTTAAGTTAAATCGGTGGGTGTACCTGATGTGGCAATACTTTGCAGCTTGATTCCAACTAACAATAATTACACACTAAGGACTTGAAAACAAGTACAGGTAAAACAATATTATCTAAACACGCTTCACCACATCCTCATGATTCACTTTATGTCCTTTTCTTTCCTTGCTGTAAACAGTTCATGATGTGGATCTAGGCTCCATGTAAATAATGATCCCACTATGTGCAAATACACAGCAACGCCTGAAACACTAAAATGTCCGGGTTTCCTCTGATAAATCCAAGACCATGAAACTAAGTCTTGGTCTTGGATCAGAACAAATCCCACACACGCACACACACACACACACACACACACACACACACAATGGGAACATGATGACTTCCCAAAGTGTTGTAGTGATGAAAAATATGCAAAAAGGTAGACTGAAATTTTGCTAACCACAGTACTTTATTCTGTGTATTATAATTATAAGTCACCAGAGAATACGAATAATTCATATGGAGGCCAAGTGAGTTCCATTAAAGTCGGTACAATCAAAGATGGGATGGTGCCAGTGTTCTTCCTCACTTGCAGAATGAAGAGTTGCTCAGCATCTAGTACGTACACTCAGTGCTGCCACATGTGGCTGCAAACTGTATTGCAGTCATGGTGCTCATGGATCAGAATGTGATAAGCAGGGTCTCTTTAAAAACAAACAAAGTGAGTGAACACAATTATTAAAATTCAGTTATTTAAATAAAGCCTGTATACATAATTCTAGCATGATCTCAGGCCTTAACATACAACTAATCTTTACCGACTGACCCAGCTCAGCAGCTGAACATGAACCTCATTTAGATTTTGGTTGCCTGAATATTGCTGTATTTAGTTTTCAACTAGATTCATCATCATTTTCATTTTACTGACAAACTGCTGAAAACTAATCAGAAACCTGAATAAGGTGCTGCAGTATCCTAGTTTCTACCAGGGTAATCCAGGAGGTATTTTTGGGTTTCTCAGAACCTGGATAAGGCCTTACCTCTTTACCTCTTACCACCGCAACGCAGGTGGAGCAAGTAATAACATTTATCAGTTTCCCCTCACTGCCACTCTGATTGCCAAGCTAGGTTAAACACACCTCTGACACACCTCAGATATGAAAATGATACTGATCTTCATATTTCACTGTGGGTGAGATGGCAGTGTTCCTTTAAAGACACGCCAACATGTAGTCATATTCTAACTACCAAGATACATCAGCTGAGCAGCTCCATACAGGATCTGCCTCCAAAGCAGCAATCCTTCACATCCAAATCATCACTTTCTATTCTGTTATTTCCCTCGTTAATACAAGAGAAATGTTTTCATTGCTTGTATGTATGTATATTATTAACTGTGAGGTGTTAGCTGGTATTTTTTGTTTCTGCATCTGATGCCACGACTTCAGCATCAAAGGTCCAAAAACATGTTGGCTGAAGACGTCAAATCTGTTCGATCCACATGGCCGACTATACATGAGTCATGTGGTATTTACCATGACCTGCCTCAAGTCCTACCTCCTCTCTGACCACCAGCTACTATTTAATTTGCTCTCTCTCTCTCTCTCTCTCTCTCTCTCTCTCTCTCTCTCTCTCTCTCTCTCTCTCACACACACACACACACACACACACACACACACACACGTGCACAAATCTGCACTAGGTTGAGAAATTTGAAAGAAAACAAACAGGATTCCAGAGCGGTGCGGTGTGGCGTGAGGCTGCTGGACTGAAGCACAAAGAGAGGCCTGTTCGCAGCGTACAGGAGCATTCCAGCTAACAGAACAGGCTCTGGGACACTGTTGACCTAAGCTACTTTAGAATGTTTGTGCAATAGCTTTTGACCACTTGATTAAAAATATCGTTTGATGCTAGCACTGTGCTGCCTACAGGCAGGGCAGCGGACAGAAATATAAGAGAGCATCTATCTAATTGACAGACTTCATGAGGGGACTGCACTGTCACTAAGCTGCACTGACAAAGACAGAAACATGTGATGTGAAAGGGGTCACGGGTAGTTATGAACCTACAGAGAAACAGCTGTATCTGCAGCTCCCCTCAGCTTAAGGTGCTATAAGTTTCAACTCACTGTTTTGGTTCACTCTCACTGCTCTCATAGCTTTGTTTTAGGCTGCAGCAGGCAGCTGTTTCCAGTTAGAAAAAATTCTAAAAACCACTACCTGTTCAGACAGACACAGTTAGAGTCTAGCTGGTGAACACGTTGGAGCATTTAGCAGCTTAAGAGACAGATACTACAAACAGAGTATTGGACTTAAATAACTCCAAATGAATGACCCTGATCCCCACATTTTGTTGTTTATATCACAGTTAATCCAGCCAGCAGTGTAAAAAAACGATACTAAAAAAGTCGAAAGGCATCATGTATGAGGATATCCCACAACAATCAGTGGGCATGTGGTTAATCTCTTTCTTTATGTGTGTGTGGTTTGTATTTTTACAGTCTTTAAATTTTGCTCAATTTTGACTTTTGAGCATTTTCGTACTTTAGACGAGTCGACCTGTCTACATTTAAAATTTTGTTTATTCGACTGTGAAATTAGTCCTCAGGAACATCCCTAATTTTAATGCTACAGGTGATGATGATGATGATGATGTGGAGCTCAATTTAACTGCACTCAGTCCTGATACTCTAATGTAAAGCACTAAGCATCATATAATTTAGAAATGAATCATATGTTTTGTTTGTATAATCTGAATTTGTAAAGTAACCACTAACTGTAGCTGTCAGATATATGCAGAGGTGTAAAAAGGACAATGTTCCCCACTGAAATGTAGTGGAGTAGATGTCTAAAATACTGTAGTGTAACACTGAAATACCTAACCTCAGTCTATTTGGTGTAATATTGCTGTACAACTTCATGGCTGATTTCTTATTCACAGAAAAAACAAAACATTATTTTACCCTCCAAAAATTCTCAAACTTTTTCATTCTCTGAGAAATTAGATTCTAACAAATGGCTCTGCAGCTGACACCATGCTGTGGGTCTGTTTGTCAGAACTGTGCAGCACACTCACAGTTCAGATACATTATTGTTTGGCAGAACCAGTTAAAAACCTTCAAACAATTTTAATATTGCAGTATTACCATTCATGACTGACAATCATTACTGTAAACATAATAGTGAAGTTTAGCAGAATTCATAATGAGCCTTTCGATCATTACAGGTGAGCTGTGTCTCATACAGTTAACAGTGTATGATGCTGTTGAACATACACACATGTGTGCAGACTCGTATATTCACAGTGTTTTCAAGAGTCTGCTATGCAAACCACGTTGACATTACTCCACACAAAGCACACAATGACACTGAGGTTTAAGATGGATTATCATGGCTGTCAGAGGAATGGAAACAGCCATTATGAACCTCTTACATTTTCTATAACTTAAACTGTGTTATTGAAACCAATGCCTCACAGGGATAGAAAGCAGCACAGGTGGAATGCTAAACCTGCATTGTGATGAAATCTATCACTAACTTCCTTTTTGAGGGGGTTCCCACTGAAATCAACAATGCAGCTCTTATAGATACTGAATGAGAATAGAACAGTATTCTGTTTCTAACTACAATCCCAACCAACAATCATCCCAGCAGTGTTTGGAGGAGTTCACCTGACAGAGGAAGGACTCCGACCTGGTTTTGAAACAGAGCTGGAAATGAGGGAAATCCCTAATATGGAAATCAGACACCTGTGCCAGGAAGCATCAGGAACTAAGGTGAATAAAATCGTCTTTCCAAAGGGTGCATGCAGCACACTCTGCCTGCAGTTTGCCCTGTGCGTGCGTAACTTACAGTCATCATTACCCAACTGTTATAAGTCATTCCAAGTCTGTGACAGGGCAGAACTGCAAGCTTCTGGCTGAAGTCCACCGTCAGCACCAGCCTGCTACAGTAGCAGTGTAGTCGCTGGAGTCGGCAGGTGGCTTTGATCCGCCACCAGTGAAACTATATCAAAGGACACACAGGTGATAAAGCAGTGCACAGTAATGGTCCTCCCTCCCAGTCTTCTCGTCTTCTCCTTATCAGTGTGGCCTACACCACATAGCTTTCAGGTCATGCACTGTGTGGACAAGCCCACACATGGTGCTTTAAAATACTGTCAGGAAAATGAGTGTCAATTTAGTTTTAAAGCACCCAGTTTCTTTGGGTGGAACATTCTTGAATGTTTACTTAGTAATAAATTACAATGAAAACTATTGCTTTGAAATCTGCTTTATTTAATATAGAGTAATTAAAATTAAACTCTAGTCTAATTTTCTAAGAAACTGTTCAAACCTTTTCCTTCCTTTAACTTTTCTAGCCTCTTCATTAATGGAAAATATCATGTGAAAGGCACTTTCATGTTACGTAAATACCAGCAGTTTTCATTTGTTGTGTGGAAGCCTATCACTGATAAGGAGCAAGACATCAAATGTTTTTCATGGGGTAACTTAGCAACCTGTGAGCAGGGAACACTGGGCTGAGATTTGAGGCTAGCTAAAAGTTCGACCGTCTAATTGCTGACATCAAAGCAGACTTTCACAAGCCATGTGACATCACCCTGCGGTACACTGGTCACACGCAGATGGTATTGACCTAAGCTACATAACCTCCAAGTACTTGAGGCCAAAATAACAGAGCAGCCTGTGTTGAGTATATGGTTAAGGCCAAAGTATGACACAGCATTCTGGTGTGAAACTAAAGGAGGAAAATGTGTTTTTGGAAGCCTATGCATACGATTTATCTTTAATTTTCATCTGGATAGGATTCATTAGCTGAATCAAATATATATCTTTCATAAATGCAACATAAAAAGATTACAGCTTGAAATGAAAAAGAACTCAAATTTTAACTCCAGTTTTATCTGGATGCTGATTTTTATGTCTATAAACCCACTGCCTTTCAAGGCAGGACCTTGAAAACACAAGTGTCTTGAAAGGCCTTTTTCAGAGGCACAAGGTCTCTCTCTGCCGTGGTTTTGTGTTGTGGAGAAAAGCCATGATGGGAGTGGGAATGCTTCAGCTTTCTCCTCTAACAGAAAGTCACATATTTCTAAATGAAAGGCCTTTCGCAACAAGGCTGCAATCATGTTTCTCTGAAAAGGCTGTCTGCCCTTTGGCCTCAGATATCTCTTATAGGCAAGCAAGGAAAGGAAAGCTAGAGGGAACAAATCAGAAAAAAGTGTATTGACAACCATTTCCTCACTCCTTTTTCCACACCTCACCTTTTGTTCCTAATATGGAACCTCTGTCTCTCTTTGCTCCTCCTTTTGAGTCCATGTCAAAGAAATCAGTGTATCTGTCCATTATCCATCCAGCCACCTATCCATCTCAGGTATTTGAGCAGGAATTAGCAGGTAATGCCAAAGCATTGTTTCCCACACCGAACACTGAGGGGTTAACAGAGTAGCGTAGGAGTAGTTTCGATCCGTCAGGTAGGTCAGGTTTCTCTTAACATGACTGCATACCTGTGTGAAACTGTGTGTGTGTGTGTGTGTGTGTGTGTGTGTGTGTGTGTGTGTGTGTGTGTGCGTGTGCATGTGTGTGCATGTATGTGCATGCATTTGCATGCTTGTATAGAGACACATAAAAAACAGGCAAGGAAGCCAATCGTTCTCTATATGGCCAGCGCATACAGCAAACATAACTATAGACAGCCAATCAGATTTCCGGATTTGCTCTAGCAACATGTTCAAAGATTCAAAGATTCACTCCATATAGGAGGCTGCAAGTCCTTAGTCACAGAAACAGATAAAAAACAGCAGAATGATCACTATCCTTCAGTAAGAACCAGACAAGAGAACATTTTCATGCAGAACGTTTTGTGAACGTTCATTCTTGTAAATAGTAGTAAGTAGTAGCATCCACCTACTAACTTCCTCTGATCTTTCAACTGCATCGCACAGTCTGCATTAGTGGATGGAGACCAGATGTGGTGGACAGCTCTGGAAAAAGCCAATAAGGGGACCTTGGGTCAAGATTTATGTATATTCTCATGCATTTATTCATTTGTCAAATGTGGCCAAAAGTATGTGGACATTCCTGACCCAGTGACAGTATAAAGATTGGACAGCATAAGCGTGATGTCACCCATAAGTTTCTGAAGGGCGATTTTAAAGCTAAAAATCTGTGGCTCTACCCGCTGCCATCTCGGCTGTGCGGCTACTTCCACCCTCTTAATGCTACGGTGCACAATGAAATTCAAGATAACAGTCTGAAGAGGATCCTTTCTATAATTTTATTATATAAGATATTTTCAATACGACAATAGGAGACATGACAAATATGACTGAAAATACATTATAACTTATTTTGTTATACAAGTTGTCTTATCATCCAACATCAGTGCTAGATCTCATAAATGTGGCTCAATGGGAGCAAATCCCTGCAGCTAGATGTGTGAAAAGTCTTCTCAGAAGTGGAGGCTGTTACAGCAGCATATTAATGGCCATGTGGGTGTAATATTTCAGTGTCCATATACTTTTGGACATGTAGCATACATTAACTGCAGCCACTTATAGTTAAAAGCATCCCATTTAGATTTAGCTGGTTACAGCAAGGCATGGCTCAGTGCAGGATTAGCAAGCTTGATACAGTATGGGTGGTGTAGGCAAGAGTAGAGAGAGATACTTCGAGTGTTATGCTCTTTAAATTTTAACACACACACACACACACACACACACACACACACTACTGCACTGACAAGTGCTCATTCGCACTGAGTCATCTTTTGTTTATGTTTTCAGCTCCTGGGAGGAAATGCAACAGACAGAATGTTGAAGCTCTGAAAGACACCATGCATTATCAAGCATCCTTGCTCTGTTGCCATGCTTTGTGCAAGGACAGTTTGAGTACCTGTAATCAGAGAGAGAGACTTTCTCTTTGTCTCCCAAACTTACTTTACCTTGCACTCACACACACTGAAAAACATGCTAACTTAAAGATGGAGTCTTGGCAAATGACAAATAAACAAATATTACATTTCTGTTACAGTTTTATTTCTTGCAGGATTTATTTTGGAGCTGTGTCAGTATATTAACACATCTTCCACAAATTCTTAAATGTTGATCTGTTTTGGAATGAATCAGTGTGAAGACGTGTTCTGACCCAATACTGGTTTAAATTAGTTATTAACATGGACATTTTTTTACATTCATGTATAAGCACACACATGCACACACACCTTGTTTAATCCCTTTCATGGCGGGTGGCTGTGCAGGCGGATGCTGTTTAAACAGAGCGGGCCCTTGATGTGGGGCCTCTAGGGGCCAGGGTTTGTGTGTGTGTGTTTCACCCTGGATGTGTATGTGTGCCTCTCTGAGTTTTCTGGCCATGGGAACAATGGTCCTTTAGAATGTGAGGTTACTGGTGCACTGACCCCTGGCAAATAAGAGCCATGTTCTGGCATTCCAGGCCTGATTGGCACTTTGAGCCTGCAGAGAGCTCAAAGGAGACACAGGAAATGTGACCAGTGTAATTGGTTATATATTAGCGGAGCATTCTCCCCCGTTTAAATGATGGAACATTCTTCAGTGACACTTAGGTGGATGGGGCTGGGATTCCACCAGCTACAGGGAGAGAGGGGAAGGACAAACAAGGGGGTAAAGAGGGGGGAGAAGATGGAGGGAAAGAAAGACAAGATGAGGGGAAAAAGGTAAACAGGAAATATTTAAATATTTGTTCCAACCTTATTCAGAGAATTGCTTTTATGCTCTTATGCAGGGGAGTGACCATGGAGAAAATATTGGGGTGGGGTCATCTCTTGTGCACCTTGTGTATTTACCCTGGTGCTGGTGAATGGGGCTGTCATGATATGTTCAGCACTCTCCCTCTGAAGCGTGGCAAGTGTGGAGGGCTCTGTGTGGATAGGGGCAGGAGGGGGGCTGGAGGCCAAATCAGTAGCTTGACCTTTGACTTGGGGTGCTTGGTCACAGTTCATGAAGGCTTCATGCTACACTGCTATGTGTGACGTATTTGAGTGGTATTGTATTCTGAGTCTGAACATCGCTTTCTGTAGAAAAGCCATTTGTGCATAACAGACATATCTGTCAAAATAACAGCTCCCATATTGGCCTGTGAAAGTAACTTGAAAATCCATGCATAGATCTGTAGCCCAGTGTCTGAGGAATGAGTTATTATCCCCTGAGGCTCAGCTAGGGGAAGCTTCAGAGGACCCACAGCACCAGCCTACATTCCTTCCTTATACAATGAGTAGAAGGATAGAATGGGTACTGGTGGGTGCTAATGTATTCACTAAGGTGATCTTATCTAGGCCCTGCCCATTCAAAACAAAATGCTTATTGGGGTATTTTAGATAACATTAGTCTGGCAGAACCCCCACAGCCGCATGTGCGTGCACACACAAACACACACACATACACACACACACACAGGTATGTAGCCTTAGGGTAAATGCAAAACACACAGATCTTGTTGTAAACTAGAGGTTGTCAGTTTCTGTCTGTCAGGCCATTAAATCCTATGGGAACCATGAGAATCTTGTCAAAATGTACCACCCACTCGCATCAAAACAGAGACAATCTTTGAGTTTGCTGAAGTTCACAAAAAGCCGATGACAGCCAGCAAACAGTTTATGAAAGTGGAGACAAACAGAGTCCCTTTTATAGTCATGCTGACTTCAAAAAAGCTTCTAATGGTGCTTTAACTCATTTAGTCCCATTTTAATTACAATTTGCTTGGAATCATTGATTGGGACAACAGAATTTTATTAAATGATGAAGATTCAACTGAATTATCACCTGTTGACACCTGCTCTGCATCCTCAGCTTTGGCCAAATTGCTGACGTTGAAAACACTGACTTGTTGAAATAGGTGTTTCAGTGTTTCAGCACCACCAGCTCCTCCATCAACATCTTCACTATCAAGATCTGCAACAGCACCACAAATTCAAACCCTCATCTCGGTGTATTTTCCTAATGTGCACAGTATGTATGCACCTCTATTTGCACTGCCTGCACAAACAAGCTTATTTTAACTGTTCCACCACATATTTCTGCTACACTATAAACACTGTCCTCATTCAAACCACGACTCTCACAACAATTTTCTATATCTGCTCACCAGTCTGCATACAAGCACACACTTTCCCCATCCTCTTATGTGTAAATGTAAGGTGGGCGAGTTGATTCATATCCTGCGTTGTTAGCCATGAGAACCAAAGAGCATTCCTTTGCATTCCATACTGAGGTGAACACCAGGGTTGAGAGGAAGAGACAGGCATGTCTGTGGATGTCAGTGACTCACTGTCAGATCACTCTGGATCATCTATCTTTGTTCAAAGAGGCCGCCATAGTTCACACTGTCAGAAGCTTGGGCTGGGTAGAGAATTTTCATAATTTGGCTTGAGGAAAAGCTTCTCCGTAAGTGAGTTAAAGCTCTGGGCTTGTGCGATCAATCAGGTTGATCTGATGGGCCAAGACGAGATGTCTCCTGAGTGACCAACGTGAGGATTACATGCATGCACACACAGACATGGCACTCGCAAAAAAATGGTGAATGAAAACACACTTGCAGACACAGACACAGGGATTTACACAGGCATTTAACAAGCTCTTTGTGCAGGTCAAAGTTGACAGCAGGCCCCTCAGGAAAAAGGAGGGGTGGAGGGCGGCTGGAGGGGCAACAAAGGGGAGAGCTGGGGAATGCAGGGGGGGAACAGAGACACTGATTGAAACAAATAAATCTTAAACAGACATGATTAATGAATTTTACCAGCATTAACTTTCTTTACTTTCCTTCTTCCAGCCTCACTGTTTGGTTACTTCACTGCCATTCATACCTTTCCCTAATCTTTAAAATACCCAGCTGAGTAACGGACTGATATGTATCTATATGACTTTATTTTTTAAAGATGAAACAGATTTTAATCAGTTCGAAGGAGCCGAAACACATCCGAGAGGGATCAGGTAAAAATGCAATAGTGTAATCTATCACGTTTCGTCCTGTCAAAGCAGCTTTAAAGAGGTATGGATAAGACAAAGACGAGATTCATTTAATGCTTCTGAACTGTGTAATAGACTGTCAAAGAGCAGCAGTTCTCAGTCCAGGGGTTGGAACCACCCAGGAAATCTAATTTAACTCCACAGGTCTAGAGATTATTTTAGGATGTTGCCATAAAGATTGATCTTATAAGGAAAAAAAGTCAATCATATGTTTACACTTACCCTGTGATATATTGAAATTATCATGTTGATCATGTTTTCAGGCTTAGTCTGATCGAATGAAATAAACTGAAATGGAAATCATTGTACTTGCTTTGGCATAGCTTATTTTTGCAACAGAAAATGTTGTATGAGAGCTACAGCCGCAGAACCTCTACATGCTACATTTAAAGACACGATTATTTCCTCCCTGCTGATTTATCAGTATCTGACAGGCTTTCCACTTTTAGAGGACTGAAGGACGTGTAAAATGATAACCATAGTCCACTGACTTGCTGAAGAACTGAATAACAGACCTTTCTTCCGCTGTTCAAAAGCTCTCTCACCTGTATTGTTCCTTCTGGAGCAGAGGTGACTATATACTAAAAACCTGCCTGCTCCTTAAAGCAGACATGCACCAACAAGAAACAGACAATTTGTGCAGAATGATCTGTGGTTGTTTTAAAATGCCCATTCACAACCACTAAGCAGCCTCAGTCATAAGGCCCAGCCAATTAAACAAATGACCAATACAGTAAAGTGCAGCTGAAAGAGTGCAGGGAAATTATCTTCAATTGTATTAATTACACAGGTTATGATTTAAGGAGGTCTTCCTGCCTTGCTTACTTAATAGGTCACTCCAGGTCAGGGAGAAATTACTGGACTAATAGCTCCCTCTTGTGTCCGCATGTTGGTAAAGGTGATGTCTATCATATAACCTGAGTCTCATTCTTTGTATCACCAAGAGGCAGTGGCCTACTGACAGCACAGACTTTCATCTGACCAGAGACGAACTGAAACTTTAAGCAGAATGAGAGCAGTGACAAGTCAAAGCCCCACATAAGCCACAGAGTGCTTGCCTTTTGTCACCAATAGATGGTGCTGTTGAATACTTTATTCACAGAGTTTTGTTTCCAGTTTCCAGCTGCACTGTGAGAATGCTATGATCAGACCAAACTCAGAAAATGGACAGAATCATTGTGTATACAGTATGCATAGTGCTGTGTACACTGCATGAGTTTAGCTTATGTGTTGTGTACTGTGGCTCTTCACAGCTTTATTTTGAATGCATTATGACCTCTGTGTCTAAGCAGTGTATTCCTGTGGTGATTGTGTCTGTGAAAGGAAAATAATCTTCAAAAAAAACCTGCTGCTCCCTGTCTTTGGTGGTGCTGAGACTCTGACATTTTAGCTGAAGTTTAGAAGGTGTGTGTGTGTGTGTGTGTGTGTGTGTGTAATGCTTGCTTGACTATTTCAAGAAAGCAAACAGCTGAGCAGATATTTTAGTAGGCAAAAGTGAAAGGCTTCCATTATGCACCATCTCACTCATTGTGCAATCGAAAAAATGGTTAAAAGTGTTTCAACAATTTGTGAATTTTGCTTTCTTCTCTACCAAGAGGCTTGAGAGAGTTTGTCTGTCACTTGTTTGTAAGTTTGTATGTGGTAATAATGTGAAAATATCTTGCTGTAACATGAAAAATGTTGACCCAAGAATAAACGCTACATTACACAGGGGTTCTGAAGGTTTTCTTTTTCTGGCATGGTAACATGACGCTGCCGTACAACATGTGAATATAGGCAAACATTTTTCTGGAGAGGACAGCCTCAGATTGAAGTCTTTCAGCTAAAACAGAACTATCTTGGGGGAAAAAATACATAGATATGGAATGAATATTGTTATTTTTATCTAGCACTAAGACATCCAAATTTCCAAAATGTTGGAATATTCCTGTGAGACTGCACAGCCTGTCATGTACGATTCCAGAAAGTGATGAAGGAATTAAATTAGTGCAGCCAACAGTTCCCATGAACAGAAATATCTTCTAAAATATCTAAAATCTTCTAGTTTGGTCATTTTAAATTAAACACAAACACTGATTACAGTTTATAGAATTTTGGGCATTGGACAAGACAGTATTTGCTCTTTGGATCTGGAGCCTGTTGGAAAGAGAATGGATTTCTATATATAGATATCTGCATATGAATGTGGAATCTGTAGGTGAGGGACGAAGATTTGGGCATCAGAAGCATTCCATTTCTGTTTGTAGTATTGAGTAGTTACGTTTGAGCGGGCTTTGGTTGCAGTAGTCCTTGTGGAGAACAAAACAGACGCAACACATTAGCTGAAATGTATTTCATCAGTCAACCCATCAGCCGTCTGATGACAATTCAGCTTTTTTAAAAGTTGTTTGCATCCTACGTATCTTGGTGATGGCCAAAGCCACCACACGCTGAGCTTCACAGCAGCACTCAGAAACCTGCGGCTGACATCACAGAGACTACGTCCATGTTTTATAGAGTCTATGGTATCAAGTCAGACTGCAGAGGAAGTCAGCTTCATTGGTAACAGGTGACAGTATCATGATTGGGGGGTGTCCTTGAAAGGCTCCTCACCATTTACAATCCATGAAAAGCAACAGTGAATGTCTGTGAGCTTTGACCACTCAGATAGCACTGCATTAAAACCCTGCATGATTGTGTAAGGATATTAAATGCAATCAGGGTTGTATTTGTCTGTCATAACATTCATTCAAGTATTACCAAACATCATTTCGGCAGTTACAACATGTGCAAGTCTGTGACTCTTGATGCATGAACTGCTGGGTTCCAGGGCAACAAATGATAGCTGTCATGAGTGTGCAGTAGCACGTCATGACTCTGGGATGTTTTAATAGTTAACATCATTCCCTGAGTCTATCTGCCTCAGTGTCCTGTATGCAGGGTGACGTGAGTGGAAACACTGAGAGGGAAATGGCTGTCAACTGAATCAGCTCTCAGCTGGGGGGGGTCAAAGCCTTGTCTCATGGGACTGAGCTTGGGATTCCTCAGGTTCCAGGATGTCTGCTCTAACACAGGAAGTAGGAAACCTGTTACTCACATTAGCCAGGCATTCATGATGACATCACTGGTGTAGAAAAGAGTGTGCTAAGTGCATGGGTGGAAAGAGCACTAAAAGTACATTCATCTCAAAAACTACTCAAAGTATTAGTTACTTTTTAACCTTTAATGTTTAAGATATTATCAATAGCATGCACTTTTAAATACATTTCTCTAATAAATGATAAAAGGTATGAATGAATGTAACTTGGCACTTGGGCAACAAATATACAAATTAAGCAGGACTTTTATCTGTTAAAAGTTACAACAAACAGTAGTCCAGGGCTTAATCTGTCTCCATTTGGTTTCTGTTTGTCCAAATCTTTAGTCCTTAAATGACTCCCAGCTCCTGAACTGTTCTGGTCATTCTGGTTACCGTTCTAAACCTGTGGCTTTTTTCATGGTTTTTGATTACACCACGGTGCGCTCTGTCTCTGTCTCTTCAGCCTCCTGTGTGTCACTGGTGATTACCTACACGCTAGCTAATTCAAATTGCAGACCTCCTTAGTAGCCAATCAAGATTTAAGTAGTGAGGTAGATGCATAGTGAAATACATACTGAAGTAATAGTCAAATAACAAAAGTACAAGTACCAAAAAATGACTAAATTACAGCAACATGAATAGAACACTAAAATGCTTCAGACTGTTCCAAACATGGAGGGCTTTTGGGAAAAATACCCAGAGTATGTTTCAATTCACAATAGGGAGAAACAGCCTTGTATTATGTTTAGCTTTGAGTTTGTTGTCAACACATACAGTACATGTGTGAACGTGGTGTCCAGGCTTGTTTTTGTAGTTTTTACATACTGTATATAGTGAAGGTTCTGTTGATTCTAGCCAGATATATTTAGCTCATGGTCTTTGGTTTTGGGTGTTGCAAAACATGTGCTCAAATAGAAAATCAGATGCTACAAGCTGCATAGTTCAGAGTGTAAAGAGTCATTTTGTTTTCAGTTTCCAGAGAAAACAAGAATCTACAGCCAGACTAGCAGCCCTGTGAGGCTGTACTATGGGGCATGGCAGTGCTTTGAGCTAAATGCTAACATACAGTATGCATACATACTGACATTGTGAACTTGCTGAAGTTTAGTGGGTATTATGTTCACTATTTTCATTCATTCACTATCTTAGTTAAGCCTGTTAGCATGCTAACATTAATTAATCAGCACTAAACACAAAGTACAGCATGAGTTTGAATGCTGATACCAAGTACTGAACTTTAACTGTTAAATGACAAAATAAAAAAATATTCCAATTATTATTATACATGTATAGGCCACTAACCCTGCATGATTACTGTCATTGTTGTATGATGTGGCTCAGGTTAAACCCATGCTCTTACTTTCTGTTATCTAGTTTGACAGTCAGTCAAATTGCTATAGGGCCTAATGGATAATTATACAATACCAGAAATCAACTCTTCTTCAGTGCTCTAAAACACTAATTGCGAGTGCCCAGTGGCTGCCCAGTGCACATGCACAACCCTACTCACAAAGATGGGCTAGTATTGGTTAAGATTGGTGAGAGGTATCAGTAGAGTAGAGTATCAAGTTAAGCCAATCAGAGTCAGAGTAGGACAGGCCATGACTTCACCATCCAAGGAAGAAAAGATGGCGAACATGATGTTCTTGGAAAGTTGCAAAGTCCTGTTTTGGGACTTATTTAGGAAATTATATTACGTTAATTCTTGAATGAATATTTTAGGCTGTGCATTTCCTACACTCTTATTGGTATCAGAACAACACCAGTATTGAACTAAATAAAAAATATTGACTAGATGAATGTGGTA
This sequence comes from Sciaenops ocellatus, assembly GCA_033000465.1. Lineage (NCBI taxonomy): Eukaryota > Metazoa > Chordata > Actinopteri > Sciaenidae > Sciaenops > Sciaenops ocellatus. The sequence goes on along the minus strand of CP136868.1, from coordinate 31,872,543 downwards.
GAGGAAAAGTCGAGGCATCAAGTCATTATAATTCTGAAATGAATTTCATGGCAACAAGGGCAAAACCTTCAAACAGACATTGGAGCAAAACTTTTACAAACTCATTTTTGTAACCAAATGCTCACACGACCTGTATGTGAACATATTTTGTCTTTGCCAGTATCTGTTGGAACAGGTTCACTTCAAAGTATCATGTCAGATCAAAATGTGTCAACAGCCCGACCACTAATACCGTTAAAACAGTCTTCAGTCCTCCAGGAAGGAGAAGCCAGGGATCAAACCACCGACCATCTGATTAGTGGACGACCCACTCTACCTCCAAGCCACAACCGCCCATTTATCTCAACACTTCATTCATGGTTCTGTTTCTGTGTCTTGTATCATAGCGGTTAACAAGCTGTGAAGCTCAGTGTTAACAGAGACAGGTGATTTCAAATGGAGTAATGAACTTCAATACAACATGTGTCATTCCACCAACAATGTTGTTATGTGAGTATTGTTTGTTCCCCCTCTAACCTGCAGTTTTTTGGGAGGCTCAAATGTTCCTCTTTTGAACATTGGAGTGTGTTGAGACCCCTGGTCCCCGTGGCGATTACATGCATGCATGGCAACCCATCCACTATAGGATCATTTTCACTCAAAAGCAAAAGCATGGTTAAAAAGGTACCCTAGTCATATAGCCCAAATGTTAGCAATTAGTGCTGTAATGTCTGTTCTAAAACTTGATCAAGAACGTAGACAGATTTAGTAACTGATAACTGATAGCTATCAGTTATTAAATGCTTTCAGACCTCTGTTCAGACTATCTTTGTATGCATCTTGCTTCCGTTTCGTGGCCATCTGGGCCATTTACAGAGCAGAAAACAGCAGACTCAGCCAGAGCCTTTCTCCGCCTCTCCTCAATCTGTCAGTCCACAAAGCACAGTCCCATTACTGAACAGTCCTCATGGATGTTATTTGCCAAACCAGCTGTGGGGCTGGCGTACTACTTCACCAAGATTTGAGTCAGACACAGATGTCCCTGGAAAGAGACCCAGAGCTGAGTGGACAACTACAGTCTTCGACACGCTACAATTCTGGGACCTGATTTCAAAGCATTTTTACCCAGATTGAATTTTATAATGGTGACCATATTTTCTAAATATTTCATATGGTGATCAGTGATTCATCAAAACTTTGTTTGCACGACACAACAGCCATGTTCATCTGTCTGGATGTACCCTGATGTTTCCAATCCACTTCCACATCCTCCCCAAAACTGGCCATTTTAGCAGATCTTCACAGATTTTTGGTATGTTGGACGTCTTTGGTGCTCCTGTAATTCTCTTTATCTTCTTTCAATCCACCACTGGATCCTTCCCAATAACTAATTAACTGTATAACTGTCATATTAAAGCTCTTGATTGATCTTCATCTTGGAGATTTAACTAAAACACAAGGTTTTCAACAGACTATCAGTTCCTGTCTGCATCTTACAGTGAAGGATGCCTAGGAGAAGGACTTTGACTTTGAACAGAGTGTAGATCAGCTTCAGTTGCCTGTTGGAAATGGCTCTCTTTTTTTCCCCCAAAGATATTTTTTGGCCTTTTTGAGCTTTATTTGACAGAGACAGCTGAAGAAGTGACAGGAATGTGGGGAGAGAGAGATGGGAATGACATGCAGGAAAGAGCCACAGGTCAGATTCGAACCCTGGGCCGCCGCGGCAAGGACTGATCCTTTGTACATGGGGCGGATGCTCTACCAACTGAGCTAATCGACACCCCGGAAATGACTCTCTGATGGCCAAATAAATGTGGACACATTGAAAATACTCTAAATATAGTGTACACTTAAACTTATATTTTTAAGTGACTATAATACGTTACAATTCTCACTGTCCACAGCAGGTCTTTGCTTAGCTTTTATGCCAGTACTCATGAGGGAGCTATTAATCAAACTATGATCTGCCAACACAGTCTTATGAAATGGTCTGAACAGCAAAATGAGCTGTTTTTCAACCAGGTTTTCTAAGTTATTAACATTTAGATTTTTGTGTGTGTGTTTAATAAATGTATTATTATATTATTACTATCACCATTATTCAACCTGTGTGTTTCTGTCAGAGTGACTAATGGAATTGAATTGGGTCCAGCATTGTTTGAGAGAACTGCAGCCGTGGCTACAGGCTACAATGTAATCCAAAATATGTTCATTTAGCATGCTTATTTTTGTTCACATTGTTATTTTAAGTGTCTGACAACATTATGAAAAAGACCCTACAAATGACAAATTCATCCGTTTTTGCACCTTTCACTTGATCCGGTCTGCGAAATCTCTTCTGTGGTCACACAAATCACTGCAGGCTGCAGCGCTCTCCCTAAATGCTGGACCAAATTCAAAACAAGATGTGTCCATTAGTCAAAGGTCCAGGTCAAAAAATACAGAAGTTAATCATTAAAGAAGGAAAATTCCTTCACACTATTTTGATCTCAAATGTCTAAGCGATATTTTTTCACACACTCATTTGTGTAATTGTGTGAGAGAGTGTGTGTTGAAGAGACTTTGTACTCATTGGAACTGTCACTGTTCCAAAAACTCTGCTGTTGTCTCTGTGAAATGTCAACATTGGTACAACACAGACTGTCTGTCTCTCTGCTGGACAATGGGACTGTTGTATCAGTGTCAGGGACAGCAAAGTGTTTAAAGTTGGGACACTTGGAAATATATACATATATTTACCATGGCAGGATTACACCCAGTTTCTCTGCTATGATGGCTGAAACATTAAAGACCATTTTTAAGTACTCAGCCTGGAAATGAGCAACAACTGATGATTATTGTCTCATCGCTTCTCATTCTCTCTCACACACACTGTATCACACATAAGGATCTGATACCATACTTCTTTGAAAGCAGCAGCTGCATCCCGTGTTGCCTAAAGATAAATAGCTATCCTGAAAGAACATGTTTCAGATTAGTATTATGTTTTCCATATGCCCACTTACATTTGTAAATTAAGTCAAATGAATCCCATCCTTATATTACAGCTTTCCATGTGTACATTTCTTCAGACTGACATCTTCCAAAGGTACAAAGTTTAGTCATTTTTGTACCAAATTCCCTTTTTGTGGTGTTATCCTTCAGCTTCAGCACAGACACACTGTTCCGGGGAAACAGAACAAGGAAATTTTGTCCACAAAAGTAAAACTGTGACTGTTGAAGATACCCATCTGGACCCCCCCCCCTCACTTTTCCAAATCATATTTGCCTCTCTCACTTTTCTTGTTCATGTCAATTTTCTCACTCCAATCATTCAGATTCTCTCTGCTCTCTCACAGCCTCCACAATCCAGATGACAGAACATCTGAGTTGATAGAAATGTTAATGAGCTCATTTGAGTCACCTTTAGCTATTACAGTGTGTTCAGAGTAATGAGCAACAGTGAGTGGTGAAGCTTTGAGATTCAGCTTAAAGGCTACATATGGGCTACATTGCTGGAGGGTAGAGTGGCCTTGAGACTGAAGGGATGACCTGTAGACACTACTCTGCTTTTTTTTTTATGACAGCACCATTATGGAAAGTACAGTGGCAGGTTTCTTCATCATTTATTTCCTAGCTTGATTTAAAATGAAATGAAACTTAATTATATATTACTTCTTTGATAAGTTTGATAATAAAATATAGTTAACGTTAACCAATGCGGAGTGCCAAAAACTGTATTTTCTTGAGTGGCTTGAGGCTTGCTTCATGACAACTGTACTGAGGGTGAATTTTTATAGAACTCACCTGTTCAAATGATATTAAGGCTTAAAGTTAGGCAGAATTAACAGCATGGCCACTTTGATTGACAGGTGGGTTTCATTACAGATGGCTTGTTTGAGCACCCAGGCGTCATTCGGCCCGCCTCAGGTCCACTGATGATCCACGTCTTTGCTGATTTTTAGATTAGCCGGGAGGCCGAAGAGGCAGGACTAGGTGGTGGCCAGAGCCACAGATTTTGAGTTCCAAAACGGCACTTCAGAAACCTATAGATGATGTCACTCATGCACTGTCCATTCTTTATGCTGTAATTGTGTGTACTTAATGAAAAAGATTATATTAAATATAAAAGCACATTAACAGTACAATCTTGATATTTAAACAAAAGAGCAGGCTCACTACTAAAATTCAAACCAGAAGAATCACTGACACAAAACAACCAAATCCAAATCAAATGTTTTCAAAAGGAATTAAAGGTTTGTTCATATCACTTATTTTGTAGACAGAGTGCAAAACAGTCATGAACAGTTTTAATAAAACAAACATACCATACAACAGAGATCATCAGCTGTAAACTTTCAATTAGTTAAATGATGCTTTTTGTCTTGGTTTTAAGTCTCTTTGCACATGGGCTTATGGCTCTTTAGGTGCAAAGGGTGTCTTGGTTAGACATTATGTTGGAGAGAGATAAAGTATGTGATTCACATATGTTGTCATTTATCATCTGATTTATGCCAAAATATTTTGGCATTAATTGAGCAAAACCTTCAAGCTCTAGGACTGGAGAGCTCTGTTACATTCAAAAACAACTGCAAGTGCAACATCAACCAAAGCACCCAGAACCTACACCAAATATCTCCATTATAATCTATTCCAGATGACTGTATAACGCCTACTGCATAAATTTTTAGCTACTCCTGTTACTGTAATTACATTTTTTTTACAATTTTTCTTTGGTACTTTTGTGAATATTTTTTCAAGCCTGTAATTTAACTCTTAAGGCACCCACACACTATCAGTGACAAAAACAGTTGTTTTTCTGTTTTCCGATGAAGAAAGCAGTGACGCCCAACTAGGCAAAGCTAGTTAGCTGTGCCAGGCATCAGTAAGAGTGGAAATAATTCATACCACGAGCACAGCAGCATAAACAGTCAATAACCAGAAGGTTATCTTAGCAGGAGTAAATCCCATCTTACACAGAAAGTCTCATTTGTTTGTTGTATATCTGCTGGCCACACTGGGCTTTGCCTCTACAAGCACTGCACTCTGCTCACAGTGAGCTGAGAGCAAATCTCTTATGTGGATGCGGCTTTACTTATGTATTACAATAAATATGTATTGCACTATGTAATCTGTTTCATCACTACTTTTAAAATGGTCTACAATCGGAATTATATCCAAACCTTTCAGTTTTGGGACACACAGGAGGTGGAGGCACCCTGAAGCACCTTAAAGCATTGTTAACCTATTAGGCTGTTCAGACAGTGATAGTCTTGGTGTCTGTTCTATTTTTCCACATACCACGAGCATATCTGGCAAGAAAACACAGTGCAGGCCAATGAAAAAGGCACAGGTTTGGAGAGGTAACCATAATGACCAGAACAGTCCTGGAGCTGGGAGTAATTTAAGCACCGAAGATGTGGACAAACAGACCAAATGGAGACAGATTTCCAGAAGGCCTGGACTGGATGTTTGTTTGCAGTTCATTAGAAGAAACGTGTTCTTATAGGTTCAAGAACATTTTAGAGACAAACAGACAAAATTCTTGTTTTAATTGCATATTTGTTTAAACAAAATTATCATTTCTCAGAGAAAGATGCTTTGTGGAAGTAGATGCTTTCTAAACTTTAACAGTAACTACAACTCTAAATAGTGAGAAAGTAGAAGTAAGAAAGCACTGTTGTATTTTCAGCAGCAGTCAGTTTTACTTGTAGCTGAGTACAGATTATTAGTAATGTAACAGTACTCTTACCAGCACTGATTTTCACTGGCTTTCTTTCAAAGAGAATGAAGTAGAGGGTAAACACTGTTTTATTGTCCAATATTACAACATACACTCAAAGAAAAAGTATCAGTAATCATCTTGTTTGTGTACTTACAACATACATAACTCGTGTGGGAACATTTAATGAGACAGAGTTAAGGGTCTAATAATTTGCTTTTCTGGTTTAGCAAAATGATTTAACTCCAAACGTGGAGCAATTTTCTGAGACATTTACTGACTATTGCTGCTCGAAGTAGTAAGACGTGGCTTATATTTAAGCAACTACTACTTAAGTAATAAAAGGCTTTTTAACAGGATCCATGGTACAATTTCTCTGTGGTTCTTGGCTGAACATCTAGTTTTGACTGCTGACCTGACCTGAAGTCTATGTGCGCTCAAAACTGCACGTGTGTTTTCACAGGTGCATCTCAAACAAGTGTGTGGGTCCATAGAGCATTAGCCACTTTCAGTGGCTAACTCAACCTGGTATCAGGGCTCTCCTCCAGACTTTAGAGCAGAGCTTTAAGCTGCATGGCCACTCAGCTTGAAGGACTCTAGCCTTTGGGTCCAGTTGAGTCTTTTTTTCTTAGGAAGGTTCCTAACTGAGTGAAATGATCCGCAAGTATTTACGTAGGCGCCATGATAAGAGCTGTTTGAATTCTCTAAATGTTAAGGAAAGGAGCTTCCTTATCTCCTTTAGCATAAGATACACAGGACCATCCTTTACCAAAGGAAAGGAGATAATGTTGTCCCACAATTCCTTGTGGCGGCAACAAAAAAAATCAATCCACTGTTCGGTCATTTAAAAACATCAGTGTTATACAATGTGATGCAGACTGCAGCAGAGAGAGAGAGTGTGAATATGAGCAGATGTGATGACATGATATAAAAACTTCAGTCATGAAGCCTTCTGTGTTGTTGACTGTGGAGCTGTGTTCACACACACAGCAGGTGTTCAAGTTTTCTCTCTGCTGTAGTGAAAAACTCCCAAGTTGTTGTAAAGTAAAAGTAGATAACTCATAAGTTATCCTGACCATTCAAATTAATGTTGGCGGACCATTCAAATTAACGGTGGTGGCTGTGGCTCGGAGGTAGAGCAGGTCGTCCACTAATCAGATGATCGGCGGTTCGATCCCCGGCTCCTCCAGTCTGCATGTCGAAGTGTCCTTGGGCACAAGATACTGAACCCCAGATTGCCCCTGAAGGCTGTGCCATCGGTGTGTGAATGTGTATGAATGGTTAGCTCCTCAAACTGATGAGCAGTTGGCACCTTGCATGGCAGCTAATGCCATCAGTGTATGAATGTGTGTGAATGGGTGAATGAGATATGTAGTGTAAAAGAGCTTTGAGTGGTCAGAAGACTATAAAGGTGTTATATAAGTACAGAGCATTTACCATCTACCATATATGAATAACACACTCAGTGTGACGGTCAAACTTTCTTACTGTGACAGAGTTACAACGTCCTGCAGATCATCACCAGTTACCTTTGATTCATCTTTTGCCATAACTTGCTAACATGTTCATATATGATTGGACAGGAGGGTGAGCGTTAGCAACCATTCTCAATGTGACAAACACATTTTACTTCTGTGTTAATTCTGACATTGATAATGAAGTCATATTTTTCAATAGGTTGTCCACGTTATATTGAGGTCAAGGAAAAGTGTTTAGGAAAGGACTTTTTGGATTTTTTGGACTACTGGACTGTACCCATTGTTAAAAAGTGCAAACATTCTCATCCTTAATCCTCCCCAGAGTAAACTTGACCACCAGATTTGTCCAGGCTCAAAGACACTGTGCACCAGACAAGATGTTAACTCCTCTTTCGAATTCCTCAGTTAAGGGAATGTGCTCCAGTGTTTAGCGGACAAGTTATTTGTCATTTCTTTCCCGTTGTGTAGAAGTTGCAATGCAGGTATCAAAATTAAGATTCTGAGTTGATACAATATAGGATGTACATTTTATTATCTGCAGTGTAAAGTGGATGTGCAAAGGAGAAAACTGACACACCTAAGGCACAGCTGTGTGTTGATTTACCTCATATTCCAGTTTTCAAAGAGCTAAGTACTGACCTGGGTGGAGCATGCTGTGAGCAGGAGTACTGCAGAGCCATCATGGGAGCCACATAAAGTGGAGATGTGCACAGAAGATTTTGGATATCTCCTCTTTATAAGAGTGAAAGAGGCGGAGAGGGTCAAGAAGGCATTCATAGGAACGTCAGAAGTAGAACTGCTGAGGTGTGGTCCTGCTCCATAAATCTTTAATTCACTAGCAAGAAGTACACCATAAATAAGATGTTTAAATGATTTGTTGATATTCACCAGACAAACCATGTGGTCCAGGGACAAAAGGAGGAAGCGCCACAACCACTTCCTGTATTTATACCATGAATTACATGATTAGTGATGTCACTGGGTTAGCCCAAGTGTGTGGGGGGTGAAGGTAAGTTAGTTTAGGAATTATTTAGGTTTATTTGTGGTTTTATTTATATATGGTTGCAATGTAGGTCGTGATAAAAAGTCCCTGTATCAGGAGAACCAGTGGTTTAACCTCCACTAATGGTAGAATCTCAGGTAATGGCTGCCAAACAGTGTCTATTTAAAGGTCCAGTGTGTAGAATTTAGTTGCATTTAGTGGTCCAATCACTGCATTGTAATCTCCTCACATCACCCTCACCTTCCTAATGTAAAGGAGAAACAACACTTTAAGGACCCTGTTTAGAGTCAGTATTTAGTTTGTCTGTTCTGGACTACTGTATAAATAAGGTGTTTCAACATGGCGGCCTCCATGAAAGGGGACCCTCTCCCACTGTAGATATAAAAGGATATTTTTTAAGTAACAAACATAAAAAGATTCTCATTTTCAGGTGATTATTGTCACAGTTTTGAGTTTGTTTCTGTACTTCCTGTTTTATTTTGTAGTTCCACCTGTTTTATTTTGTAAGTTCCACCCTGTCTGTCCTACTTCCTGGCTTGTTTCCCGCCTTTTTTGATTTTGCACCTGCCCCTGATTTGGTTCACCTGTCCCTAATTAGTCTTGCCTGTCTATTTAGTTCCTGTGTTTCCTTTGTTTCCTGGTCTGTCCGTTGACTGTTTGTTTTCCCAGTTTCTCGGTGTTCTCTCGGTATTCATCCCTGTGTTCCTGTTCCTGGTTTTGTTTGCTGGACTTTTTGCCTTTTGGTTCATCTGTCTTTTTTGTGTCCTTTGGTTTTTGGAATTCTGCTCCTGCGTTTCTTTGTTTTTCTCTATAGTTTTGGTTTTCATTAAAGTTATCACTTGTGTTATTCCCTGCATTTGGGTCCATCCTTGTACCTCCCCTCTACCTCCGTGACAGATTATACATGCATCAAAACATAGTTAAGAATATTATATTCCATGTTTGCCTTATTCTGAAAATAGAGGCCCCAAATCTTACACACTGGACCTTTAAGCAGTTGTTTTGTTGAAGGGAGAGCATAGAGCATATCAGGTGTACTTATGTGCTTATGAGCTGATAGATTTCCAAATCTGACCCTCACTTTGTAGCAGTAGCTGTGCATGAAGGGGATGTTATTCTAAAGTCTGACTGTGGAATGCACTATTCAAACACTATAGACCTACCCACACACTGTACTACGTCCCCTTCACATACTGATTGAAAACATCAGAATGACGCCTCAGTAGTATAAAATGATGCTCTCTGTTCAAGTATGCATGTGTTACTTGCGCCGGTCGGCAAGTGCTTGCTCATGGTGGAAGTGTTGGTCTCTGTAAATAATATTATAAAGAATACGGTCTAGACCTGCTCTGTATGAAAAGTGTCATGAGATAACATTTGTTATGATATGGCGCTATGTAAATAAAATTGAATTGAACTGAGTTGGTCAATACAGCATATGAAAAAAAACATTGCATACCTGGAAGTGTTTATCTACTGGTCCATACATATTCATGTTCTGTAATATAGAACTGGCCAGCTCAGACTTAATTGTTGGGGCTCACAGAAACAGGTGTGTGTTTGAGGACATGTTCACTCAGTGAAGATAACATGAAAGCTATTATTCAGAGCAAGGAGTGGTTCAAAGAATGCCTTCCCTCAGAATACAACAGTGACCTCCTGTATACAAATTTGATGTTTAGCAGCTCTATAACATCATACTACTTCATCTACAACTTTTGTACTAGTACTACTACTACTGCACAAATCATCTGACCAACAAAAGCATTTGACACTACACATCCCATTCATACACACACATCCATACACTGACAGCAATGGCTGCCATACCAACTGTTTATCAGAAATGAACTAATCCCTTTCACACATCCATGGCACAGCCTTCAGAGACAGTTCAGGGTTCAGGACACTTGGATTAAACCCCAGATTGAACCACACAACTTTTGATCTGTGATCTACCCTTTTCATAGCATGTTGGACGTCCTTATCCTGACCAGTAAGAAGTTTGTTCTCTTTTTTACATTTTACATTCACAACTTGAAGTTCCCCCAAACATTCTCTGGAAGGAATCCAAACACTGGTGTACTCCTTAGGTTGAGGACTTTTCTGCATTTCACAGTGAACTTACAGTGTGTTTAACACACTGCTTTAACTGTGAGCTTGGTCTTCCTCTCACACTTTATTTTAGTGAGACCTTGCCTCTGACCCACAGCCTTTTCAGCTCAGGAAGGTTTTCTCTCTGCTTGGCTGTCCATGACCCACATTACACATTTTCGACCCTCTCTCCCACTCAGAATGGAAAAAAGAAAAGCTTCCTTAAACAGAAGCATTCTTGATTTCGTTGTTGTTAAACCCACAGCACAGTCAGACGGTGACTGTGAAATTACTCATCCATCCTTAGTTGCTTGGAAATGTTACCAGAATGGACTGACAAAACAGAGTCTGGAACCTGAAAAACCTCAAAACTATGGTCACAATAATAAAAAATGGATAATATAAGTAAAATACTCATATAGAATGTTAGAATTAGTTACAATTCATTAGAATATGGCCTACCAAAAATAGTTTAAATTATCATAAACTACTCAGAGGTTGAATCCACGCATAAGGATTCACAAATGTACTTTGTGATTTATATAGGCCTAAATGACTCTGAGCAAAAACTAATTTCAACTGAGGTGGACAATACAGTTAATCTATCAATTTTTATATAAATGTAAAAAAAAGGAAAAATACTGAACCTTTACAAAAAACTTGCATGCGTGAACTGAGAATTCACAAATGCATTTTTTCAAAAAGGAATTATCGGTTGTCTATCAGATGATAGATTTTGAGGTATGATTTAATGTGATAACACAGTATCACATTTTTGCAGCATTTATGAGTGAGAACACAAGGAGAGAACAGATGTTTAACAACTGCCCAGAGGTCAGCCTCAGCATGGAGTCAGGTATCTGATCTCCACAGGTGATGATAACTCTCCTGACATGCAGGATTAAATGTGTTTGGGTTATGAATGCTTGCTAGATAGCTAATGATCTTAGGTTGTCTGTCTGTATTATAATGCTCTACTTGTTAGTTAATGCTAGTGTTAAAGGCCACATCAGTAATTTAGCAAGGTGACGTTTTCAACAACTGCGCACCAAACAGGATTTAGCAATATCTGAATCAAAGCTTGATGTCTGAGAGGTTGATTCCCTCTGTTTAAAGGTCCAGTATCAGAATATGGAAGAAATGCAGTATTCATATATATGATTCCATTAGTGTATAATCACCTGAATGAATGATGAATTGTTTTTTGTTTTTTTTGTTGCCGTAGCCGAGCCTAATATCTACAGATGTCATCATATCGACCTGCCATGTTTATACAGTAGCACAAAGGGACAAACTAAATGCTGGTTCTAGAGAGGGTGTTTTACAAGTTTCATGGCCGTTGTAATTGTTCCTTCATGCTTCCTTTGTGCTTTCCTTCATGGGTGAGTGGAGGGGGTTGCAATCTCCAACCACACTGCTCGATACCTCTAAATCCTACACTCTGATCTTTTAAACAGACAAAAAATAAATAAATCCACAAGGCTGTAATATTGCGTTACATGCAATCTGTAAATGTAATAATATGATGCAAAGATGATATGTGTAATCATTTAATTACAGCTAGTGGTCACACAGTACCCATGTGAATATCTCATCTACATTGCATTAAATGTTAGATTATACATGTTTGAACTGGAAAAGAATATTTACAGTATATTAAAAAGCTTTACATTTAGACTTCTGTGCTAACAAATAAATCAAGACCAAACATGCAAACATCACAAACACACTCATCACACAAAGAAAGGAAAAGTATGTAAATAATGAGTGCCATATGCATGTGTGTATTAAGGGTATACACGTAAAGAAGCAGCCAGCGGAAGGGGCTAAGTTTAGTCAATATCACATTTGAGCAATCAAATCTTATCAAACTACCCCTTCTTATTAAACTTTAGAGCTAAAGTCTGTCCATCTGTTTGTGCTCCCGGTGCAATTTCCCATGAACACGTGAGTGACGCTTTACAGCATTAAGTCACACACTGATTTTGGTGAAACTGGATCATATTTTATGGAGAAAATGTTTTCTGGTTTTCCCTCTGATGTCCTCCGGCTGCTCTGCCTCAACTCTCTGTGATTTACAGAGTTTCCTGATGAACAGTGAAGTAAACTGCTGCTGCTTGTTCTGATGAAAAAAACAAACATATGTGATGGGTAGAGCTCCCCCTACCCATCAGCCGAGGGAGCCCTGGTCGGTGGTGTGCAGGGTGCTGGGGCTCGTCCATCTCCTCCTCCTCCGCCTCCGGGTGACCTCAAAAACCAGCAGTCGGAGGTCCTCAAACAGGACTTCGTTTCCCTGGTGGATCGCCTGCTGGACACGGGGAAGCGGCTGATTATCTCTGGCCCGCTTCCCCCACCTCGCTACGGTGACGTCACCACCAGCCGCCTTCGTCAGCTGCACCTGTGGCTGAAGGGATACTGCCTGGACAAAAGTATCCCTTTTGTGGACAATTTCACAGCTTTTTTAAACAGGCCCAGCCTTTTTAAACGGGACGGCCTCCACCCAAATCAGGAGGCTTCACGGCTTTTATCAGTTAACTTCAACCTGACTGTCCGGTCCTGTACCACAGCCACCTCCTGACTCACCGTTAAAACACATGCACATAGTCACTTTGCCCCTCACGCACCCTCATTCACCCCCACCCTTCCCCACTACACGTTTCACCCGCACCATACACCCCTCTCCATTAGTAGGCCCCTCTCTGCCACCAGAATCTCAGGACATTCACACCATCAAAACTATCATTTCACATAGACAGCTGAAGCCCAGGAATGTTTTTAGACCCAAGTGTGTTTTTATTCCCATAGAATGCCATGATGAGCGCACATTCAGCACTGACATCAAAATGGCTGTGCTGAATGTGTGCTCTCTTTTAAACAAATCTTTTATCATAAACGATTTAATTTTAGACAAACACCTTGACAGTATTCTCCTTACAGAGACATGGCTTGGCACCGATGCACCTGTTGTTCTCACTGAGGCTTCCCCACCAAATTTTAACTTTCTATTTTCTACCAGGGGGGGCAAGAAAGGGGGAGGAACTGCATCAATAACACGAACCACAATGTCCTCAAATGAAGTTCCTTTTAACAGTTACTCATCATTTGAGCATCATGCCTTTGTTTTTAGCAGCCCTCCTATTCTTTGCATAACGGTCTACAAACCACGCCAGTACTCCACTTCTTTTATCAGTGAAATCTCTGATCTCTTATCAATCATTCACACCACCCACAACAGGATTTTAATAACTGGTGATTTTAATCTACACGTTGACAACACCTCGGACCCAGTGTCCAGAGAATTTTTAAACCTTTTAAACTGTTTGGATTTTAAACAGCATGTCACGCAGCCGACCCACAGCAGAGGACACACCCTGGACCTGGTCATAACTTATGGCCTGTCCATGGGTGTGTCCTCTGTTGTGGACCTGGCTGTGTCTGACTACTTCTGTGTGTTTTTTAACATCACCAGTTTTAATCAACGGGAGGCCCCGGTGAGAACGGTGAGGAAACGCTACCTAACTTCTGAAGTGGCTGCAAATTTTATCCAGATTTTACAGAGCACTCCTGCAGAGATTTTACCAGCACCTTGTGATTTTATCGTTGACAATTTTAACAATAAACTGAAGTCAACGCTGGACTCAGTGGCTCCTCTTTTAACCAAAACCATCAAGATAAAACCTACACCCCCGTGGAGAAATGAGGAAACGAAGAAACTGAAAGGAAACTGCAGGAGTGCTGAAAGGAGATGGAGAAAATCAAAAGTAACAGTTCACCACGAAATTTTACGCCAACAACTCAAAACCTACAATAATGCAATCAAACAGGCAAGAATTACCCATTTCAAAAAACTAATCTCTGACCATAGAAACAATCACAAATTCCTCTTCTCCACCATTGAGCTTTTAACAAACAATAATTTTAAAGGATCCCATAAAACAACAACAGATACTCTCTGTAGGGACTTTGCAGACCACTTCAGAAGTAAAATCGATGACATCAGATCCAGTCTTTTATCTCAACAGATTTTAGCTGTCACCACATCTGGATCATTGCTTTTACCTGAGGAAACACTGGAGAGTTTTGCCCTGGTTGATGCAAGGACACTTGGTCGAGTTTTCTCCCAGGTAAACCCTACAACCTGCCTTTTAGACCCAATTCCCACACCGTTTTTTAAAACATTTTATGGATTCTTTGAGGAACAGCTTTTAAACATTGTGAATTGCTCTCTCCAGACGGGTGTCTTCCCCACCTCCTTTAAAACAGCGGTGGTGAAGCCCCTTCTGAAGAAGAGCAATTTAGACCCAGATATTCTTAGCAATTACCGGCCTGTATCCAACTAAGTAAACTTTAGAAAAAATGTTTTTTAACCAAGTAAATGATTTTTTAAACACAAACAACATCTTAGAGAAGCATCAGTCTGGTTTTAGGATGAACCACAGTACCGAGACAGCCCTTTTAAAGATTTTAAATGATGCCAGGTGCAACTTAGATAACCATAAACTCACAGTCCTGGTACTACTGGATCTTACCGCCACCTTCGATACAGTGGACCATCACATTTTATTAAACAGACTGAGGAACCTGGTCGGCCTCTCTGGTACTGTTCTTAACTGGTTTGTCTCCTACCTCACAGATCGACACTTCTTTGTAAGTATGAATACATGTTCCTCAGGAACCCATGAGATCAAGTGTGGGGTTCCCCAGGGGTGAATTTTAGGTCCAATTCTTTTTAATCTTTACATGATTCCCCTTGGGGATGTCATCAGGAGGCACGGCATCAGCTTTCATAGTTATGCTGACGATACGCAACTGTACATCGCTGTGTCTCCTGATGACACAGGGCCACTTGATGCCCTTTTAAACTGCATTTTAGATATCAAGTCATGGATGGCAGCGAATTTCCTACAGCTCAACCAGGACAAAACCGAGGTTTTAGTCATTGGTCCTGAAGGCCAGAGAGAGAAACTTTTAACAAAATTACAAGATCTTAAACCATCCAAAACTGTAAAAAATCTGGGCGTGATTTTTGACTCTGAGCTCAGTTTTATTCCCCATATCAAAAACATAACAAAGATAGGCTTTTACCATCTTAAGAATATAGCCAGAGTCCGCCCGTTTCTCTCTCAGGCCAGCACGGAGGTGCTGATGCATGCTTTTATCTCTTGTCGTTTAGATTATTGTAATGCACTGCTCTCTGGTCTTCCAAAAAAAAGTATCTCTAATCTCCAATTACTGCAGAATTCAGCTGCACGAGTGTTGACAAGGACCAGAGGGCAGGAGCACATTACACCAGTTTTAAAATCGCTGCACTGGGTCCCCCTACGCTTCGGGATCAATTTTAAGGTTCTCTTACTCGTTTTTAGATGTCTTAATGGTCTTGTGCCTCCTTATTTATTGGACTTACTTTTACCATATCAACCCTTACGGACCCTGAGGTCTTCCGGCTCTGGCCTTTTAACCATACCACAAGTTAGATCGAAAACACACGGGGAGGCGGCTTTTAGTTATTATGGCTCCCGATTGTGGAACAGCCTGCCGGAAGAGGCTGAAGACTCACCTTTTTACTCAGGCTTTTATTTGATTTTATTGATTTCCTTTATTCCTTTTTATCAAACTTCCTATCATAATTCTATACTATTTTAGTTATATGTCTTAACTACATGTTTTAGTTATATGTTTTTACTACATGTCTTAGTTATGTATTTTAACTACATGTCTTAGTTATGTGTTTTAGCTACATGTCTTAGTAATATATTTTAAGTACGTTTTAGCTAGATTTTATCTATTTTGTTTATTTTATACCATTTTTTACACCATTTTATACCATTATTTTAGGCCATGTCTCTCTCTAGTGTGTGCAGCGGGTGTGTGTGTGTGTGTGTGTGTGCGTGTGTGTGTGTGTCTGTATGTCTACGTGTCTCTCTGGGTATCTATGGAGGTGGGAGGGTTGGGGTTTTTTTTGTCATTGTTGTTTCTAGCCTCTGTGGGGCACTTTGTGTTGCTTTTAAGTATGAAAAGTGCCATATAAATAAAGTTTGATTTGATTTGATTTGAACTATGGACCTGGCAAGTGGCTATAACCAGGTACTGGTAGCAGAGAAAGATGAGGCAAAAATGGCTTTTTGCACACCTTTTGGCCTGTTTGAGTTTAATCGCATGCCGTTCGGCCTCTGTAATGCACCCGGTACATTTCAGAGGTTGATGGAATGGATCTTTGGTGCCCAGCATTTTCAGACACTGTTACTGTACCTCGATGACGCGATTGTTTTCTCCTCCACAGTAGATGAGCACCTGAAGCATCTCGATGCAGTGCTGTCTCGTCTGCAACAGGAGAAACTGAAAGTAAAGTTGGAGAAATGCTGCTTCTTTCGCATGGAGGTAAATTATCTTGGTCATGTGATTTTGAAAGATGGCGTGGCCACAGACCCAGGAAAAATATCAGCCGTGGCGAACTGGGCCAGACCAATAAATGTGACAGAGTTGAGGTAATTTTTAGGCTTTTGTAGCTATTATCAACATTTTGTGGAGGGGTTTGCTAAGATTGCAGCCCCCCTCCATCGCCTTGTGGCTAAGTGGCTTATGACAGACGCTCGCACAAAAAAAGCATCTCGGAAGGTAATTGGAGAGCTTCCAGAACCTTAAATCCAGATTGATCAGTGCCCCTGTGTTGGCTTATGCTGACTTTTCTCTGCCTTTCATTCTAGAGGTGGACGCCAGCCTCAGTGGATTGGGGGCGGTGATATCTCAGGAGCAGGATGGTAAAGTGAGGCTGGTAGCATATGCCAGCAGAGCCTTGACTCCAGCAGAGAGAAGTATGCCCAACTACAGCTCCATGAGGCTTGAGTTTTTGGGCTTGAAATGGGCAATGACTAAAAAATTTCGGGATTCTTTGTTAGGTCAAAAATGTGTTGTAAGGACTGATAACAATCCACTTAGCCACTTGAACACTGCAAAGCTGGGGGCAACAGAACAGCGTTGGGCCGCTCAACTAGCAGCTTTTGACTTCTCCATTCGGTATCGCTCAGGTCGCTCTAACGTTAATGCTGACTCCCTTTCCAGGCAGCATCAACATGGCAACACACCGCTAGATCTGGGGACATCCCTCCCAGGAACCGCCCTTCCAGAGTCCCTGAGATGTAACGCCTTGAACCACCAGTACAGGTAACCCAAATGTCCATGTCTGCCCTCCCCTCTTACACTCCAGATTACCTTGCCACCCTCAAGCATGCAGACCCAGTGTTGGGAAGCTTTCTTCAGCTTTGGCGCTGCAAATGCCTTCCAGACAAGAAGGAACACCAGGCCCTCTCAAAACCAGTAAAGGAACTGTTGCGTCAGTGGAATAGGGTGGTGGAGAAAGAGGG
The DNA here is from genome assembly GCA_033000465.1 of Sciaenops ocellatus. Classification (NCBI taxonomy): domain Eukaryota; kingdom Metazoa; phylum Chordata; class Actinopteri; family Sciaenidae; genus Sciaenops; species Sciaenops ocellatus. The sequence goes on along the minus strand of CP136868.1, from coordinate 31,854,927 downwards.
GCTCCGGATGGTGGAGAAGAAATTCATCAGCTGCTGCTGCCGGCCTCCCTGTGAGAGGAGGTTCTCCAGCAACTACATTAGGGTCATGGCCATCAAGGAGTGGAGAGAACCACTAATCTGGTAAGACAGCGGTGCTACTGGCCAGGTCTGTATAAGGATGTCAAGGACTGGTGTCAAAAATGTGAACGATGCACCCTGGCCAAACCTGTACACCCTACTGTGAGAACACCCATGGGCCATCTGATGGCTTCCCGACTAAATCAGATCTTAGCCATTGACTTTTCTCTGCTTGAACGTTCTCATGATGGAAAACAACAAGTCCTCATTATGACTGATGTCTTCTCCAAATTCACTCAAGCTGTACCTACCTGTGAACAAAGGGCCTCCACTGTGGCAGGGGTACTGGTCCGGGAATGGTTTTACAGGTTTGGGGTGCCAGCCATTCGGATCAAGGCCGGAACTTTGAGAGCCTGTTAATCCAGCAGCTTTGCAGTTTCTATGGTATACAAAAACACGCACTACCCCATACCACCCCCAGGGGAACGGCCAGTGCGAGAGGTTTAATAGGACCCTACATGGCCTATTTCTGGCTCTCCCACCTGCCAAGAAGCCAGATTGGCCCAGCTATCTCCCACATGTTACCTTCTCCTACAACACAACCACCCATCAAACCACTGGTGAGTCACCATACCTTTTAATGTTTGGGCAAGAACCCCAACTTCCTGTTGATTTTTTTCTTGGCAGGATTCAGGAACTACCCAGAGGTACCGTCAATGACTGGTTGCGAGAACATCAAATGCACCTCCAGACTGCCTTTGATGGTGCCAAGGAGCGGATCCAGGCAGCAGCTCCTTGGCTTCTCTGTTTCCCTTCCTCACCATCCACACCAGCAGAACCTATCGCTGTCACCATACCCCCAGTAAATGTGGACACTGCTGACCCTATGGAAGGACCCAGTGCAGCCCCCCTTCGTCGAAGCCAGAGTGAGACAGCAGGGAGACACCCAAACCCCCACAATCTCCCTGTGACAGTATGGAGAAGAGGGAGGGAGGCTGCAACTTCTTGGGTGCCTGGGTCTGGTAATATGATTTCTGTTATTTCCAGACTGTGGAACTAGTTTCCCTTGAGACCCTGCTTTGTTTGTTTGTTTTGGGGTTGTTCTATTTTTTTTTTTTAATTTTTGTTTTATCGGCAGGACGCTGACAGAAAGTGGGGGGTAGATTGTGATGGGTAGAGCGTCCCCTCCCTCCTCTGCCTGTTTGGCCACACCCCCCTAATCAGTGATTCCCAAGAGGTGAGGCTAGATCACTTCCTGGTTCTCTTTAAATGTAGCTGCAGGAAGCCAGCGGTAGGTTTTGCCTCGTGCTCTCCTGATTCCACACATGTCCCATGAATGACGACGTCTAGTCAAGGTATGCTGTTTTGTCTTCTCGTTGAAGATATTCCTGAGTGCTAAAGGGGACTAGTAACAGTGCTCCCTCCCCCTGTCTGTGCAGCGCTCACCATGTGTGGCTGTACAATGTGCAGCTCCCAGGTATGCCTGTTTTTGGAGTTGAGTGGTTTTCTATGTGTTTTTGTCTAGATATGCTCCTTAGCGGTGCTCAGATGTTCAGTGCATATATTTTACATCTTGTGTATGACGTGTGCCTCTCATAACAGGAATGGGGAAGTGATGTCGGCTCCTGGTGCTGTAGCTGAGCTCTAGCCACTGCTGTTTTTGCCCCTTTGTAAATATATTTTGTGTACTTATGGTTACCTTGCTTTATTTAGTGTTTTGATTATAAATTGTGTTAGTTGATTTTTATTTTCTCCCCAGTCAAGTAGTTGTGTTTAGTTGTTTCTTTGTTCCTTTCTTTTGTTTTCTTTTCTTTTGTAATCCAACTTGAGTTAGTCCTATTCTGGAGTCCTCTCAATGCCAGTACAGGTGGGCTGGTCATAGGTTTACAGGTGGTGGTTGACTAGGTGGAGGGCTTCCTCACTCTGTTTATTTGCATGCTTAATATTTGTTATGTTCTAATTTGTGTGTCTTTTGCTTTGCAGTGTGTGTGTGACCTCTCCTTTCTGGTACCTGGTGGTGGTGGCCCCTCTCCTCTTCACTCCCCCACTCCTGTGGGCCTCCCTGATACAGTCACCTTGTGCTGGTAAAACACTTCAGTGTAGCGACATCTTTTTTTGTATATCTGTAAATAAAAACTGAACAATGTTCAAAACTAGAAATTCACCTCTCTGCTCCCTTTTTTCCTTAAAACATAAGAACCTGTATTCAGTGTGGTATTCTCTGGGTGAAAGTCCCAGAGTGGTGTTGTCGCATTGTCAGGGGTGTACAGCTCACACATGGTTTGATGAGAAAAAGTATACAGATATGTTTATCTTTTAAACAAGCTGATAGAATAACTTGTCCAAACAATGAAGAATTATTAAATCAAATGTAGGGAGAGGAACATTTCCTCTTTATAATTATCCAAACACTCAACCAGCTTTGAGCTCTGACACATTTACAGTCTTATTAAAGATGCCTATCAAGCATCATCAACCTTAAAATCCAAGAAAAACATCCACCATGCAGGCTGGATCTGATTGTCATCTATGGATGTCTATACACTGCAATGTAGCAAGGAGGTGGGGAGGGAGACGGGGGTCGTATTCAAGGTTAGTTCCTGTGTTCCAACATGGAAGTCTGCAAGTCATTATCGGATCTGTGCTGCAGTCTAACTATCAACTATGCTCCTGAGTACAGAAACGGCACATATGGCTGATATTTCAGATTCATGGCACATTTACATTTTGTCATCATACATTCTCTGCATTAATTTTTCTTTGTCTCAGTAGATGCTTATAACCTTGAAGCTTATTTGAACTTGATTTTCAGTGTAGACAGTGTTCACTGCTGGTATGACACACGGTTTCAGCATATCTTAAAATCGCCTTTTTTTTAGGTCTACTATACTAGTAAAACCTTTCAGGGGTCAATAACAAGAGGAATTTAGATTTTTGTATTAAAATTGTTTAATCGAATTAATTACTGGACTCAATGCTACTGTAATGCCTTCTTTTTTCTTCAAACATCCCCTTGTTATAGTTCCACAGCTTCCTTTACACATTCCCAAAGTTTCACTGCACTCAAACCATTAGCATACCAGTAACAAAAGTACACATGGAATGGATTTGGGAGTGCATCGCTCCTATACCCAAGATAAATCAGGCAACATTCTTTTCCCTTTCTTTATTCAAAACTAATGTAATGCAGGAATGTGTTTTGTCCCATTGAGTTTGGTGATGCGGTTCATTGCAGTCGGCTCCGGTGAAGTGGTAACAACTACACCCACATCACACGCCACCTATACAATTTTCTTCTGGACCAGACCTCTCAACCACATATCCAATAAGCATATTCATTTTTAATTCTGGACAAGAAGGTAATGATCCACTAAAGTGATTATCTTGCCAGCCGCTGCTTTTATCCGGGTCAAAGAGTGATGAAGTGACTGCACATAACTTTGTCTTTAGAAACTTTAATGTTTCTTGTAACAGAATAATCATAGTTGTGGCAAAAGAAGTGTCTGTCCTTTTCCATATCACCTTTTCATATCATGCTACTGTATGCCTCTCCTCCAGAAGTCATGATTATGGAAGGTTGTTGTACTTAAGCCATCGATGCTCTGGTCACTCCTGTGCTTCATGACTGGATATGCTTCATGCTGACTGGACTTTCTTGTAGATCTGCAAAGATGTTTCACCTCTTATCCAAGAAGCTTCTATTGAAGCTCCTTGTATATAGCCTAGGCAGGATCGTAGTCCCAGCCGTAGTTTCACTGAGTTTGTTAGTGCTGTTAGAGTTTACCTTGTACAGGTGGTACTGGTCCAGCTCTCCATTTAAAGGGTCCGATCCTCCAGCCCATGGGTGTTACCCCATCGGGTTAAGTCAGAGGACTGTTTAAGCTGGTGGCGAGGAGACACGCCTAGCTTCTAACGGCCTTCATCCAGACACCTACCTTGCTTACTCTAATATAGCACCTGACCGAATAGCCCTAGAGCCTAATACTATACTAGACACGCCTGTTCACAGCAGCTCTCCTCTAAATGATCGTGGCACTTGGTATGGTTGCTAAAATATTTTGTAGTGGCTTGGACAGTAAACCCCAAGGTCTGTTAATTTCTTAGGCTAGAGTAACCTGTTGGAACCTTCAAAGATGTTGAACACACCATACCTGATAATTACAACCTTCAGAGATGCTACAAATTCAATGTTCTCAATTTTAATCTTTAATTTCAGATGGTAGATTTATTGCAAAATTGAGCAAGGGCAAGCATACAGATTCATTTGATTCAAAATTGATTATTTACTTCAACTAATAATACTTCATCATATATCTAATACTGAAAAATGTTAAATTTCAAACCATGATGAAGAGTCTGCAGCTTGGATGATTAGATGCTCAATTTGGAGAGAGAGAGGGAAGTGGTGTACGGGCCCTGTATGGTCCTTCCTTGACTGCCAAACTTGTTGGATGCTGCTGAAACTCTTTGACTTCGTCCAAAGTCTGGAAAGTCCCTGATCAGTCTTCAGCCGTTGATGGCAGGATGAACGAAAGGAGAATCCTCTTCAGTCAGATTGGTACCTGACCACTCTTCAGCCTGATAGCAGGATGAACGAAAGGAGAATCTTCTTAAGTCAGATTGGACACCTACAGCCAGGTGGAAATGGCTAGCCCTCTTAGCACGACACTCTTTTCGGCTGTAGTTGGTTGGATTTCCTTTCTGCGATGCTGGGCTGCTCATCTGCTCTGTCTCTTGAGTTTGAAGTTTAAGTTCAAAGATGCAATGCCCCGATGTGGTCGAACAATGAACATGTCTTGAACCCGAGTGCCAGCCGAGGATTAACCACGATCCTCACAGGGCGTTGTGTTTTATACCCCTCTCCACCGTATAATCCCCCCCACCCCCTTTTTGATCCATACTGCAGTAGTGCACTTCCTTTCTCACCTCTCTCCTTTTTTGGTCAAGGTGCTACACTTCGCTCTCCAATCAAGTTCCATCAACATTTCATCATGATTCACCTTTGTCCTAGTTTCTAACATTTTCATACATTCGTAATCATCAACAATCAAATAATCAGTTACAATCATATTATCATGTTTCCATTCATTGTTACATTTATCACTTTAACACTTCATTTGTTAATACGGAATCAACTTCAATCATTATACAGCTTTGGTTATTATAATCTCTGTGCATGCCTCACCCAGATGGAGAGTCCCTAGGTATCCTGTTGCCTAAAGGTCCAGTGTGTAAGATTTGGGGCCTCTATTTTCAGAATAAGGCAAACATGGAATATAATATTCATGACTATGTTTTCATGCATGTATAATCACCTGAAAATAAGAATCTTTTTATGTTTGTTACTTAAAAATTCTCCTTTTATATCTACAGTGGGAGAGGGTCCCCTTTCATGGAGGCCGCCATGTTGAAACACCTTATTTATACAGTAGTCCAGAACAGACAAACTAAATACTGACTCTAAACAGGGTCCTTAAATTGTTGTTTCTCCTTTACATTAGGAAGGTGAGGGTGATGTGAGGAGAACTAAATTCTACACACTGTACCTTTAACCTTCAACTGTCAACTGACAGAGACAGGGAACTGACAGTGTGTCATATTCACCTTTCTGATGGTTTTAGTGAATCAGGGATCTCAGCTTTCCTGACAGTGCTCATTGTTTTTTGACCACTGTTGTCGGTGTAATGGAAAATTTATATTACATGTTTGTGTGTTCTTTTTTATAATTATATATATCCATGTTTGGACTCAGTAATGTTTTGGAAATTCTTTCATGTATAAAACTGTGTGCCTTTAGCTTTTCTTGGTTCTACTCATTAGCTTTCACCTCATTTATGCAAGTTGTTTGTAGCAGTAGTTGTTTGCTGAATAAACTTGACCTTGGTTCACACGGTCAGGCACAGCTCGTTAGTGAGGTTTGATAGTGATGAGTACATTCCATTGTAGCCACCTGTGACAGTTAGATAAGTAAATCATAATAACGAGAAATACTCCTAGAAGTGAATAAGAATCAGCGTGGGACTGCCCCACTCTGAACATATTCTGCAGACTGTCTTGTGCATTTGTAGAACTGTTCCTCTTGCAAGAATAAAATGACAAAACCTCCAAGGATCAATTGATTGAGTCAAGATCTTTATTTTTGTGTATTGGTGGGTGTTTTCCAGAAAATCTCGGCTACAAACTTGGTGTCAGAAGTGGGATCTCAGGCTGATCTCTCAGGACCCGCAGAAGGTGACAGGCCATCTGAGACTGATCAAATTTGTCTCACCTCCACCTCAGTTCATTTGAGACGGGAGGACCCTCTCCGTGGACCTGAAGCTGTCACTTCGAGGTCCAAAGAACTCAGATTGACAGAAAACATCCTAAATTCAGGGTATGGGTGTTTTCCAGAAAATTTCGGCTACATCAGGGTCGCTAAAGTCACATGAGGTCGAGTGTGAACGACAGTCCAGTTGTCCTAGATTTGACCCTTCTATAAGAAAGATGATCTGGATGACTGAGAACCTCCACAAAAATAAGAACCATGTCCTCCACACCACCTACTAACCTACACTGTGCTCTTCTGTTCTCAGTATATACAAAGAAAAACAATACTTTCCCTAGTGGTTAAAACAGACATTACATTAACAATTACTAAATTAAATACTGAAAGGAGGAAAGTGTGTGTGTGCATGAATTTTCTTTCTTCATTGATCAGAGGTTGCTAGCACAGTCAATGTTGGGATCTGATCTTTACCATCAGTCCTTAGTTGCATGCTTCTTTTAATATCCAATGGTGAGAAAGCCTGTCTTGGTCCTCAGTTAAACTGAATATACTGTACTCTTTCTATCTGAAAAGGTCTTTGTTACTTTGCCCATAAACAAGGAACTACGTGGAGCAGAGGTGTCCAGGGTCATTCCTTTGTGGATTTGCCCATTTTTGTCTTTCCTGGAGCAGTAGAGATACTTTCATTCTGTGGTCCATGAGACATTGTGACACATCTCTGTTAGGCCACCACAGAAAGTGAAGAAGGTCTACGTGCTTCTGGGAAACCTTCGCTTGGTGAAATATGGCCTTTATATCAGTCATCATATTACACACAACACATTTTATTCTTAGACTCTCTATTCAGACATGGACAAGTTTCATATAAATGAAAAATACAAACATGTTTATTGTTTTTAGCCTGTAACTACCTCATCCATGCAGGTAACTCATCTCATGGGTAAGTCTAAGGTTCACCCATAAACAAGTTATTTCTATAATAGATCTGCCATTCCCCACAGAGCAGGTAGAACAAGTAGGATTTGAAAGCTCCACATGTTCAGGTCATTAGCTGGGAAGCCATTGCCTGAGCAGCCCCATGTGGGGATTGACTCATAGTCTGTCCTCCTACACCACAGGCCATATATGATGTTTCACCCCTATGAAAGGCTCCCTATTGACATGATGAATGGCCTCAGCCTCATGGTGCAGCACTCGGGGAAATTGAGTCACAGCCAGGAGGTCATCGGTCCAACCCTGGTTTACGCATGAACATAATCATCCTAATATACACCCACAGGCATCACTGGGTTAACACACTTACAGGCCACTTAGCTGAGCAAACCTTTCTGAAGAATCTATTCACATGTCTCAATGGGTATGTTGTCTGCCATGTGACTGAATTAAAGGCTTTTCAGAATGGTGAAGATCCTTTTTCCTGAGAACTTTCACTGAAAATTAATGTAATGCATTTTCTCTGTGCAGAGTGAGCTCTCAAAATTTCAAATCCCATATTTCAAGTATTCCAAATCCATTTGCGCTTCCAAATTTGTCCTTGTACTTTGTACAACCTTGTACTACTCCTCTGATACTGTTTTTTTAATGACCTGAGAGGCAAAACACATAGTGATGTGTTTTGTGTATTAGTTTATTTAGAAAGTGATGCAAGTGTTATCATCATGTTATCATCATGATGTAAAAAAAAATCACATATGAGTGAATTGTTGTGCTTTAAAAAAAAAGCATGAAATATGCTCAGCATATATTAGCTTTATATCGCACACATTTCGAATATTTTAAGTGATTTAAATAAAAAGTATACAGTGAAACCAAAATAATAATTCAGTCAGATGATGGGGATAACTTTGCTTTAGCTAATATTTGAAGGGAAATGCAGTGTCAGAAATCTTTTTGTTGTTTTGTTGTTGAGACTGACCCTCTCTCCCTGTTCAGTACGACGTAAAGTATTAAAAAGAAATATGATAAATCATTCCTTTGCATTCCTGTGAGTTTTCATTTTGTGCTGTTTGCACAAGGTGTGCGCAACAGGAGTGGATGGGTTCCTGGTCTCAGCAAAACACTTGTGGTTGGTATTAAGCTCCAGACCCAGGAGCCACCAAAACACACGCACACACACACATACACACACACACACACACACACACACACACACACACACACACACACACACACACACACACACACACACTCATACATACACATGCATCCACCCTCACATACTTTCACAGCTGCTCTGTGTTTTCACATGTGAAGTCACATGTTAAAGTGGAAAGAAACACAGTGAAACACTGGACACAACCCTGCGAAGAACAATGGACTAAGAGTGAGAAAAAACTCTGTCAGTGTGTGACGTGTATCGACCTCTGCACGTTGCTCAGTCAAATGTTTATGTTTCTGCTGAGCTCCACTAAATGATGACATATGAGAATCATTGGGTTATTTCAGTCATGTGTAAGCACTTCCCCTTTATTTCTAAACTAGCTTGTCTCTTTCATTACGTTCCGAGCTAAAAACTTTGTGGGTGGATGTGGTCGAGGAGTCTGCTTCAGGAGTACGTTGGGAGGAATATAGCATATTAAAATTAAAGGACGTCTCTCCAATTTATTTTGCCTGCACAGTTTTGGTCACATCCTAAACACCTGACAGAGGAAGTTCTATGGATGCAGTCTATCTTATATGTCTGCTCCCAGGTAGTAAGTGATATTGTGTCAACAGTCCTGCTCGAGTTGAGCGGTCTCTCCAAGGCCAGCCCACTCTGCTGCACACCATCATTTTACATCATAATGAAGTCCTTCTATTAAAATGTACTTATAGATGTGTTTTGTACGCATGTGTTCTGTAAATGTGTATGTGTTTAACGTGTGACAGGTTCCTCTCTCACTGAGCTGTCAGCGGGCTGATAAAACAGAAGCAGAGTTCAGAGGTCAAGGGGTAAGGTTAAAGGCCATGGTGTTTATGAATGCAGCCCTAGACTGGACACGCTGCGTCAACAGAAATTCATTAGGGTCACGATGTCACTGTGGACTGAGACACTGTTTCCCAAATGGCGTGTAATATTTCCACCAGGTTGATCTGTGGCAGAGTTGATGTAGAAGTGTGTCCAAATCAAACTCTAAAAATGTTATCTGAAGCTTGAAGTGATGCTTGATATCTTGAACTGAGACCTGAAAGATACAGAAACAAAATTATGTAATATACTAGAAACACTTCCCGTGTCTGTAACTGTGTGAGGTTAATGACTAATAGACATTTTGGTTTAAAAACAGACTTCAGGATGTGGCCATATGCACTGAACCCAGACCATTTAAAAATTAAGAATGTAGCAGGCTGTCATTCACCCACATACCACCAACTGTTTTATGAGGCATATGAGAATTATCAGGACCTCTTGAGCTCTAAGTTTCAGAAAGAACTCAAGATGTCAGTGAGGTTTTACACTCAACCAGAAAGCCTTTGAACAGAACATGTGAGACACAGATGGGTGTGGGTTGTCAGACTTTGTGAAAAGTTTGATTTTAACAGGGGGAAGGGTGGTGCTCTGATGGATGTCAAACAAACTGCAGTTTTTAAAAAGCTACTACAAGATAACTAAACAAAGAAACATCAAACTGTTTTTTCTCAAAGAGCTCAGACTGTGCTGTTTGTTTTCTGAGATCTTCCTGCCGTTGTCTCGTCACCATTTTCTTTTTAATTTTTTCCAGCTGTAGGTAGCTCCGCCATTTCCTTTGTGCTTCGTGGGACAATCATGTCCACCAAATATACTTGTCAGATTTCCAGTTTTAACACATACTCAAAACCCAGTTTCTGTTTGAGTTTTAGCCAGACAGACACCGTGGATGCAAAAAGAAGGCTGGCATAGAGACACAGATCTTCTCGGCGAAAGAAACCATGTTGTAAACATCAGGAAATGAATGAACATCATTCATTATCATTTCTCAGATCTGCTGGACGCTGCACGTTGAGGTCAGTGGGTCAGCATCAGTTGCACATGTGAACACCACATGCAGCACGTTCTCTGTGCATCTTAAACCTCTGCTGTGACTTACGCGTCTGCCTCCCTCAAGTATGTGTACTTGCATGAATGTAGACCACCGCTTATGTGACTGACTGTCTGAATGCAATAAAGATCTGATGGAAGTAAAATACATGGTTCAGCTGGCAGTCCTAGGAATGATTTGCACTCTGGCTCATTCACAGTGAAGCCTGCGTAGTAGGCAGAGGACTACAGGGATTCTGCACACAGAGAATGTAATTACAGAGTAAATTGCAAAGACCTCTTTAAAATAGCACGCATGTAGCAATCAGTGCTCTGTGTAATGACAGCACAATAAGATACCATAGAGAGAGTATATCCATCTTGGCAAGTGCAACCCACCATAGAGGGAGCACGACCTCTGTTGAGTTTAATTCAAACATGCTGATATCACATGACAATAACACTCTATCCTACAGCTGTTAATATCAGCCAAACATGCGTTAGGTCCCTTTCCGCTCTCATCATCCAGCAGATACTGATTTAACTGTAGTTTCACTGTCTGGAGAACCTGCATGTGACTCTGATATTACTTGTGAAGGTTTAATTGTTATCTAGACATAACGCAGAGGTCTGTAGCTGAGTGTGTCTCGTCTCCTAGTGCTATGTATACACAAATAAACAGCTGGAGGTTTTGGTTGACAGTCGGCATTCTGGGGTACTTTTAATTGTCTTAGCATTATTTTTAGAATGACTTTACCAAAGATCCATCCAGGAATGTCTATTATTTCCAGATGCTTCAAATCCAGTGGTGCATCTCACCTCTGTCACACTTGCAGCACTCTGGAGAAGAGAAAATGAAGACAGGTGATGAAAGTGCTCTATAAATATAACGTGGTTACTGCATAACACAATATATTTTGTACAGGCAAAGATAGGTGGGAAATGTTTTCCACTTTAAATAAACTAGCTGCTATACAGCCTGCTGTGGCAGTGGCATATAATATACAGTGTGTTGCCTTTGCAGTGAGAGTGGATGTGGCTCGGACCTAGTGGTTTACTTTTCTTTACTTAGGCCTCAATTACAAGCCAAAGAAGGAAACTTTCTTAGAGGAAATGGAAAGAGTCTGATCTGGGCTAAAAGAACACATCATAAAAGAGCAAAGACAGTCACTGCAATTATATTATTCTGCCAATAAACATGTAAAGACAACTTTCATTTTTGCTTTTTCTCACTGTAAACAGTTAGAAGAACAGAAAATGGGTGTTCAGCCTCCAAGTTTAAATAGCTTAAACAGCTGAGTTTCCTTCTAAATGATCTGTTTCTGGACACAGCACCAAAACAAGCAGCAGCCTTCGAGCTAGATGAAAAAAAAAAAAAAAAAAAACGGTCCACTCGGAGAAAATCATGGATAGGGATGAGGTTTGGGGGCGTTTCTGTTGGCTTTAAAGGAGGAACTTCACACTGAGTCTGATTAAGGTCATTTCTCTTCGCCGTGATCTGTCCAGCAGGGGGGCAGCGTGTCTCAATTTTCTGAAACACGCTTTTAGTCCGCTACTTCATATGTTGTGCTTCAGTGAAAGCTAAAACCATCGGGACAGAAACTTTACAAATGTGTTCCTCGTGAATTGGAGTTGCAGACTGAAGTGGAAACCGACGATCCCGGGGCAGGTCCTGCCATTGCGTCGTCAAGAGTCCGGAGGCTGAGGTTTGTGTGTGTGTGGACATTTCTGGGAAAGCCTCCAAAGCTGAGTTTTACCAAGAGAACCCGGGAAGAAACACAAAGTACAGACTCAGCAACAGGTCTCTTGCATTTTGTCGGAGGTTGCTCCTTCATGCGCCCAGAAGATCGTCTCACTGGAGGAAGGAAAAAAACAATACCCGAGGATTGTGTGCGCAGAGTTTTGGGGATGTAAAGGTTAGAGTCAGTGTACTTTGGAGATGTGACGTGGTCCGAAACTTTTCGACGAAATACTTTTTTTTTCTTTCTTTTTTTTTTTTCTGGCTGAGGAATTATCACAAACTCTTGGATGTTTGTATAACAGAGATGATCTTTGCTGCTGACCGTCTTGGATTATACTTGAAAACGGAAGTTCTGGATATAACTGTTTACGCACAACAAACTCTTCTTTTATTCTCCTTGACTGTCAAATAAAGAGCAGACAGTGAAGAGGCATGCTCTGAAATAGATCACTGGCAGACTAGTATGTGTCCTCCCTGCACACTGTATGTCTTCATCTGGAATTAATTGATTAACAACCCCCAATGCACTAAAGACGCACCGGGTTCGCGGCTCCATCACTGGATCTCTATCTTTCCCTCAGCGTGCTTACTTTATCTGACACCTCGCCAGAATGCGGAGGGCTTTTGTGCTCGGTTTAGCTCTGATATATCTGCTTACCTGGACAGGTGAAGCCGACAAACAGACTCACCTCAAGCGGGTGCAATTGCACAGACGCGCGAGACACGGACGTGTCCAGGTGGGCGCAGCGGACAGAGAGCGCCTCGTCGGTCGTGTGCGCCCCGGGTTTGGTTCTGCAATTTCGGTGCACAGCACCATAAAGGGAGGAGATGTGCAGGCTGACGAGGGTGTTCCAGTTTACGCCAGGACAGGGACTGTGCGGGGCAGGAGAGCAGAGGGTCGGGGCCTAGTCCCAAGAAGAGGGGTGGCAGGACAGATAGGCTTGCCCCGTCATTCGGACATACTACAAGATGAGGGTACCCCAGGAGCAAGAGCAAGAGTGGCCCGGATGCCCAGCAGCGCCGGATCACCAAATCTGCTGGCCAGTTTCGCGGGAAAGAACCGCGTCCTGGTGATCACGGCCCCTCATGACTCAGATGGTTATTACCGACTGATGATGTCGCTTCTGAAACCAGATGTGTACTGCGAGCTCGCTGAGCGACATGTCCACCAGATTGTTATGTTTCATCAGGAGGGAGAGACGGGGGGCAAGGTGAGGAGGATCACCACGGAGGGGAAGGTAATGGAGGAGCCGTTGGACACAGCACTCATTCCCAGACTCATGAGCTTCCTCAAAATGGAGAAAGGTGAGCTGAAGGTCCTGAAGGGTGCACAAAGTGACCATACTTTGTACATGTTTGAGTTTGTATCTGGGATTAATAATTATTTCCTTTCTCTGAAGTTCACTTTCTCTCTAGTTAAGTGAAGGTGCTTGTACCTGATGAACTCCCTTTTATCCTGTTGTTGTGACCAACCTGAGCTCATATGTGGCAGCACACGCCTCACACTCAGCTCCTCAGCTGGATGAAAACATGACAGAATACCTGACATTGTTTCTATCCAAATCTGATCAGTCATGTGATGACTTGCAGGTAAATTCGGGATGGTGCTGCTGAAGAAGACCCTGCAGGTGGAGGAGAGGTACCCCTATCCCGTGAGGCTAGAGGCCATGTATGAGGTGATCGACCAGTCACCAATGAGGAAGGTGGAGAAGCTCAGACAGAAAGGTTTTGTCCAGAAGTGTAAAGGGGCAGGTGTGGAGGGTCAAGTGGAGGAGGGCACGCTCACAGGTAATTATGTTGATCATTTATACTTTTTCACAATTATCACAGGAGGTGGGGGTCTTCAAAAACATTTCTCTCTCTCTCTCTCTCTCTCTCTCTCTCTCTCTCTCTCTCTTTCTCTATCTCTCTTTCTCCCTCTCATGGAATCTAGCCATGCAGATTCTGGTTACATTTGACCAGATTTTTTTAGAAAGGTCTGCCTCCACTCCAATACTCTGGTGGTGAATGTACTTTTGTTTGTGGTACAGCATGAAAATCCATATTTTAAAAAAAAGAAAAGAAAAGAAAAGCATTTTCTTGTTACTCAACATCATCTACAAAACATCAGTTTTGTTTTCATCAGAAGAAAATAGTTTCAATGAAAAATGTTTGTTTTGTGGATTAACGGGACATTGTTCTTGGAAAAAAAAATTCACTGTGGGTCATTTTTGTGTACACTTTCAGAAATGTTCTACATGGCTCCTCTAGATATCACAAGTAAGGGGGACAAGTAAAATGTGTTTTTTATGGAACGTGTTTTAAACCATGAATCGTACAGAAACTGAAAGAACTAGCTCACAAATAGGAAAGAACTTGAAGCAAACCAAAGAAGAAGAAAATCTCTGATCTGTGTTTCTGTGTTTGTGGACCAGTAGATACACCAGCAGAAAGAAAACCAGGAAAGAAGTTCCTAAGAAAGCCAACAACAACAACAACCACGGCTGCCACGACCACCACCACAACGTCGACTACACGACCAACCACAACTACCACCACCACCACCACCACCACAACAACTACAACCCGGCCCACCAGTACCACCACCACAACCAGAGCAACAACAACCACGACTAAAGCAACAACAACCACCAAACCCACCACTACCACCACCAGAAGAACCACCACAACCACCACAAAACGACCCACCACTACCACTGCCACTACCCATAGACCGACCAGAGCCCACACCACCGCCCTGTGGCTCCCAGCCCCCAGAACCACTGCTGATCCTTACTATTACAACCGCAGAGAGAGGGAGAGGTATCCAGCTAAAACCACCCCGGCTGGAGATAACCGCACTGACAAGGACAACAGAGATCCACACAGCCGCAAGCTAGTACCATCCATACACAAACCCACCAGGATCAAACCCACCAGGAAGAAGAACGGGGGAGAGAAGGTGATCCAGTGAGATTTAGCTCAAGTGTTCCAGACAGATTGTGTGTCTATAGGGATAAGACTTTACAGACATCTATTCAGCTTTGATATATAAAATCATATATAGAAAATGTTACTTAATAATGGAGTTTATGTGGCTGTGGAATGGGCCTTTTAGTTTGGGGTGCTAACCATGATGGATGTGTGGCTTGTTACTGGTTATTCTGCCAAGTACACTTCACTTTTGTTTAGTAGGCCTACAAGATTTATTTTTGCCAGCTAAAATGTATAAAACACCGAGTCTTGAAGCATCATGTCATGTTATTTTAATCACTAGTGTAAATGTATTATGTGACAATGACTCTTGATAAATAAACTAGATATATTTGTCTGTACAGGTGTTGACTAATGAGTACGAGGACAGGTATGAACCCAGCAAGCCAACAGTAAGTGATCCTGAGGAGACAGAAACCTTCACCGAGATAAGTCCCACCAAGGGCAAGGGCAAGCACGATAAGCTTGACAAGAAGAAGAAAAAAAATGACAAGGCTGCCAAGAAAGCAGAGAGGAGAGGAGGAAAGGCGGGGAAAGAGGGCAAGATCGGGGGAAAGAAAAATGGAAAGAGACTGTTGAAGTACCCTGAGAAAGAGGACTACCCGAAGCCCACTAAGAAGCCAACGCCCCCTCCAAAGGGATCTCTGGCCTCCTTCCTGGACTACTTTGAGAACAGGAGGCGGCTGCTGGTGAGAGCATGACATAACTCACTGTTCTTGCTACCTCTCTCACCTGAAAAATGTCCTGTTTCTTTTGACTAGAGGGGAATATTGGTGCTCAGATACAGTAGTATTATTAAACTGCACTGATCTACTAACTCTCACACACACTCACACTGTCTCTCTCTCAACCAGTTTTAAAGGTATTTAAGATTACATGTTTACTTGCTTTCTTACTCAGAGTTAGATGAGAAGACAGACACCGCTCTGCTCAGTACACAACAGTCTCCGCCACCAAATTACATGTGGTTAACATAAAATGATCTTTTCACAATGAGAGACAGGAAGTAAACTAGGTAATCAGAGCAGCGATGTGTCTGGAAAAACCATTTCGTTTCATCACAATCATAAATACCGGACTGAACTACTTTGACTTTCATCCTTGAACAGCGTCACAGTTTCTGTATCCTGCATCAAAGTGTGGAGCGAGTCATCTACAGGATAATACAACTCCAATGAGAGGGGGTTTATTTTCCAAAACAGACTCCAGGAAAGTTATGAATGCCAAAAAAAATCAACATCTGGATAAGTAATGGATTGTTGATTAATTTGTACTAGTCAGCAGCGAATCATTGACTTGTTTCCTCTTTTTCTCTGATGCCAGTGCTTTATATACTGATGTGGTGTGTAATATGAATAGGCATAATGTATGTGGAGCAGCCGTCCTCCATCTGACAGGCTGCACAGCTGTGTGCGAGCAGACTGTGTGTCTCTGTTTTGCAAGCAGTATAGATTCTTATCACAGCAGTGCTATGGGCAGCATGGGAAAATATGCCCCATCCTCCGCCTGCAGGTTAATGTAAACATCACCTTTGCAGCACACTGCACAGGTCTGTGTGTGCGTGTGTGTTTTTTTCAACGCTTTCACCAGAGAGGGTTTAAAAGAGAGACGCCTCACTGAAGAGACATTTCCTGTATCTGTGTCACGTGGGTTTAGGCATTGCTGCACCCCTTCAGGAGACCAGCAGCAGGTCTGAGTGTGTGAGATCTATAACATCTGAACTAAAACTTAAAGAAACAAGGTGGGGGATCTCACAGCTAGGAGACAGGAAGTGCATGCTGCATATTGGAATGCATTATCTTCTGTTATCAAAAATCTGCATCTGATTATATATAACACTCTTCCACATCTCCCTCGTTCTCTCTCTCCAGCTGATTACATCCCCCAGTGAGGAGAACAGTATGTACGTTCAGCAGAGGGACGAGTACCTGGAGTCTGTGTGTGAAATGGCCATCAGGAAAGTCTCTATCATTACCATCTTCGGCTCCTTGACCAACTCCACCATGAAAATTGACCATTATCAGCTGGGTGAGTAGCTCCCTTATGCAGTAGATGCTGCAGATCAACATTTACCCATCTAAACCTTCCATCTGGCTGAGCAGATGCATCCTCCAATGGACTGTCAGTGATCTTTGCAGTTGCTGAGTCATGCACCTAATAGTTTCTAAGAATCCAAAGTCTCAGAGAATGTTTCCACTCAGAGCTGTAGTTTGATTTGATGAGCACTCGACTGAGCTTTGCTCTCGTCTCAGTCTGTGGAAATCTTTCATGCACATTCTAAAGTCAAAAAGTATCAAAATATTGTAAATATTGAAACTGACATGTCATGTAATAGCAGCTCTTCATGCTGACTGATTACATTCATGAACATTAGGATAGATGCATTGCACAAGTTTGATTTTCTGTGTACTTGTTTATTGCTAGTTGTGGCACTTTCATACTCACAGCTACATCATAAATAAGCTGCACATTTAGCATTTTTTATTATCCCGAGAGAAATTAGGAGCTTTGGTAAAGACATAGTTTTCTATTGTCTCCACTAGAGTATCTATTTTTTACTCAGTGGGAGTCTTTACCACATTCTTGTCTGCGCTCTTCTCTGCTCCACTCTAAATACTTAAATAAGTCAGGTATTCTGTTATTATATCAGGATCAGCCCAATGACCCAGATATAGTAACTTATTTTTAAAATTGGATCTAAACACTGTATTCTCACCACATTGTCACACACAAGTTAAGACTCAGTAGTCAGTGACTTGTGACTTCACATCTACAGCTACAGTAAGTGCAGAGGAGATCTTACTGTGGAAATGTTCTCCATACTAAACAGAGACAAGAGAGCCAAGAGAGCTGTCTCCTGCCACGTCTGCTGTCCTGTCCTTGTTTTACCTTCTTCGTAAAAGTAGATGCTTTCAGCAGCGATCTCTACTCCAAGTATAACATCCAGAATGTACACAGACTCTGCCAAAGCCACAATATTGTGTACTTCTCTGTGCAGGTGATACCAGACAGAGCTGACTTGTGACGCCTGTAGTGTTCACTCTCTCCCTAACAGTATAATGCTTTGAAATATTACACCTTTATTGTACTTTTCTATCATCCTGAACAAGGGGAGTAAGTCTGCCTCCTCTGGAACTGATGTGTAAGCTGGAGACAATTAATTCATCACCCCACACACACACACACACACACACACACACACACACACACACACACACACACACACACTCAATGCAATTATGACAGCTTTCTCTTCTCTTTTTTATTGCACTGCTAACGACGTGTTCAAAAGGAAAAAAAATACACTGCTGTTTTTATGAGATGTGCTATGTCATTTGTGCTTGGAAGCCCTTCATATTTATAGCTTTCTCCAACCTGACGCTTGGGTTGGTGCGTGTTAACGTCCGGACAAACAAACCCACTTTGTAAAACTTTATTAGTCTGTCACTCCACATGACAACAAGGTTTTATCCAGATGGAATGCTGGAAAAAGTGCAGCGTTGATGTCACTCGCCCCCACCCATGCTAGGAATCGGTTACACTTTTGTTCCACAGGCGGTCAGTTTGTGTGTTTTGGTGTGTGTGTGTGCGTGAGAATACTGTATACAAACAACTGGTTCTTTCAGTGTCGCCCCTCCCTCCAGTTAGGATGACCTCATAGAGTTTGAAATTAGAGTTGGTTGGTTGGTGAACAGCATGTGTTGTACGTGGAACATGTTTGTTATATATGTGTGTGCAGTCTGACTGGGGTTTTCCTCATTTGATTGCTCATTCACATAGTGCTCACATGCACAGAGTGGGTGAACTGACTTCCAAAAAACACTGTTCTGTGGTCTGTGTGTGTGTGTGCACATATGCATGGAGGGAGTGGTGATTAAAAGTTTTTGCTTTGGTCTGTGTAAACGCCAGCTACAGTAAATTTGGAAGGCATGCGACCCTGCCAGATATCAGTGAATAAAAGCTGCTCTTTGTCGAGTTTGTCCCTGATTCACTGCGTGTTTCCATTCTGCTCTTCACCGCAGAGTCGACCTCGCTGTCGTTTCACACACGTTTTTCAAAGGAACGTTTGTTTTGAGCTGAGAAATGGAAAACACATTTTACTCTGGAGAACACAGCGTGAGCTCAACACTCACATTCTGTTTGTGTTATTATGGTTTATTTGAAAGGAAGGAAATCATTTTTTATTTGTCAGATCTGACAACTGACTGTCTCACGAACATTGTGTTTGTCAGATTTACATTTTTCACTCGGATCTTTGGAGCAAAATATTAAAACCAAAGCTGAGATGTCAGAAGTTATTATATTTCATGTGTTTATGTGTTTTTCTGTTTAGGTTTCACTGAATTTGCTGCATAGCACGAGCCTTTTCTGCACACAAAACATGAAAACATGTTAAATGATCAGTCAGATCAATTAGTATGAATGAATACATTTAAAGTGTTTCTTATCACTGTCTCCTTTTATCTCCAGAAAATGACAAGCCCATGAAGGGTCTTCGTCAGGAGGACCTGGTGAACCAGGATCTGATCACAGAGCTGAGGAAAGAGTTTAGCATGACACACGATGACTTCTACATGGTCCTCACCGACACAGACATTAGAGTCAAGGTAAGGACTTACTCTTCATAACTTTGTCTCAAAGGGTTAGAGGCTGGATCCTTTAGATAGTAGAATAGTAGAATAGATTATAGAAGTCAGGATATATTATGTTCGACATGCCACTCATGCCATGGCTCTATGGATGATGTTGGGCTTTGGAGAACCTTTAACTTTTAATAAAGGATCTAACTAATAATAAAGATGTGGCCTTCCAGTGAAGTCCAATAACCTTCTACATTCATGCATCTATAGTGTGCATACATACTATATATGCATCAAAATCTGTATGAGAACAGTACATTACAGCTTTTCTTCGTACTGCTGTTGGTTTGTCAGTCTTCATTCCGTTTACAGGTTCACCACCGATCTGCATGACACTTTCATCTTCTCTTTCTGTCTGAAGGTGGACTGACCTGTCCCTGTACTACCAACATGCTGCCTTCAGCAAAACACTGTTTTAATTCACATAACATGACATTTTCCCAATGCCTGTGTGTGTGTGTGCGTGTGTGGTTGTGTTTGTGTGTGTGTGTGTGTGTGTGTGTGTGTGTGTGTGTGTGTGTGTGTGTGTGTGTGTGTGTGTGCATGCCAAGGTAAATCACCAGGCTGTTTTTGGACAGATCCATCAAAGAGGCCAGTGTTCACCTCTCTGCTGACAGCGGCACAGAGTGGGAAGTCTGTGAACACACAAGGATGTGGGTGTGGGCATGAGACAGAAAGTGGCAGAGTGGAGAGAGGTGTGAAAGAGTGAGAACGAGCTGTGCAGGAGATTCAGCATATCCTGAGGAAGGTGTGAGAGTGTGTGGCCATGTTACATTTTCTTGCATGTGTTCGATATTCATGCTGAGAATGCTTAACATTTCGTAAAATGAAATGGGATGTTTAATCGACATGCCTTGCACTTCTTCCCAGAAGTTATAAAGAATGTCTGTGATGTGGCAAAGGCCACAGCACATCTACTAACACATTCCAAACTTCACTTCATCACTTCATTGGAAACAGCTTCACCATTGTCTGAAGCATTGGGTTCTATTTCCATATCCTCTGTGTTGTTTCCACAGGCATATTGATTTATTTATCCTGTGGCTTCACTACATCTCAAATCAACCTTTGCGAAAGTATAACCGCTTTTTGTTCTATTGTTAGCAATCCTATGAGGTTCCCATCGCCATGAAGGCTGTATTTGACTACATTGACACCTTCTCCTCCCGTATCCGAGAGATGGAGCAGCAGAAAAGAGATGGGGTTGTCTGTAAGAAAGAGGATAAGCCCAGATCTTTGGAGAACTTCCTCTCCAGGTAAAGGCTTCTTTTTAATACACTCCATGACTAAAAATATGATGTCCTGGAAAGGCTTTCCACAAGACTTTGGAGCTCCCATCCAGCCACAAGAGCATTAGTGAGGTTGACCACTGATCCTTGGTCATAAGGCCGGGCTGCAACTTCAATTCTTCCCAAAGATGTTGGATGGGGTTGAGATCAGGGCTTTTCCACACAAAGCTATGTCTTTATGGATAGATATTGTATCAGTTAAGTGTTTTGCAGAGGAGCTGGTAGTTAGAATTATTGGGTGGTCCTATCAGACTGCTTCCACTTCCATCAAACATCTGTAGCTTTACTCAGTAATCAGCTGGACCACAATTTATAGCATTTACAAGCAGCACCAGGCAGATTGCAGCAGCCTGGTAAAAATAGCATAAACCCTGCCGTAACTCAAGGCTGAATCGTTGCAATCACATATTTCCCCGAGATGTCGACACCAGGCAGGCTGTCTTTTGTTACCATGGAGACCTGGATTCCAACTCTCTGAGATCTGGCAGGTTTTTCACCATAATTCAGGGTTGTCACCCTCTGGCAATAACAGTACGGGAATATTGTATGTAAGCACAAACTCTTGTTTTAGAACAGCTTTCACTGCTGTGCCACATAAATCCAGGCTTAAAATCTTCTGTGATTGTAGGTTCCGTTGGAGACGCCGCCTGTTCATCATCTCTGCCCCCAATGACGAGGAATGGGCCTATCAGCAGCAGCTGTACGCCCTGACCAGCCAGGCCTGCAACCTTGGTGAGTTCACTCTAAATAGATAAAATAAAACCATAAAGAAAACATCCAAATCACCCCCTTTTGATTTAACATGGTAAATATTTAAAATATCTGGCTACTAAATGTTCCAGTATGTTCCCCAGCTAGTCACTATCTAGTGTTGATCTGCCGTTTGGGGCTAGAAGTGAATATTTAGAGCTTTTTGCTGAAAATGACACTGTGAGAGCATTATGACCAGAAAAGTAAAGTTGCAAACTGAAAAAGCACTGGAATGAGGCTATAAAACTCCATAGAGCTGACAAGGACTGCAAAACTGGGTGATAATTCTCTGCGGGTTCATCACTGAGGACAAACCCACATGCATATGCATAAGTTGTTAGGTTCTAAACCAGTTGAAGTCATTTTGAGAGACCCACAGACAGATGAGGCACGACTGCAAGCTTGGAATGCAGAGACTTTTCATTTATTTGTAGATTTCTGCGTGTGTGTGGTTTATGTTCTTCAAAGAACCAAACAAACATTCAAATGAAATATCTTAACAGTAACTGCATTCAATAGTAAACCAAATGTAGCATGAATCGTAAAAGTAAATCAAATCTTATATTAGGGACTAGAGGTCGACTGCTCAGCGGTTTGGCCGATTAATCTGCTCAGATAGAACGTCTTAAAAACATATTATTGGAGAAAACTGGCTCTGCAGATGGCTGTGCAGCCTCCACCAGTCACACACATATGTACAGTAGCGATCATTACACACCAGTCAACTCAGGGAATATCTATGCTCACCAGTGAAAGAGGCCCAGTCCGTTAAGATCAGGACTCATCCATTGTTCGATGAGCTGTTGGTTTTGTGTTAAGCACTGACTGTAACACTGAGGTGAACTTGGAATTCTTTTGTGCTTCTTGTTGTTGATTGTTAGTGGTTGTTCAGAGACTGTGTAGGCTACAGGAGGACATAGGTCCTGTGTAGGGTTGACTAAAATATTATTTTTGCACTCTGACTAACATCAGATTATCTGGCATCTGATTTTCAGATTAACAGTTGTCCAATTTCTAATAAAGTCAGCCATCAGTCAATTAAATGATTATTGGCTTTTCCTGCCCTCTATTAGGAACTGTACTGACAGAACTCACACAACAGCTGTGTCAAAGAAATAACATAGACTGTATAGCCTCTCTCTACAGGATATCTTAAAACTTCAAAGTACTTGGCAGGATATCACTAGAGCTACATTAGAAATGATTTCAGTGAACTCATCCCTTTATTGTGTTTTCTGTTATGCTTTTATTTTGCCATTGCGGTACCATTTTTGCACGTTAACTCAGTGTGGCGAGTGCTGTGAGGACTTTCTCCTTTTCTGTCCTCTCTATGTGTACTCAGCGGGAGTGGCTCAGCTCACGCTGAGTACTTTTTCTGTGCTCCAAATGATTTCCTGCTGCTGCAGGCAGAAACAAACAAACAAAAAGGAAAGCTTAACTTCCAAGGAAAAACCTACCTGGAAGAGAAAACGTACCTTAGATTGAATCATCTGTCCAGAAGAAAGATGTTTTAAATGATGATTTTAATACACATTCACCTGTAGATGCATATTTTGAGTGATTGCAACTTACCAAAATCTGTGCGTGCATACTGTATGTGTTTGTGTTTGTTTTGTGTGTGTGTATGTGTGTGTGTGTGTGTGTGTGCAAAGAGGGATGTGCAAAAGGATCCCAGATGACAGAACTGGCATGGGGCCATTGTGTTCAGTCTGAGGCTAATAGGCTCTTTTCTTTCCCTGTCGACCTCCTTTTCATTCTGTCAGTTAGTCAACTTTTCCACAGTTACTTAAATGTTATTACTGTATGTCTCAAAAAGAGACATTTATCTACATTTTTCAAATCTCAACAACCCGACGTATCTGACAGATTTATGTAGGATAAATGCAAACTTTTAATAGGCCATGGTGAACTCCCCCCTCAGTGAAAAGCAAATAAATGCTGTCATCTGGAGTTTCTCCCTTACTTGAACCTCATGTTCCACTCTTGTTTATATGAATTCAACATTTCTGACATTTTCTTCCAGGCTCTTCCTCAGCACGCTCTCACAGTGCTTAAGCTAGTCAGGAACACTGTTTATCATAATTATGACTTTGACTCTTTGACTCTGTAAAGAGTTTATAAGTTGAATTAATGGATCTAATGGATTTATTAATGGATAATAAATATGCATACTTGTTTTATTAATCATTGAGTGAATCATTAATAAAGGTCATGGGTTATCTTTATTAATGATGCTTTATCTTCTGTCTTTATGACAAACTGTTCGATCTGCAGTTAAAGGTGGGGTCGTCGTACTGGAGAAAGATAGTAAATTGTTGATTTCCAGGTCATCAAATACCGACACTGTGCTGGGAATGAGACCCAATTATCAACTATCTTTCTGCAGGATGACTGACCCCACCTTTAATGTCAGTCCATCAGCAGTTGTCTTAACACCAAGCTGAAAAGATGTCCTCCACTGCCCTGTTTAGCCTGTTTCACCTTCTACCACAACCAACATCATTGATGTGTGAATGAGTGAGTGGTGATTGGGTGGTGTTAGCAGTCTGCTTTGATGCACATTAACCACACCCAACTTAAATTGCTGGAGAACAGCAAAAAACAGATTTTCAGTAATGTGCAATTACTTTTTTGATAATATCTTGTAGGAATTTGTAAATGTTAAGCTGATGAAAGAATTTTTATCCGGATGCTCTGTGTCTCTTTTGGTCAGACAGTCAACATTTGCAGTCGTCAAATGAATTGAGTTATTTTTAACAACCTGGAACCATGAAGGTTTTTCTAATTCATGGTTTGTTACTGATCTCTAAAGCCTTTACAAATGATTTATTAACCACTAAAAAGCCTTTAGTTACAATATATACAGCAAGTCTGTCATAAAATATGCTTTATTAGACAGTAGTGACGTCAGTATGTACAGTATGTCTGTACACTGTTTTTTCATGAGTGAGTTGGGTGACTGAAGCAAAACGCTTCTCTTGCTTCTTAGCAGGCCCAGACCAGGGTCTGTGAGGAATTTTTCCCCTCATGTGTTGCTCTTGGCTGGGCTGGCACCCAGGGCTGTTCCCTCCCTCCCTGCCCCCAGACAAAGGCCAGTCCTGCTGACTGGGCTGAAGGCCCGAGAGGTTTGATCCTGGTATTCAGCTCTTGGCTCTCTCCAAGTAAAGCCTGCGTTCTCCTGTGTTTAATGTGGGCTTTCTCGCTTCAGAGGAAACAGCTTTTTGGCAGGGCTCTCCGGACCACCACGCTCTCCTCCCTTTACCTAGAAACCAGTGCTTAGGATGGTTCCAATAATAAACAACCACAGTGAAATCAGCTTGGATAAGCAGAAGGTTCAAAAAGTGGATGAAACAACATTTGGTCAGAATATTACAGATACGATGGTCTTAAAGCTCTTTGAAGTCTGACTTTCACTCTAAAATATTTGCTTCCCTCTGATCTGTGTTGTCACTGTGCTTGTCGTTGTCATGGTGACACAGGTCTGAGGCACATCGCCATTCTGAAGTTGGTCGGCACGGAGCCGCCGGATATGGGCGGAGTCTTGGAACTCTATCCTATCAATGGTAAGAACTTTCTCTTAAGCATAATGAATGGGAATGTGGGTCAGGCATGTCTGGAGCACACACACACACATACACAGTACCTCTATTTATGCACATAGTACCTCCTTTTACTGAAAGCTAACAGCAGTTATTCTCTGTACAGTAAAGAGAATCTAAACTTAAAGGTCCACTTACTGTTCCACCATCCTCAGAGGACCTACAAAGATTTGTTATGTAACAAGCACAGTGCTACTGCCGTGACTCAGAATCCAAAAATGAATAATTTTCTTTCATCTCATGTGGCCGAGTAGATGCTGCTCAAAAAGTCTTAATCAGACCAGGTGTGAACTTTACTGGGAACAAAGAAATTGGAGTCAGGCTTATGTAAGACTGTAGAAACTGGAGCCACTACCAGTCGACAGAAGTTGTTGAGGTTTCTGCTTTTGGTGTTTGAGCTGAGCATGTAGAGACGCAGTAAATATAAAGCAAGTCTGCAAAGGAAAACATGGCTGTGCTCTCTCGGCTGTTAAATGAAAATATGTGTCTCATTCCCAACCTGCTCCATCCAGGGAGTGCTACTGTGGAGCGTGAAGGGCTGCCAGCCACCCTGGTGAAGGACATGAGGAACTACTTCCAGATCAGCCCAGAATACTTCTCCATGCTTCTGGTAGGGAAGGATGGCAATGTTAAGTCCTGGTACCCGTCACCCATGTGGTCCATGGCTATCATCTATGACCTGGTAGACTCTATGCAGCTACGCAGACAGGAGATGGCCATCCAGCAGTCACTGGGTATGCGCTGCCCTGAGGACGAGTATGGTGGCTATGGCTACCATCAGCATGGATATGAACACGGTTACCAGGACGGCTATCACCAGGGCTATGGTTACTAACCTCTCCCTCTGCCTTGCAGCTGGTTCTTAGCTCTTAACCTTTTTTTAATGTTTTCTACAAATCCTCCACCAGCCAGCTGGCTCACATGGAGTGAGGAGTCCTTGAATGTTTTGTAGCACTTAGTGGAAGCCTCAAAACTGTTGCTTTCACCTATCCAGTTCTTTGATATATAGCATAGTATGCTGCAAGTAATGGTATTTTGCAAGGGGCTTCAATCAGAGCCGGTTAGTCAGTGTGTAGATGAGCCAGGAGGGTTCAGGGATCTGTTGTGTACTAGTTTTTGTCATTTGTCATTTCAAAGTGTTTTACACGTTATATTATCTGTCTCCTTCACATGTCTTCCAGGTCAAATTTACATACTCAGCTTATCAGCACAGACCTTTATTTTGTAGATAATGGGCTAAAATAAGACATATATGTATTTATTGGACATCTGTTGCATTTGAGGTGCAGTTATCGAATATTGTATGAAAAGAAGCTATCACATTATTTCTCTTTTGTAAAGTTTCTGTTGCTACACAATGTTCTTATTTATACTCTTTTGTGCTACATGACAAATAAACATTTGTTTACTATCAGTAATGGTCTTTGAGTTGCTTGCTGTGCACAGTGTATCAACAATCACCTGCAAAGTTTCACTTTAAACTCTTCTTATTTGAAGCTACATCTCCTCCTAGTGGTCTAATAAGATGATGATTAGTTGACTGTATATTTTATTGGCCATTTAATAATAAAGACAATCTATTCATATATTAAGACAAATTTAAGCTGTACCTCAGTATGAAAGACAGAAACGTAAAGATGGCTTTTGTCCTCCTCAACCTTATGGTCCCTTCAGGTGGTCCAATAAACATGTAGGGCAGCTAATAATTCCTGAAATCCATTGGACTACATTTTTTTTCTTTTCACCTTTTAAATGTCATCACTGTTACTTATATTATACAAAATGAAAGCAGCCAACAGTCACGTGTTAAAATTTTATGGCACAAACAAGAATCATAAAAGAATTAGATTTCATAGTATTTCACAGTTGTAACACATTCATACATGTACAAAAAACAATATTCAAGGCCAAGTAAGAGAACCAAGAGTTTGTTGTGCTTTCAGAAAGTCAGACATACTGACTGCTCTATCATGCTTCACATTCTCTGTACACTGTAATGGAAACAACAGTCCTGTTGTGTGTGCAAATTTCTGGCAATTTACAATTACACGGTCATTTGTGAAGCTATAGTTTGTGAATTTGTAGCGACTGTGTTGCTGAAATTTTCCCACAGTTGAAATATTGACCGTGGTTGAATAAATACTTCTTTTACACTTTGCCAACAACTAATAGTGCAAAGCCTTACAATCATAATACTGTCTGCTGTGTGGCTTCTGCTCATTAAACTTAAACCACCTGCAACCAGACAATAAGCTGCACAAACAACAGAAAGAAAGTGTAACAGAAACCCTTAATGATCCCAAATGACAAATACAAGTGGTGGTCCCCAGCATGTACACTATTACTATCACTGCTGTTTGTTCCACTCAAAAATTGACAGCACTCGTACACAGACAGGCACATTTCAAAATATACACAATAGCCAACTCATCACACAGTCCATCAACACTGCCGTTTACCCGCTGACAGTCATTCAAGTAAATGCTTTGACAGCTCAAATCTGCCACCGTGCTGCGTTCATGATGTCTCTGGTGCAGCTGAATATTAGCAACAGTGAAGAAGAAAATCTTCTGTCCTGTAGGTGAGCCATGAGTCAGCACTACAAAGACTCCTCCTCGGATTCACTGTCTGTGTTGGGCTTTGTCAGGAGCTCCAGCTCCTCGCCGTCCTACAGCAGAAAACACATAAAGATTAACAACTTAATTTAGCAACCTGTTCTGTTTAATAGTTTCCTCTTCCAAAATTCAATAGACTACATGACCTAATGAGATTAAGTGAGGTGAGGCACCAGCGTGAGTCTGAATGCTGTTTTCATAGCAGGGAATCAGATTTCCTCCTACATTAAAGAAATCACATTATAGAGAAATGAGAGCCAAGTTTCCTACAGAGAACTTGGTGTGTGTGTGTGTGTGGGAAAAGAGAAAGGGGCTTAACACGGAGGTTAGGAGCTAGCAGTGTGTGGTCTTATGTGCGTGGCCAGTGAAGATGTTTTTTTGGTGATGGTTTTTGTGGTTTGCTCCGTACCCCTCTGGACCTCTCGAACACCTCTCCATTGATGACCCGCAGCTTTTCCTGCTGCAGGGTGTATTCCAGGTCCTTGGGCCGGCTGGCGTTGTAGATAAAGATGGCCAGAAGGACCATGGGAGCCTGGAGGAAGAAGTCCAGCGAAGGGTGGAAATCAAAGAGGAAGAGGGAAAGGGCAGTAACCAGAACAGTGGTGATCTGGCCTGTCAGCACATGGAACATGTTGTCTCTAAATTTCAAGATGAAGGCCACAGATAGACCGAGGGCAGCTGAGAAGAAGACAGAGAAGAGTTTGACTTTTTCAAAAGCACAGTTTACATTTTTTATCTTATTTCAGCCTTCATGTTGTATTAAACAACATAAACAACAGCCTGTGCGGTCCAGAAAAATAACTTGTTGTTGACAGATAGGACACTGATGGAACCTTATTGTCGAACTCTCAGGAGGAAAGCAAATAAGCATACACTATGGCCAAAAAAGTTTGTACTGTTCCTTTAATCAGGTAGTTTAAGCTGCCTAAACCTAACCATAGAGGCATTAGCTCAGAAAACACTCTTATCAGTGTTGTGGAAGATACTGACCTTTTATTATTTAGGTATGTGATAATTTATCCACCATTCAACTCACCAGTGACCAGCACCAGACCCAGGGAGTAGACGTTATGTCCATGGAGGAGCCCACAGTGCATGGTGAGGCCTCGAGCCTCACTGCCAAGCCCAAGGGTCAGCCCGTTAAACACCACACCAAAGGCATACCTACAGAATCATGCAACAAAGCAGTGACATTAGAATGGAAGAACTGAGCGTAGCTGTGTGTTCTCTTGCCATGTGTGTTTTTTCTTCATTAGTCATTAGTCACTCTCACAGTTTACTGTTCTGGATGAAGATGCTCTCTGTGAGCTGGTCTCCTTCTTTTAGGATCTTCTCATTGTAGATGTTGGCCATGGCAGAGATAAAGCACTGGAGGATGAGCAGGATGTGACCCACACCCAGAGATCGAAGCTTCTCCACTAACCTGTCCCTCCAGGCCTGACCGGGCAGGGACGACACCCACGTTTCACTGGCACTGTGATGGGAGAAAAGAACTGTGTTACACCTGACAGAGAGTGTATGATTTTTTATGAGCTGCTACTAGCACAACACACTTGAAATTCCAAATGAATTGTTGGTAGTTGAGATGCATTGTGGGTAATGTAGGCAGGGTTAGGGTCAGGTTTTGACAAGGAAGAGGAATGAATGAAATAAATAAGTTAATATCTTTTGTACTGTGCGTCAATTTTATTTTAAAAAATTCTCCCGTGAATCCGACAATGGTATAAAATGTTGGAGTACACCTTCCAGGTATTTTAATTCATCACCTATTAATGTATCTCTGCACTCATCATGTTACCTGCTGTTCCTCATCTGCTCCAGCAGCTGTGTGTAGAGAAGGCAGGAGTTGGACGGAGTGGAAATGGGGTTTGAGTGGAGACCTGGCACGGCGATGGCATTTTGGCGGCCTCCTGATCCTGCTGTCAAGGAAACGATGGACAGAAAGAGGACAACTAATGCTGCCCATTGAACCCAGGACAGGCACCTCCTGTAGGAAAAAAGAGAAACAAAAATTGGTTTGGTTTGATGTACCCTTGACATGAGCTGTAGTTCATGTTGAATTCTCAAAGCTTTAAAAATTATTAAATACGCAGAATTACACTCAATTAAGTGTGACTTCACTTGACCTTAGCACTGTAGTACAGAAGTAAAACTGTTCTGTACAGGCAGTCAAATCTTACTTTGAAACCAATAAAAGCAAGTTTTCAGGAGAAAGGCTGTTATAATAGTAAATGGACTGTACTTATATACCTCCTTTCTAGTCTTCCGACCACTCAAAGCTCCTTTACACTACATATCTCATTCACCCATTCACACACATTCATACACTGATGGCATTAGCTGCCATGCAAGGTGCCAACTGCTCATCAGTTTTAGGAGCTAACCATTCATACACATTCACACAGCTTTAGATCACGGGCAAAGGTGATGAAGATACTGGAGGGGATAGAGAAAGTGGGCTTCAAGGACATGTAGAGCTGTGTATCGTCAGCAAATAAGACTTCTGGAATGTCTACCACCTTGTTAGATGAGGGAATCAGGGATGAGTGAAAGACTGTGTCCAACATTCTTGGTGATTTCAAGCATACGATTATGTTTGTTGGCCATTAAATGCCCCTGCTGTTTTTCAAGATTTGGTTTATATTTACATTTACATTTACATTTAGTCATTTAGCTGACACTTTTATCCAAAGCGACTTACAGGGAGCAATTTGGGGTTCAGTATCTTGCCCAAGGACACTTCAACATGCTGACTGGAGGAGCTGGGGATCGAACCTCCGATCATCTGATTTGTGGACGACTCACTCTGCCAGCCACCCATAATGAAACATTATAATGTCTGTTGTAATGTGACATGACAACTGAACAAGTCACAGAAAAGGGAAGGAAAAGCAGCTGCACAATACAGGGAATGAGACCCTCATCACCTCTCACCTACAGTTACACTACTCTACTGAAGAACAGAACATTACAGAACTATCAAGTGACCCACTTACTTCAGAACAATTCTGAAGAGCACAGCTGTGGTCAGGATGACAAAGTTGGAGAACAACACTGCCATGGCCTGGGAACAAGAGGAACAGTAGGTTTAGATAAAACATCAGAGTGATAGCACGAGTCTATGGACAGGACATTTTGTAAAAGCTAGTATGATATGAGAACGTAAAATCTACATTTAGATAACGCTCTTCACTGAATTCCCAGCAGGGTTTCAAAGAGTTAGGGTGCAGTTGGAATGGTAATGGTTGCTATTTCCTCCAGTAACCCTAATGTAAAGCTGGCACAAAAAATGCTTCCTTAAACATTAAAGTCTTAACTAACGGGCTGCAGGTATGTCAGCACGTAGAAGATGATGAGGTTGTCGAGAAAGTAGAGGAAAGCAGGGACAGCCCACTTCAAGGAACCGAGGAAGGAAGCACTGGAGGAACAGCCCAGCTCTCTGCATGATCGTCCTTCTGTTGAAAGAGAGAAAAAAAAGAGTGAATAAACATGCTGTATCATCTCTCTCTCTCTCACACACACACACACACACACACACACACACACACACACACACACACACACACACAGTGATTACCTCGAACTATGACCCTGATTGACATAACCAGACAGAAGAGCAGTTTGAGTGCCTCAGCGAGTAGATTGACTGATGCAGGGAGGAAGTCATACTTGTTCTCTGCAAATTGACCACAGATAAAGAGAAACTGTCAACAAGATGCCAACACTTAAGTGGAACACACAGAAAAACATCAAAACACCAGCTCATCACATCTGTCGGATACAGTGTCGAATACATCTGTCTCATCAGTCACTCACCAGCATTGGCAGCGAATTTAAGCAGCAGGATACGACTGGTCCCCAGGATTATGAAGCCCAGGCCGAGGGCCAGAGTGTAGGCCGAGGAGCGGGAGCACAGCCTGGGGCAGGAATGGCAACACACCATGGCTAGGACGGGACTGGATGCAGTCAGATCTGCTGGGACACATAAAGAACACAGACGGTGCTGGTAATACAGAGGTACCATGGCTTTCACTTTCAGAATATTGCAAAAGAGATGCGAGATGTGCTCTTAGACTCAGTAGCTTCAGCTCACTTGGTGGAACAGTGAACATCTTCCAACTGACCTGACAGTTCCTCTCTGTACACAGATAACACTCTGTTAGCACTTTGTTAGCTCATTATATTGAACACATGTCGTCTCTTCTTGGTTCCAGTTTCTCTAACATGTAAATTAAATATAATATTTGGCCTGTTGGTCAGACTAAACAAACCATTTGAAGACGTCGCAGTAGGTATTTCACTCCATTTACGCCATTTTACAGGCTAAAGAAGGACACAAATACAATAACAGACGAGACAGTTATTACTGGCAGTCTAAGAGATATTCGCAGTACATGTTACGTGTTTTAATGTGCTTACTATACACGTTAATGCTCACCATTACAGTACAGTTATATTTGAGTCAGTCTGCTCACAGTCACAGCAGTTCAGAGCTATATTAGCATCATCTCACACAGCCGACCTGTTTGTACACTCCTCTGTTAAACTCCGCGTCTTCTTTTCATGAATCTTACATATATTTATGAGGACACCGCCGATCAGATGTGAACATTAAACACACTTACTTTATTTGATTTATTTTCCTCTCCGACGCGGCTCCCTTCACGCTTCCTGTTTTTTTCTGCGCAGGCGTACTGGCTGGCACAGGTGCCGCGGTGACGTCATCCCACACGGACTGCAGGTCCTCGCGTGCACACCGTGGACTTTGCCCGGCCCAATAGGACCGAGCTGACCGAGGACTGACACAGTGTGCTGTGTAATCAGAGACTGAGACACGGGAGAAGAATTTAGTTTACACTTTCACTTCATGTATTATTTATTATTACTGAGTTAGTGACACATGAAGATGAATATTATGCTATATATACTATACAATGCCCTGAAGAGGAAAATGCAAAGACAAGAGCTGCTATGTGTGTGCAGACTTCAGTGTGCTTCCACTGTTGTGCAATGTTTAATCAAGTTAAGGTGGTAAATGCAGTCTTTATGCTAGTAATACATACAGCTATATATATATATATATAGCTGTTTACTAGCTGTATATATATATATATATATATATATATATATATATATATATATATATATATATATATATATATATACAGCTAGTAAACTTTTGGCTGATATTTATGCACAGTAGCCATTTTGACATGACATACTAGATTAAACACAGGTGTTATCAGTGGTACTAATTAAGGTTCCTCCATTCAGGTCGAGCAGTAATGCAACAAACACCTGCGACGACCCTACTGTTTCATGTCAAAACGGCTGATGTGAAAAAAGTCTATTCTGTCCTGAAATATTGTTTTCTGTGGAGGTCTGTTGAATTTTAGTCCAGAATGAGCACAATGAAACACAAGTCCCATCTATCTCTGGACATACTATATTTATTCAGTTACTCAGTTCTCAGTTTTGAGATGCCTGTACTTATTGTACTGTATCTGTACTTATTTCCATTTGCTGCTGCTTTTTTCTTTGGAGGACATTTGTGGAGGAGGCTTGTGATAGTATGTGACACAAAAGATATGCAACAGGTACTGAAGACTATATTGTATTTATATATTATGAGATTTCTACACAATTTGGAAATTTTAAATCTTTTTTGTCTCATTATAATTCTGTTTTTGTTTAGCTGAATTCTGTCTGCCTAAGTTCATCTGAGAAGTTCTGTTGAGCATTGTGATGTACAATACTTTGTAAAAACAGTCCAGTCTGTCTTCTAGTTCTCTTCTAGTTTTTACTAATTCACTAAAATTCAAAAACATTTTTTTTACTCCTCTCTGTTTGACAGCTGTAGTTAGTAGTTTTAGTGCAGACAGACTTTATGTCTGAAACATTTCATCATTTTATTAAAGGGATTGCTATTGCCTACTCTGTAGTATATAAAGTCGTTCAAATTGGCTTCACATCAGCCAACATTGCAACACTTCTTATGATAAAGAGTGACTTCACCCAGACAGTATGTTAGGTGCTGTAGCGCCATGCTCCATCAGAGCCCAGCGTGGTTACAACACATACACCTGACCACACCCAGCTGTGATGCATGTGTTCAAGAGGAATTCCAGAGACTCTACTCTTCAACCCAAGACCAGAGCAGCTATGTTTTTTAGCCTTAATACATCAGTCATAATAATCCACTATATATAAAATTGTAAAGGGCAAGTATATTGCAAGTCCATGCAAGCAGGGCTTCTGCTGCATTTTAGATAAACTGCAGATGAGATAAGGCTGACATCTGAGTTGTGCATAACAGACTCCAAATTGCTGAAGAAGAGGTAAATTAAGCATGTGCTTGTGTTGTTTCTTTGTTTGGGACAAGTGCACAACATATCACCTATTCTCATACAACTTATACCAAGTAACATTCTGTTATGAGTTGTGCCTGGGATGGGATGCAGTAATCTTTTGCTCTTGAATTATGCCATGTTTTTATGGGATGATGTTTTTCAGGGACATTTTGAGGTCAGAGAAATTTGCAGTGTAATTTTTAACACTCATCCTCATTGTGCTTTTCCAGAGAAATAAGCACACCCCTGAGGGGTGACTCACAGCACGCATGAGGTTTGAATTACAAGAGAGAGAAAAAAAGCAGAGACACAGTTCATTGCCCTGGGACATAATGTTTAAATGTGTGTGTGTGTGTGTGTGTGTGTCTGTGTCTGTCTGTCTGTCTGCGCGTGCGTGCGTGTGTGTCAGTGACAGATAAAGCAGAGCGGACCTCTCTGTCATATCACAGCTACTTCACTTGCAGAACAGAACGGTCCCACCTATAGGATTGATACCAGATATGAGGCTCTGTTCCTGGGCTGGAGCATGGCGTCTCCTGCCCGTCCTGGTTCTTCTGTATGTCCTCCATGTGAAAGCATCCGAGCATGAACCAAGGGAGAGACACTATTATATTGCTGCTGTTGAGATAGACTGGAACTACTCTGGGAATGACGCAGACAGGTAGGATGCTGGTTCTGTGGTATTAAATGGCAAGTATAAGATATGCAACTGGTGCTGAAGCCTATATTTTTATTTTATTATGAGAAATCTACACTATTTTGAAATTATACTATTTTGTATTGTATTTTTGTCTCATTATTATTACATATTTCATTTAAATACATATTTTATTTACATATTTCTGAATTGTGTCTCATCTGAATAATCTTGTGAAGAATTCTCATGTAGAAGTTGTTTGTACTTTGTAAAAAAAAACAGTCCAGTTTGTCTTTTTTTATTTATTTGGCAGCATGTTCTTCATCTTATAATAGTATCAGTGTGATGACACACACACACAGATACTAGGTTACACACACATTAGTTGCAGAAACTTGTGACTTTATATCTCCATATCTTGTGGATATACTGTGCAAAGTGAGGTATTTTTCCTGTGTGTTGATTCATGTTTTGTGTTTTTCCTCCCACTCCTCAGGTTTAGTCCCATCTATAAGAAAGTGGTCTTTCGGGAGTATGAGAAAGACTTCAAACAGGCTAAGACTCATCCCGCCTGGTTAGGTAAACTTTGTGTTGGGGTTACATGAAGACACAGCCTGTCTGGCTCTAATTACTTAAGTAACACTCATCCTGTCTGCAAATCTACTGTCAGCCCAGAGAGAAACATTCATTCCTAATCATTTACTGGAAAGAAATTGACTGTGATAAGGAGAAGCAGTTACATAATATGGATGGATGGAATTGATATGTACATAACTGTTGTTTAGAACATGTTTGTTCTACTGGATTCATAACAAGAACTATCTTGTCTGGTACTAAATAGAGGGCAAATGGGTAGAGATGTATTCACTTAATGTAATGTATGTAGTTTGTAAACTATAAGGCTTGTTGTGGCTCAGATCGTAGTAATCAGAGGGTTACTGGTTCGAGCTCAGTGTCATCGTGATTGGTTTAGATAGGAAGCACTGTGTCACTTCTCATGAGCAGCTGTCACCTTGCATGGCAGCTTCTGCTGTCAGTGTATGAATGTGTGTGAATGGGGGAATGTGAGTGTTGTAGGGTGTGTATAGATATAGACTGAAGACAGAAAACAAAACAATCTTAAAGCACACAGAGATACTACAAGCCATTAAAGTAAAGTATATAGCCAGCTGTCAGCAGCTACAAAGTACATTTTACTTTCCAGGAATGTTTTTAAGGAGAAACACCTGTATATTGATTCATTTCTTGGAAAAACATAAAGCAGGCTAAATATATATCATGTTTATTGCATTGATGTGCCCTACAATTTATGGGCCACACACAGTAAACAATAATGAGTCAGTATGACACTTGGTTACTTGGTCTGGTGTGTCATGGTGGTGTGCCAAGTGCTGTGGATTCCAAATAAACTTAAGGCTGTCTTCCTCTGCAGGACTACTTGGACCCACGCTGAGGGCAGAGGAGGGGGAGACGATTGTCGTCACTTTCAGAAACATGGCGACTGAGCCGTATAGCATCCACCCACATGGGGTCGCTTACGGGAAACAGTCAGAGGGTGGGTGCCTGTAAGCACAGCTGCAGATGAGACTGACAGCTGTGGCAAACCTGAAGACAGCACTCTACAGATCAACACAGTGATCTGTTCATTAGGGTCACTGTGGGGGCTCATGATGTTAATTACACAACACTGGCTAACCCAACAAACAACCTTGTTTGTCTTTTTCTAAAATATTAACCAGGACAGGCCGATAATCAAAGCAGACAGTACTGAAGTCCAACAGGAAGCCTTGCTAAGCCTTAGGAAATCACTGTCTGTGTCCTTTTCTATGCAAAGAAATAACATTAGTGGCATTCTGGATGTAGGAAATTAATACTAATTACTTCTTAATTCACTGTTAATGCAAAACAAAGAGTCCAGAGGAATTAAAAATTAAAGAACAGCTTGTGGGGAAGACTTCTTTATGTCTGTGGTAACAGTTCACAAATTTGTTAAGAAAATAAATAACATCCTCAGACCCCTGCTGGGCAATTGTATTTCATTAATTAGACTGTTCGGGTTTTTTTTTTTTTTTTTTGCAGGAGCCAACTACTTTGACAACACATCACAGAAAGAGAAAGAGGATGATGTAGTGCAGCCTAACAGGGAGCACGTTTACTACTGGGAGGTGATGTCAGATGTTTCTCCACAGCCCAATGATCCTACCTGCCTCACCTACTCCTATATCTCCCACCAAAATGTTGTCCAGGACTACAACTCTGGCCTCATTGGTACTTTACTCGTCTGCAAGCCAGGTAAGTAGTAACGTGTGTTTCCACTTACACCTGACATGAAAATGAAAAATGAAATGACCTCACGCTCTCCACTATTCTTTCTCTACGTAGGCAGTCTGGATGAGTCAGGAAAACAGATCGGCGTCTACAATGAATATGTGTTTCTCTTTGGAGTTTTTGATGAGAAGGAGAGCAAGTACAACCCAAAAAGCCATTCCTCAGACAACCATGTTAAATATACCATCAACGGATACACAAAGGGATCACTGCCTGGTTAGTCTGTCCCACATTCACTAATTTTGTCGCTCATTGAGTTCAAGACAGTCATTTGGTTGGGCTAGATTATGAATGAATCTCTTGATTAATTTTTGATTTGACCATATCTTTAAAGGAAAGGAAAAGCTACAGATTCTCACACAGGAGAAGTTGGATTTACAGAATTTATGCCATTTTTACTTAACAACCATTAATTGATCTCTCGTCAATTAGGTTTCTGTTGATTTACTAATCAACAGACACACCGAAACACATCCGTGACTGTACTGACTTACCCTCAACCCCCACTTCAAATCACTAGCAAAAGCACACCTATTTGAAATTGCTTTGATTTTTAACTGAGTCTAATGAGTTTTTAGTGTACTGTTTGGGTGTTTGGTGTTTTTATTATTATTATTATTATTATTATTATTATTATTATTATTATTATTGTTGTTGTTATCTGTGAATTTTCTAATGTACTGTTTTACAAAAAATCTGAATTATAACGTCAAATTATTACAGATTTCTTTATTTCTTGATTAAGATGTCAAATTATAGTTATTTATTAGTTTTAGTGGTTGAATGCTATGCTTGATTCATTTCTGACTTCTTAGAGGAGTCCAGTGAGCCGGCTCAAATCTGGGTATAAAAAGGTGAATTCAGTTTGAAATTCCACATTCCTGTTCAAAATGGTAAAACGTCGAGGGCTCCACATTAAAACACTTCATGATGCTGGATGGTCTCTGACAGGTGGTCTAACAAATTTGTTACAAAATATGTATATCAGCAAACCTTATTGTGTATTTAACATACTAGTTTATCCATCAAAACCTTAGCAGGACCACTCTTCATGATGACACTTTCACAGGAAGCCATGCATAAATAAAAGTGTTCAAAGATAAGATACACAAAGTGGCCAACAGTTTTCTCGTTTCTTTCCAGATGTTAGTCTATGTGCCTATGCCCCTGTGAGCCTGCAGC
The DNA here is from genome assembly GCA_033000465.1 of Sciaenops ocellatus. Lineage (NCBI taxonomy): Eukaryota > Metazoa > Chordata > Actinopteri > Sciaenidae > Sciaenops > Sciaenops ocellatus. Next base: position 31,816,525 of record CP136868.1, on the reverse strand, counting down.
TGCTGGGTATGAGCTCAGAGCCTGAGGTATTCTCAGTGCACATGAACGGGCAGGTGCTGCAGCAGACCAACCATAAAGTATCATCTGTGGGCCTGATCAGCGGCTCCTCTACCACTGCAAGCATGGTGGCTCTCCACACAGGCCGCTGGCTGCTCTCCTCACACACCATGAAACATATGGAAGGTAAATGTTTCTCTACTCATGCAATGAATTGATCCATCATCCACCATGGACAAATGTTTTTGACCAACGTAACAAAAAAGGAAAAAAGGAAAAATGATGTTTTTGTCATTGCAGCTGGCATGCATGGTTTTGTGGATGTGAAAGAGTGTGATGGCTTCCAAGCACCCCGGCGAAGGATGTCCATTGCACAAAAACGACAAAGCACGGAGTGGACATACCACATCGCTGCAGAGGAAATTGTCTGGGACTATGCACCCAAGATGCCTGAACACATTGATGAGTAAGCAGCCTTTACAGATAGATATATGTTTCATAGCATGCAAACTAATCAGCCATCTCCCTGTAGCAAGATGTTTGTGTTTATACTCTGCTTACTGTCAAAAGAGAGACTGTGATAGTGTTGCTGATTAGAAGTCCATCTCTGACTCTGCTACATGTATCAACTGAGAGAATCTCTCAAATATTTAAGTTAACAGTTTTGCATTAGATCAAACCTTTCTCTAGTGCTCAGCATTAAAATAGTGAGGAGATAAGTGTGGCTATGTGAGACTAGACAGAGACCACTAAAAACACCATGGACAGCTTGAGGTGCAGTTTTGAGGCAAGTTACATAGAATTTACATCAATGTTTCCAAATGAAATGCAACGCCTGATCTCTCTGTGTAGGGACTTCAAGTCAAAGTACCTGAGGCAGTCATCAACACGCATAGGTGGGAAGTACAAGAAGGCAGTCTACACACTGTACAAAGATGAGTCATTCACCGAAAAGTTAGAGACCAAGCAGAGGAAAAATGAGCTTGGAATCTTGGGCCCAGTGATCAGAGCGCAAATCAGAGATGTTATTAAGGTGAGATCATATTCAATTAAAATATAATCGAGTATACGGTACAGCAGAGATGGAGGAGTCGAGTCAGATTGAGGACTTGTGACTTGCTTGATTAACAGTGATAAAAGACTTGACTTGACTTTGACTTGCTATTCATGACTTGAGACTTGACTTAGACTTGCATGAAATGACTCGACAAGTCATTGCTGATATTTTTTCCATGGCCGGATAATTTCTAATGTCTATTATTAATGTCCCGCCGGTAAATCGCACTCCCACCACTCATACTACAAATCCCATAATGTACTGCAACAGCTGACGCACAGGTCAAGACCTGTGCACCACCTCTAACCCCGCTGCTTCAGTTGTTTATTGACACACTAATCAGTGGTCCAGTGTTGACAACTTAACGACTTTGTCGCTATATTTAGCGACTTTTCAGACCCTCTAGCGATTAGTTTTTTCCCAAAAAGCGACTAGCGACAAATCTAGCGACTTTTTCTGGAGTTCATTCTTTGATGCAGTGTTTTTTGCGGCATACTGAAATACTTGTTGTAAATAAAAGTCCAGCACTTTAAGACGGTTGTCATCCAGCTTATTATATTTCTATGACTTGACTTGTGACTTGCTTGACCTAAGCTATGACTTGACTTGACTCGACTCTCTCAAAAATGACTCGGGACTTGCTTAAGACTTGAAGGTTAAGACTTGAGACTTGCTTGAGACTTGCACATGTGTGACTTACTCCCAACCAATTTCCAAAATTATAAAGTATATTGTTCACCTAGCAGACACCTGATGAAAATTTGAGAACAATGTAAGAAAATGGCCACAGTTGCTACACTGTTCATCAGTGTGGACAGAAACACTATCAAATTAAAGCTGACAGTCACTTTAACCCCATTGTCAGTCGTATTTCAAAACGAGTCAAGTCGCAAATCATGTGTCAATTTTTAATTCTTAGTTCATTCTGGACTTAAGGTCACCAGGCCTTAGATTTGTGGATGCATACTATGGATAACTGAACTGATAATCACCTGTTTCTCATGCTCAGTACCAATAGAATAACCAATAATTTCACATTATTTTGTATTTTAAAAAGAAGTTCAGAAACTGTAGTTTTTGGACACCAGTTATTAATGTTAGTGACCAATAATAAGTCAGCTATAATTTCATTATACATAATACCGTTAACTAACCGATTGTCAGTATTATTATAATAACTAATGGTTAACCATGCATCCTTAATGAGATGTGTCATTGTCTACAGACTGCATGTCCTCACACATCTTCTGTCCTTCTACAGATTGTTTTTAAGAACAAGGCCTCCCGGCCCTACAGCATCTATCCACATGGACTGAGCATAGAGAAGTCAGAAGAGGGAGTCAACTACCCAGCAGGAGGTACTAAATCTTTAAAATTGACTGAACACTCTGGTTTGATTATATGCAATAATTACAAAGGAATTGATGGGGTACATATATCTTAATGTTACCAGGCAACCAGTCTCATAGTGTTCAGCCAGGTGAGACACACACTTATGAATGGAGAGTGCTTGAAGAGGACATGCCTTTGGAGAAAGACTCTCGATGTCTGACACGAATGTACCACAGTGCAGTGGACACACCACGTGACATTGCCTCAGGACTGATAGGACCAATGCTCATCTGCAAGAGTCAGTCCCTCAATGTCAGGAATGTACAGGTAAAAAGATTCTACACTGGATTTCATTCATTTCTCCAGAGGATGAATTCATACTGACTTTAGTGACTCTGTGACTTTTCCTTTAGCGCCACCATAAGGTTGAAATTTGTGGGTTTGGATGAAATGTCTAATGCCAGCTATTGATTGGTTTGCCATGACATTTGATACAGACATTCATGTTCTCATCAGGGTGATTTGTAAATACTTTGTTGATCCCTTAATGTTTCAGAGGTTATCTATAACACTCCATATAGAGCAGGTCTAAACCGTACTCTTTATAGTATTATTTACAGACACACAGTTCCCTCCATGAGCAATCATTTTGCGACAGTGACAAGGAAAAACAAGCAGAAACCTTGAGCAGGGTCCAGCTCATGGTGGACGGCCATCTGCCACAAACCAGTTGAGACCGAATGAGAGAACACACCAGCTCCAGACAGTGATACTCACAACTCTTCTCCTATAGTTAACATTACAACAGCATATCCTTGCAAACTAAAAACTAAGCTGAATTAAGCACTACCTGACACACAAATGCTGGCCAGAATGGCTGGAATAACAAGTTAGTGTTGTGTGGCTTTGCCCACACCACTTTGTTTGTTTCCAATTTTCAGAGGCGGGACTGAACAAGCACCAGATTTTTTTATCAGGGTTCACACAGAGCTGGAAACTAGCATAACCTACAATTAACCACTCACACCATCTTTAATTTTGCTCACAACTGATGATTTTTCAACATGACATCTGGAAGATGAAGTTGGCCGTAGTATAATTCATTGTTCGCAGCAACATTTCTCTTTTCTATTTACAGCTTTAAGTTAATTTTAGTTTTGTTGCATTTTCAGGTTAACAGTTGCAGTTGATGATTTCTTCAGTTTTGTTGTATTTTTAATAATTTACCATATAAACATATGTAAGAGGAGCAAAATGTTTTTCCAGATTAGTTCTGTGTTACACTTAAAAGCCTTTACATATGTCAGACTATTGATATTACTTACAAATGTACATTACCATTAGATAAGAGAAAAGATATCTTTAACTAAATAGAGGTTTCGTTTTTTGGTTCTACAGCTGAGAGCAGACAAAGAGCAGCATGCCATGTTTGCTGTGTTCGATGAGAATAAGAGCTGGTACCTGGATGACAACATTCGCCAATACTGTGATCGTTCCAAAGTGAACAAGGCAGACCCAGACTTTTATAAATCCAATGTCATGCACAGTAAGTTTAGCTATAATCAGATTAAAGATAATACAAGTTCATCCTAAAAGATTTGATATATTTACTCCATTATTTGTTCACATCTAACTGCATTGGCTTCAGCCACCTGTCAGATGATGAATGCATGTACATTTCCCCACAGCGATTAACGGTTATGTATTTGAGAGCGGCCCACTCTTGGGCTTCTGCAATGGTGAGGTTGCAACGTGGCACATGTCCAGCATTGGAGCACAGGAGTACATCCAGACAGCAACGTTCTACGGCCACACATTTGAGCTCAATGAGCGGAGAGAGGACATTCTCAGCCTCTACCCTATGACTGGAGAGACCATCACTATGAACATGGACAACTTTGGTCAGTCAGGGCCTACAATGAGTTTTTTATGTCAGATTGTGTCGGTCGTGCATCCAAATATTCAAACTGTAGGGAAAATATTATAACAACAAAAACTAAATATGTGCTATTAATTATAATTGTTTTTGTGTCTTTTGTGTGTCTGTCTTGAACCAGGTGTCTGGCTTTTGGCCTCCCTAAATTCCCATGAGACCACCAAAGGAGTGCGTGTAATGTTTCAGGATGTTGAGTGCTATCGGGACCACCTGTACGAGTACACTGAAGAAGAAGGTCTAGAGTCGAACATAGAATTTAAAGAGTGGCGCCCTCAGAGCTTTGAAAAATATAAGGAGGAAGAAGCAAAGCCAGAACCAGAAAAAAATATAGTGGCGGAGGAAGGTGACTTGACAGCAATGTATGCACAAGAATTAGGTCTCAGGTCTCTGAAGAATCAGTCTGGTATCTCAGATGTAGAGAAGCTGGACCTTTCTTTCCTCAACAACTATGATGACATTGATTCAAATATCACTCTTTACTTCACAGAGAAAAAGAGTGAAAATGAGATCTCGATTCCAAAGGAAAATGCAATAAATGCAACATTATTACCAAATTGGAAAGAGCTGGATAGACAAAACCTTACGGGAGTTAATCTGCTAAACCAAAGTATCAGTGAGAATACAACACACATGCAGAACAGTAGTACACAATCAAGTTTTGACAATCCTTCTATGTATAAAACAGAGAACACAACTGTTGTTCATAGTCTAAATATGTCACTAAATAATAACAGTATAACTACAAATAGCAGTACTTCTGTCGTCTCAAATCTCGATAACGTTACAGTGACTGACACTACCAATCTTACTTCTATCTTGGAGACTGAAAGAATTAATGTAATGTTGACTGGTGATAACCAAACTTCTGTGGACATAATCTTGGTAGAGGACTCTGAGGAGAGACTCACCAGAGGGGATGTGTTCTCTCCACCCGATTTGAGCGCCAACAATCTCAACAGTACACTAAAGAGCAATGTCACCCTTCTGTCACGCAATACGCAAAATGAGAATAACACAGCAGCCAACCATGTTAACGTGTCAGCAGATGGATTAAACCATTTATTGTCTATTCCACCGACTGATGTTCTAGAGGGTGACATCAGCAGCATGGATGGGCGCAACTTGACCTTTTTTGAGGTAGACGTGGAGAGCACAGGCAAGAAAACCAGTGACAATGACCCTCTGATCACAGCAACAGAGCCAGAGTACGGACTTCAAATGAATTCCTCTGAAATTGTGACTCTTCCAGCTAATTCCAGTCTTGAAAATGTAACAGATATTTTGTTTGAAGCTGGGCCCTTCCAGAATGTCACAATGAATATATCCATATCAAATTCATCAGACAGGATTAGTTCAGAGAGTAGGGAGAATATCACAGCTCCTCTTGCCGAGTCTAACCACGCATTCTCTGTGGACAGTTTCTCCAATGAGACTATGGTTTCAGGTAACTTATCTGTCTCTGGCGATGCAGCAAGTAAGAGCTCTTCTGAGGAGCTAAGTGGCTCAGAGAGTAGTGAGGAGGTGCTTATCTACATCAAAGGAAACAATACATATTTGATTAAAACCACCGCTGTCAAAACACAAGGGCACAACTGGACTTATGAGGGAACTCACCAAATGGTACCCATGGAGAGTCCTGATTACATGATGAAATATTTCGGGAAAGAGACCCCACAAACAACGCCAACTCCAAAAAAGATCAGAAAGGTGAACCTCCGACAGAGACCTCAGAAAGGCCATGGCATGAAAACAAAGAGGAGGAAGGAATACAAGCCTCAGGCCAGGAGTGGCTTACCATCTCCTCGTGGATTCAATCCATTCATGACCCCGCGTGGAGCTCGACCCAATATACCACAACCTGTCTCTGATGAGGAGCATCTCATTAACATACCTGTGGTCATCGGTGTGCCCAGGCCTGATTTCAGTAACTATGAGCTGTATATTCCTGGGGATGAACCAGAGCATCTAGGGCTGGATGAGCAAGATGTGAAGGCAGATGAATATGAGTATGTGGTCTACAAAGACCCCTACAGCAGTCATGAAGATGTCAAGAACGCCTACCTGGACGAAACCACAAAATATTTCTTACAACAAACAGGCACAAGTGGCAAGATGTATTTCATTGCTGCAGAGGAAGTTGAGTGGGACTATGCTGGCTACGGACAGAAGTAAGTTTGAGAAGATATGACTGTTCAGGTGTATTAAAGGCACATTCATACATGCAATGTTATCTTACAGGAGGCAAGAAAAGTCGCAACTAAACAGCCGAGAGACGAAGTTCACAAAAGTGGTTTTCCGACGTTACCTGGACAGTAGCTTCAACACACCTGAAGTCCGTGGAGAGATAGATGAGCATCTAGGCATCCTGGGACCTGTCATCAAGGCAGAAGTGGATCAAACCATCATGGTAAGACTGGCAGCATCAGCTGCAAAGCTAGAATCTGTATGGCTCTTCTGTGATTTCACATTTTCAAATTTTGATTTTCTGTGTGAAGGCTGCACTATCATAATTTTCTGCAGTCTGATTGTTGCTTTATGTAAACCAAATAGTTCAATATTTTGGGAAGATTGATACTTTTACCACCCAGTTAGGTTAGCTTAACACAAAGACTGAAATCAAGGGAACCAAGCAGCTAACTAAATGTTAATGACATAATTTGTCTTTTTGTCTTGTAGGTGGTGTTCAAGAACAATGCCAAACGTCCATACTCCTTACATCCAAATGGGGTTTCCTATTCCAAGCAGGCAGAGGGTCTGACTTATGAGGATAAATCTAAGTACTGGCATAAATATGACAATGAGGTTCAACCTGGTAGGAACTATACATATATATGGAAGGTCAGTTCCATGGTTGGGCCAACACAAGAGGAGTCTCACTGCCGTACATGGGCCTACTATTCAGGTGTTAATCCTGTGAGTAATTTATACAAGTAATATTTACTATTTATGAATGCAATTATGAATGCAATTTAAAGCCACACTAACCTATGTGGAATTTGAGTTTTTGACCTCCTATTAAACCTGGTGTATGCTCTGTCTCCTAGGAAAGGGACATACACTCTGGCTTGATTGGGCCCTTGCTGGTGTGTCGAAAGGGCACCCTGGACAGAGAGTTACCAGACATGAGGCAGTTCATGCTGCTTTTCATGACCTTTGATGAGTCGCAGAGCTGGTACTACGAAAAGAACTATGAGATGATGCAGAGGAAAAACCGAAGGAGAGTGATGGACCCCAAACTGAAGGAGAACCTGAAGTTCCATTGTAATGCATTATGTACCTTCAACCTAAACTGGTTTAAATGATCCTCCAACCAAAATCTTTTAAGTGTGATAACCAAGAATTCTTTACCATATTGGTTTACGTAAACAGTGTCCATCCAGTGTTGATAATAATATATCATTGTGTCAAAATATGTTACTGTTGGTCGACTTCACAGTCCAGTACCTTTTCTACCATGTACAGAACAGAACTCACCTGAAACTCACCTGACAGAAAATGATTAAAAGTCTTTTTATGTCTTGTTTCTTAAGCCATCAATGGCATTATACACAACTTGAAGGGCTTGAGAATGTACACTAACCAGCTCGTGTGCTGGCACCTGATCAACATGGGCTCTCCCAAAGACCTTCAGAGTGTTCACTTCCACGGACAGACGTTCCTCCACAAGAAGACCACCAGTTACAGACAGGCTGTCCACCCACTACTACCTGGTGAGAAACATAATGTGTGTTAATGTGCTTGTGTGTTTTCCAGTTTTAGAATTCACATTCTACAGTATATCTACTCAGAATGTGTCATCATTATTACTGTACTGAACCGTGTTTGCAGGGAGCTTTGCTACTCTGGAGATGTATCCGTCCAAACCCGGCCTATGGCAGCTGGAGACAGAAGTTGGTTTCAACCAACAGAAGGGCATGCAGACCCTCTTCCTGGTTCTAGATGATGGTACAAAAAATTCATAAACATTCTGCAACATATACAATATGATTTTTTTAACTACGCTTCCATTCTTTTATATGTTTTAATATTGAGATATTGCTTGTATGTTTCCCCCAAGACTGCTACCGTCCACTGGGTCTTCAATCAGGCAGCGTAAAAGATGAACAGATCACAGCAATCAACACTAGAGGTCGACATGCTGCCTCCTGTGTGCACACATTTCTTTTGGCAACAAATTCACTGTGGTCCTACTGAAATCCCAATGATTTGTGACTGTTTTGCATAAGTATTGCAGTAAAGACCAATAAGTCACTCGAGGAATGACAGTATTTCCGTCTTTATAGGATACTGGGAGCCCTATCTTGCCAGATTGAACAATCAGGGTAAATACAATGCATGGAGCACAGAGCAGAACTCCAGCTGGATTCAGGTGTGTGTTGAAGGTGTAATGAGTGTGTGTTTGACTAAATTTGCACATATGCACTTTCTGTGTGAATAAAATCTCCTACTTGTGGATTTCCCTATCTACAGGTGGACTTCCAGAGGCCAGTTGTGATCAGTCAGGTGGCCACACAGGGAGCCAGGCAGCTGTTCCAATCTCAGTTTGTGGAAAAGTACACTATCTCCTACAGCACTGATCGTCGCAAGTGGACCTTCTATAAGGGCGACAGTAATGACTTCAGGAAGGTGGGGCAAGTCTGATCACCTCATTTATCAACGCAAAGAGCCACAAACTAAGAGATAGGTCTGTAATCACCTTCATCTTTCAACAGGTATTCACTGGGAACAAGGAAGCCCATGACACAAAGAAAAACACCTTCTTTCCTCCTGTGATTGGGCGCTTCATTAGGCTCCACCCTATCAGCTGGTACAACAAGGCTACAGTCCGCATGGAGTTCTACGGCTGTGAGCTTGATGGTAAGATGTTACTGTGCCTGTGGGTGGATTATATACATTCATTCTTTACATAAAGCTTGTCCTGATATAGGTCACAAACAAATATGTGAAATCTAAAGAATTTTTCAACACAGAGGCAAAAGCTTCAAATATTCTCTGGAAACTCATGGTGAATATTTATCCCACACATTCTTGAGTTTCTACATTGTTCACTCACCATGTAATTTTGCCTCCACCCAAGGAGGTTAGGTTTGTTGTGGATAATTTTGTTCATCAAAGATCAGTGCAAGTGCACGGGAGCTCAAGATGTCTTTTGCTGGAATGTTTATTGAAGTTCAACCAAGGAGAATGGAGGATTTATCAACGCACTTGTCATGACACGATGTTGCCTCGGTTCTAAAGAAGCTGTCCTCTCTGGCTCGTCTGTATGCCCTCAGAACAGTGAAACAACTACTGTATGTCCATGAATGGTCATTAATTTACAACCAAAGAAATATCTTAACCCTTAGTGGTCCATTGTTATCTGACTCTACTTCTGAGTTCTTTACCTTTTATTTATTATCTGTTGTGTCTATGGAGTGAGACAGGCCTGTCCTCTGACCTTGATTACCATAGTAATGATCAGAATGGTGCCTGCTTTCCTAAATACAAGCAAACAGCTGCTCTGTATCTCAAGGAGAAGAGGTCAGTGTCCCCATAACAATCCAAGATTTAAAGGTCCAGTGTGTAGGATTTAGTTGTATCTAGTGGTGTAATTGCAGCATCGCAGTCTCCTCACATCACTCTCGCCTACCTCGTGTAAAAGAGAAACAACGCTTGAAAGGCCTGTCTAGAGTCAGTATTCAGTTTGTCTGTTCTGGGCCACTGTAGAAACATGGTGTTTCAACATGGCGGCCTCCATGAAAGAGGACCCACTCCCACTGTAGATATAAAAGGATTGTTTTAACCAACAAAAACAAAAATATTCTTATTTTTAGGTGAATATACATGCATGACGTTATGATGATTAGTTAGTTATGATTGCTATATTCCATGTCTGCCTTATTCTGCAAATAGAGGCCCCCAATCTTACACACTGGATCTTACAGTGACCTCAAGACATGTTTGACCCTGTGTAACCCCAATATGTGGGACGCTAGAATAGAAAATTTCGTCACAATGTTTCCGTTTTCATTACCAGTGTGAGATGAGTTGTAATACAGACAGATGTGTGTCATCAGAGATGACTGGACGATTAGCCTGGGTGGAGTCTATGCTCTCTAAGCGCCCTTCTATGTTTGGATAGTGTTTATATTTTTTGGAAAAACGATCTCACCAATAGATTTATTAGATCTATTGAAGATAGAAGTGCATGGAATTTATGCTGTTTTTTGACTGAACTCATTAATACATTTTTGTAATTTCACCATATTTGCTCTGCCCATATATCACGAGCCATACCGTAGGACCATAAGTGGCACTGTGATTATAAATAATTTCTCCTGGTTTAGAAATACTTTCTCAAAATGACCAAAATTTATGTGCACACAGTATATACTCCATTGTTGTCATACAGTTGTGACAGTTTGAGTCTCCTGCTCAGGCTGCTCAGTGCCTCTGGGGATGGAGAGCGGGCTGATAGAAGACCATCGCATCACAGCCAGCTCCACAGCTTCCAGCTGGTACTCAGGGCCCTGGAGACCCTCGCTTGCACGCCTCAACAGACAAGGCGCTGTCAATGCATGGCAGGCTAAGGTACAATAATACTGATACTGACATCACGGGTCAAAATGAATACATTCAAATTTATAGTGAGCATCAGGTATGACACAAAGAAGGCTGCTGGATCTGAGTGACCTGCTGGCAGCATGCACACACCTGCAGCCCCCACACTAATTCTTTCCTCTCTTTCCACAGTATAATGACATGTACCAGTGGCTTCAGGTGGAGCTGCCACAAGTCAAGAAAATCACAGGTATCATTACACAAGGAGCCAAATCTCTGGGAAATAAGATGTACGTCGTCTCCTACACTCTGCAGTACAGTAATAATGGGATACACTGGGAACAGTACACAGATGATGAGGACGTCATTTCCAAGGTGAGCTGTGTCAAAATCACAAATTTTACTGAGCCAGTTCACTGGTTCCTTTTTCTTTAAACAATGTTTCTCTCTCATCAAATCCAGACTTTCTTTGGAAATACTGACAACAACGACCACGTGAAAAACTACATCTACCCTCCTATTTTCTCCCGCTTCATCCGAATCATCCCGAGAAGCTGGACGAGCTCCATCACCATGAGAATAGAGCTACTGGGCTGTGACTTTGAGTGATGCACACACATTCATACCAAATGATGAGAGGTCAGGTCAAGCATTCACTTCTACATCCAAATAAACACACACGCAAAGTGAAACACACATGTAGTCCCTACGCCCAGATGTCCACATACAGTCATGGAAGATGCATGTGCTTTCTCTGCAGGCCAACACATACAGTACGGCCATTTGTTAAATGCTTTCTTGTGAAACTCAACTCCTGTATAAATTAGGACTTCACTGGAACGTTGCTTTCTTTCCAAATGAAGATGGATGTTGAAACCATGTGGGATGCAACAAAGAAGTAATACAGCCTTTAATAAATTATTACAGACTACAGTTTTATTTTACAAATATATGTCCAGGTAAAGTTGGTTTTAAAACTCACTGGTAAGTGCAGTGTGAGTGATCTTGACCGTTTTGCCAATAGTTTGTGTCTTTAAAGCACATACATACATTTTTAAGCTGATGTATGGCATTTTGTTAATCATAAATGAATAAAAATGAATGTAAATATGTTATATGTAGTAAGTACAGATCATGACATTTATTTTTCAATAAATATGATTACCATTTTTATTTTTCAGCATCCAGGTCAGTGATGTATGAGTGCATGGCGAGTCTTGTTGAGTATATTGAGTATGTGAACACTGATATCTTCTCCTGGTGTCTTAAAGGTGTCACTTGTAGCTCCTCCACTGAGGCCAGGTCCGTCGTTAAGTAGCACCTCAGGGCCTGCAGAACCAACAGACACGTGCAGCTGCAAACACATTTCATGTTTGTCCATTTGATGATCATGTTGAACTGGGCACTGGAGGTGTGAAAGTCTCAGCATGGCTGCCCTGCCTGCTACTGATCTGTGAAGACAAATGAACTCATAGACAGCTTTATTGGACAACTGGCTGTCTCGGGCCTTGGGAATACTGATGAGAACCAGCTGTTAGTCTCTGACACAAAAAAATGACATTTAATTGTTTGGAAATTCTCCTGTTGCAGAAGCCAGAGCTGGTAGAAATTTAGTGTCTTGTTCATGGGCATTTTAACAGGAGATTATCAGGCTGAAAGTCTAAAAAATAAAGACCACACAGCTGCTCATCTAGACTCCAGGCACGGTGTTGGAAAACAAAAATCTTGCTTCATGCTTGAGAAACAAGTGACACCAAGCCATGGGCAATTACTTCAGACCTTTTTACTACATAACACATGCCAATGAAGACTGTGTGAGGTGGATGAAAAGTTAGAAAGAAGTGAGTAAGCTGAGATCAACTATTGTTTCGCGTCAGAGCACGGTTCAAAACATGTGATGCAATTGTGGCAGCGCACCACCAGATGTCGCTCCAACTTCGCCTTTGCTTCAACATCAGGACAAAATATGTTCATGTTGGTCCGGCACCTGATAAGATTGCTGAGTATCATTTTGTACAGAACCAGATGACTTCTTGTCTGAGTGGAGTGCAGAGCTGCAAAAATGTATGTACTGGTATAATACCATATTTAAAGGGTCATGAATATTTAGAGAATTATGACAAATAAAAAAAATAAAACCTTGTGATTTACAGCTCACCGCCTCATGGCAGAAGCCACACAGGAATCGCTCTGAACTGGTATATTCTGTTTGCTGCTATATAAATATGAAATCATGTTGAATAATTATTCATTTTCAGGGACTGTTCGGACCCAGACATACACACATATGCAATATCTTGTGAATGAAAACCACTGACAAGGCTCATGATCATCATCATAGTGATTATGGTTTAATACACATTGAGATCATAATGTACAAAATAACAACAACAACAATAATAATAATAATAATAATAATAATAATAATAATAACAATAACTCCATCACAGGCAAAATGCTACAATCAAGTCAAGTTGATTAAAAGAACAGAAGCGAAATGTGTTACATACTTACATATGTAACCAGTCTATAACAGTGCATCATCATCATTATAGGCTGACTACATGCTTTGTATGGAAAATAATTGTGTAACAGTAAGCAACACTTTCAAGTTTTGTAGTGGAGTCAAATGTAATGAGGAGCATACAGCACATTCAATTAACTTAATTTTAATTAATTCAGTTAACTTCATTTTGAGGCTCCGTATGATTAAAATAGAGTCCATGAAGTGTCTCCTGTGTGATAAACACAGCGTGGCCTCGTTCTGTCATGATCTGCCCGGAGATAAAATATGAAATGCACTGCATGGCTCATGATTATAAATATCTGTGTGTTACACCTCTGCCTGGCAGGTGACACATAAGTTGTTTACAAACATACTTTTATGAGGGAGACGTCATCTCAACGTAACTTCAACCGGGGAAAGTTTTATTGGTCACTGCACATACACCCGTGCGCGCACGCACGCACATACACACTCACACACATCTCCTCCCCTCTCTGCCTCGGTCGTCCCCGCCCCCGCTGAGCGGGGCTCGTTAAAAGACGGCAGTCCTCGGGTCGGGGGTTAGTTCAGAGTGGGACTTTACACAGAAGGGCGTGTATGTGAGTTTATATGTGACACAGACCTGCAGGACTGTACCGGATCATCCCAAACCCGATTCTGGAATAATGAAGTCTCCAAAATTGAAAGCCCAAGGTAAATATCCATCCTGGATTATTGCAGTTTCTAATAACAATACGACTGTTTACATTAGTGCAACTTTAGGTTCACAGTATTCACAGTCACATGTTCATATTGTCATAATATTATGCCCCACAGTCTAGTCACTGATCCCTGATTCAGCTGAAACCTTAAAGTCTCTCATGAATATAAATACATTTATTTACATGTTTTGTTTTGTTACTTTCTTGCAGCGAAGTTCGTCCAGGAGGAGGATCTGACCGACGTGCTGTGTGAGTTTGACGCGGTGATGGAAGACTTCACGTCGCCGGTGGAGAAGCGACACTTCAGGTACGACGAGCACCTGAAGACCGTGAAGAGGAGGAGCAGCGCCAGCGTCAGCGACAGCGGCATCAGCGACTCCGAGAGTAAGTCAGCATTACGCATGCTGTGATCTGCATGATGGAGCATGCCACTACAATTTATGTCATATACAGACATTTAGGGTCTTAGGGTTTACATGGTATCTTAAATGTGTGCATTAAAAAGTTCCCCATTAGACCTCCATGACACCCAAGACTCCAGGATGGAGATCAGGCACTGCGGAGATGATATATGGTTTGCTCTCTGCATGTGTCATGTATGGATGATGGGCTGAAGGAGTTCTGATTTCTGTTGCCACACGATACAATTCCAAGAAGTCAGTCTTGTTATCTGAAACTCATAAACCTTACCTCATTGCTTCATCTCCACTGGAGCCAGTGTTACTCCTGCTCCTCGTGCAATATCTCTGTCTGTGTGCTGTATCTTATCATGTACCATCTGGGGAGCTGGGGAGACTGGAGAACTGTTGCACATGCACGTATGTTCTCACACACCATTACACATGAACACACACTGAGAGAGAGAGAGAGAGAGAGAGAGAGAGAGAGAGAAATCCTTGATCCTACTCCAGAGATTTTGGCATCAGATTAGGCTACTGCTGCATATTTTGGCACACCTGCTCCCATGTTCCCAAAGTTCTACTGTCATATATTACACAGTGTTTTAAAAGTCTGCTTCCCCAGCTGCAGAGCTGGCCTTGGGCAGCCTCTAACCCAAATGGGATGTAGCTTCATATGCTGACATACAGAGAAAAATATGCTTCTGGTCCCTATGAGCAAAGATCTTTTGCTTAACACGTGTGAGTGGGTTGGGACTTCCAAGGGCAGATGTGTCAAGATCTTCAGTTTTTCTGGAAAGGTTGTCTGTGGAACCATTTAACAGTGCAGAAAGGTTGTCCGGTTAACTGCAGGCCAGACCGCCTGGCTGTCACATGCAAGGCAGGCTCCAAGAAGATTAAGGCACAACTGAAACATTTGTAATTAAAATGTAATTTCATCAGCAATTTGTTAACGGCGTATAACTGTAGTTTCAGTGGTGTTGTGAGAGTATCATCAATCCCCACAATGTTTACTAATACAGCTAGAATGTATATAATTACCACATTACCACTAAGGCTCTTTGCTGTAAGCAGTGATAAAAGCAGGGGGAAGGTGTTCGAACCTGCGCCTGTGATGCTAATGAGCTTGTTGATTTGCTCAAGGGATCAGATTCCTGCATGAGCTCTGTCCTCTCCATGGCAGTCTGATGAAGAGGGACCTGTCCCACGCAGGGACGACCTATTGTGTTGTAGCCTGATGGATGGATGGACTGTTGAACGTACAGATTAATGACATAAACTTTGCAGGGTCTTAGAGATCCACCCGAGAGTGTGTGTGTGTGTGTGTGTGTGTGTGTGTGTGTGTGTGTGTGTGTGTGAGTGAGTGAGGGCTAGAGACTGAAAGAAGGTAGAGGAAGGAGAGCAGAGACGAAAACTGAGAAATGAGAGGGTTTCATGTCCAAGTCAACTGCTGATGTTAAGACCACAGATCTGTGTGTGTGTGTGTGTGTGTGTGTGTGTGTGTGTGTGTGTGTGTGTCTGTGTCTGTGTGTCTGTGTCTGTGTGTTTGCGCCTGGGTGCTACCCGTTGTGTGTGGCGTCTCCTGTCTAGCGCTGTGTGTTCAGTGCTGAGTGGTGGGAGTGGTACAGGTCAGAGAGGAAGGAGTAAGTAAGCAGTCGACATCTGAGACACTTTTAAGGTCCGCTTGAGTTCAGCACAGTGGAGTAAGACAGACAAGGAGAGCTTTAAGTGTCTAATCTTTTTTCACACACACTTAATGCATGCATAGATATCTTGGTCAGAAAGGTTGACTCTTTTAGCATACACTTCTTCCATTCAGACTGTCTGCTGTAGTACAAGTATCTAGCTTCACATTTAGCTTCATCTCTGCTTTCTTCTCTCTCTCTTCCTCCATTTCCTACCAGACAAACAAAGTGAAAATGTGTGATGTTCTGTGGTGGCTTGAAATATGATCTGGCAGAATCAAAGTGGCATATCATTATATCATATAATATCATATATCATTTATGTAACCATCCGTTTAGAGTTTGGGTGGTACAGGGGAGACAGAAACAGCAGCTTGAATAAGAAGGTACTCTGCTCTCATGTCAGACTCTAAACATATCAAACACAGCACAACCTGTTATATTACTGTCACTAACAGCCACAACAGAGTCACACATGGTATTTTTGGCTTTGGTGTTGTCCAGCGTTGCAGAGCAGAAACTGCTCATCCCAGTGCTCATCAGGGGTCAGAACTGGCTTCAGAGTGCAGTTTTTAAACCAGAGACTTCTACACTCTGCCTGTGTCAGAGTATGTGTTTGTGTGTATACACACTACTGTGTGTGCAAATACAAGCACATGCATGTGTGTGACAGGCCACAGAGGAAAGGTGTCATTAGAGGAGAATGCAGTGATTACACCCTGAGGATGCTCCACTGACACAGATCAGATTTGTGTGAGTTGCGTGGACTACACAGAACAGAAGATCTCATTTCTCTGGATTTTGTCTTCTCTCTCTGTGTAACAGGTGCAGAGTCACTCAACAGGAACAGCTTCAGCTTCAGCGATGAGAGGCTCAACTCCCCCACCGTGCTCTCCCCTACCACCAGCTCACCCCCTCTTATGTCACCAAAACGTGAGTTACACTCCTCATGCACTCCTCACAAACACACAAACCATAATGACTTTGCATACTGAAAAAATCTAGATTTACTTACTCTGTCATAACATGAATGCACAATGTGTAGGTGAGACACCAAGATTTTGGCATTTGTAGTGCTCTGGTTTTGTTGTCAAAACAGTTTTGACCAAATAAATTTGAGCAGGCTTTGTTCCAATCCCGGAACCCATCAGCTATCGTCTGACATTTATTTAGCTTTTTATTAGTTTATATGCATGTAGTTCATATGCATTCATATGCAGATATCTCTTTATAGAAGATAGTAGAAATTGCAGAGGCAGTTTTGGCCTGGATATGCGTCTGCTGGCTGCACTAGATGCCCCGACAGGCTAAATCATTACCAGACAACAGGCAGTGGTTTCTGAGATTAGGTCTCATATGGGTCATATGAGACATGGGTCATAGTGATGTGTATTACAAAGTATGAATCATATGTGAGGTTGATGGTTCTGCATAGCATTGTGATTGAAGAGGCTTATGATGGAGCCCTTCACTCTTCATAGTTTGAAGTCTGAATCTCTTTCTCTCCCTCGCAGCCAAACTCGGCGACACTAAAGAACTGGAGGACTTCATCGCCGACCTTGACAAGACATTAGAGAGTAAGTGCTAATGCAACGTAGCTGTCAGAACCCCTGATGAATTAGCCCATGTGCTGGCACCGCCCGCAACTCAGGATTAACAGGAGCGTTTGTCCCTATGCAAGCTATGCTAACGACCACTCATAAAGTGACACAGGAGCCACTCCGCTTAGGTTTCTAAGAAACAATGACGTGTCAGGCCTATGTAGGAGCTGGGGCATGTCATGTGGACCATGTGGCCTCTGGGATTACATTGGAGGGAAAGGCAGGGTATCACTTTTCACCCATCACTCAAATTTGAACAAAGCGCTGCTCCTAACACCGTGAAGTTTGTACACACCATACAGCGCTGTGAACTGAGTTTTCTATTTTGTCCCATCCTTACCCCCCCATCCCTTTTTCATGTACAGTCCAACACAGACACAGAGCTCTGCATATGTATGTGAATGAAATTGTAACCTGAGAAGTAGGGCGTTATTTAGTAGCTTACAGAACCTCATGGATGACAGACATACATGGCTAATTTGTGTTGGACCTCTTCTTTACTACGGGGCTTGTGAGTGTTGGAACTTGTATCAGAGTATGAGGAATGTGCGCTGGTGCAAACCTGGGCTGAAAGTGTAAATGTCAGGAATGGAATGAGACATAAGTGGGAGTTGAAACGCTTTCCATATTTCCATGTTTTTTGCTTCCACTGCTCTGCTCTGTTCTGTGTTTGAGCTAGTGAATGTCCATCTTTCATAGCCTGCGGGCGTCCAGTCTCTCTGTAAAGTGGGAAATTCAGTCAGCCAGTTTGGCAGTCAGCCAGCCCCCTGTTAGCCCTGGAGAATGGTGTTTATTAGGGCCACCAGTGTTTACAATGACCAGCCTGTAAAACCGAACGTTTGCCACTCTGAGAATAGAACTGGCAACCAAGAAGCCGGGGAGTCCTGTTTTAATCAGGTCTGTCTGTCTGTCTGTCTGTCTGTCTGTCTGTTCTTAGGCATGTGACAAGGAGCTTCAAAGTCATCCTGGAGTGAAGCCATGAGGGAGGTAGGGAGTGGATGTCTGGACCCCCCAGAGCAGCTAATATGCGCCCGGCCCCCCCACCAAAAATGACCCAACCGGATACAGCTGGATGGCAGAGCAACTTTCAAGTGGCTCCACCGTGGCATTAGGTCTAGCCAGCACTCTCCTAAAGTTAACCCAGCAGAGCTTTACTAACTCCAGGTCGCCTGGCTGCTGGGCTGTAAGGACTGCAAGGCAGGTCAAAATTAGCCTTGTAGGGAACCTAAGGACAAGAATACTTTAGCAGCCATGAGGTAATGGACTCCATGAAACGTTGTGAGGAATGAAGACATGGAATATTTGCTGCAAAAAGTCACTGGAACGTTTATTGTCAGAATCATAAATCATCCCAGCACACAGACCAGGTTACACTCCCTCATCCAAACTTGAGCTGGAAGAGTATTTAAAAAATAGCTTTTTATAATAGAAATATATTTGTAATTTTATAGAGCTCCTTATTGTTTTTTGTGAAATATATTTTTGTATCTTATGTAAATAAGTAATAATTGTTTCAAATTATAATTGCCTTGGTATTAACAGACCATTCAGATTAAGTTTTGACACTCTGGAATAAAGTTGGTTACATGCTTAAATGTGAAATGAAAACTTAATCCACCCTGACAAAAACTGGAAAGCAGTATGTGTATTTAATGCCTGCCAGAGTTAATATTAAAGTATGAATTGTTTTTCTTTTACTACACATGCCTCCTCTCTTTATTTTGGACTAGAAGCTTTTTCTTTTCTGTTCTTCTGTCAGACTGTTTTAGTAATACAACTCAGATCTGAATCAAATGTGCAGACCCGTTCACATTTCTCTCTTTAGCCATTCCAGCTGCCTTCATGTGCACTCAGTCCTTATATCTATCCTTCTTCCAGAGGCCATGGAGCACAGTAGGTGTAGAGCTGCTGGCTGGGTGAATTGGAGCAGTAACACAGTGGGTATATTTGAATGGCACCTGGCTAGTCACCACCTCAGCATTTTATTAACCCACCAATACATTTCCTCACTGTGTCCTTCTCCCTGTTTCTTTGTGTGTTTCAATGACCTGCTGATGTCCCTGTGAGGGTTTAGTTTCCTTTCCAGGACCGTCGTTGTGCTACAAACACAGGCATATATACATACTTTAAATCATGTTAAACTGTTACATTTGTGTTTTTTTGGCAGTACATATTTATTTTTTTGGAATGTGGATGCAGTTATCTAATGTAGACTCACCAAAATAGCATAAGTGTAGGAAGAGGGACATTCACTTCCTCACAAGAATGTAAACTCATCCATGCAACAACACACTGAAACTGAAATAGATATCATGCGTCTCTTACCTTCTGTGCTCATTAATCAACCACTCAACAAAGCAGTGGCTTATGTAACCTCTCTAGCAACAGGGTCTATTTCCAGAGGTTGAGGGAGACGCGAGGGTGTGACCCCCATTCGTGGCTCAGCAGCAGGTGTAGCTGAAGTAATTTAATGTCAGAGGCACCCCTCTGTCTGCTGACCACCAGGGGTCAAAGGTCACTACTATACGGGCATATACACTTCCATGTTGGTAGCATATAGTGCAGTGCAGCAGGTGCAGAAAGACTCTAGACCACAATCAAAGTTCTGTTCTACTTTATGGACCTAAAGGAATACTTTACTACTATACAGTTTGTGTACTTGTGATAGATCTTAGTGTGTATTTTGGGTCAAACGGTCAAAATGCTGGATCCTACATTTCCCATAATGCAACTTAAGAGTGTCGCAATGTGCGCAATAAAGACAGGCTTTCTGTTCTAAATTCTTAATCTTCAAGTCCAGATAACCCTACTTACATCACTATGGCATCATCAGGGTTATTTTCTCAGATTTTTGAAAACTCATCCCAGAACCACAGAAGACTTTGTACAGTCGTGTTTTGAAGCTCTGTGGTACTTCTCATGAGCAGTAAACTGTTTTATCATGTGTAAAATCGGTGGAGCTTTGTTGATATTTCTCGTGGCTCTGTGCCACTGACTGATTGCATCTGTACTAATTTCTGCAGCAGCCTTTGATTTTATTTCCTATGAAGTCTTGCGTTTTGAAGTACTCAAATGAGACCTCAGTCCACAAGCTGAGAGTCCCTCACAGCTGTGCATGGCTGCTATTCACAGTCTGTGGGACCAGCCACCCTACTATCAGTGAATGCCAGACGATGTTAATCTGATGGCAGGAAGCTGGCATGGAGACACCCATCTCCGCGTTGTTTCTTCAGTACAGTTGGCAGAGGGAAACTATGGACGCTATCCCACTGCGAGTGCACCTATCTGCCCCGTTCTGCACCATGGGTATGATGTTTGGTGGGTTTCGGCCCGAGGCTGGACAACTGGCACTGATCTGAGAGACCATATTGACACAGCACATGATCCCCTGAGGGTAGGGGGTGGGTCGCCCTTTCTTCTAAAACAACCTTCCCTCTTGGCAGTGGTGGGCATCTTTTGGCAGCACGGGTCAGTCCCGTAGAAGTGCTGGCCTTCCAGTGGACAGCCTGTACACACAATGGGCTGCAAGTGTGGGAAAGTTGGAGACTCTGGCAAGAGGCAAGAGAACAGAGTGGTGTGGGATGGGCAGAGGGAGATAAGAGAACACAGTGAGGAGCCCTTAGAGACAGAAAGCCAAGGTGCATGATTGAATAGGTAGATGGTGAAGTGGACAGAGAAAGACAAACACACTAAATCCTGCAACCATGTGTCAGTTTTTACATTAACATGGATTCCTACAGGAGGCCCCTCAAGACTGCTAAAGTGGTCGTTCTACGAATAGGCTGGGCAGAGACACACAGATGTGTGTCCACATCACAAAGAGACAGAAATACACAGGGCCAAATATCAGGTTCAGCTTTCCACTGGGTCTTCACATCACTGGTGTCCAGATGTCCCTGCTGGCAGTGCAAGGGTTCAAAAATATTATTAGAAGGATGGTGAGCAAGTCATCTGTTACATGGAAGTTGAGATATCTAAAATAATCTAGAGTTTAATGATCACAGTTTGACCTCTGAACTCAGTCCATGACAATGACAGGCTTTCACCATTACAACAGATGAGTCAACACTCTCAAATGAGCATCGACAGGCAGGTTTGACTGTCATGGCTGATCTTCATCCATTCATCTTCATCAGGTTTACTTATCTTTGGCCTGACTGACAATTTATGACCTCTTCAAAGTGATTGTGTAATGGAACAGCTGTATTGCCTTGGTCCATGACAATGTCTGTCTTCAAATGTAAAAATAACACTGGTGTTAGATGAATAATTAAAAAAAAGACACCGCCCTGTGTCTGTTAATATCACACAACGTAAAACTAAAATGATCTTGCATGTTGAAATTTAGCCTTATCTCCACATCGTGAATTAGGTCACACTTTTCTAAGTAGGCAGATGCATTACACACACAACACACCCACCCACACACACACACACACACACACACACACATACACAGTCCAGTGACTGTGACCGCTGGGAAGTCTGAACAATGTGTGGGTGTGTTGGAGCTGACAGATTGGTGAATTTACAGCTCTGGACGTTCATGCAGCTGAACAGAGAACTCAGTAGTAGGTGCTAGATGGTTTTCTAAAGACTCACTCCTGAAAGGAAAACTTCACTTTTTGCCTTGTTTGGTAACTAAGAAATAATTTTGACTGTGTACACTCAAAAAATTAGATTAAGATTTCAAAACTAGACAAAACACATAACACAGGGTGGTATGACAACATAATTAAGGCTGACAGTTGTATGTATGATGTAATAGCTTGAATGTTTCTGCCATTTAAAGTTTTTCTTCTTCTTCTCTGTATCTCAGTGGGTCAGTGTTCTGCCATCAGTCTTTGTGAAAAGCTGAAACATGTTCCTGAGGTTTTCTGTCCACAAAGAAAGAAATAAAACTACTACTTAACAGTAGTAGTAGTGGTAGTAGTAGTAGTAGCAGCAGTAATACAGTAGCACCAGACAGTAAAATGTCGGCAGTTATAACTGAGGTGGTGATTTGTTGAGGACAAACAAACAAAACATTGAATCCTTTATTGCTCCCAGTGTAAAATTCAAAAAGGAAAATGCATGTAATCATTGGACGACCTTCTCTCTCTCTCTCTCTCTCTCTCTCTCTCTCTCTCTCTCTCTCTCTCTCTGTAAACATGCATGTCTCATTAATGCATGTTAATGCATGTTACTAACTAAACTTCTTCCCGGGAGTTTCTGTGCTCTCTCGTCCAGCAGGTTCTCATGGATCGTGGCTGCTGCTGTGGTCCTGCATGACGTCCACTACATATATTTTTACTGTCATTATTGTTACCATATCTCCATCACAGTTTATAGTTAGTTAATGATTTGCTGCTGCTGTGCAGGCGTGAGGGTTAAAAAGATGCACTGACAGTGTAACAAGTTGTTGAGGCTCTTGTGGACATGAGACAGAGGTCTGTTGATAAGTGCTAATTTGAATATATTTGAGCTATCAGGAAAGTTTTTCAGTTGTAATTATGACCTAAATTTTGATGTGATGCTATTACATTTTTGATTTAAGATTACACTGATCCACTGTCTCATGGGATCTGTAGTTTTTAAAAGCTAACACAACTGTTATTTTGTCTTTGAGACCGTCATATTTCCCTCTCCTGTGCAGTTAAAGGAAATTGTGGTTATATGTACTTATCAACACATACTGTTTTATTCATTTTTGTCTTTGTCTTATTACTCATAACGACTCAGCAGGTTTTCCATGTGGCTGTATATGATCATGAGATGAGAAGATGTTGGCGTTTGCCTTGTGAATAGAGGTGGTGGTCTGGGCTCGGAGCCTGCTGCCTTCTCAGCCAAAGTTTAGACACATCTGTCTCCCTTGGCTCCTCTTAACTCTGCATTCATTTCCTCTGATCTTGGCTGAGTCAGTTCTAAGGAGAGAATTGAAACATTGGTGTGCTCTCATACAATTTGTATTTTAACCCTCATCTTACCAAAATGTTTAACATGCAAGGACTACTGACTAGGACCACTGGGGACCCCAAGAATAAACTGCTGTAAGAAACAACTATCATGTTTACTTATTTATTCTCAAATCATGATTAATAATGATGAATGAATGTTTGGGGAAAAAAACACAGATTATTATTATTGTTCTCTTCCTCTGCAGGACACACACATACACTCACACCATGTCCTCATCATACTCTGACAGTCTTACCTTTTATAATTGGACATAGAACATAGACCTCAGTATAAAGAGCAGTATTTAAGATGGAGCACATGAGGAAATCTGTGTTTGTGTCCTGTAAAGTGGATTGGGTGGTTTTGATTGGTGTCTCCCAGGAACCCAGCACACTGCTACTTTTAAAAAGCATGAAATCATTAAGAAAGAGTTCATGACAATGTCATGAAAAAATTGGAATGACAGAATGAATAAAGCATCAGTGAGATATGACAGAAAGTACACCTCTGGGATCTGTGGCCATAGTCAGAGGACAAGGGTTATTAGAAACCACAGAAAGAGAAACAGCTCAAGGAGACAGGGAGAGAAAGAACTCTGTATTGTATTATTTGTAGTGTATTTGCCAGACTGATGGTTGAACAAAGAAAAGACCATTTCAGTGTTTCTGCATGAGGAACAGAGCACGAACAATATAAACGAACTGATGAATAAAAACCAGATCATGTTCATTCTTGTGAATCATACAGGACGTTTACGTGGCCGAGTGACCAGTTCCAGACAGACTTGTGAGTCTATGGCCCATCAGTATGAAGGGAGTGTGACTGTGTTTTCACAGTGATGAGTCACTGCAGTGCTGCACATGTGATGAATGTGGTAACCAAGAGGAAATGTAACTGCAATGTAACAAACTGAAAAAAACCCAGAGAAATCATTAAAGGAACAGGATGTAGGATTTAGTGGCATCTAGCAGCATAGTTGCAACCGCCTCACCTCACTATCTCTTCCCTACAACGAAAGAGAATCTATGGTGGCTGCAAAAGTCCCTGGAGAGTCATATTCTGTAAATAGGTACAGTCCGTCCGTGCATATATGTACTTCCTAACCACTGACCTTAAGGCTTCCTACAGGCTCTACAGATTTAATAAAAAGTGTGTGTGTGTGTGTGTGTGTGTGCAGCACCAGGCAGATCCCAGATGGCTCTCTGCTGTCATGGTTCTCCTCCCTATTGTCAGACTGGGTTGTCTGGCTCCCATCTGTTACTCTCTCTATTTCCTCCGTTTATCCTTCTGTCTTTCTGCATCTTAATTACTCTACTAAACCGTTCCATAACGTATTCAATGCATCACTCAATCTCTGCACCTCCCCCTGCCGCCTTCCCCTCACTGCTTTGTTTTAAAGGAGGGTGAGCCAAAAACTGATCTTCTAAACTGCCCCTGTGTTTTCTTTTACATTTGATCACTGGAGGCATTTGACCACCTCAAGACACAAGAATATTTACCCTGTTTATCCAGCTACTTCCCTTTTGTCTTTGAGGAGTAAAATTAAGCATGACGTTTGTAGAAGAGGTGGGCTTCTTCAAGCTGGTATCATGTTTAATACACACAGTGGTCCACCATGGCAGTGTCATCTTTTCAACATATTTCAACAGACGGTTACACTTTTAAAATAAAGCTTCATTAGTTTAGTACATTATGTCAGTTAACTTATGTATGTAAGTTCAGGGGACTCAAACAGCGGTCTCCTCGTTTGAGTCCGCCCTGACCTCCCGGCTATGCAGACTTTGTCTGTCTTCATACTGCACCTTCATACACGTGTGTGCTCTTCTTTCTTTTTATGACTGCTTGAAAGATAATTCAAAAACAAATGCAACAAATGTAGCCAAACTGGTAGTATTGCAGTGATATGGTATGTACATGCCACATGCTGTCTCTCCACAGAAGCCACCATCCTCACAAACCTGACACTTTTAAGCAACTTGGAGAAATGTAGCTTCACAGCTGTGGTGATTTGAGTCTGCCACACTCAGTCTCAGCAATAATAAATCAAACTTTGTTCACTTTACAGGGCCCCAGATAATGCACAGATTCATTCATTTCACTTGTGTAGAGACAGAAGAACAGTAGACTTTGTAAAACTATAGTGTGATTGGTATTTTTACTTAGATGAGTCAGAATTTGATAGTATTCACATTGTGTATACTTTTTAAGCCACGTGAGTCACTGGCCGGTGTCTACAATACTCATGGCATGTGAGTAAATATCGTGAGATTTAACCTAACCTGAGTTGTTTACTGACACATGAAAGAGTCATGCTTTGTTCAGGGGGCAGTTGTGGTTCAGGAGGTAGAGGCAGGTAGGCTGTCCACTAATCAGATGATCAGATGATTTGAGTGGTTGGTACCTTGCATAGCAGCCAATATCATCAGTGTATGAATGTGTGTATGAATGGGTGAACGGGACCAGTAAAACCATTGCAAGTATCTTCTGAAAACTCTTCATGCTTTGCAAAGTCATCTGTTGGGCTGGACTGGGCCACAGACAGTATGTTTGACACCCTTACTTTGCTTGTTTGATCATCTGAACGCTCGTGTCAAAAAGGCGTTCAGATAAGAGTCAGAGATAACATAACCACCATGAATGAATTTATTTGATTAGCTTCATACTGTAACATATCAGTCTTTTTTTTTTTTTAAAAAAAAACCTTTGTTTATTGGGTTTTGCAGATGTTTACAATTGTATTAAAACATTTACAAAGAGTTAAGTATACATTTTTTCTCATTCCGCCAGAAGTCCCATATCAGTCTTTTTCACACACTGTGTGACACTCTCTCTCACTCAAGGAATGTTATCCACTCATGCAATTTGTCCCTTTAATTCCTAAATGGCCCCAGTGCAGTCACACTGAACTCTCTGTTCTGCCTGTGGTGCTCACTTATCTGTGGTGTCAACAGGTGGATTAAACACAGAAAGAGAGATAGCAGAGTGATGGAGCTACAGAGGGGGGGAGGCAAGACAAGGCAAAGGGGAACACCCCTGTTACTGTGCGCAGATTTGATATCTACTCCACTTCAGTGACATCAAGGCCAGACTTTGTGAAATAAGAGTAAAATGATGAGTATCAATATACAGTATCCAGCAGTCAGACAGTGGAGTCAGGAATACTGGAGGTTTAAGGTGTAAGGTACTGCTGAGGCAGTGAAAGAAAAACTGTCCTCCACACTGCTATGTTTAATTACATCAAATCCAATCAATCCTTTCATAGTGCTGATCGACATCTCACTCACACATCATCTATACATTCACCCTGAGATAAAATAAAGAGCTAAAGCATATTTTAATGCAGTTGTTACTGCTTGTTACATCTTAGTCTTCACGCTACAACGCATGTTGTTGCATGGCCGAGGTCATTATCTATTTCACATTTTCCTAATTTAACATTGGCTCCTGTTCATACTGCTATGAAAATCTGTTTATGAATCACCTTGCATTAATTTGAAACTTCCATCTTAAAGAATTATTAATTATTAAATATCATATCTTCTTTAAATGTGTTATGTTAAAAAATGATTCTCGAAACTCTGCTGAGAAGAAAGAAATCAAGGAGGCAGAACTTCTATCACGATATTAATGAAAGATCAAGACAGTTTCAGTCTCTGCGAGTTGAAAGTAATGTTTTAGAAACTATATTGGTTATAATGAGTTTTGCTTTATTGTCATGATACAGTAACACTGTGGTAGCACAATGCAATGCAGCGGTGCTACACACACATACAAAATCTAGAACAAATGTATTAAATTATAATAAGATCAAATAAAATAAGTAATAAAATGAACAAGGTAATTTCACACACTGAAATTTGTAAAGTATATGTGTTGAATTAATGGGAAATATGTATTATCATCATTAAATATCATTCAGCAGCTGCTGTATGAATCCTTTCCAGTCAACATTATTTTAGCGGACACACCCCATTGTTATTCATGAAGCTCCAACACATGATGACTTCTGTAACACCTCCTCCTGCTTTCACTTCTCCTCCCACCCTCCTGTTTTATCTTTCATCTCCCCCCCTCCTCCGCCTTCCTAAGCTCAGCTCCTCTTCCCCACCTTCTTTCTTTATCTGAGCGACTCTTCTTCACAGCTAAACTTGTCCCTGTCCATTGTCTTTCATACCTCTCGTTATCTTCCGTGTCTGCACTCCTGCCTTTAACCCTCAACTCGACCTCTGGCATTTTTACTTTTTCGACTTCTTTTGACCCCTTGTCTGTGTTTTTTCCCCCGCCCTCTGTGCTGCCCGTCCTGTGGCTGGGTTATAAAGGTGGGTCAGGATTTAGCTTCAGGCCAGCAACAGCACCCTGTCATTAAGGCTGAGTTTACATGTGACCAGACTTTCCATGGGAACTGGACCCTGAGGTGGAAAACCTTACCTTAGCTTGCATGCTAATGGTGAGAACTTTCTTCTACATTTTATTATTTAACAGATAAGGAGGTTTCTGGTTTGAGTCCCAGCTCCTCAATTCCAGTCAAAGTGTCTTTGGGCAACATACTGAACCCCAAATTACTCCTGATGTTGACCATAAATTGCAACATCCCCAGTCATAGCCCGTCCCGGGACATGTCTCTCTCCCCTCCCCTCATTTCCTAACATCACATCTGTACCCAAGTAACAGAAACATATTCAGAGTTTGTATGGTGCTGCTGTTACAAAGGTTAGACTGAACCACACATTAAATGTGTCATTAAACTAAAACTTTGCACTAAAATTGGCTAAAAAGCACAGCAGAGCAGCAGATGTAGATTATAATTAGTTGTGGTTTCCTCACTGTTAATGAACCCGTCACATCACATCTGATTTGTGGATAATAAAGAAAGAGTGAGGGTGACTTTAGCAAACAGTATTGTGTTTAACAAACTAGTTCTTACTCACAATTTTGAATGACAGCAGTCATTTCAACAGAAAGGTGAGCAATTACTGCAAGTGCCTCCTCGGGGCTAAGGCTCCTCTTTTATCCTCGACAGAAGAACCTAAAGAAGTCTGTTGGATTTTCAGTCGAGCCTGCAGGGCATCAGTTCAGTGAAATCACCCTGCATAATTACTGCCCAGTACAGGCAGTGAGAACAAGCCAAACACTGTCCTCTTTGACAAAGGACAGGGGGGTTCAAAGTCCTTTGCTTTAGCTCTAAACCTGGTGTGTGTGTGTGTGTGTGTGTGTGTGTGTGTGTGTCTGTGTGTGTGTAGCTTCAGATTATTCAATATTCATATAATCCACCATCCCTCTATACCAGAAAGGTTGAGAAACCAGGATTTGTCCCTAAATCGTTTTCCAATGTATCTCTCATCAGCTGGATCTTTTTAGGTAAAGGACAATAAGTTGCTGTCACATTAAAACATTTAATTACCCCTCCCGTAGATCTCCATCTATCATCCTGTCCTCCCTTACAGCACGAACAGACAGAGAGAGTTCTATGAGAGGCCTTAACAAGCCACTGCATGCTTCCTGTCTGTCTCTCTGAACTCTGCTGAAAGTATTTGTTATGAACAGTACGTAAAGTAGAGTTTAACTGAGAAACTTGTAAGTCGGCTCATGAGTGGAAGTCACAGAGTTCTGATGAAAAAAGTTGGCTTAGCTACCACAAGCAAAACCAAAGCTGTTAAATCCTTCCATCCCCACTGAGTTATACTTTACAACACAAGTGAACAAGTGAGGAAGACAACAGGAATGACCTGATAATTAAGAGGTTAGTGAATAAGTCAGACTGTCGTAAGTAATTATGAGAACTGACTGGGAAATAGATGGTAAATGGACTCTACTTATATATCTCCTTTCTAGTCTTCTGACCACTCAAAGCGCTTTTACAGCACATATCTCATTCACCCATTCACACACATTCATACACTGATGGCATTAGCTGCCATGCAAGGTGCCAACTGCTCATCAGTTTGTGGAGCTAACCATTCATACACATTCACACACCGATGGCACATCCATAGTCAGTCTAGTTGTTTGTTCTTCTGCAGTCCTGATACACTACACTACTACACTAACCTCTTTAGAAGCCGCCATTTTCTAACAGTCACTTCTCACACAGGTCGTCTCACACAGCTGCTTCAAATGGTTAACATCACACCAACAGGAATCTATGAGATTATGTGAACAGTGTTACTCCCTTATAATAAATGTCTGCATCTTCTTGCATCAGATGATCAAATGTCCTGACAAACAACAAGTTAGCCTGCAAGTAACTGACAGCCTCCTGCATCTGTGTCGACAGGCTATGTCAGTTGATGGAAAAGGAAGGATCGCTCCAAAAGATGTATTTCCTGACTGTTGAGGTAATTAGACCCACCATGATTCACACACACACGATTAACCAAATCTAACTGTGGCCATGTTCATTAGACCTGTTTTTGTTTTTTTTTCACAACATTTATTCAGTGAAAGAGTGAACAGGATAAACCAAATGAATGTTACTCCAATGTCTGTAATTTCCTTACCCATTAGGCAGCTAAATAATATTAGTGATTATTATTAGATGAGAAGAGGTCATCAGTAGCAATCATCTGGGTAATGACATTTAGTGAGGGAAGTGTGGGAGTGGACAGGACAGGAAAGAAAAATATCTTCCCTTGTAATTCCAAAACAGGTCTGACTTCTGGCCTCTACTCCTGACTGGAGTAAAGGCCAGGAAAGACACACATGCACACACAGTCCTCTACTGTTGCTGTGTTATCTTTGAGAGGTATAGTCTTGGGAGGAATGCATGTGTGGCTTTGTGTGTGTGCTAAACTGTATGTTGTTTTCATTTACAGTTGCAGATACATCAGGATAAAGGCTTACAGATAATTGCAGGTTGAGGAAAACTGGACCGTGTGTCCTTTTGTCTCTCAAACAAACTTCAGGAATCCACCTGTCACCATTTCACTGCATCATTCATCATCATTATGGTCATTACTGCTTCTGTCCTCAGGGCTGTTGTTGGGGATAAGCTCTGGCTTAGACAGTCTACAGGACTCTACAGTTTTGAGGTCAACTGCGACAGCTCCACCCTTGTTTTGTGCATGTGGGGAGAAAGAGAAAAGAGAGGCAGATGAGGCATAGACACAATTAAAAACACACAAAGACATGGACTGACTGAGGGAGACACACTGTGATGCTGCTCGCACCATTCCTTTCTTCATCATTCATCAAGACAGTAATGTAATTAGGGGACATTCATTTTCATTTGTCGGAAATAGCAGAGTTATTATATTCTATAAACATATATGTATATTTATATGTCTGCCATACACTAGAATGCTGGGAGAGAGCCAGAGACAAAAAGAGAGAGATACAGGGCTGGTGTTAACATCTTGCCAGACCAGCTTGGCTTGACATGGCGGTGTGAGAGTAAGAAGGAGGAAGGAAAGAATGAGAGAGTGGGAGAGGGACAGAAAAGAAGAAGGAGGGAGGAGAAGGAAACAGAGGGGAGAAATCTGCAAAACAAATCAGTGCAGCAGCATCTGTTGTGCACACTCAAATCACCATGCAGGGAGTGGAACAACTTACAAACAGCAATGACACCGGAAAAAAAAGTCAGTTGCAGCCTGTCGCCATGACAATGAGTCTCTGGCCAAATGTGTTTGGGCCAAAATGAATGCACAGACAGCAAGGATGCAACATATTCTCATGTGGCTGTGAGCTGGTTACACTGCTGCTCTCAACTCCTGCACCTTTAAGCAGTGAAGAGTCCACACATATTGACCAAACAAACACCACAGTTGGCTGATTTTACCAATGAACACACCTTCAACAAGCAAGGTGGGAGTATTAGTCTCAACACTGGTGAGAACTGCATGTTTGAACATACATCAACCATCACAATTTTTAACCATCTGTCAGTATTCAACATATATATCTCATATATATCTCATTAAAGAACTTTCCTGTGCACAAATGTCTAAAATATTTGTATTTATTTACAGATTGTTGAACGTGTCTCCTGGGACCACCTGACACATGTATATTTATGGAGTTTTGACACTCTTTTCACAGCCTGTGATCCAAAGAAGCATGTTGTGTTTCCATGAAGGTGGAACATTTGGATGCCTGATTTGTCCAGTTTGTTATTTGCATATTATAAATACGACTGACTTAACCTGACTTGACTTCACACTGGTTGAACAGCAAAAAGGAGGTTGAGGCAGAAGAGCTCTAAGAATCTATTAGAACTGTGTTGCTTCTCCCACGGCTCCAGGCGTGTCCTCTCTGTGCGTCTGCTCGACAAACACTTGGCCCTGTCAGAGGGGAAGTGTCCCTGCCTGCCCCATAAATCAACATGTGCACACACACACATAGGTGCCCACATTAGGGTTAAAAATAGAGCACATACTACAAAAATACAGCAAAGACCTAAATTAGACACATTTTTAGTGTCAGTGTCTGATGAGCTGTCTTTGGTTGTTTTTTCTTGGTATTAAACTTGTTCACTCTTCACTGTGTTTTTAGGATCATACTGAATCTCACAAGAAATCTCCATATCACGTTTGAACAAAAGAATAGCTGATGTGACTAACAACTCGACAGTCACAAGCACATAAATAAAACACTGTTTACCAGTAGTCAAGGACAACAGTATTATCATATCTTTTCTGAGACCAGACCAGAGTAACACTCTGCAAAACCACATCCTCTGCATGATGTAAGACTCGTCACAGGACTGTATATGAAAGCTGCAACTTTGTGAATGGAAAGGATTACTAATGCAGCATTCACTGACTCTGAGGTCTGATTTCACAGGGAGTGTGAGGGTGAATGGACAGGACTGTTTGGCTTTAGACAGTCAGTTTGCCATTTCACACTGAAAATCTTATTCACATTTTATTTCATTGCATTGTTTTTTCTAAGGTTCCTGGTTTGAACCTCAGCTGGGGCCTTTCTGCATGGAGTTTGCATGTTCTCCCAGTGTGTGTGTGGGTTCTCTCCTCCCACAGTCCAATTGGTGACTCTAAGTTGTTCGTAGGTGTGAATGTGAGTGTGAATGGTTGTTTGTCTCTATGCGCCCTGCGATAAGCTGGCGACTTGTCCAGGGTGTACCCAGTTTCTCACCCAAAACTGGGATAGGCTCCAGCCCACCATGACCCTGACGAGGATAAGTGGTTACAGATAATGGATGTTTTTTTCTCATTTTGTAAATGAAAATAGCAGTATATGGATATGGCTGGGGTGGAGGGCTTGTGGAGGCAGACATGGGAGAGTTCAAATAGGAGTCTATGGCTGCAAGGAAGTTGTAAGTGGTGAGAATACAGACGATGCCAATACCAAGTGGAAAGGTTTCCCTGAATTAGCCGTGTGGATTGGCTCTCATCATTAAAAATGCTCCACTCTAGCCAGGCCAGCCTTACCTGAGTTATTCAACAACCAAGCACATGAGTTCAGCAGACAAAATGACTTTTCCAGTGAGGCTATGTGTTAATCTGTTGAAACTTTAATATATCTTTAAAACAACACCTAGTAGTAAAAATTCAGCTGTGTTAAAACACAAAAAGTGTTAAGTTCCATGACGTGACCGTTTCCCACAGCTTTTTTAGATTCACCCTGCACTCTCTCCATGCACACTCCATGTTTGTGTTTCCAGGCCAGGTGGAGTATGTAATGCCCAGGAGTGAATCCAATCAGCTGCCGGAACTCACTCATCTGGTTCCTTTCAGCTCCAAGCTCCAGATGTCCAGACTCCTGCCCCCAAAGGGTAAACCCACACCCTGCAAAGGAAACTCCTTTTGCCTGGCTGTATTTGTGATCTCAGAGCTCATGATCACAGGTGGGAGTTGCAACATACGTTGACTGATAAATAGATCTTCAGGCTCAGCTCCCTCTTTACCAAAACAGTGCCACTGATGACCAGACCACAAATCTGTGCATCAGCAACTGTAATGGGTTTACCTCCAAACTCTCTCAGGTTGCAGAGAGGGTTTGTTCATAGGTGAGAGTTGAAAACCTTTCAGAGACCTGAGACAGATGTTTACAGTTCACCTTCACTGCATATTTGAGTTTATTGGGTCAGTCTGTCTGCCACCTGTAATTCACCACTAGTTGCTAATCAGTTGACTTCACCTAAGAGTCCATGGCATATGGCATGATACAACTGAAGAGTCCAACATTAGTCTTTGACCAAAGGTGTTAGGCAATAAGTCCAACTATGAAGTCTTGTATGCTTAAACATGGTAGTTGCTATCAATAGTCCACATAACTGGGGTTCAGATCAGGTGCCCCAGCAGATCTGTGTTCTGATGTTCAGCATACACGCACAAATGAATGTTTAGTCGCCAGAAGTAAGCCCAACACATCTAGGTGGTATCTTCTCACTGACCATACACGTTTTGTCTCCTCACTAAAGAGGTGGATCCAGTTTTGCAGCCAGACACCCACTTGGCAGCAGGATTACCTCCAAGGCCTTGATCCAGGAGGGGACCTTTCCTGAAGACACTGAGGTCTTTGAAGTGCTGCCTGAGGAGACAATGACAGGCACTGTTGCCTTTGGCAACACAGCTCTGAGGGTCATAGGATCAGGCAACCCACACAACCACTACAACAGGGTGGAAATGCTCAGAGGGGACATACCCTGACCAGATGTACAACACACATTTAGGTAAAAAAAAAGGGATCAACTGAAAAATTGTTTTATTCAGACAGTGCCGCAAACACTGTGTATAAATTATTTTTAAATAATATTTTCTGCATTCATTCCAACATATTGATAGGATGTAGATTGTGGGTTTGCCCTTGGTTATTTACTTTGACATTTAGTCATTTAGCTGATGTTTTTATCCAAAGTTACTTACAAAAAGGGGAACAATGAAGGGCCAAAGTGACACAGACATGTTAGTGCAGAAATGAGTACTACTCACATAGAATCAAGGTCCAGTTGTAGAGGGGGATAGATTTATCATGTCCAGTTGTTGGTAGTGTTGGAGAGGAGGTCCTCTCTGAAGAGCTGGAGGTCTTCAGGAGGTTTTTAAAGGTAGAGAGGGACGCCCCTGATCTGGTAGGAACTGGTAGGACGTTCCACCAACGAGAAACAACAGACGAGAAAAGTTTGGATTGCCCTGAGCGTACGGGTGGCAGAGCCAGGCATCGTTCAATGGAGGAGGTAACATATGCCTGTATAAGGGCAGAACCGGAGACTACTTTGTAGTCAGCTTTACGGATTTGAATTTAATGTGGGCTGCTACAGGTAGCCAGTGGAGCTCGATGAGCAGTGGGGTAGCATGTGACCTTTTGGGTTGATTGAAAAGTAGGCCTGTCAGTGATCTAATCGCGTTAGTTGCTGTGTTACAGTAATCTAATTGTGAGATGACCACAGGAGTTTTTTAGTATGTTGAGTTAGGTAAGGCCTGATTATTCTGCTGTTTTAAACTGCGTAGAGGCACGACCGAAGGCAACCGAGGCTGAGAAAGTTAGATGATCATCTATCATCGATCATCAGTTTCTCGCTACCCTGATAGGGGTACCTATATATAGATATATTAGTTTTGATGCTGATGTCATGGTGTACAGTAGGTTTGCCTCGGAGGACCAGTGGTTCAGTTCTTGAGTTATTCTAAACCCTTTTACAGACATAAGTCTATGTTTGAACTTTAAGTGCAAAATTGCAGCATTAATTCGAGGTGGATATGTTGAAATACAGTCTTGTAATCCTCTCTTTACAGCAGATTGTGTTTCATCACTACTCCAACTGTCTGACTGACTGCCTGTATATCAGCATATCAACATTTCTGTGTGTCAGGTGCTCCGCCACTCTGTCTTTGGGTCTGTCAGCAGCACGACTCATAAGGCTCCTCTCAAGATTCAATGCACAACTCAATTAGAACTTGACTGGGGCAGGTGTCAGGTGGTCATTCTGTGTGTGTGTGTGTGTGTGTGAGTACAAGGTGTGGTTGTCTGCCAGACCCAAGAGGGATCTCTTTTAACACAAGTAGACCAGTGTCTGTCTCTTTCTCTTCTTTATTTAACCACACACTTTTTTCTCCAAAGACTCAGACTGATATTAACAAGCAGCCACAGTCTGTACACATTGACCTCGTGTTGATGAGTGATCACTACTGACTCATGTTATTTCTGCCCTAATCATTCTGCCATAAAGCTTTGGGATTGCTTTTGTATCTTTGTGTTGTGTTATTAACATTATTACTTCTTCTTTCTAAAAACTTCCTGGATCCTTGAGTTCCCTATTTCTCATCAAAAGAACAAAAGCATGGCCACACACACACACACACACGCACACAAACTAACAATAAGTACATCCGCAAACAGAATAATGCATAAAACCACAGACACCATGCACACATTTCTCAAAAATGTTCTTACCTGCTGACCACATCATCACCTGAAATATGCTACAACATGTGACATTCCTGCACTGTGAACACATTCTAACATACAGGTCTGCAAGTAACTGATTGGCATCAATGACCCAGCTACAGCTGAATGAGAACACACACACACTACTGTTTCTATTGTTCATACAAACACTGGGACAATCACTCTGCCCTGTCTGTCCTGCTAAGTTGACACCAGATCAGCAATCAATCACACCGACCAGTCAATTTCTCCCTGTGGGCTGTGTACTGTAGGGATCAATCGTGCTGCAGTTTACCCTCCAGTCGTCACATTTAATGTGTGTTTGTGTGTCAGTGTTTCTGTTTTGTCAAACACAGCGTCCAGATTGATGACATCAGCCAAAAGTACCCGAAAATAGTTTGTTTCAAGGTTTGAGCTTGAATCTGCCAGATTTACTGCAGCAGCAGCGGAAAATGTGACTGACTCATAGTGTGTGAGCATGTAAGAAGGGGGCACACAAAACAAACACACACCTAACAATGACTAATGCATGTAATACTCTGCTAGTCTAGACTTCTTATCTCCCTGTTGTAATCATGCAGGGCTTTTTAAAATAGGCAGACCAGGTGTGCGCAGGTAAGTGTGTGTGTGTGTGTGAGCCTAAAGTCATTTAGAGTCATTGCAAATCTCGGGTGATAAACAGTGTGTCAATAAAGCAGTGTAGCACAGGAAGCAGGGAAGGAAAGTGGAACAGACAGCAATGTGTAATTATCACCACACGTCTCTTTCCATAGGCCAGACTGGGCAATGCAGAGATTATAGGGTGAACAATGGAACACAGACATACAGCGAGTAATAACCTCAAACATTTGTTTTTGAATATCTTCAAAAAGACTGTGACATTTTGACACTGAAACTCAAAAGTCAGATACAGCACATACTGTACATTTCCTCTAACCTGCAGGAAGAGAAGATCTGTTTGGAATAAACAGACGAGGCAGCGATAGCTGAGATAGGCAAGTGACTGAGCACATAAATAATGTTCAGGACCCTCATTTCCAGAACACTGAAAACATCAGAGCAATGGACTGAGATTTACAAAAGGCTGGTGAAGCAAAAATAAATTTAACAACACCAAAAATAGAAACTAAGAACAGAGCAGCATGTTCTCTTGGAGTGGAAGGTGTTGAATTAAACACGTTGTTGATGATTTTCTTCAGCACTCCTCTCAGCACTAACATGGAGGAGAGCACAGAATGCTATCTGATGGATCGTGAGTACTTGCACAGCATGTGCTGAGTTGTTTTGGCAGTGAGGGTGGGCTGGGTGGTTGTGGTTGAGTGAGTGGATCATTACAACACATGGAAAAAGTGACCATGGAGGAAATGAGAGGGGAGTGGAGAGCTCTGTGATTCTAAGAAGTTCCTAAGAATTAAGAGCTTCTGGTCCCCTGCAGAATAATACACAAGGCAACAACACACTCAAAGCACACATTCTTTTTCTTACTGACACTCCACGATGCTTCTACTACTTAAAATGTGATCTCACACCTTCTCCTAATCCTTTTTCTGATTAAAGTGCTCATTTATGATCTAGGCTTTTATTGTGGCTTTAAATGACAGGCTACAGGCGTGGAAACCACATATATCCAAAACATTAGCTTTTCATGAGCTGAGAAAAACAGCCCTGTTTGAAGCTGTACGCATTTTTGGGTTTTTTAAATGCTTCATTTAGCTTAACAAGTTTTCAACCAATGAAGATATACTTTATCCTTTTTTAAAGTTTAAATATTCAAAATGACTAAATCTAGAAACACATGGTTTCTTTGGACAGTGAGGATAGGGGACGGATTGTTAGGAAAGCAAACATTAAACAAGACAAGCATGGGACAGATCAACTGAGTGATGTTAACATGATTTTATTAAAATTTGTACATTACATTTACATTTTCTCCACATAAAAACAATTAAATAAAACTAAATAGACTCAAAATGTACACTATATGATTTTAGTATGATTCTATGCACCCAAATATGAAGCTTCAACAAGCAGACATATGATAATGCAGGCAAAATGTCTACAGAGAGACTAGTCCAGTTTTCACTTTTGATCCTTCAAACTAATCAACAGAGCGAGAGAGAGGGTCAAAGGGAGACAGACGTAGGCTAATAAAAACAGGGACAGGACCTCTATCAGAGAGGATCAATGGAGATTCCTAATTAGAGCAGCTGTTCATCAGTAAATCTGAGTGAGGTGTGAACCAAAGCCAGCAGTGAAACTGATATGGAACTTGATGCACGTGGCTGTGAGTTGGCACAGAATGAATCTGACCACATAGAGTGACGTCATAGAGCAGGAATACATATGTTAAAGATGTACACACAAGTCTGTGCACGCTTAATCTCTAAAAATGCAAACTCTGCACACACCGACACACTAAGTGAGAGGATTTTCTGCTAATTTGCCTTGTAGTGGCAAAATGTTTGTGTGTATGTTTGAGAAACAGAAAGAGCGGTGGGAGGTCCGGCAATGAAAGGCGAGCTCAGATTCCTTGCAGGACTGAGACGAACACGGGGCGTCACAAGGTCCAGCAAGCAGGAAGGAAAGGGCTTGTGCATGTTGACATAGATGTGCAAACACACACACAAATATACACACACATACACCAGGGGGTTGTGCAACAGCGGCTGCCTTTAAAGAGTGTGTGCAGTCAGGTGGGAAATTCCCTGGTCACAGTCTCAGCATTCCAAAAGAGTAAAGAAATTGCCATGTGCCACTTCCAAGTGTCGGTCAGGTGGCGCTTGTGTCGCCCTTCCTGCATGCGCAGTGTGTTTTCTTTGTGTGACAGACGATAAATGAGCAGGAAGTCCAAATAAGTGGGGCTGTATCAAGTTCAAGACCCCCTCCTTCCAAGTTAAGTTGGTCACAACACAAAACAGGACGAGGACGAATGTGTGAGTGCGTCAGCGCACTGTCTGTCAAAAACCCAAAACAACAACAGGTTAGGCTGCGTGTTTGATCCCCACATGGGGTCTGAGACAGGCTCCAGGCATTCATAATGTCACTGTAGTTACCAGTGTAGTACGCAGTGTTTCACAGTAGAGTACAGTCACACTGAACAAGATCACAGGCTTCTTGCAGACCACATTGTATAGGAGTCATTCCCCGGGGACACGACACAGCAGCTAAACACTGTTTAACTCTGTCACGCTAACGCAGCATTGTTAGATTTTACAGACAGACTTCTGTAAAATCATAAACATAACCTTTCCTTCATAACAGAACACAACACAACATGACATAACTGGTCTTTCCCCTTCAGGCCTGTACAAAGGCAAGTCCTCAGACCTGATACAGCTCAGATGAAGTGATAGAAGAGTGCGTTATCGCGTCGTGATGCGAGCTCACAGAACAAATTTTGAGGTTTTGAATGCTTGAGATAAGAAGTGAATGTACGTGCTTGTTTGTTTTTGTTTGTGTTTGTTAGGCACTGGACAGCATTGTAGATGTAAAGATCTGCTGCAGTATTTGGGGGATCTGCTTGGTGTCCATGGCAACGAAGGATCTTCCTGCTGGCAGCGTCCTTTGGAGTCTGAAACAAAGAAAAAAGATACAAGTTTGAGGTTAAACCGAGGGACTGAACTTTAGCAACAGAATCGTTTCCCAAGATAAAAAAAGACAGACAAGTGCTTGTCTGCTGTGTGAATTGTTACAGTGTGTGTGTGTGTGTGTGAATGAAAGGCCTGTCATTCACATGGTGGAGCTTAGAAACAGGACAACAGAGCCACTTCTCCTGCATGTCTTTTTTTGTCCTTTCATTGCCTCGTTTGCTTACACATTCCTCTTTTCCAATTAGTAGTTTGTCCTCTAAATGAGGACACACACAAGTATGGACAGTCAACAGGGACATAAACTTCCCAAAGCCTCCTAACCTAATATTACATATACACTATTCTTATTCTGACTTGAACCCATAAACTCTATATACTTTGAGCCGTCTTTTCTACCAACCCTTGGCTCTTGGATTTAAAGCTGTATAATAAATACTAAAGATCTGGTATCCATGGTGACAGTCCCCTGCTGGTGCACCGGTGTAATTGTGATGCATTTTACATCACCCAGTGATTGGTTTGCCAGAGCTGAAGGGGGAGTAACCATCGCGTTGGAGCAGAGTGGTAGGCTCAAGCCGTCAGGAAGTGTGTCAGGCTTTGAAGGCACTTCGACATACAAGTTTTCCCATAAACTTCCATTGTGAAAGAAACAGGGGTTGGATATGGAGATGGTGGGAACATACAAATACCTGGGTGTTCACCTCAAAAACCTTCAATGACACTGTGGTAAGGTCTACATTATTCTATGCAGTTGTCTGCTGTGGAGGAGGAAACAGAGAGAGACAGAAAAAGACTCAACAAACTGGTGAAGCGGTCCAGCTCTGTCCTGGACTGCCCTCTAGACTCCATAGAGGACGTGGGGCAGAGGAGGATGTTAGCAAAGCTGACATCCATCATGAACAACTCCTCTCACCTCCTGCATGAGACTGTGGAGGTCTTAAACAGCTCCTTCAGCAACAGACTGCTACTCCCACCATGTAAGAAGGAGATCTACCACAGGTCCTTCATTCCAACAGCTGGCAGACTCTTTAACACCAGCATGACTTCATGACTTTTCTATATATTTCTTACTTATCAGTATTTTTTCTATCAACCTTGTGTATATGAGCTGCTGTGACAAGTGGATTTTTCCTGGTGTGGGATCATTAAAGTCTATCTGGGGTGGCAGTAGCTCAGTCTGTATGGACCAAAGTATGGAGGGTGGACTGGGCTGGATAGGTGCCAGTTCATTTTGAGCTCCTGCTGCTCTGTGTGGCTGCCCATCACTCCACCAACTCTCCATATTTGCATATGTGTGGTTGCATTTCAGGTAACATGCATGTAAAAACTTGAGTGAAAAAAGGAATTTCCCCTCGAGGGATCAATAAAGTATCTATTCTATCTTAAAATTGTGGATAGATTTTTTTCAGTGTTACCTCCAATCCAGATCTTATTATATATCCATCATCTCTCTCTCTCTGTCTCTCTCTCTACTCTTCACAGATTTATCAGTGTTCAACACAGCTCATTGTCAGCTTGTGACTGCGTCCTGACCATGAAGCCAGCGGCTCCTCAAAGCAGACTCAGACATTCACTTAGTCTTTTGTCCTGCCTGTGAAGCTCAGCATTTAAGCAAAGGTCAGCAACGAGTGGCTGGACTGAATTGGATAGTCATTGCTCTGCTTTACTTTGAAGTCGAGCTGTTCGTGATCGGTTTCAGATGACAGGCTACAGTCTAGACTGACTTTAAGTTTAAAATTGACTAGATGGCTACTTTTAATGTTGATGTTCAAACACCAGTTCATTCTAAATACCATTTTGACTTCTTTGCATTCATCTCCCTTTCATCTAGTCTTCTGCTCCTCTTTCATTACTACTGGACCTCTCCTTCACCTTTTCCCTCCTCTCTTCTTTCTGTCATCCTTATCCTTCTTTGGCGTATGCTCTTTTCCCCCCCCCCATTTCCTTCCTTTATTTGTACCCTTTACTTAACTCTGCAGAGACACCTGCAACCCTCACCTTTCAGCCTGATCACCAAGGGATCCGATGAAGATGGCAAAGGCATTGACCTGCGGGTCAGAGGTCAGGACTT
Organism: Sciaenops ocellatus; assembly: GCA_033000465.1. NCBI lineage: Eukaryota > Metazoa > Chordata > Actinopteri > Sciaenidae > Sciaenops > Sciaenops ocellatus. The sequence goes on along the minus strand of CP136868.1, from coordinate 31,774,835 downwards.
GGGCGAAGCGCTCTGGCCGGATGCCATAGCGTTCCAGATTGGCATCGCTGAGCACCACCACAAAGTGCTCGTCAGCCTCTTCTCGTGCCAACTCCTTAATGCTGGCGTCCGTGCCCTCCAGAGTGTAGTCGCCGCTCATGCAGAACTGAGCGTGGGCATGCATGGTCTGCAGGGCGGGGGCGGAAAGAGAGAAAGTGAAGGAAGCAACACACCAGAGAGAAACAGTTTCCTGACCTCAGTCTACATTATCCAGTGCACTGCACAGGTGGAGGCGCACCCTGAGAAGGGTGGCTGCAAACAGCACTGAGCATTGAACTCATGAGCTAACTTACAATTGTATGTTCATGGGTCACTTCACTTTCCTAGACAAATATCAAACTATGTGAATGAAATTTTATTTTTTACATTTTTGCTGCATTTTCCAGTTAATGTCTAAATTTTGATTTTAGACAGAAGAAAGAAACACAACAATAATAACCACTGTTCAGTATGTTTGGGTGTGTATGTGTGGGAAAAGCAAGCATACAGTCAGAAAACATGGGTGGACTGATTAAGAAGCTGTACCTTGAGGACTTTGAGTCTCTGCTTGTTGTTCTTGGGGACTTTGTCCGCTCTGACCAGCTCAGTGTCGTAGCCGTCGCCTGAGTGGCCCACTATGTCGTACTGAATTTGATAAAGATGGTACAAAGGTAAGATATGTCATACCACATGAAAATAAACAGCAACAATAACAATGTTAAACCCTGTTGTGTCATCTCCATGCAGCAGCTACAATAGAATGAAGTGTAAAGACACGAGTGTGACGGTGCCGAAACGTCCGATCATAATGATCCTCCTCCAACCTGCAGTATGTTAACCCTGTCATGCCTAAATGCCTCCCATAGACCATCCATCACAACTGGCTTACATAAGGCTGGGTCAGCCTGGCACCACGGGCTCCACTCAGTTATTTCAGGACCCAGGTATTACGTATATGGGCTATTTCTAATAAGGCCGGTTATGACTGTGGTGGTCAAAGGCATGCGACAGTGTGTCTCATCCGTCCATATCACTGTCGCTGGGTAAGAAGTGTGTTTCTTCAAACAGTTGTCTTGTTTTTGTACCATCCATTTTCTTTTCACTTTGTAAACACCTTAAAAACCCAGAAATCCTTCATTTGACCTCAATATACATATCTTTATGTTTAATTAAAACCACTCAAATTAAAGTTCTTTTTCCCACAACACCGATATGCACATTTTCTGTTCCATTTTTGGTTTGTTAACAGGCTCTGATGGCTGAAATAAATAGGCCATCAAACTATAAAGTGACAAATTCTTCAGACTAAAGTTTCATCAGGCGACCTCTATTTACACACACTGTTTCAAATAGAAATCCTGAATAGATATACAAGCTTCACACACCACCACCAATGGATGTCTTACTTTGTAAGACTAACACACACACAGACACACACACAAAATGTAAGACTACAGATACCATGGACACACACAAGTGAAGGTGTGTGTGTGTGTCTGTGTGAGACACTGATATGTGATCAGTATTAGGTTGGGTTAAATGTCACTTAGGGGCCAAGAAGTCTGTCTGTCTTCAACCTTTTTACACACACTCGTGTCTCCCTCTCCCTCCTTCTCTATTTCTCTTCCTCCATCTTTTGTATGATCTGACTCTTCTGGCTGAGGTGTATTGTTTTATTTATATATTTTTTATTTATTATTTATTTTATTGTTGCAGTTTTTTTCTCTTTGTTATTTTGTTTTTTTAATTTGTATGCAACTGTTCTTAAATTGTGCTTTTTACCTTATAGGTTTTATTTTTTTTATTTGTTTCGTTGTTGTAGTTTTATGCTTCTTATTTTTGCTCTAATTTCTAGTTTTTATGCAACTGCCCTGTTGCCTAAAGAACTGTTCGCTGTTGTCTATTTCTGTTTTTATTTTGCTGTGAAGCACTTTGGGCTGCAATTCTGTATGAAAGGTGCTATATAAATAAATAAAGTTGAGTTGAGTTGAGTTGGTCTCTGCACAGACCAATCAAAAGTTTGACAAAAGAGCACGAGTGGCACATAAATGTAACCAGTAACAGGCAGGTAGTGAAGATCAAGTCTGACTGTCCATGGCAAACCAAGTGGCTCAGGGACCTGAAGTCATCTGATAATTTGACCTCAGTATGTTTTGATTCATAAAACCACTAGCAGGAAGGTGAAAGACCATTCATGGGCTACGTGTACTGACCGAGGAATGATCCAGATGAACTCTTACATGGATTGCACATATTTTAGTTCCTGTTTAAACAAAAATACATGAGCTCTAAATTCTAAGCCAGGAGCTGGAAAACAAATGGCATATGAGAGTAGAGTCCTTCTGTTGGGTGCGACATTCTCACCTTGAACTTGTGCTCGTAGTTCTCCAGAGCCTCCATGACCATACACACAGCCTCCATGGAGCGCTCCAGCCTGCCGTCCACGCCGTTAAAGCGGTACATGCTACCCGACACGTCGGCCAACACCCGTAAACGCTTGGGTTTCTGCTGAGGACTGCCCAGCTGTGAACGCATGAAGTAACACATGGACAGAACACAAGATTTTTAAAGAATAATAGCAGCGATAATGATTAGATTAAAGGAAATACCCGCTTTGGAAAGTGTTTTGTGGAATGTGGTGTGGCTTACTTAAAGGTACAGTGTGTAGAATTTAGTTGCATTTAGTGGTCCAATCACTGCATTGTAATCTCCTCACATCACCCTCACCTTCTTGGTGTAAAGGAGAAACAGCACTTTAAGGACCCTGTTTAGAGTCAGTATTTAGTTTGTCTGTTCTGGACTACTGTATAAATAAGGTGTTTCAACATGGCGGCCTCCATGAAAGGGGACCCTCTCCCACTGTAGATATAAAAGGATATTTTTTAAGTAACAAACATAAAAAGATTCTTATTTTCAGGTGATTATACATGCATGAAAACATAGTTATGAATATTATATTCCATGTTTGCCTTATTCTGAAAATAGAGGCCCCAAATCTTACACACTGTACCTTTAAAATAACATTCAACACAAGCCAAGATTTCAAAACTGGTCACAATTATTTCAACTTCAGGCCAGACCAAAAATATGCAACGCTTGGAGCTAAATAAGGTAGAAAAACATGGCATGCATATTATGGTTAGTGTATGTTTGTATGATTAGTGTGAGAACTATCTCTGTGCTGTGTGTGTGTATGTTGGCTTTCTCAAGCATACATGACAGCAGAAGAAATGCCTAGAAACTGTGTGTGAGCTCAAGCAGAAACACAGGGTGTAATAATAATCTCACACACACCACTGGAATGTATCGTCTGACGGATAAAGGTCAAAATTATGTGTGTAAGCCTGAGACACACACACACACACACACACACACACACACACACACACACACACACACACACACCTCTGGGTCCAGCTCTCCCCTGCGTTTATATATAGCCTTCTCTCCAGTCAGTCCATCAATGATTTTAGCATCATCCAGTTCTCCCAGAGCCTGGTTCTTCAACCACTGTCGCTCCTTCCCTTTAGCCTGCAACACACACACACACACACACACGCACGCACGCACGCACGCACGCACGCACGCACGCACGCACGCACACACACACACACACACACACACAGACACACGCACACGCACACACACACACGCACACACACACACACAAAAAGAGTGCTGTTATGTAGCAGTTGACCAAATAAATAAACACATTTCAAAATCAGTCTGGGGAGGATGATTTCATTTTGGTGGGGCTTTCAGAGGCAGCAGATTGTGAAACAAAAGCAACAAAAAGCAGACAGTTATTCATTCAGTGGGCATGTTCTAGACAACAACACACATTTACAGAACACACAGTGTGAGTAAAGCTCTTGGGTAGTTGCACATGAATACATTTGTCACCCCCAGCACCTTTCCTCCCACACCCACTGAAGGGAAGAGGAGAGAGGGCTGGAGGGGTGCAGGGTCTTTGAAGGTCTGACCCTGTTTCTTGATGACACTCCACTTTTTGCTGTGGCCTCTTGAAAGGAGGGAGGAGAGAGGAAGAGGAACATCACTTTCTCCTGTTTTCAGTTTGAGTAAGGAGAGCTCCTTTAGAGAAAAGAAGGTTAACAAAAGACACGCACACACACACACACACACACACACACACCCTCCCACTCTGGGTCACGCACTTTACAAAAAGATGATAAAAAAGATGAATTTCATGAGATTATTTTTCCACAACACGTGTGTACACACAAAAGAACACAGATTGGCCACCATGTCGCACACAGCGCAGGTCTCCTGACTTCACATCGCTGATAAGAATTCACATACAACAGTTGTTTGTTCACTTTTTTGTAGACAGATAAGACACACTCCTCCAGATGTGCAGTACAAAGTGTACAAAAGGAGAAGACGGTAGAGTTTAACTAGGACTAAAAACACTGGCTAGTTACTTCTGAAGTGTTCTTTCAGAATGTAGAAGTCCTATGTAACTTTGGACTCAGGAAAACTCTGTGATTTACAGAGTTTGATGGACAGTGAAGTAAACTGCTGCCAACTGTAGCTGCTGTTAGCTAATGTTAGCTCAGTTTGTTAGCTGCTGTTGTCTCAGTTTGTTAGCTGCTGTTAGCAAGGACACTCCGACATGCAGACTGGAAGAGCCGGGTATCGAACCGCAGATCATCTGATTAGAGGACGACCCACTCTACCTCCTGAGCCACAGCCGACCATGTTCTGTATCATCTGAAAAGGTTTCACTGTGCAGGCTGGGAGGGCTGTACAGTAATCGATTTGTGAGATGACCACAGCCTGTATCAGGCGTTTGTAGCATGTTGAGTCAGGTTATGTTGTAAAGTGTGAAGCAGTACGACTGGTCAACTGAGACAGTGTGATCAGAGAAGGTAAGTTAGTCATGGATCATGACTCCTAAGTTTCTCATTACCCTGGCAGGGGCTCTGTGCATGACTGTGATTTCGTAAGAACTAACAGGTCAGGACGCCTCTGAAGCTCTACTATTGGCAAAGATGTGTGATGTGTTACTTCCCTTCTTAACAAAGATGAAAAAAATATTTAATTTCCTCAGGCCTAAAAGTAGGATCAGTGCTGATCTGTGTTTTTAGCCAGCTAGGACTGATTGCTTACTATGACATGCTTAATAAATATGACTTCAGGCATTTATGTCTGGCAAGCCGCTCCATTGTTGAGAGATAAATAGAGAGGGATTTCCCTCAGGGAGACTGAAGTAGGTGGAAACAATATACAGTTTATTAAAAGCTTGCCAGCTATGGGAGGGGGTGTACAGTGTGTGTGTGTGTGACTCCTTAAATCACTCTTCAGGTATGATAAAAATAACATGACTTCACAGTGTCACGCCTGCTGGGATTGGTATAATCTCCATCGTCTTTACAGCGGGGGAAGAAGCCCGAGGCTACAAGGACAAATAGAAACAATACCCAACGCTCATGCTGAAAGCCAGCACTGGCACGACTGCAAACACCTGGATGGAAAACACAAACACGCGCACACACACACACACACACAAACACCTACCCACCGCAACATATACAAACAGAGCTTCACACCTGGACGAGAGAATAATAGAGCACGGCTTAGTGTCGCTGCTCTGTAATCATTCTCACATGCTGCATGATTTTCCTCTCGTCACATACACGCACGCATGCACACAGACACACAGACACACACACACACACACACACACACACACACACACGCCAACCCTACTTGAATGCATCAACACACGTTCCCCCTAAGAAGCTGAAACAAAGGGAGGAAAGTCTGAAACAAAATAATGAAATGGAGACAATATCACATCCTGGATTTTTAACCACCACTCCCCACGCTTCTGCTGTTCATTCACTCAACCAATCAGAATGCTCCTGTGGGATCGTACCCCCTACTTCCTGCCCCAACATGACATGGGGGGGTTTTATGAGGTCAAATTCGTCATCTATCAAGTTCATGACCCCATAACTACTGTTGACTGCCTAGGCCTCACACTGTGGCAGTTATCTGAATCCACAGTTTGTTGGATTCAACTAAAGTGACCCGAGGCAGTCAGACCTGTTGATACAAACAACTGTTTAGAGCAGAAAACTTGTATGAGTGTGTCATATTAGAGCAGGGCCATATGACTATTGATATGACTATGACTACAAATGACGAGACACTAGTGATAGGATCTTGATTAAGATGTTGAATTTGAGCGATGTACAAAGTGTGCAACTCAACAGTATCTTCAAAAATGAGTTGATTCTCTCATTCATGAATGAAGAGTGAGGTTCTGAAGTGTCTGCCCCTGAACTGTGCCTTGTTCTACAGTGTTGAAGATCATGTATTCATCAAGACAAACACTCATGTTTAAAATAAAGAGTGTGGTCCTGAGTGGAGTGAAGCCAACCTGTAAATTGTCCAGGATGATGCGTAGAGACTGAACTTGTCTCCTGACAGCGGTGGAGAAGCGCTCGTACGTGGCAGCATCATACTCGCTCATATCGATCTCCTTCAACCTGACGTGGAAGGAAAAACACAGAGACAGACGCTGTAAGAGGAACGAATTGACTTTATACTGTATGTTTTAGGAAAAGCACTCATCGCATACAGTCTGTGGGATTTGTAGTTTTTAATTTCAGCTTCAAAGAGGTTTTTAGTATTGTGCAAATCAGGTGACTCACAGTGACTGGCAGGTTTCTGTCTACCTGCCCAGCTCTCAATGATATCACGAGAGTAGGCAGCACACAAGATTTTAGTGACAATGGAACAATTTAGTTGAGCTGTTGTACAAACAGCTGCTGAAGAAGACGCCACCTGAAAGCATCACTGTACCTACTGCTCCACCAGAAAATAAAATCAACACAAGAATCTGACTTCAAATTTCACTGCTCAACTGAACCACTGCACCACTAAATTCAATATTAAGACACTAACTCAAGCCTGTTGCAAAATGTAGACATGAACATCCACCCTGATTTACAACAGCAAGGACGAGGACTCACGGATGATGTTAGATGAGTTTCACAAACACGTCACTGTATATTTAGAGCTCTCTACTCATCTCTGAACTTCACACAGGACTTCACACAGTGCCACGGCATACATTCATTACAAAAGCTGAGGCTCATGCTGCATGCAGCAAGAATAACTTTTCTTTGGTAATTCTTTAGAGAGAAACTGACTCCGGCACTGGCACCAGGGTGTCATCAGAGAATTGAAGTTTTGACGCCTAGAATACCAAATCTGCTTTTCATCACTGCCCTCCCAGCCCAATACTGACAAACTTGTACACACTTTCATCACTGGTAAGCTCAACTATTGCAATAATCTCGCTGGCCCATAGATCAACAGACGATTTATTTAGCTGATTGAGTGCTGACTGCCTGTTAGTGTTAGAACTGATTTTAAGTCTTGTTTTGGTCTACAAATCATTAAATGGTCTCGCTCCCAGCTACCAGTCTGACATGGCTTTAAGATATGTCCCCACTAGATCCATCAGGTCCTCAGGTCTCTGGGTGTTCCAAGATTCTGTCTACCTACAGTGAGGCCACTTTTAGAGAGGAGGGTTATGTTCAGCTTTTCAGAGTTGCATTTAATGCATGAAATAAACTATATAAATATATAATAATAAAGTTTTATTGATTTCTACCTTTAAAAAACAGGTATGTCTGTGGAAGCATGTTTGACCAGCTGTGTTTGCTGTGTGATTTCACAAAAACAGCTCAGGTGGAGGAATAAAGAGAGAAAATAGACTCAGGACACCTGTGGACAACCTGACACAGGGGTCAATGTTGTTAAATATGGAGCCCCTTTTTGTGTGTGTGCATGTGTGTGTTCTCTCCAAAACACACCTGTGGACATGACAAGACAGATGGGCTGTGCCCCCCCAAGCTGAGCTTATCTGTATAATCCCACTGTGCTGGTACTTTAGTATCACTGACACACACAGACACAGAATCCTCATCCGGGTGTGGTGAGGGTCTTTGCATAGAGTGGTGTGTGTGCTTGTGTCTGTGTGTGTGTTGGAGAGACACAGACAGGTGGGGGAAGTCTCTGCCAGGTGTTTGAAACTATTGGTGACCACCAGACTGTGACCACCACAGAGATACACAGCAGTGACTTCAAAACGCACAGAGGGAGTGAAGGACGGTGGAGAGGCTCTGACTTTATGTGTCACAGCTTGCTACAAACCTGTATGTATGCGTGTGAGTGTGTGTGTGTGTGTAAGAGAGAGACTGGTTGCATGAGAACAGAGTGAGACAGATGTGTGTAGACTGTGCTGGAATCAGCCATGCAATCACCCCCCCCCCCCCCCCCCTCCCACACACACACACACACACACACACACACACACACACAGACACAGACACACACACACACACATACTCAGAAGACATCTACCAACATGTTTGCAATGCATGTCTGAATTAAGATCAACTTCATCATCACCAACACCTGGAGTGTCATTTTGGAGGGAAACAAACTGACAAAGACAGCCTGTGGGCATACTCACCAATACTCACTATAAGAAACCAAAGTAAAACTGTGAACCGAGATGTAGACCACTGTACTGAGTGCAGGTGCACATTTTATGTTTTTATGTTTCACTCACTCATCCATCATCTTACCCACTTATCCTATCCTGCCACCATTGGCCCCAGTCTATCACAGGTCTGCCTTTCACACAGTAACACCTATGGATACACATATCCTGACCTGTAATCAGGTGAACGGTGTCTCTGTCATTCGTACGTCTGTTCTCACACTATGTAACTTTGGGCTCCGGGTCGGGAGAAGCACGTAATGCTTTACAGCACTAAGTCACACACCACCAACTATTTGACTGATTTTGGTGAAACTGGATCATATTTTATAGAGAAAATGTTTTCTGGTTTTCCCTCTGATGTCCTCCGGCTGCTCCGCCTCAACTCTCTGTGATTTACAGAGTTTCCTGATGGACAGTGAAGTAAACTGCTGACAACTGTAGCTGCTGTTAGCTAATGTTAGCCGGACTGTGAGCTCAGAGCAACGAGGCAGTGTTAGTGTTTGTACCACAGGTGATTTGGACCACTGGGAAGGTGGTTTTCTGGCCCGGGGCACGGGGGAAAGTTGACGAGGAGTGGAGCTGGTGTACCAGAACTGGAGCTGGGTAAGTGGGCAATGTAACATATTGACAGAGGAGAAGAGGGTGAAGAGGACATTGATGGAGGACGCTAAGAAAAGAAAAGGAGAGAGTGAGCGAGCAAGAAGCTGACTTTTAGTGGTTGGTGAGAGCTTGGTGAAATAAAAGGCTGAAAGACAGACGCCGAGCTGGGCTGACTGCTGTTGGACTAGTAAGTAATATTAGCTGGCTGCTATGTCTGCTGTAGTTGACCTTGTTGATGTTTGAACTGAACATATTTACCACAGTGGGACTACACAAAAATACTGATTTCAACTTGATGTTGCTTTAACCTGACCATCCAAGCAAACTTGTGAATTACTTTCTTTGATGAATAGTAAACATGCACGATTGATTTCTAGTCCCATGACGCACAATGTACTACTCTGTAGTACATAGCAGAGTGGCTCCCTTCACACATTCCTAGGTGTGCACGTGTGTGTGTGTGTCTATGTGTGTGAGGATGCGTGAGAGTTCAGCAGACACTCTGGCCAGTGGCCGTGGCTATTTCCTTCAAATTCCTGAACCTTGACTTAAACGGGAGACAGAAAGCGAGTGAAATTTAACACACAACGACCGCAAAACAAAGACTTAGGCTGACACTCCCAGAGGCTAAACACACAACACAAACAGAAGCCCTCCTCTCCCTGCACGCACACACTGATGCTTTCTGTTCAAATATTTGGTTCTGATTTTATTTTTCAAATGATGTTGCACCCAGTCATGGTTTTGTTTAACAGTGGCTTTGCACTTGGACTCGTTGGTTCTGTCAAACATCACAAGTTCCCACAAATATCCAACCTGCTGTTCATTGTGGCTGCCTTACTGGAGTATTGAAATATTTCCAGGAGCATTTCTGTATTGTAATAAAAGTATGAAATATTGTGTATTGAAGTGAGTGAGTTTTGGGTTTGGGTAGGCACCTATTGCCTACCTGTCGAACACACTGAGAAACAATCAGATTTCTCAGTGTTCTGACTTGATGTCCTATAAACTTTTATATGAATGAATTAATTTTGTAGCTTCAAAAATTGTACAAACTCAGATAACATATGAAAGTTTGCAGCTATGGAGAAACATATCCAGAGTGTGCACATGCTCACGTGGGTGTTTCATGTTTTAGGCATACCTAAGCCTGTTTTTGCTTGTGTGTGTGTGTCAGGTACTCAGAGGTTTATGGAAAGATCACAGTTTGATTGATGCTTAACCTAAAGCTAAGTAAACAAAGGATTGTGCACACACATCAGTGAATGAATAGGTATGGAAAAAGCCTGACACAGTTGACCTGGGATATGAAAAAAATGAATAAATCAAGCAGCCCTATCTGCAGGTGATGTGTGCTCACCTGCTGTCATAAACAACAGTCGAGCACAGTGACATCTACTTGGAAGCAGAGTATCAGCATGTAGCTACAAGATTTTCTCCGGGCTTAGTGGGACACTGATAGACAGGCAGAAGACAGGGGGAGGGAGTCAAAGGAGAAATTTAGAAACCAAGTGAAATGACTAGAGAGAGGAAGAGACGAGACAAGAAAAGAGAGGAGAGTCAGAGAGGTTGTCCTCTTGGTGTGAAAGAAGCCTGTGTATGAGAAGGACCACGCAGGAAAAGGGGGAGGACACGGGGGATGGGGGAGAAAAGAAAGTTAAGAGAACGAGACTGTTTGCAGCAAAAAGAGAGAACAGAGACAGCCTTCATGGTTGAGCTGGTGAAAGGGGTGCCCTCTCAACCCTCTGCTCTGAAGCAAATGTGTGTAAGTGCAGAGAGACACACACACACACACACACACACACACACACACACACACACACACACACACACACACACACACACAACATACACACACACACACACACACACACACACACATACACACACACACACACTTTTCCTCAACTGTGTAGGCGTTGGTCATGCATATGGTCTGCATATGAGGTATTTTCTGTATTTGATGTAGCCTTACCTTTCTTTGAAGGCTTTCTCACCCATTTCACGGGCTGCCCTGCGGACCTCTTCTGGAACTGCGTCTTTCTCAGCCTGGGAAACCTGGTACACCTTGTGCCCTGCATCCAGTCGATAAGGGCCCCCTTTGCCACCCAGCCCTGCTGTGTCTCTGCCGCCTGCAAAGAAACATCTTATTAGGGATGTTTGAGGCACTTTGAAAGCGTACATTTTACACACACTAACTAAGTAATGAACTCAGTACAATGTCTGCTTTGAAGCTTCAGAAGATTTCTTCAAATTGTTTGTTTTGTCTGATATACAGACAAAATACTTTCTTACATGCCATCAATCAAGTGTGTAAAAATATATCTCACAGACTTCAGTCAGCATTTGGTGGATAGCTGGAATTTGTTCCAGTGGTTACCTGTCCCTCCTGCCCACTGGTTTCCCCCAACGTGAGGAGCATTGTTGGGGTCGATCTTGCCATGTTTTGGGGCAGTGACATCCTGGCCGCTCTCCCTCTGGATGGTAATCTGAAAGGAGAGGGATCAAATCAAATCAAATCAAATTTTATTTGTATAGCCCAAATTCACAAAACACATTTTGCCTCAGAGGGCTTTACAATCTGTACAGGGAGTGACACCCTCTGTCCTTAGACCCTCGGTTCGAGTGAGGAAAAACTTGCCCACAAAAACCCTTTTAACAGGGAAAAAAGGTGGAAGAAACCTCAGGAAGAGCCACAGAGGACGGACAGACGTGCAATAGATGTCACATGTACAGAACAAATCAACAGAGACATATTGTACAATTACAATGAATGATAAAATGACAATGAATTACAAGGAGTGATAGAATGATTACAGTAGCAGTGGAACCTGTGATAGAGATAGAGAGACACAGATGCACAGCAGCAGCAAGTCATTAACTAACTATAAACTAACTATAAACTAAGGGTTTGAGGAGAGTTTTCAGTAAAGGGAGCTGTGACTGCATCTACAACCAATACCGTGCCTGACTAGGCATACGATGAGACAAGAGAAGCCATTGGTAACTTTCTGCAAACGTGTAAGAGCAGCCTCTCATACATCTGCACAGGTGTTCTTAGTCTCTGACGTGAGGCACAGAGAACAGACGCCTGAGCCTATAAACTCATCATTCAGTGGCATATCGCCATGTATATAGTAATATATAGTTTTTTTCAGGAACAATGTTTTCAGAGTTATAGTTCCTACTGTATGTCCACTGCACTCTAATCGTATCAACAGGAACAATAACTGGGTAAAAATAATAAAAGTCAAATGTATGAAAGACTGTCAGTATTTTCCCTTTTAGATGCTGTTGAGCTGCCGCACGAAGTATTCATGCATTTCATATAAAAAGTACACACGCACACACACACACACACACACACACACACACACACACACACACACACACACACAGTGATTACACAAACAGTTATTGAATATGGGGTTACAAATGACTCAGGGAATCCAGTTTTATCAGAGACGCTGCAGCGTGTTTGGACAATAACAGTGTTAAACACTCCCAGGGAAAAGCTTTAAAGAAAACACACTGGGTTGAAATTGTAGCACTAACAGAGATACATGAGATTGTACTCTATATTTTTCCAAGCTCACACAACTTCTCTGAAAACCCGTTTGTGTTAACCTCCTGATGTATTGAATTAGTATATGAGAAAGCCATCAAAACTCTGAAACAGTCAGCTACCTACCGCACAGTCAGAGCATTTAAGAGAATGGACTTTCTATCTGTACGGTCTGAGGTTTTGGCAGGATGGACAGAATGGGCTCTGTCCTTCTCTGCAGGAGAGTGATGGAGGGGAGACACGGAGAGGTTAAAGCTTTGGATTTTTAGGTCCATCTCAATGGCGCCATCAGTGCCAAAATCAGCATGCTGGCTCACACACTGTGGCAGGGCGGCCGGCCAGAGTCTGGCACACATGAAGGAGTGAGAGAGGGTAGGTCAGTGGGAGACTAAGTGCATCCCATGCAGTTCAGCTGAATTCTTACATACTGCTGGAATTTGAATGGTATTTTCAGGGGATGAGGTTTGTGTTTTCTGCCTGGTTTGTCGTGCTCTGTGCAGTTGGACAGAGTCTTATCTAGCAGGAGCAGCAGTCCAGCTGAGAGGGACTCCTCCTCTCTCTGCTGACACACTGTCCACACCTCAAACGGACATACACAGTGACAGCTCAGGCTCTGTTCCCACATCTACATCAAGCTGCTATATCAGCAGAGCGCTCTATATTTACTGCAGATTACGAGGGTCAGTTTGATATAAACCATGTCAGATTAGCAGGGTGAGATAATACTCACTGTGGGAAGCAGCTCACGCTGTCATGAATCATCAGTTGAACACCATATGTTTTATTGCTTAAGCCAGTGTTTGGCAAACTTTTAACACTTTGCACCACCTCAGAAAATACTAGGCTCTCCAAGCACCACCATTATGACACACACTGAACACAGTAGAGCAGGCTAAGAATAGACAGCTTATACAGGAAGCAGGTTTAATCCTCATAAGAAGATTATTTATTGTTGACTGTTGTTGAATGCTGAATGGAAGCAGTTTAAGAACCAGAGCTAGTTTAGTGGAAAAGGGGACGTCCTGATTTACACTTCTCTTTCTAATATTTCCTGTTTGGAGCCATGACAACAGTGTTGTTGAATCATTCATTTACCTCCGCTCACTATCCTTAGTTCTCTGGACGTATATGTGCATAAACGCGACTACGTAGCAAGCTGATACTGAAACTAAATATTACAGGAAATGCAAAACATTTAAAAAAAATGTAATTACATTTCACTAATCTCATAGTTTAAGTATTTATAACTGTGTAGTAAACTGTTTTTAAATGAACTTATTTCATTAAATATTCAATATATATTGAATCTGTTTGGAACCTTATCCAGAGACCACTAACCAAGTGTTCCTGCTGTGCTCCATCTCTGGGGTCACAGCTGAAGCAGATGTTGGTTTTAAATAGCGTGCATGGGGGCACCTTGTTAAGAACTGTGAGGCTCCACATTTACACACAGATTTTATCAGCCAGTCCAGAGAACCAGAGCTGTCCTCGGTCACCTCTGTGTTAGAGTAAATATGAATTTATAGTCACAATTTATGTATTTATAGTAAACTGTCATCATAATTTCAACAATGCAAAATCAGTCAGCTTGTATACAACTCCTACACACACACACATACACACCACACACACACCAGATGTTGACTGCTGAAATTACAAATCTACATGAGAAAAATCTTTACTGGCTATTCTTTGCACGACACAAACAGACCAGAACATCCGTACTCTCCCATGCAGCTGCAAGCCAAAAGATTTGTTTATCAATAGAGCTTTCCGTTACTGTAGAGTCAGTAAAGATCCACAGGAAGTGTGTGTGTGTGTGTGTGTGTGTGTAAAGATGAACCAATGTTCACCTCAGTAACCAGAGAGAGTTTGGTGCCATAGCTCTGTGCTGAGGTAAAGGGTCAGTGGTCACCACAGCTCACCTTCAGGAGCTCACCTCCACCATGTGACAGCTCTCTGGTTACACACTAATGCATGTGTGTCTGTCATACACCACATACAGCAAGAAAACAGCAGCAGAACATGAGCTTTGCTGCACACATACCTGTCCCATGTTGGGAAACAAGTGTGTGCCTGATGCGCGGGAATGTGGCTTCAAAGGCTTAGCTGTACCGGCTAGACATATCATCCTCACTGAGTGTTTATGAATGTGGTCACGACGATCGCCTGATAAACACCACACACACTCTTTTCCCCTGACAACACAGCAACACTTCCACCTGACCTGTCTGTGCATCTGCTGAGCCCTCATGCTCATTCCAAGTGTCTCAGAAATCTGTTCATCGGAGAGGAGCGATCAGGATTCCAGTTTCCTGAACACTGACTTGTTTCAGTAATCCACCCTTGTCATCACTGTATTTAGATAAAACTCTTGCTGGTGACAGCATAACTCGTGAATGTGTCCTCATGCTGGTAATGGCCTCTATTCTGGCTCAGTCTCAACCGGTAAAGGGGTGACTAATGCTCCACTCTCAGTTTTAGAGAAATGATGAGTGACGCTTTACAACATGTGTCCATTTTTGGCTCTGCATGGCTTTTAGAGCTGCCTGTCACTCGGTTCAGGTTCCTGGTCTGGTTGTGAGAGAGCTGTGAGGTATTTGGGCGCTGCAACTATAGGATGGTGTGTGTGTGTGTGTGTGTCACATTACAATATCCCAGCAGAGATCCTGACAGCAGGACCTTCAGTTTACACAAACTACATCAGGTAGGGTAAACGTCATGTCCCCCTGGTGTCACTTTATTTGTCTGAGTCTGCACACATCTGCCATGTCATTAGAGAAAAAACAGAAACATGGCTCTGACATAAACCTGTATTATCTTTACATTATCTGGGAGAGTCCCTTGGTACTTTGTCCAGTAACACTGAGGATATCGTTTAGAGAAGAAACTGGAACACAGCTCATAGATCTACGTTGTTGTATATAGCATCATGTTTTCTTGTTCTAGTTGTTTATGTTTTAATGTCGACTTGCCTTGTATCACTTATAATGTTGTAAATGAGAATTACTTCTCACCTAACTTATCTATGTAAAGTAAAAACACAATAATAAATTAATGTTTCCATAAATAACATGTAAATATCTGATTTAGGCTCTGATGTGCTCCTCGGTGGCCATTTATAAAATGATTTCTCAACACACTCATTTCTGGGTATGATTGGGTGGTCTGCTGTTTTTCCACAAACACACACTTTAGTGAAAGCATGTCAAATCTACTTACATCTATGTTGCTGTATCTTTAGCAGTAAGCTAAAGATGACACCTTAACCCTGAGACAGAGATGCAGAAAGAATGGGGGAGTGTGGGCTTTTCATTTTTATGACTGTGGGAATCCATGTCTCTGTCTCTCTCTCTGTCTCTCTCTCTGTCTCTCTCATAGCATCATAAATTTCAGATTCTCCCTTTAGACGCCTGAAGACACAGAGTGATTTAGGAGTGCTGGGGGTGTGTGTGTGTGTGTGTGTGTGTGTGTGTGTGTGTGTGTGTTTATGTGCTTTTTTGGGAGTAAATGCGCGCCCATGTGTGAACTTAGCTTGTGTTGGTATAAAAGCCTGTCTGTACATGAATGTTTGTGCAAGTGTGTCTACAGTGTGATTTCATTTTGTGTGCAACAGTCTTTATTATGAATCCAATATGTACTGTGTGTGTGTGCAGGTATTTAAGACACTAAAATGTAGTCATTTGTACTTGAATTATGGTATTAAGTATGTGATGTGGTAACAAGCCCTACTGTACAGTTAACATGTGTTATTTGCACAGTTCCAGAGGGTTACTGTTAACCACTGCTGTTTGCAGATTGTGGCAGAAGTTTGCAGGGCACGGCTGCACACAATTTGAACTTTGAAGGAGCAAGTAAGCGTGTGTGTGTGTGTGTGTGTGTGTGTGTGTGTGTGTGTGTGTGTGTGTATGAGTGTAACTGATAAGCTAGTTTCAGTGGAGCAATGAAAAGGAAGGAAAAAGGTGGCGAATGGCCAACCGGAGCAATAGAGGACAAGAAATACCCTGACAATGACATATGGAAGTAAAAACAACCTTTTATATAATTGAGTGTCAGGCTGAGTGAGTGGAGATATAATACTGAAGTGCAATGGACGTGGTTGTATTATGCTGGATACCTGCAAACACCGACTTGGCACCAGAAGCACCAGTTAAACAAAAGACATGTGTCGCGTGTACAGAGACATGATGACTGAGGTCTCCGGTGTAAACTGATGATGTCAACAGTGCTGTAATGGAGCAATGTCACACTGACAGATGAGAGGAACTATTCACACACACACACACACACACACACACACACACACACACACACACACACACACACACACACACACACAGCTCCAAATGTTGTTTGTCAAGAAATACATGTGTGCAATGAACACTTGTGTTCTTCATCTGTTGGGTCTTGAACACCTTTAAACATCAAAGGATCAAGTACTTTCCAATTCCCTACAATTCAAGGAGCCAACACAGTCTAGCATGACAGTGGGAATGTTTATGAACACTATAAGGCTTTGCAGAAGCTCACGGTCAGAGAGACTCTTAAATGTGTGAACACTTTCAATGACCAATGTATGATTATTTTGTACGTCTATTTTCAAAAACTTTCAAGTCCTTAATTCTTCTTCTCAAATTCACAGACTTTTAATAAATTCAAGGACCTGTGGGAATAATGATAAAAACTTGAAGATCTTTTTTGGTCCAAACCATCAGCGTGACACTCATAAAGAGTGTCATAAAAGCAAGGCAAATAATGCATATGTGCCATATGCAAACAGGTAGCTCGTATGGAGGGGAGACGTGTCAACAAATCTCTGAGCGCATACACAGAGAAGCTTTTATGCAGGTATGTTTAAATACAGTAGTGCTACTGTTGTTTCCAGTGAGCTAACACAGAGCACAGGCACAGTCTGTGAGAGTCTGACCTACAGTGGACTCAAGGCGCCCTATCAAAGATGACCTGAGTAAGGAGGAATCTAGGCCAGACAGAGACTCCATGTGAGAACTGCAGGTGTGCAGGCGTATAGGAGTCCATAGATTAACGAATTAATACTCAAAGGCCGTCTGCATAATGTTTGACTCAGTGGTCAGGTCTACATAGATTCTCTTGGGAAAATCTATATCTCTGGAACCACGGCAACCTAGAATGAGTATCAAAGTATAATGATACTCATTCTCGTCGTCTCTTTTTCCAGGAGAAAATGTAGAAAATGGTGAAGACTCATACAAATAGTGTGTTTTTATTTTACATGTATTCCTAAAAAACTTAATAATCAAATTGTTAATTTGTATTACTTATAAAAGATTCAACAAATCATCTTTGATGATGAGAGAGAAAACATCCTTATTACAAACCATGTGACGAATTCTCTCTCAGGCACAGATGTGCAGATAATACATCCTACATCTGGAATTTGACTGCCTGTGCTGTGTATGTGGGCACCTCAACAAAGATCTCTCAGTATGTGGGTCTGAATGTTCTGACCCACGCCAAAGGTCAGACCTATTGCATCATCAGCACAATACCCATCCATTCATACACACCCACACTGGGTACAGCCGGGTCATAAATTCTGGGCCTGGAAACATTCCGGTTAGCATAAAATCAGGAATGTTTCAGCAGCTAATGTATTCTAGCAGAGTGAGGAAAGTATGCAGAGTACGGACAATGTTCACAGCAGTTATTTTTAAAGTAGCACTGCCCCACAGTGGTGCTGAAAGAAACTACAGGCTACAAGCATTTCTCTTCATTTACCCAATCATTGAGGGCATCCAAGAAAGACGCTGTCTTTGTTACCTGTACAGGTCTGCCATCCTCCGTCCCGATCATGTTCCTCCATTCCATCAGTGATCGCTGTAGGGTGTCCAATCCTGTCTCCCAGAGCCGGACGTACCCACCCATATCCACTGTGACCACACCTCCAGAACCGAGAGGAGCCATCAGCACATCGGACTCTGACACCTTGGACAGCCAGCTGGTGTAAGGCGACACGGTCATTGACCTGCCAATCACAAATGTGTAGGGAAGTGTAAACAGTCACTTATAGACATCATCAAAAGAGATCATCAAGACTTCAGGAGATTGAACTTTTCTTGAATGTGTGAATGTTGTCAGTCAAAACACAGGCTGTTTCCTGGCTCAGCATGATGACTTTAGAACTACTTCTATTATTTCTTTGTGCTCATTGACTGGTATCGTCAGCACAAGCTGTCTCCACTGTCAGCCTCTCGATGTTCTTGTTCCCTCATTTTGGTACTTCCCTCACTGTTTGTCCTGTATGTGAGAAGCTCACAATGCTCCTGGTTAAATCGCCTATTTGACTCGACACCGTTTTTACACTCACACAGCGCAGGGAGTTCTTTGATCAGTTAACAGGCTAAATTAACAAGTCATCAGTCTATGCATGATATCAAATGCATAATGTCAAATTTATTTTGTTCAAAAAAAAAAACAACTTTTTATTTTTATTAAAAACTGAACCTGACTGACACATACACATATTGTAACTGTATGAAAGTCCGGTCTGACAGTGATTTATTTCCATAAGATTCATTTGTAATTAATTTATTATGTTGCCTTGTTTGCAGTGTTTACCCTGAAATAAAATTTGGTCAAAAAGTGGTCAAAAAATACAATTACCAATTTAAGGAATTATTGTATCTCAATGTAAAGTGTGAATGATTTAGTGACAGCTAACATTTTATTCTTTGGTGATACATAAGAATTCAGTGACACAGAAAATCATAGTTTAAAAGATTAATTACTTTGTAAACATCTGGAAACAATTCATTCGTACTCGTCAATGCAACACTGTTTCTGACCACTAGCTGGTGCTAGAGGATGCAAAACGATGTTCTTTTTTCTTCAATCCTGGTCCTCGGGGACCCCTGCCCTGCGTGTTTTAGATGTTTCCTCCTCCACCACACCTGATTCAAATGATCAGCTCGTCATCAAGCTCTGCAGTGGCCTGATAACGAGCTGATCATTTGAATCAGGTGTGTTTGAGCAGGAAACATCTAAAACATGCAGGGCAGGGGTCCCCGAGGACCAGGATTGAAAAACACTGTTCTAAACGTAGTGCAGAGAGAGACAGTAAGAAACAGACAAGTTGTTTTCACCTTGGAACTGGAATATATTTGACTTTCTTGGAATTCAGGTCAGTCACCTCCAGGTACGCCGCTGTCATCGGAGGTGTGACATCTGAGTGACAAACAGGAAAACAAGTCTTTACACATGGAACACATTCTCTTTGCTGTAAACAGATTTTCTCTGAGCTCATTTCAGTTGAACGCTGACCTTTAGGGTAGACCTCCTTCAGTGGCACCTTGTTGGGTGGAAGGGCCCGTACCACCTGATTGGCTGAGAGCAGACTAACACAATTGTTCTGTTTTGGCGGGCTGGACCTAAGCCCACCTCTGAGGAAGGTGTGAGCCCCGCTCTCTGCGCTCATCAGTGATAGGTCAACAGGCCTCTTAAAGCTGTACACCTCATTAGGGGACTGGACAAAGCAAGAAATCAAGAGGAAAACATCATGCTTCCTGTTTCCATCAAGCACACAGTGTAGATTAATATTATTATTCATCGGTTCAGCTCTAGCACCTACACTAGAGTACCTCATTCAACCCATGCTTTCATTCATGTTTTTTACCCATTTGATTCTGACAGCAGGGACATACTGAATGATTAGCCACTCCACTGCATGATTAACACTGATACACAATCATATGTACGCCTGCTCGAGTCTTTGATCCAAAATGTAGAGGACACCTACAGTCTGTGAATACAGGAAGAGCATATAAACTCTGCCCTTTAAATGCTGCTTTCTCAGAAAGGGGTGGCCGTGGCTCGGAGGTAGAGAGGGTTGTCCACTGATCGGTGGTTCAATCCCCGGCTCCTCCAGTCTGGATGTCAAAGTGTCCTTGGACATGGCAGCTAATGCCATCAGTGTGTGAATGGGTGAATGAGATATGTAGTGTAAAAATGCTTTGAGTGGTCAGAAGACTAGAATGGCGCTATATAAGTACAGTCCATTTAAATTATGGAAAATAACTCTGTAGAAATTTGAACACTGGAAACATGTAATATGATACTAGTGTATTGCAGACCAAACTTCTTATATTTTGTCTCTTCTCATACCGGACACCTGGAATGGGCATGAAAACTCCACGGGAAAACATTGTCCAGTGCAGCGTGGATATTAAATTATTAGTTCAAACTTATGTTCCAAACACAACAATAACAAACAATATTTAACCATGTGGTCTCCTCATCTCACCACGAGGTCTGGGAAGCCCACGATGAGCTGCGCGAATGAGCCGCTGTCGGCCAGTATTCGGTTAGGTGAAACAATCTTTTGGTCCAGAGCGGCGCTGAGGTTCTCATTTGGTAGCTGGTCACATGACACCATCTGGGGTACAGACATCTCAGCTGGGATGGTTGAAGTGATGGAACAGAGAAAGAAACAGGAAAAGAAATGCTGAGATTACTTACTGTAATAAAGAAATGTCCTCGATATCAATGAGCTCACTGCAGAAACTCTATATTTCTTCTTTAGATCACTGTCCTCCGTGAGGTCTACTGAGTTATTACAGTGACTTGAGACCTTGGTGAACTAATTCAGTCTAGATTGTTGGACATTACTCATGACTTCACATTCTGTTCTCACTAACTGTGACATGGAATGGGATATAGACTGAAACACGCTCAGCTCGCTTGTTATTTTTGGTTTGACTTAAGGCCAGCTGAGAGGTGAGAGATCTTGTCAAGGCAGACATATGACTGCACACGGTGCTGGGTCCCAACATTTTTCCTTAAGGGACCCCTTTTATCACTGGGTAAACTGATGACCGCTGACTAAGTAACATATTATATCATATTTTATGAATTTTTCATCTTACATTCAGTGCATAACAAGAACAGATGGAACGACTGATAAACTGAGCAATTAACCCAAACAGTGAACGTAATAACTCTAGAGGTAAGTTGAGTCAAATGACTTGGATGAATTCTGAGCGGATTATTTCCTGTGAATTAATTCTCCAGATGTTAAGAACTTTTCTTATATGTCTCTGTGTCAACATACATACATCATACATACTTAACTTATTTTATGACTAATTCAGTCTTTTCTTCTCATTGTTCTTTGAGCTGAGCTGAGTTTTCTTAACTGCATATCTTTCTAATGCAGGATTCTGTTTATCAGAGTAAAGGCTCTGTGGATATCCTGTGTGAGTTTTTTAAGTTTATATCTTAAATAATAAAGTCAACTTCAAATATAACAAATTCATTCAGTTTTCTTCACAGAAGTGAACAAATGCTGAGATATAGGCCTGTTGTATATTTTTATAAAATGTTTTATTCTACCCCTTAAATTAAGATGGCCTTGCAAACTCTTGCGGAGATTTGGAGCCCCAGGTTGGGAACCAGTGGCCTACAGCACCAGTATGTGTCTCGGCGTGTCTCGGTGTGTCCATCAGTTCAGTATGGATTAGACATAAAAGCCCTGTTAACCTTTGTTCAGAGCTGCAGGACGTCCTTATTATTATATATACCTGTGCTGGCTCCGTGGCCCGAGCTGACTGCGTCCTCGCTGATGCTGTGGAGCTGACACACTCCAGAGTCTTCAGCTGTCATATGCATGGGCTTGGTCAGCAGAAACTTCCTGTTCAGGGGGAACACACAGTATGTTGCATGATAACTGATTCAAACCTTAAGATTCTCAGAGAAGAGAGAGAATCTCAGGGAAATTTGAGGTGTCTGTCTGTTACTCACTTGTTGGTTTTACTCTCCAGCAGTAGCCAGCGGTCCTCTGCCACGAGGAAGACAGACTTCAGGTTGATGGGAAGGGAGATGGAGTGAACCCGGCCCTCCAGCACATCCAGCACCTCCAGCTGGTTGCTGCACACAGATCAGTGATTAATACATCACATGACTAAGACTGTGCTGTTTAACAGTACTGTGATGTTGTTTAGACCAGGGCAACTTACCCATCCTCCTTATAGAAGAGGAGCCAGTTTTTGTAGGCAAAGTCGTGACACATTTTATGACCTCCCTGAAAATACACACAACACATTAAAGCAACACTGTGTAACTTCTCTGCTTATTTTCTATAAAATAACATATTTTAAGTCATGTTGATGCTACACTGACTTGTAATCAGGTGAATGGTGTCTCTGTCATTCACATTTTTGTTCTCACATTGTGTAACTTTGGGCTCTGGGCACAATCACCTATGAGAAGTACGTAACGCTTTACAGCACTAAGTCACACACCACCAACTATTTCACTGATTTTGGTGAAACTGGATCATATTTTATAGAGAAAATGTTTTCTGGTTTTCCCTCTGATGTCCTCCGGCTGCTCCACCTCAACTCTCTGTGATTTACAGAGTTTCCTGATGGACAGTGAAGTAAACTGCTGACAACTGTAGCTGCTGCTAGCTAATGTTAGCTCAGTTTGTTAGCCGGGCTGGCCAGACTGTGAGCTCAAAGCACTGGGGGAGTGTTAGTGTTTGTACCACAGGCGTTTTGGACCACTGGGAAGAAGAAGAGGAGGTTTTCAGGAATGCTGACAGCGAGCAGAGCCAGAGCTGGGCAACTGGGCAATGTAACCGGGCTCAGCAGCCTCTATGGACATAGCTAATGGAGAAGCGGAAGTTAAAGGAGGAAGCTAAGAAGAAAAAAGGAGAGAGTGGGTGAGCAAGAAGCCGCTGGACAAGAGTAAATCTGGGACTGACTTTTAGTGGTTGGTGAGAGCTTGGTGAAATAAAAGGCTGAAAGACAGACGCCGAGCTGGGCTGACTGCTGTTGGACTAGTCAGTAATATTAGCTGGCTGCTATGTCTGCTGTTGGTGACCTTGTTGATGTTCGCTAGTTTTTGATCATAAGTAATGTAATCAGAACAAATACTCGAGTACAGCTGAACATATTTACCACAGTGAAACTAGGAGGCGTTAAATGACAGAAAAACTGATTTCTACACAATGTTGCTTTAACTTCTGACATTGATTTGTTCAGTAATCATTCTTCACTCTTTGAAGTATAATCTGTATGCTCCTTTTGAAACACATTCTGCACAGGATAACACATTCTAATTCATCACCAAAGACAAATATAGAAAGTATATTTGTTAATTAGTCCTTATGTGAACCTGGGGAAGAAAAACATGACATGAATGAATAGTAGAGATGATTCTGTGTGGAGACACTGAAACCTCTGACCTGCTGTTCCTTACTGCTCCACCAATTTGAGGCTCTGGTGGTGGGCTGCTCACTCTCTGGAGACAACATGAGCCTCCGCACGGCGCCGGTTACCATGTCCAAATGGAGAACTGTGTTACTCTGGCAGAGAGAACAATTTACAGACAGTCAGGCAGACAGTGGAATGAAAATGAGAGACTGGATTAGAAGAGAAGAGAAGTAAAGGCTATAATACAGATAAAAGGAAACAAATGACTGAATTGACTTAATACAATAAACAGTGAAGCACAAGTGATGCTGCCTGTGTCTTTCGGAGTGTAATCGTGTGTGCTCTTTACACCACTTTCTTTTGACAGCTATAGTACCACGTCAAAATAAATGTTCTATCACTTTTGTTAATTACATGGTCAACGACTAGTCAATGACTATGGTAACAATTTCTGCATTGTGTTTTTTCATTTTTTACAGCACTGCTAGAGCTACATGTCAGATCATATCAGAGCCACAGTTCTTTTTCTGAACATCCCTGCGGCCTGTGGACATTTCCTTGTTGTTTGATCTTCAGTCAGTGAGTTGTACTGATGCTCTTGATGCAGTCTGTTCATTTCAGTTCTATACATTAAGACCAAGCATAGCCAGATCCATGTAATGGTACAAATCTCAAACAGAGACAAGGAACAAGAGATGTTTCTGTAATATCATCACTTTCTAAATTGATAGACTTTGATTGGTATGTAATATAAATCAAACAGAAACTATTACGGATCCATAAAGAAGAACGAAGAGAGGAGATGTGGTATAAGCCAAAGCTCAGAAATGATGCGCAAATCATGGAAGATTAGCATAAAGAACCTTATGTAACATTTAATTCAAAACCAGGGCAGCGGCCACTCTTTGCCAAGTTAAGAAGTGGTACGCTACAACTGTATTCCTGAAGAGCAGTGTTTATGCGTTTTCTATGATCTTGCTGTTGTTAAGGATGAATCTGTTCTCCTGCCCGTGCACAGTGACTAGAGGAAATCCTTTATTTTGGTTGTCTGAAGGTGATGCGTTCAGCTGGCTGTTAAATCAGTAGATCTTTTCTGTCATAGAAACTGAATGTTATTAAATGTTCTCTTTAATTTATGATTTGGCCATCATGGCTGCTGCTGTTGTTGCTGTCTAATGTCTTATTAGCCCATATGGGCTGGACACCACATGGAGCAGAACTCATATAGCATTTATCATGCTATTACTGATTGGACCTGAAGTATGTCACATGCCTTGTATGCTGTACACACTGCTCCACCACCACAAGCAGAGGGTGCTCTTCTCCAGGTGGAGTCCCAGAGATCTGAGTGATGAAGTTCATTCAGTTCAATTTAGATAGACATATTGTCTGTGTGTGCCTCTGTGTTTGTGTGCTGTCCGGTTATATCAGATGAGCAGTAGTGCACTGTGTGTGTGGTGTGTATTGGGTGAACTGTGCAAAAGGCTTTCGTTTGTGACGCACCAGGCTTCATCTTCAATTGAGTTTTATGAGAAGGAGCCACAGGGGAGCTGGCCTCGGCCCCGGCTGCCCCGCTTCACACTAATGGTTTCCTTATGGCCTTCCATTCCTGACATACACTACTGTACTGAGGACTGGTCGAGCTACTCAGAGGAGGCAAACCCCGCTTCCTGATTCTAAACATATACTGCCTGTGGAGGGAGTGTGTTCATGTGTGAGCACATGTGTGTGTCCTGCATGTGTCTTCTGACACTTTCACTCAGGTTGTGTGTGTGTGTGAGACTGTTTTTGCATGTCCTTGAACCTAGCATTATTATTTTTGTGTATGCTTTTCCCGAACCTTATATGTATGTGCACATGCATTTATGTATGAATGCCTATTTGTGTATATGTCTACAAGTGCATATAAGTGTATGTGTGTGTATATGATGGTTCCCCTGATTTCCCTGGAAGGACAATGACCTGTAGATGAACTTTATGTTGTCTGGACCTCTTCATTTTTAGACAGACGTAACATGATCCATCACAGTGGTATTTTTAGAAGTCCTCCTCTTGCCTAATATGCACCAGCTGTACAAGTGTTCTGGTTGGAGAAATAGCTAACACGCATTGTTCTTGTCTTACGCTCTGCTGTCATAGACCAGGGTCTTATGGGGTAAAA
Organism: Sciaenops ocellatus; assembly: GCA_033000465.1. Taxonomy (NCBI): domain Eukaryota; kingdom Metazoa; phylum Chordata; class Actinopteri; family Sciaenidae; genus Sciaenops; species Sciaenops ocellatus. The sequence goes on along the minus strand of CP136868.1, from coordinate 31,748,757 downwards.
GAGGCTCAACAGCAAACAACCACTAACCACCAGCCATTTTAAGAAGCTCTAACAGACTTGTGCATAGCTATTTTAAATCTGTCAGGAATCTGTGGTTGTCCTCCAAAACAAAGTCTAAATACCAGTGTTGCGTAAGTGTCACGTTATATGTTATACTGGTCAGTAAACAAGGACATCAGACCAACAGAGACTGGACTAGAATATATTTGTGAGGTGTGTTCTGCATCATTTACATATGATTCCACAATTTTCTTGTACGGTGTTCGACTGTATTTACACTGTTTAAGTGTTCTCTATGAGAAAAGCTAACGATGCCCACCATCACACCACCTCCACCTCACTGTAAAGGCACAACCATCTGTTTGTCTCAGTATCTCCGCTGTATTTTATCTCCAGTTCTCTGTCTCACAGGGTCTCTGTGATGTTTTTGACCACTGGTTGCTGTAGCGTGTCCTTGTTCACATGACATCTATGCATGGGGATGAGGAGATGCACATTTATGTCAGCTGCAGAGGGCAGTCATAGTTAGTGGCAGTAATGTACTGTCAAAGGTGCAAAGCCCATTAACAGAGGAGAAGAAGAAGAATGCAAACCAGTGTAAACGATGCAGGTTTCAAACCAGCTTATGTTTGTACAGCCATACATACTAATTAAACACATTTGTTTTAAAGGCAAACACATTGGTTTGCACTGTATAAAGATAATTAGCTTACTAGTGTAAATGTTGGACCTCATGCAGGAAGTGATGTACAAACAATGCCTCCTTATGTTGTTAGTGCCCACTGATTTCTGGGATTCACTAATGTTTTCTTATTTTTGCTTAAATCTGAGGGACATATTGAGACATTTTAATGATTGGATTATTACATTTGTGGGCTAAAGAAACACTGTTGATGCAATGATCATGAATTTAATTGCGTGTGTTCAGCTTCTGAATGTCTTTCATACTGCTCTTTGATGCTTTGGCCATCCAGTCCTTACGCAGAGAACATGTTTGCAGAGGTTTGCACAGACCTATCTGATGAGCCTGATGAGTCGCTGCTGAGCTGTTTTAAAATTACCAAGAGGACTGATTAATGCTCTGGAAACACACACTGGTCAAATCCCATGTCTCCAAACTTGTCTATCTATCTACGAAACGTAAGAGAGGTTTAAGAGTTGTTGCTGCATGAGGCCCATTGTCACATAAAGCATAAAAATATAGACAAAGATTGAAATTGTTATTAGAGACCCTCTCCTTGTTTGGAAACTTAACTGCTACTGCAAAGCTGTTGACAATGTCATGGCAAAGACTTACAAGTAGCTAACATTCCCGCCTCCAGCTTCAGCTCTCCATGGTGTTTGCAAGTCAACTGGGGGTGCTACTGAGATAGCTGAGCATAGAGCCATGACCCCTGACACACTTCCCACACTCCGCTTAAGCTGAATTTTAAATGGGCAGTAACTACAGCTACTCTGAAAGAATCCACACCATGTGTTTTGGTGAGAATATGTATATAAAATATGTACACGTAATGTGGAAACACAAAGGAAACTCCACAGGGTCCCTTTAATATGATCAATATCCTGTTCAGTGACTCTACTGAAAGACAGCAATGTTTTCCCATGGGCATTAAAAGAAGAAAATGTATTAGTAATTGAATCTTATGTAATCTAATCAGTGTGATCATGTAGTCATACAAGCTTGTCTTTGTGTGCACGTGTGTGTCTGAGTGTGTGCCAACCTGCTCCTCGTGCAGCACCACCTGTCCATCCAGAGGACTCCCAAGTGGAGCGACAGTGACAAAGGGCTGCCAGACGCCGCTGATGGTCCGGGGGAAGACGTCGTAAAGCTCCATGCAGTGAATCGTCTCCCCGCGCTCCTTCATTGAGTACAGTGACACCGGGTTACACGTGGCCACGTACAGAGTATCTGCAAGACAAAAACAGAATGACTGCAGTTCTTTTTCTGTGATGTATGTCTGTCTATATTCAGCTTTTTTTAGTACGTAGATCTCCAGAGTGTTGTATACAAGTAACATATGTGTAGCTGAATTAAATTATATTCATGTTCTGCCATAGCTCACAGCAATCCCATACAGATTCCATAAGAGATAGTTGAACTGGCAGGTCTGGTTGGACAATTACCTGCATATATTCTGTTTCCTACAGCTCCTTTGTGACATTTTAGATATTCAATGTTATTTTCTAGGTTGTTGAGTGACTGCTCCTTCATATAGAACAGCAGCTGTTAATTCACTTTTGGGCTAACAGCTATAGAATTTACTATTTTTTACTCTTTTATCATTGCTGAATCTACGTATACGTTTACTAGCTTAATGACTGTGTTGTACATGCTATGCACATAATTGCACTACTGGAACATTGTCTGACTCATGATGGATGGTTTTCAAAAATAACGGATTAAGTGATGCAGCTGAACCAGAGATATCATCTATTTTATTCTATTCATTCTTCGTCCTTGTGATAATATATGTCATATATGACATATTGTTTCCCATCTCTCGTTTTCTTTCTTTGTTATATACTTCCACTTCACATCCACTGTATCCTCTAATATACCCCTAAATGACCACAAAAGCTGAGACCTGAGAATGTATCCTGTACATTCGGATGATGTTTCTGTGTGAGTGTATACCATCTTTGGTGGTGACATCACAGATGATGTTGACTTCATTCATGGGAATTTGCCAGTGGGCTTTCTCTTCGCTGAAACTCAACGCCCTGCTTTCCTGTCTGTTGCAGGGGTAACCCTGAACACGTAGAAATACGGGACCCTGAAAACACAAGACACACTGTTGTATGGAGGAGTGCGCACACACACATGCACACAGAGTATGAAAACAACACTAATGTTTAATGTTTGGTTGAGAGTAGCTGGATTCAGATCACACAGATACTGCAGGTGCAGAATAGACTTTCCTGCCGAGCTGACACTATGCACAAAACCCTACTGTCATCTCCTACTGGAGAGATTGTTGACCGACTGCTCCTTCACACAGAGCAGCAGCTGTGGTCAGTTTTAAGTTACACTCAGTGTCAGTTACAATCAATCTCAAGGGTGACAAGTTCTCACCATGGACAAAAAGTATCGACATTTCCATAGAAACTTCTCAAACCACTCCTGCAGCATCATCCACTTCTGTGTGCTGCATCCACGATTAGTATGTAAACAGACATACTCTGCAACAATACAGCAAATACACAACCTCCAGCAGAGCTTCCATGCATGAAGGAACCACCTAACAAAGACGCAGTGTATTTTAGCAACACTAGTTTCCAGAAGTGTTTTCATGCTGTTTAAACTCACTATTAGATTCAAATAAATTTCAATACAACCTGACCACAGCCATGTTTAAACCTATAGTGAGGTGGTTCTGGGTGGACTATCACATTACTATTGAAGTTCTGATCCTCAGTCAGTTTAGACCACACGTGCTGTACATGCTGCTAGTAAACTTTCAAAATTATGCATTTCCCTTGTGTGTTTACCTTGATGTCTATGGGGTGTGTCTCAGTGGGACAGAGCAGTTTGCGGCGAGCGTTGCCACCTTGGTTTGTTGTCCAGTACCCTGTCATCTTGACCTCTGGCAGGGGCAACCTAAAGATTGAAGGTCACATGGTGACAACTGCCTTTACATTGTAAATTCCTGAGATATGAAGAGTGAAATAGCTGTGACTAACAATGCAAATAAATATCATCTGCATTTGTGCGTTTGTGCTTTTTATATGTTGATGTGTTCCAGCACAATTTTGTATCGCCAGTTAAAGTAAAATTAATTTATCTTATGAGGGGCTCACCACAAAATGACTTCATATGGAAGCTGTGATCTGCTGAGTAGAATTCCATGAAGACAAAAGGCTTTAATTTGATCCCACTGTCTCTAGGGAGGGTAAAGAATGTATGAATGTGTGTGTCTGAGTCCCTGCTCAGCTTGTTGTGTCTGGCCAGATGTTTACTGGTCTTCCCGTGAATCATAGCTGGATTGTGGCCACAGTCTTATTGACTGCAGGTGGGACGAAAGACGCAACAAAACACAGAGATCGCAATGGGGATAAACGGGTTGGGGGAGGGACAGTCCTCTAACCATAAATATTTCTATTAATGGAAGAGCGATGAGGTACATAAGAGAACCTGTTTCTTGTTTTCCATGTCCAAAATTGGAAATCAAGAGACAAAATATTTGCTTCTATGTACACGAGATGTTGTGACATATAAACTGTTCCAGATGAGCTTTAAATCACAAAAACACAGATTCCAAAACCTACGAAAGATCCTCTGAGCTCAGATGATATGAGCAGAGACATAATGGAAAGGATAATCTATACAGTTAGTTCTGTAACTGTTGAAGGAAAATACTTGTTTCTGCCCTGCTGTGTTCTGTTCTCAAGACATGACTTGAGAGATTTATGAAACAGAATTTACGAATGGTACAGGTCAAAATAAAACCACAGGAGACAGAAGAAACAAATATTTTCCTTTATTTAAAAGACACAGCTGTACATAATGAGACAGTGTAGTGGATATTAGAGTCTTATCTTTCCTTTTAGGAAAGCTGAGGTAATGTGAATGATCTAAACAGCCATTAATGTAACACTTCAGGAAGCAGTGAGGAGACTTCCTGGAAGCCTCAAAGTTCCATCTAGTCTGAAACCAGTCATCGGGCCAAAGACAACATTAGCCGATTTCAAGCATTTCAGGATTTCATTTTGAAAAGTTACAAACACTCTAAAATCAGAAAGCGATAATGTGTCAATGAAGGGGTTCTAAAAGAGTTCTCCACGGAAAGAGTTCTACCTAGAACCTCTGAGCTGTGAGAAAACTTTCTGCTGATAAGCTTCTGGGAGGGTTTTTTTAAATGACAATAATATAAGAGTGAAGACACAGACTCAGAGAAATTTTGGAACCTTGGAGGGTAAAAAAATCTATATTAATGATTTGTTTTGTTAGCTTTCATTTCTAAAACATAGATTGTAATGTTTGTGAATTTTTCAGTTCCATAAAAGAATAAAAACATCAACGCAGCTGAACTGTAATCCAGTGCAAAATCAATCTTCCCATTGTCTTTTAAGATAATTTGAAAAAACAGATGATCACTGCTATACAAAGCAGGTTATGGTGACTTAGGCGTTCATATATTTCAGTTAGAGAAAGGATTCAATGATCTGAAAAAATATGAAGACTGGAACTGCTGAAGAATATAAAAGGGTTCTAATTTTTTTTAAGAGTGTACAACATTATCAGTCACTATCAGGCATACCATCCTTTGTGAAGGTTCAATAAGTAGACCTCGCCCTGCTCTAAAAGCCTTTGCTGTATTTTGGTCCATTCAGTTATTATTAAAAATGAAAACAGACTGAGTGAACTTTAGCCTAGCTGTGGTGACCCACGTTGAGTATTCTACTAGAACTCTAACCCCTTTCCGACAGGTCTCTGTGCATTAGACGGTACTGATGTGCCTTTTAATGTGTGTGTTTGTGTGTGTTCTCCTAGCTCCTGATGCCTTACTCCTTAGCCAGTTTGACAGAGCTGGGCTTGGCTCCAATGGGAATCCCGTGCTTGTGCAGCGCTTCGATCAGAACCTCTCGCATGTCTTTGTTGTATGAGTCAAAGTCGAAGACATTTCGCACCACGTTGGCCAAACCTTCGTTAGGGAATTTCTGTTGGAAGGCAAAGTGGAACAGAAGATGAGGGAGGAAGGGACGAGGGGAAGGGTAGAGAAGATTAAGTAAGAGAGTGAGGAAGGATGGAAGTTGGAAGAAGACAGGAAAGAGAGACCAGGGACAGAGCAAGAGAAAGGGGGAGAAGCGAAGGTGAAAAGTATGGAGGGAGTTATGGAGAAGAATGACAGAGGGGATAGTGAGAGGAATGAAAGAGAGAGAAGAAGAAATGATAATAGAGCAGAAAGGGGGTGAAGAAGAAGGAGAGGAAGGATGAAGAATATAAAAAAAGTGTCAGAGAAAGAATAACGGTAATATGATTTCTCAACTGCGTCAAAGCAGGGACAACTGATTTTGAAACCACATTACTGATGCTGGCTCTATGATATAATTAATATAATTACAGAGATAGGCTACAAGTTATATTACCTTAATCCATTTTCTCATTGTACAGTGATTATAGTGATACTTTGGTAAATATGCAATAAAGGCAGAGAAACAGAGGGAGATAATATGAGCAAAAGCAGAGACAGAAACTACATTTTTAATCAGTTAAAACAACTTTTCTGAATGGCTAAAATGTTAGGAAACACAATCCAGATCACTGTGGGGGACTTTGTCTCAACTGAACAGACGTCAGTACATTTAGTTTTTTTTACACACATCTGACTTGGACACTTTTTTTTTTTCTCCATTCATGCTTCCTTCAGCATCACCTTTAACAGACAGACCAGTCCATTTCTTATCACTCCAAACTGAATGGTTACATGGGTAACCACAGCTCTCCGAAGACAGAGGGAGGTACTTCACTATGGGAAGCACAACCAGTCATGCACGCTACAATACTGCCACAGACCAATCAGCCTAAGTTGCACAGCAACTCACCATGAGTTGAGCCCATAGTCAGGACTGAGCCAGTAAAGACCTCCAAGTGGTAAAACCAAATAAATGTCTGTGGGATGGACATCTAGTTGCAGCACAAACAAATTTCACCCACAGAAACGCCCCCGAACAGGGCCCATGAGGTGACCATACCCCTGGTGGAATGCGTCTGCAGGCTCTCCAGGGGCTGGAGTCCATGACTCTCATAGGTCAGTGATAGATTTCACTACTCAGTGTGACAGGTGCTGGTGAGTCAGAGTCTTCCCTCTGTGAGAAGGAGCCCACGATACAAAAAGGTTACTCTACCTAGATCTTTTAGTCATGACCAAATAGATATGCAAGGCTCTTACTGGACAGAATGAATTAAGTTGCCTCTCACTTTTCTCTGCAAAAGGCTCTAGTAAATGAAATCAAATTTTATTTGTACAGCCCAAATTCACAAAACACATTTTACCTCAGAGTGCTTTACAATCTGTACAGGGAGTGACACCCTCTGTCCTTAGACCCTCGGTTCGAGTGAGGAAAAACTTGCCCACAAAAAACCCTTTAACAGGAAAAAAGGTGGAAGAAACCTCAGGAAGAGCCACAGAGGAGGGATCCCTCTCCCAGGACGGACAGACGTGCAGTAGATGTCACATGTACAGAACAAATCAACAGAAACATATTGTACAATTACAATAATGATAAAAGTAGTACAGGGCAACATCCATCCATCCATCCATCCATTATCTGTAACCGCTTATCCTCATCAGGATCACGGTGGGGCTGGCTCACAGCTGACTTCTCAGTCAGAGGCGGGGTACACCCTGGACAAGTTGCCAGCTTATCACAGGGCAGTGTGCAACATAAGCATCCAAAAGTCAGTGGAAAACCACAAACAGGATGTATGCACAGACAATGCATGATGTCAGTGCCAGCAACAGGATAGTTTTAAAAGAGAGCCGCACTTAATGGGCTCGAATGGCAACCCTCAGAGTGCCTCCAAATGAAGCAAGTCCCATGAAGAAACTTAAAGTCTACACACAGGCCTCAGCCAGTGGACTCCCTTTACAAACCTTCTTATCAGATAATGCTGTCCAATCAGCACACTCCCAAAAACCACACTGCAGGCTGAAATTGTAGAAAAATAAACTTTAATGATAGACAAGCTTTAAGTCATAACACATCTGGAACACAACCTAAGACAAGATAATGACTTGACCTCATGGCCTCACACCATCTCTCAAATACACTTACAAACAACAAATGTGCGGACAGTATCCTCACGCTTTGGATAGTCTCATTCAACATCAACGGGTGACCCAACTCAGATTTACTCTTTCATGTGCCTTGCACAAAGAGCCAGCCGGAGATGAACACCACCGGGTCTCTCCGATGACGGAAAACTAGGAAACATTGGGGGGGCATGGGGAAACCCTCTTCATTCAACTAACATCAACATTGTATGTCAAGATGTAGTGAGGAGACGCAGCATTAGAAATACTGCATCCTTAACAACCCAGGCCATAAACACTGTCAGGCACGCTCTGTGATTATATCTGGATGTAAGTAGCAGATGTAGCTGAATGTGTGTATAAACACAATGCTTGGAATGACTTAAGAGCCCTGGACTGTGGGGCATTGTTAGGGTCATAATTGCACTTTCAGACCTATATATTACAATGTATTTACACTGTTAGGCCTTTAAATTGCTGAACAATCAATAACAGCCTCATTCCAACTGGTTACAACTAGAACGTGGATTGAATTTAAAGAGCACTGGGCACTATTGATCTGATTCCCATTTACCACAGCAGCACAATTATGACCAAATGTGAAATGGTAATTAGGCCCTACACTGGCTATTGCCTCAGAAGAAGCAATTTAGAGTTTGACTAAATTATCCTGTATCTGTACCACTCCTACAGATGTCAATAGTGGTGGTGATTGATGACAAAACAGGGTGGCCAGTGGGGAAATCAAACATTAGGGCTTGTCCCTGTGCACTGAATTATTGATCTTTAGTAGTGCAAGCATGGATCTTTATTTCCCTCTTCTCTAGGTCCTGTTCTTCTGCTCTCTCGCTGTTATTTTTCCCTTCTCACTGGGCAAAACACTGCGCACATTTCTAAAGATCTAAGACAGCAAGGAGACAGAGTAACGTGACAGCCCCGATCTTTAAATGCAAACGAAATAAGCACACTGCTGCATGCAACCACTCACACAAACAGGCTGAAAACATGCCGTTTTTTGTTTCCCAAATGATGATGATGACAGGCAACCTATAGATGATGATGAAGGGAAGGTGAAGAGGAGGAAAATGAACTATGTGCACCATGGCTCCACACTGTTCATCTAGAGAAGGATAAATGAGTGGAGACACTGCTAACTACTGAAACAAACTATAACGGCAGAGAATAAAATGTGGTAACCATAGGAACAACGATCTCTGCTAAACATTCAAGCATGTTAAACTGTGTCTTTAAAAGGTTTTTTTGGACAGGCATCTCTGCTTCTAAACTCCTCAAAAAAATGATTCTAAATAAATTGTTTCTCAATTAAGTCTATTTGGTCATTTCAGACCGATTGAATCCAAAGGAAGGGAGGATCACATGTCTTGATGATGTCAGACTTCCAAAGAATGCAATGTGCAAATGCAATCTCATTTGGAAGGATGTTTTGTGGTACAAATTTGTGAATAATGAGGGACGTAGAGGGATGAATGGTAAACAGTGTGGGCCGAGGTTGAGAAAAGCAGAGATGAGGGTGGGGGTACTTTGAAATTCAAATGGAATATGGTGATAACTTCTTTAAGCGTACATATAATGAGATACATTACAGATAATAACCCCATCCCAGATTCATTCTTTTGCCCTCTGCTCAATGTCTTCCACTGTGCCTACATCTCCCAAACTCTCCCTATGACTCCTATACCTTTCTTTTCATTCAGACTACCAGAACTCTCCTCTGCACATTTTCCACGTTGGCCTGCACTGAGGCAGGAACACTGTCTGCGCTCTCTGTCACAGTTGCGTTGTGAGAACACACTCTCTTGCATTATTAAAGCATCTAGCAGTGCGCGATTAAGGTCACATGATCTTTATGAATTATTGATAAAAAATAGTCTAAGATCAAACCTGTGAAAACAACAAAGCGAAAGAAGAGCTGAAGGATATGTACCACCTTCTTACCTGAAGGTGTTTGACGATGTTGACCACCTCTCGGGTGGAGTATGGGTAGGTGATGGTGCCCTGGTCAGCCATGGACCTCAGCTCTCCAAAAGCCGCCACCAGCTTCTGCAGAGTGGCATCGGGAACATCGGGGCCGTACTGTTTGAGCATAGCCAGCTCTGCCTGGGGCTTTGGATTGTCCACAGCATGGCAGCTAAAGATATCACCTATTCAGAGGACGATAATTAGTCATCCTTTCCTGTCGTCATAGTTGACATGCATTTACACTGTTCTACTCCTTCACGGTTCACAGCAAGGAACGCAAGAGCTTCTGCAATTTTGACGTCTGGTGACGTAAAAATTAAACTTGAAAGACACTCAAATTCCAGCCTTTAGTGGGTGTATTTATCGGTCTAACATCAAAACAAGTCCTGCTTCGGACACCCTGGTGGCCTAGGGGTCTAAGGCACCAACCTTGAACTGTGATGTCCATAGTTTGTTGCATGTCATTCCTCATCTATACCCTCAATTTCTGCCATCGCCATTGCTTCCTGCTCTCTTTTGCTTCCTGAGACCGGCCTCAGCTTTGGATATCTAACATCCATATTTAGTAGTTTGTGGACCACTGAAAACAACAGATGATCTTTTTTTTCCCTTCGATACAGAAGGGCAGAGATGAATTAGATCAGATCTTCTGACATGAGACATTTCAGTCCCAATTTCCTTCCCAATTTATCCAAGCAGCTTAGTTTTTAAATATATCAGTTTGTTATTAAATAAAAGAGAAGATTACAAGCCTTCTGCTGCAGAGTGTGTGTGTGTTGTGAGCATGTGTGTGTACCTAGAGCTCCAAAAAAGTCATTGCCCAGGAAAGGAAAACCGGGTCGGTTGGCCAGGACAAGCATCCTGAAATCTGGGTGCATGACTATGGTGTTGGGCCTCCTCTCAGCCTCTCGTGGATCTTTGGAGGAGACACAGTCATAGTTAGCACATGAAATAAACAAACACAACAAAAGAGGCACTCACGCTCCCTGTTTTTGGATCCTTTTCTGCCTCTACCCTGCTTAATTCTTAATGTTTTGATTGTGTGTGACTGAGAATCACACACACCTCCACGGTTCTGATAGCATCGGGAGCTGTGTCAAGTTTGTGTTTATGAAGTCTTAAGGTTGTGTTTACATTCTTCTGGGCAGAAGAGCCTCTCAGCAACTAGTGTGGTTACGTGGGACTACTTGGAAAATCTACAAGTTTACAGTCCAGCATGATCCAAAATCTACTGGTACCTGTCCATAAAGGCTTTTATCCTAAGCCTTCTTTAATGGCCTTCATCTGTGTTTTACTCCTATTCGTCTTCTGGGACATCCAATCCTCATCGCATCCATTTAATAGTCCTACTCCTGTCTGCGCACTGTATCTGGGACACGTCTAATGTCAAGGTGTTCAACCCTGCACGTGTGTGTCAATGTGCATATGCGTGTACCTGATATGATTCTCCGTCCATCAGCCAGAATCATCTCTCCGCTCTCCACCAAGGTTTTGAGGATGCAGGTGACGTTAGTGGGAGCTTTGTCTGCCTCGTCGATCACTAATATGTGACCCAGTTTCACTGCCTTCACCTGTACACACACACACAACACACACAAATCAGCTGTGTAAAAATGCACTAGAACCTATCCCAAAGATATCATCTGATTGTCAGACTGTCAGTCCCACTGTTATTTATAGATCTTTAAACATATGCACATTAGTCTGCTACTTTTTGCACTTCTTTTCTCACTACTTTAACTTTGTGTGACAATAACGTTGAATCTAATCCAATCAAATCTAAAAAAGATCTCAGCAATTCACCTGGGGAGTACAATGTCACCAAGAAAGGACGGTCAGAACTATAGAATATAAAAAAAGGACCATGTCGGGTGTGTATCAAGCACCTTGACATCTGGATTAAAGAACATATACTATGAAACAGATATATCTGCATAACCACATAGCTCTTATCAAAAAAAGAATATATTAAGCACAAGGCTCTTCCGGACTTCCATGTAGGTGTGTACGATAAATGTATTAAAACGACCAGATAATGTGTTCCAAGATGGCGCCCCATTCATTTCTATGAGAGCTGCTCTTTGAGGATGAGAGCATGCGCATGTAACTTTCTTTTTTTTTGGGTCAGTGTGCGCCACGTCATGCTGCAATACCAGGTATAACCACTATGCCAGAATGTCACAGGACACAGTTACTCCTTTGGGCTCGATGTACACACACCATTCCTTACTCTCCTGTTAGGACAGAACAACTACAGCCTTTATTATTCTTATTGGTGCATTCATTTTTTTTAACCTCATTTGGATCTCTGCATGATCAATTTCAAACTGAGTAGCCACAATACTGAAACACCTAGGTAGTTGTGTAGGGCCTTTACATTCAGTGTTTGGTCCTCTGACCCTGATAAATGCTTGATCGCACCAGAAAGGTGTACATTGACATTTTGCTCACATTCAAAGCTACGGAGGCATCGTTAATCAATTAGAGTCAGACATGAATGTGAGCCAAGGGAGACTGAGACAAAGAAAAATGGGTGTGGACTTTATGGGAGCTGGGTGGCAGAGACAGAAAAAGCACACTGCCTTGTTTTCCCTTGTTTTAGTGTGATAAACTGACAGGAGCGAGGATTAAAGGATTAAATGACTGGACTGCCGGCTGAATATCTACAGAACCACAACTGGTGACTGAAAAGAAAAGCCAGTTTTCTGTTTCTGCTTCAACATATGCAAGAGAAATGATCCTGTAAAAGTAACTAAGAAGGAAGTGCGTGTGTTCCTAACTGACCAGTGGTGAGTCCTCGTACGTGATGATGCCATCTCGGACAGAGGGCTGCAGGGTCAGAGTCTGGACAGTTGTATCCCTGGTGGAGCAGAAAACAAGGTTATAGACACACATGCAAAACAGAGGTGTGACACTATAGATGTTCATTTATAATATGTAATTGCACTTTGGCTTTCATTTATTTAGTGCTGAAAAATCTATGAGATTATTAGATCTAATATAAAATTTGCCTCTGCAGCTTGTAAAAAAAAAACAAAAAAAAAAAAACAAAACTTTAATTGATTCATTATTTATTTATTTATTTATTTATTTATTTATTTATTTATTTATTAGGAACAGATTTTTCTCTTCATAGTTCATTGGCTTCCAACTGCTATGATTCTGGTAATATCTGTTAGTATGCCTGCCGCTGAACATGCATGGGAGCGAGAGTGTGATAGAAAAGTAGTGACTAATGTCTATAATGCACATGCATTCCATACAATACATTACATTTTCCAAAGAAGTTGTCACGCTGTGTAAAATGTAAAACTAAATGTTATGATGTGCAAAACATTGAAACTCCATATTTAACTGAAAATAGCACAAAGACAACTTCAAATGTGGTGAGTGAGTGATTGTTGTTGGAAAATGATATTTTGAATTTGATGCCAGCAACATGTTTGAAAAAAGTTGGACAATGTGAACAAGACAGAAAAAAGATGAAAGAAAACTCTTAATGGAACATCTCACAATGAATGAGGTGAACTGAAAACAGGTTAGTAACATGACTGTGTCTGAAAGGAGCATCCAGAGAGGCTGAGTCTTTGTGAAGGACAGATGTGGAGGGGTCCACCACCCTGTGAAAGCAATGGTATATAGTGCAACAATTTAAGAATGTAAAATGGAACATGGCTGAAAACTAGTAGTGCATGGCTGTGATCTTCAGGATCTCAGACAGCACAGGATCAGTGCGTGGGCTGAGGAACACTTTGAAAAACCATCGTCTGTGAACACACTTCATCTCTGCATCCACAAATGACAGATGAAACTCGACCATGCAAAGAGGAAACGCCACCGCCTTCTGTGGGCACGAGCTCATTTAAGATGGACTGAGGTGAAGTGGTCTGATGAGTCCACATTTGGATTTCTGTTTGGAAATCATGGACGCAGCGTCCTCCAGGCTGAAGAGGAGAGGTATCATCTAGCTTGTTATCAGCATACAGTTCAAAAGCATCCGTAATGGTATGGGGGTGCATTAGGGCACATGGCATGATGGGTAACCTGCACAAGGCTCCATTAATGCTGAACTATATATACCTATATACCTATATACCTATATATATATATATATATATATATATATATATATATATATATATATATATATATATATATATATATATATACACACACACATATACATACATACATACATATATATACATATATATATACACATATACATACATACATACATACATATATATACATATATATATATGTGTGTGTGTTATTTTATCAGGATGAAGTAGCACCACATTCTGCACGTATTCAAACAGCGTAGCTCTGTAGTCAAAGAGTTGTTGTCTGTAGTCAAAGAGTCCGGGTGCTAAACTGGCCTGCCTGCTGTCCAGACTTCTATTCTGTCTTCTATCTATTGAAAATGATTGGTGCATTATGAAACGTCAAATATGACAAAGGAGCAGCTGAAATCCTACATCAAGTAAGAATATGAAAACATTGAAGATGACAGCAAAGTCTCATCAGTTCACAGACACTTACAGTGTTGTTGAGCTAATGAACAGAGCGGTAAACGTGACCCTGTCGAACTTTTTTCAAATGTATTGCTGGCATCACATTTCTATCAAATTTCTCAGTTTCAACATTTAATAAGTTGTCTTTGTGCTATTTTCAGTTAAATATGGTGTTTCAATGTTTTTACATAATCACATTGTCTGTCCAGTGTCTCTTTAGCTGAATACCATTTGATCACCAGATCCATGTCAGTGAACAAGGGCGTCAATAACACTGTACTCGAGTTCAACAAGCCTGCAACACAAACATCTCCTCAACAACTTTGAGTCCCTAGTGGTGTCCAAAATTATCCCTCCCCCTTTCTCTGAACATCTCTCTCTCTAACCCCCCACCTCCCAGCCCCCGCCTCCTCCATACCTCACAGTGTGACCCAGGAGCTGTCCTAGTTTCCTTCCTGGCTGGCTGCATCTCCCTTGCTTTTCTGAACCACATCTCTGTAGGCTTTCAGTCACAGGCTCCCAAAAGCCACATGCACAGATCTTCCTGCCTCTGCTCAGGTCTAATATTAGCAGCTGCTACAGTAGCTAACCAGGCCAAATCCATGCTCAGCTCCACTTCGACTTTCACAAGACTTTGACAAACTACACACACAGAGACACACACAGGCACACACACACTGTTTCTACACGTGTATGTATGACCATATATACAGTCTCACTGATCATCACAGATAGGAGTCATTGGCTCTGAAACAGTGCCTTCTTATTAGTGCCAAGATCAAAACGAGGCCCATCTCTGCCTCCAAGTGATCGAAGCTTCGTTCAACAGCAGGGCTGGTTTCACAGCACACAACACATTGATCTATGGATGAGCAACTCTGACCTTATTTTCCTGAGGTGTGATTGTGTTATTATTTATAGAAGCAGTGAACCCAAGTTAACAAGCACTTCTTCAAATGGTTCTTCGTTAATATGGGCATGTGCAAGTCCTTGTTCTGCTGAAGGATGGCCTAATTTACTGATGACCAAAATAGTTTCTGACACCCTTAGATGGGAAGGAGAAAATGCTGGCTGCTCACATCTCCCTGAAATAAGCTCAGCTCATCTTATTGGAAAATTACAAGTACTTTAAAGAAACATGGGATTATTACTCCTGAAAAGCATTATACTTTGCCAACCACAGTAGATAAGACAACTGTTAGATATCCTCTCAAGAATCCAACAGTGCTAACAAGATGTAGTGTTGAAACGTGACAAAGGACTGAACTTAAGACTAGTTTTTAATGCACTAAAGAATCAAACATCCCTCGATTGACTTTTACTTTATAAGAAGATGCCAGATTCTCAGAATGGAAGATGGACAAAAGAGAGGCCTGGAGAGGCTCCAAACACTGAAACAGGATTTAAAAAACAAGAGAAAGTTCACGTTCATAGAACCTTAAGTAGTTCCCAAACTAATGAGTTAACATCATAGTTTAGATTGTCTCAACTTTTTAGTGGAATGTGTTTGTGGAAAACACTGATTCTCCTCACCTGTGGAGCTGCAGGTACTCTCTGGGTCTGTTCAGAAGGTGCAGGAATCGGTCCACTATTTTATTCTTACCCACGCCCTATGAAAGGATATGAAGGCAAAACATTTATCAACCAGGGTAATTTAATAAAATCTTAATGCACCAACTGTGTTAACACAGGCCATAAAGAGATATATAAAGAGGTGTCCATTCCATCCGCAGAGAGGCAACGCTGAGAGGGCGAGCCGAGTGTCCCTTTTGATGGTGCTATGTTCTGACAGGGGCTGTTCTCTGGGACTCCCACTGGCTTCCACAGAGCCTGCCTCTCCTGGATGGCTGCTGAATCTCTCGGCCAGTCTGTCAGACGTCCAGTAAGCCGCTCTGACAGCTCCTAATATCTCAGCTTCGCCCATGCATGGTCATGCACTCACATTTGCAAATAGCTTCTCCCACGCTCTCACATGCGTGTGCACACATAAACATTAATGCACAAACGCACACAGACAACCTCCCCCGGGTTGCCGGTACAACAAGTCCATTTTCGCTCCCTCCTCTTCTCCCTTCCCTTTAACCCTGCCCATACGGACCTGACCACGGGCAGAGAGCGTCCCTAAGGAAGTGCTACATGTTTCCTTATACCCAGAGTGAGCAGTGAGCTGGTGGGGTGGGAGGGTGACATGAGGGACATCACACTCAAACAGAGCTGACATGTGTCCCCGACTTTATTGAGTACCATTGCTGCAAAAACGAGATAGACAGCCCCCTGCAAGCACAAATCTAAGCTCTGCTTATTTTACATAATACCAAAGTGGGATCGTGACAGTAATCATGATTGGACCTCGATGGATAAAGGCTCTTGAGGCCGAGTCTCAACAGGGTCTTTACAGGAGAAAGGGCAGCAGGAAATTCAGTGTTTTAAAGTATTTTCCATTTGTCACTCACCTGGTTGCCCACCAAGAGGAGGTGCTCTCCTAATAGAAAGTCTTTCAACATGTCTTCCATCACCATCATGTGCTGTAGAGAGATTTAAACAGACAAACATTCAACTCACAAATAACTCAGAAATTCGAATTAGTTTTATAGACGTACACATATCTATTGAACCCAGATGGGCATTGTGGTGAATTGCATATCTCATATTCTAAAAAAAAGTACTGTTGTCCCGGTTTGAAGATAAAATTTATTTTAAAAGCACATGGGTTTCTGCTCTCCATGTGTTTTAGAGTTATGCTTCTACTCTGAAGACAGAAAACAGGTCATTTTAAAAAGTAGGGCATCCTCTTTGCTCTCATCCTATCTCACCCTCTTCCACTCTTATTTCAGTCTCCAATACAAGCAGGCAGAGAAAAAAGGATAGCGAGAAAGAGAGAGATAAATCTGGGTCACATAACGTCACCAGTACTACCACAGGATATCAGAGTGTTGATTCTTTTGCTAGTTCCTCCCTGAGATCAGAAATGAGACACCAAGGTCAAAGTTTCACCTGGTAAAATTTATTATCTACCTTTTATGGGTGTGGCATTTTATCCAAACCTAATGTGTGCAAAAGTCACTTCAACATCAATCACCCAAAAAAATCCAACCTGCTGTTAACACAAGTTAATTTATGTGCTGAGCAGAGCATCAGCAGCAGCTGTAACTGATAACTAACAAAATATCAGCAGCAGTACATGCGTCTTTCTTAGAGGCTGCCACTAACTAGCTAGTCTCTAGTCAGGTAGCTTACAGGTTGCTGCATTTCTTTCAAGAAGTTAAAGCTGCATTTGTGAAAATGTGAAGATGAATAAAGAGTCTGTCTAAATGCACTGGCCATTGTTGAGAGCTCGATTTTGGGTTGCTTGTGTTTTTATAAAAGCTTGCTGCCTGTAATTGCTGCCCGCCCAGAGGCGAGTCCACGTGGAACATGGACGGTGACAAAAGTAGGACTGGAAGAAATGTGGAGAAAAGATTTGTGCTTGGAGACAGTATGCACACTTGGACAATCACTGCATAGTGTGGGCGTAATGGTCCTATTTTTGGTGTCTGTAAGCTAAAAAACTGGACAACGCAAACCCCAACGTACTCAACTTCCTGAACGAGGTTTGTCATTGCTTCCATCCTGTTATAATGACCGAAACTACAAGCTAACCACAACCATTCAATGAAATCAACAGTGTCTTTCTGCTGTACACACCAATGTGGTCAAATCCATCAATAACAGCAGCCAGAGGTCAGTTACAGTGTTCTGGGGAGGACTTTACCACCAGGTCAGGACTAAGATTAGCATCTCTAAGACTCCAGTGGATCTGAAAATGGCCTTGCAAAAACAACAAAAAGTGTAGCCTTGGAAAATATCAGCTAATACCAGAACTAAAAGTCAAATCCTTCGTAATTAAATAATGTCACAATGCAACAAGGACAGAGCAATATTAATAATAGCAAGGAAGGAAGCGGAACAAGTCTGCAAAGAAAAAGAAGTCGTCTTTTCATTTCCGTATGATCTAATCTGAATGAATAATAGAGTGAATATTCTGTGGTGAAGAGTACAAAGAATGATCTTTCTCAGTTTGAGAGAAAAAAAACAACACAAAAACAGCAGATTATCATTCATTGTTTCTAATTCCACTTTTAGCCCTCATGTGATCTAATCTGGGTCCTGTCCTGGAAATAACTGTCTTTTTCAACTCATCTGAATCACACTGTGGATTGGTGAAATCTTACCGATTTGGTTTAGACTGACGTGTAATTACCTGGGGATTATCATAGAAGAGCACATCCGGAACCTTAATTTTCTCGTTGGGGTTGTAGACGGGAGCAGACACATTTCCAATAGTCAACACACCGTCCTTTACCGTACCTAGAGAAATACAGGAGAGGCTGTCACTCTGAGTGTGTGTGTGTGTGTGTGTGTGTGTGCTTGTGGGGGGGGGTTCTGCTGCTGTTCGAAAGCAACTCCACTGCAACTCAGCAGCTTCCATATACCTCAACCATGCAGCGAGACTGTGTGACTGTGAAATGAAGCCAATATGGAAAAATGTGTGCCAAAAACTGCAGTTCCTCAAACTTCCACTTGAGGCTAGTTTCAAAAGTGAGTCAGTCTCCATAAGTCCCCATGTTAAAATGTCCAACTTCACAGCAGAAATAAACATGTTTACAGCCTGGTACAAAAAATAGTTTTGGTCTCTATAGCTAATTTCCCCGTTCATGAC
This sequence comes from Sciaenops ocellatus, assembly GCA_033000465.1. Classification (NCBI taxonomy): domain Eukaryota; kingdom Metazoa; phylum Chordata; class Actinopteri; family Sciaenidae; genus Sciaenops; species Sciaenops ocellatus. The sequence continues at coordinate 31,729,804 of CP136868.1, read as the reverse complement.
AACTGTACTGAGGGTGAATTTTTATACAACTCATCTGTTCAAATGATACCTCTGGACCTCTGGACTCAAGAGCTGCCTGTTTAGCTCTAATACATGCTCCTGACAAAGGGTCATCTTCAAATGATGATACTAAATGACGTGGCGCTCATCAATATTTCTGTCTCTTACACATTCTTCAGCACAGAAGGAAATGCCAACCAACCATGTGCTCCAGTTGAACAAGCCTCGGTCAGAACCCCGGTCAGCTTTCTCCTTTCCTGTACTTATGATATGCAACGTGCTAGGCTCATCTATGTTGAAACGACCACCAAATGATGAACAGGGTTAAGATAATGGTGACAAATTATCACATCATAAGTTGACTAAGTTACATTAATCATTAGTCATAGTTAAATGAGTTTGAGAGGATGTGACTATAAAGTATATTGTATATGTCTTTGTAGTGGGCTCGGAGTTAGAGCGGGTCCCCCACTAATCGGATGATCAGCGGTTCGATCCCCAGCTCCTCTAGTCTGCATGTCAAAGTGTCCTTGGGCAAGATACTGAACCCCAAACTGCTCCTGCGCCATCAGTGTGTGAATGTGTATGAATGGTTAGCTCCTAAAACTAATGAGCACCTTGCATGGCAGCTAATGTCATCAGTGTATGAATGTGTGTGAATGGGCGAATGAGAAATGCAGTGGTCAGAAGACTACACTAGAAGACAGTTATTATAGTACAGTCCATTTACCAATTAGTGAGTTCAATTGAATATGGGTTAAAAATGATTTGTAAATTATTGCTTTCTGTTTTCATTAACATTTAATATTTAACTATTTAACTTTTTTGGAATCGGGTTTGTATGACTTGAATTTGAGAAGGGTTAGCTGTGCATGTCATTCTTATTTTTATTCTTATAGCAGCTGTAATTATTTTGTTTTATTTTCTTTGAGGATATATTGAAATCTTACTTTCTGTCTGTGGTATTTCTTTATCATTAGAGGTGGAAATGATACTGGGAGATACATCATGCCTGACCTCTGTGTGATAAAACTAATTGAAATATTGGAAACTGCAGTAACTGCAGTAAAATTGCAGTGTTTGACTTGCATACTGGTTGAGTGTAAGACACACCACAAATCTGATAAAGTCAATGTTCAGACTAATAAATGAATGGTTTGTTAATAGTGATCCAATGAATGCTCTAAACCAGAAAAAACAGCAGCATAACTAATGAAATGAAATGAAATGCATTTAGAGACGTGAAGATGAGTGGAACTTACAGCTGAAGTCACAAGTGTCAGCAGGATCTGGCGTGTCCTGTATGGAGAAGCTGGAGAGGCTTTTTTCAAGAGAGGCACGGGCCAGACTGGGAAGGAACCTGAAGCAGACATTCACACACTCAATCACTGGTGCACAAATCATACAGCATTAAAAATCACCTTGTCTGTATGGCATAACATGAATAGTGTATCACAACTCAGATGAACACAGAAACAAAGAATTTGTGTGTGTTTGTGTGTGTTTGTGTGGACCTGGAAAGACAAGCTTTATTGACAGCGTGAGCGATGCTCTCCTCAGGGTAGTGAGAGAGACGGCGACAGATCCTCAACAGCTGTCTGGTAGAGAGAGAAGAGGCCAGAGACTGTGCCTGGAGACACACACCATACACAAATACATGACTTAAATCACAGTAAGAGCGCACACACGCACGCACACGCACGCACACACACACGCACACACACGCACACACACAAGCACACACACACTTACTGTGGGGTCGTTTGTCTCACGGAGACTGTGTGCGAGGTGCAATAGTTGCTCTGCTGCTTCTTGTGGAACATTAAGAGTCTAAAAGTGTGAAAAAAAACAAAGAGACTGATGGAGAGATGAAGAATTCACACACACACACACACACACACACACACACACACACACACACACACACACACACACACACACACACACACACACACACAGAGATTTTAAAACCTGCTGACTACACTGACTTGTAATCAGGTGAATGGTGTCTCTGTCATTCGTACGTCTGTTCTCACACTATGTAACTTTGGGCTCCGGGTCGGGAGAAGTACGTAACGCTTTACGCTTTAAGTCACACACCACCAACTATTTCACTGATTTTGGTGAAACTTGATCATATTTCATGGAGAAAATGTTTTCTGGTTTTCCCTCTGATGTCCTCTGGCTGCTCCGCCTCAACATTTACAGAGTTTCCTGATGGACAGTGAAGTAAACTGCTGACAACTGTAGCTGCTGTTAGCTAATGTTAGCTCAGTTTGTTAGCCGGGCTGGCCAGACTGTGAGCTCAGAGCACTGGGGGAGTGTTAGTGTTTGTACCACAGGCGTTTTGGACCATCGGGAAGAAGAAGAGGAGGTTTTCAGGACCGGCGCATGGGGAAATGCTGATGGGGAGTAAAGCTGGTGTCATGTGGCACTGAGGCAACACACAGGCAACAGGCAATGCCGCCTCTATAAATATAGATAATTGCTAAAAGACTGAAGAGGATGTTGATGGAGGAAACTAAGAAGATAAAACAAGAGAGTGAGCAAGAAGAAGCTGCTGGACAAGAGTAAATCTGGGACTGACTTTTAGTGGTTGGTGAGAGCTTGGTGAAATAAAAGGCTGAAAGACAAACGCCGAGCTGGGCTGACTGCTGTTGGACTAGTCAGTAATATTAGCTGGCTGCTATGTCTGCTGTTGTTGCACAATACGTTTTTCAGCTCAGCCTGTCCACAGCATTACATCTACTGTATGTAATACACTGACTATGCATAAGTACCTCGTATAACCTCTTTAAAATACCCAAACCTGAAATCCCTTTAAGGCTCCAAACAACAATAAATCCACTGGTGTCTTGGTGGTTCAGTGGTTAAGATGCATATCATGTAATGATAATGTTTCCCATAACACTCACCCCCTCACTCTCCCTGTGTGTATTGTTTTTTTTATGCTGTCATACTATCAAACCAAAGGCAAAAATAACACAACAAATATGAAAAAATGTAAAAGATCAACACAACAGCCTGAGGATGACCAACAAAACCAAAAATACTACCGAGAAGCTTCACCACATTTGACCAACAACTAACTACATGGAAGGTTTGTGCTCACAACATCCCAGTGAATGGGCAAACAAGATCTGCATTTCGCTTTGTGTGTGTGTGTGTGTATGTGAAGCAAACAAGTTGTTTAACATCACACCTTTATTTGGAAAAACTCCTGTTGCTGAGCTCTACCATTGCATCCTCCAATTTTTAGAATCGGAGTAAGTGCTTGGAGTACGATCCAAATGGAGATGCTTCCCATGTGGACAGCCCCTGTGCTCTTAAAGTCTACACAAAAGCTGGCTCCCTTCCCTCATTTCTTACTATCAATCACACAACAAATGTAACATCACAACAACAAAATCATCTGCAGCTAATTAAAGAAATTAAAGTTATTGATGACATTTCTAAAATAATCAATCATCCGAGTTTCTGTATCAGGTACCTCCTGTAAAATGTACTGTATCCTAGTTCAAATTCTTTTATTTCTACTCAACAAAAATACACTTTTGCTCCCATTTTTCATGAGTTGAAGACACAAAAGGTTTATTTCTCCCAAATTTAGTTCACAAATTTGTTAAAATCCATGTGAGTGAGCACGGTGTATGCCTCACCCTGACAGGTGAGGCATATCCAGATGCTGATAAACTATATGCAGGTTCATTTAATAAAAACAAACAAACAAAAAAAAAACTTTAGCACTAAACTATGGATATTTCACATAGATATATACAACTTTTCCCCAGGGGCAGTGTCATGACCTATTATCATTACTTTTACCTTTTTTACTGCAACTCAACTGGGAGCAAATATATATATATTTGTGTGTGTGTGTTACTGAGAGCTCTGATTTCTGATCATGCCAGTGTAAAGTTGTACACTGTTGTGAAAAAACCCCAAAACAAGACCCCAAAACAAAACCCAATAATGCGTGTGTCTTACCATTCCCTGAATGAGTCCCATCTCCTCTGCTTTGGCCAGTGGGGTGACAGTGTGGTAGAGGAACATAGTGAGCAGCTCTGGGCTCAACCACTGCTGACCTCTGCTGTTGCTGCTGCTTGCACTGGCACCTACAACGGGGGGCTCTGCCAGGGCCAGCACCCTGAATGATGGATGGATGGGCAGGATGGACCTGAAAATGCACATACACACACACACACACCAGACAAGAGTTACACACTAGTAGTGGAGGAGACACACAGCTGAACATCTGTTCAAGTAGATGTAAAGTGCATGAGCACATGTGTTTGTCAAAGCTGTGTGTGTGTGTGTGTGTGTGTGTGTGTGTCTGTCTCATCCAATCTATGTCAGGGACAAGAGCATGACTTTTGACAGCTGGCTGTCTAATCCTCTGATTCAAGAGGACAGCAAAGTCCATTTGTATCACTCCATAAACACCCACACTGCAACGAGATATATTTACCCTAATGTAGGCGGAAGCGGGCACTAAATCATCATGGTAGTCGCCATCATTGTCACTAGACAGTGTGTGAAAAGATACTTCATATATGAAGATATGAAGGCTGTTATTATCAGGCTGTATTCCACTTTCCATCCCAATGCCTTACAAAATAAAAGCTCTGTCTGTCTCTTTCGTTCACATACTCACTTTCTCCCCGTCTTGCTCTCTCGATTTTGTTTCGTAACGTAGTCAGTGTACACACATTCATTCAACATTAATAACATAACCTGATTGGTAAATGGTAACAATTTCACTGCCACTTTGGACACCACGACGTGATACAATTTCTATCTGTTGCTATCGGTAACATGATTATCTATCAGAGAAACAGGGACACGATCGATAACCTTTAATCCACTGCCTAAAGCAAACCTGGACTGCATGTGTCTTATTTTCATTTTGGGATGGGGCAAAAAAGTTTTCAACAGGGTGAAACACTTTCAAAATAAAATGCACAATAAAGGGATATGATTTGTTATTTTCTCTTTTTATATCCAGTTTAGTATTTAAGGATCCTGGTGTAGCAGCATAGATCTGACAAGAACTAGCAAGTTGCTAGGCAACAGAATATGTGGGAGTACATTCTCATGTATGTATATATGTATGTATGGATCTCATGCATACACTGACCAGCCATAACATTATGACCACTGACTGGTGAAGTGAATCACACTGATTATCTCGTTATCATGGCACCTGCCAGTTGGTGGGATATATCAGGCAGCAAGTGAACATTTTGTCCTCAAAGCTGACGTGTTAGAAGCAGAAGAATGGACAAGCATCAGGATTTGAGTGACTTTGACAAGGGTCAAATTGTGATGGCTAGACGACTGGGTCAGAACATCTCCAAACTGCAGCTCTTGAACATGAACTGTTCAGAGGAGACAGTGTGCAGTCTCCTCTGAACAGCTGATGTCGAGATGTGTCTGCTACTTTAACTCTGTTTGAACATTTATGTGGGCTCTAATCTGAGGTGCTGCTGTTAATTGGTGATTTCTGAGGCTGGTGACTGTAATGAAGCAGAGGAATGCCCAGAGTGTGCAAAGCTGTCATCAAAGCAAAAGGTGGCTACTTTGAAGAATCTGAACTATAAAACACATTCTGCTTTGTTTACACTTTTTTGTTTCCACATAATTCCATATGTCTTATTTCATAGTTTTAAAGTCTTCAGTGTTCATCTACAATTCAGAAAATAATAAAAAAATAAAGAAAAAACACTGAATGTGTCCAAGCTTTAATACATTATGTCTGAGCCACAAAACTGGAAGAAGTGGAAGTGGGTTTATTTCAGCCCAGACACCCCACCACAAACATCCTTCCTGCCAGCTTAGGTGGGTTTTCAAGATGTACACACATAAAACTGCATGCACACACACACACACACACACACACACACACACACACACACACACACACACACACACACACAGGGAACAGTTAAGGTCAAGACCTAGTCACATTTCACACAATTCACATACAACAACTGTTGTTGCCAAGCTGTAAAACTAAATGTAAATGTAACTGTTGTCTCATAAACCACAGTGCAATGTGTTGTGTCCAACAAGCCTTCAAACTGAATGTATTACTGAAACTGTCCTTCCTAGACCAGATTTTCTATTCCCCCCTCACCTCTGCAGACCTGCAGAGCATTCTTTAACTCTGGGCTATTTTCAGTCTTAACACCTGCTAAGACTCCCTCCCTGACAGGAGGCTCAGAATAAGTTAAACAATATGAAATAATGTTTCAGAAGGGAGACAAACATACAATACTCATCCTTTTAATAAATGGTTTTACTCACTCGTCTCTCTCTGTGCCCCTAAATCACAAGACATGGTGACTGTAAGACAGAGAGCCTTTTCTATTGGTTTACCTGCTATACTATTTTCATTGTTGTTAGTCTCTGCCTCCCTTTCCGTTTTATTTCCCTGTTCCCCGTCTCTTTCCCTGCTAATGCTCAATGGAGTAACTGTCTGAAAATCAAGAAACCCGACATAACCTGCAACCCTCTGTGTGCCTGTGTGTGCTGACCTATGTGTCTGTGTGTGTGTACCTCTCTTGCAGTTGCTGGTCACTGAACTGTAGCTGTTCCTTCACTGTCTGGTATCTGTCCCACCTCAGCAGCCTGGTCCCATCATACAGATCCAACTCCCTGTCATGGAGTAACCTAGGACACAAAACACAGTGGAATGGGCTGAGAAGTGTGTGTGTGTGTATGTGTGAGTGTCTGTGTGTTTGTAATTTACAGCACCAGCTCCCAGCAGAGGAGCAGTGAAGAACTACGAAAAGACAACATGGAATACAGAAGATAATACGAGCAATGATATAAACAGATCATTCTAAAAATAACACAGTGGTCAGTCACGGAAACTATATTTTTAGCAGACTGGGGTACCTAGACAGCACAGCCAGCGTTCCCAGGTTGACCCTGTGTATACCGTCCAGAAGCAGCAGCTTGCCCTCAATGGCAGCAGTGACCAGCGGAGACGGCCTCCATGCTGTGTCTCCGTTAGGGAGAGTGTACCTCTGCTGGAGAAGGTCTCTGGCTGTCATGTCCTGGAAGTGAAGTGGGGTGGGTAGTATAAGAGATTAAGAGCAATGTAGGAAGTGGTTCAGTGTGTATGTTTACTATCACATAGTGGAAAGCAGATCAGTCTCTAGACTAGGCCCCTTACTGCAAAAGTTTTGTGCATGTTTGGGACTACCTACTTTTGTGAACAAGTTTTCTCTGTAATGAGCATCATTAAAACAAAGCTGCACTCAAGGCTCACACACAAGCACTTAAATGACATTCTGAAATTGGCTGTGACTCAGGAATTGATGCCTGATATTGTATTGTTTTGATCATAAAGTAAAATACTATATTGTTCACCCTTGGTTTAACAGAGAAGCCAAACACCGGCCGCCTTAGTATTTCCTTCATGCTAGGATGGAGAGGGTGACGTGAGGGTGTCGCAATCAGCAACTACAGGATGCCACAAAATTCTAAACACTGGAAAAAAATAAAATTAAAAAATTAATAATCTGAAACCTTTTCACAGAATACCCAACTCCACTTTGAGAATCATTGCTCTAGATGTTCAGTTTTTCTCCACGTCCCCGCATGAACTGGCCCTGCTGTTAAATTTAATTTATCTGCTTTACAGATAACAGCTAATGGCACATTTCTGTTCAGGGGGAATCATCTGTGAAGCAAGACTGTCATATTCACTATCACGCTACTGCGTCATGATGGAGACGGAGGGCAGAGGAGGGAATACAAGCATAGTTGCACAATTTATTCTGGAACTGCTTCACAGCAACAAGACATATTTATGAAGTTAAACACAGGCTTTGTATCTTCCATTTAGTGCCACCATGAAGTAGAAAGAATTAAGGGAAAATTAGATACCCTGACACCAAGAGCGGGGATGACCCACTAAAGCTAAGAGATATATGGACAGATTTCTTTAGTCACCACTGTAAGGTCAGACAGGCACAGGCTAGGAGGATGTCACGGAGCTCACTTGACATTCATTCTGAAGAGTCATTAATGGGGTGACTGCTGACAGAGTGCCCAGTGTCCTCGGACACAGGGACAAATCACTCCCTCTGCCTCTGTGTTTTTGGTAACCTACCAACATCACGAATGCCTGGATGCCTGTCTGTCTCAGATGTGAGCAGACCTGAACCGGAAAACAGCAGCCGGTTTGATTTGTCAACATGTAGTGCGTCAAGAAAGACGACACGTACACCAACACTATGCAACTGTTGAGAGTAGTCTTTTCCACATCCTGGATTTTCACTTAAAAAGGTAATAAATGATTTCTTCCACGCTGCATTACCATGAGATTACACATTGTGATTACTGTGCCTGCGTACGACCTGAGAAATACTGTTTTACTCTAGGGACCTGTTCTGAGTGTGTCTATAAAAGCTAGCAGGTCCCTGGAGTGAATTTCTCTCCAGTGACCTGCCTGGTCCCCTGGTTGTGTAAATGGACCTGCAATGAACGATTTTCCTGTTATCGTGTCTGCTGACATGCACACACGTTTTGATGCTATTCTCTGAATTATGTGTTATATGCCTCTCGCTGAGAACTGCTTCCCGGCTATGCTAGTTAGTTACAATCTGCATCCATCTGCTGCTGACTGAGTTTCTGGCAGTGTTGTCATCATGTATATTAAATAATTAATTGTATATTATGAATGTTATATGTTATAAATAACATTGTTTGTCAGTTTATACGTTTACATTTAGTCATTTAGCTGACTTTCATCCAAAGCGACTTAAAAAAAGGGAAACAATCATGGTACATAGCAACACGTTAGTGCAGCACTAAGTACTACTTACATAGAATCAAGGTCCAGTTGTAGAGGGGGATAGATTTATCATGTCCAGTTGTTGGTAGTGTTGGAGAGGAGGTTCTCTCTGAAGAGCTGGAGGTCTTCAGGTTTTTTTTTTTTTAAAGGTAGAGAGGGACGTGAGAGGAGAAAAGTTTGGATTGCCCTGAGCGTATGGGTGGCAGAGCCAGGCATCGTTCAATGGAGGAGGTAACATATACCTGTATGAGGGCAGAACTGGAGACTACTTTGTAGTCAGCATTAGGGATTTGAATTTAATGTGGGCTGCTACAGGTAGCCAGTGGAGCTCGATTAGCAGCGGGGTAACAATGTGTTCTGGATTTACTGATTATTTCTACGTAAATAGTGTTAGTTACACATGAATAATGAAAATCGGGGCACAATGAGCTAACAAAGGGTATTGTTAGCTCATTGTGCCCCGATTTTCATTATTCATGTGTATGATATTTATTTGTATGTTTAAAGGATATTCTTTCATTAATTAATCAGACATTGGGTAGCTAATTGTCGAGTGTAAGACAGCTTTAGTAATTTAGTAATTATACTCTATATTCATTTGCTCACTAATAAACCCATGGACAAATACACTGTCTGTGTTGTCTTGGTGAAAGAAAAGTGTGGACTGGCTGTTGTAGTACACTGATCATGTGTAGAGGACAGTACACTTTTACCTAATGCAGTACTTTTACCTACAATGGTGGTATTGCTACTTACACAGGTTACATAGGTAAGAGATTTAACTGCTAGGGTGATACAGGGTGGTGATTCCTCCCCCCTTCTTGTGTATTCCTTGATAAATATCTGTCAGTTCTGTGTGTAACATGTTCTGTTATGTTAATATGATATACTTCCCCTCTCGACCCCTGAGGTCAGTTATCCTCACGAAACTCCTACACTGAAATAAATTACATTTTAAAGATTATGAGTGTTCATTATTGCTTGAAAGGGTTTTTATTATTACGTTGTTGTTTTTTTCCATTGAAGGACACAACCAACAAATAATATATTTATATTCCACTCTAGCCTTACATGTCATTTTGTTTCCCAAAAATGGGATCAGAGCTGACGAGATGAATTGCCCGGCAAAGGATTCCGCAATTCCCGCAGCACAAGTCACCTCTGACCTCAGCCAACTAAAAATAGCTGCAGCATGATGCATTAATACATAAGGCTTCAGTACACCCGTTTCCTGCACAATCATCACCGTGCTGACTACATTCCACAGAATTACATAGACACGCAGGGGAGGAGGTTTAACATTCATAGAGAAATATATTGTAGGAGGCCTCCATTGCTCTCCATCTTCAAGTCAGTGCCATTTCTTTAGTAATGGAAGCCAGATGTGGATCTTTTAACCAAACTGCTGTCCTGATTCTACATAAATGAACTCCATTCCACTATCCTCTACATTCTCTGACTTTATTTGTCAGATGTATGCACGTACAAACTCAAGAGCTACAATTAAGATGAATTTGGATCATGTAACGCTTTCTTCTGATGAAGGTCGTCTTCCATGAAACTACCCCTTCTTCACTGTGTCTTCCAATGATTCACTGACATCATAAACATATGTCTGACCAACACATTTCTTACCTCTGTGACATAGGAAGTGAAAAGGGATGATTTGTGTAGTACTGAAATACTTCAGTGTGTCAGTGTGGGTCAAAAGATGGACAGACTGGAATGATTTGGGGGTTCTGACATAAAAAGGAATGCTGTATTTGGTGATTACACACCTCGTGCTCTGTAGTGATTACACTGATGTTTATGCAGATTGGTTCAGACATAATCTTTTTTATTTACCTGGTAGAGCATGACTGGCTCTATGCTGTAGCCCAGCATCTCAGCGAACTCTCTCACAATCACTGACTTGCCACAACCCTAGAAAATAGGCAAAAATTCTTATTACAAAAACAGAGATCACATTGACAGTGTGTGTAAGCTGTAAATAATGTGTCAGGTACCTTGGCTCCTATTAGACATATGTCCTTAGCCATGTGTGATTGCATCATCTCAGCCATTAGCTGGGAGTGGCTTGGTGTACTGATAAAAGTAGGGCTACTGTTGGGTGGCCGGAGACCCTCGGTGCCTACTGGAACCTGAAGTTAGATAGAGACGAGACAGCCAACAGTTTTAATCATTCTAGAAAAGTTGGGGAAAAGCTTCCTTTAAATAAACCATGATTCACAGATACATCAGCATCACTGACACACTGCTGGGTACAAAGTATGATGTATGTTCCAACAACATGGCGTTCATGAGACATACAGCGCTGCATATTAGCAACCAAAAGAATTATTGCCACACAAAGAAAACACAACTTCAAATACTTCAGAAAAGTGAAATTATTTGTTTGGCTGGAAGATCAGCACCACTATTCTTAGAAGTCTGGAATATCTCTGTTCTCCCAAACCCCACACAGTGACTCACTTCACCCAAGAAGAATTAAGGACTGATAAAGAGTTTCCCTTCAAAAGCTCCACACTGCATTAGTCAGGCTACTGATACAGTGTGTCCGTCTGTGTGTGGCCTGCCGTTGTACAATGGACAACTCTGAGAAGTGTATGACTCACTGACTCTGTTTGGTCAGAGACATGTTTTCTAGTTCATAAGTGGTAATGTTCACAGGGACAGTCAGATTATTGGGTCTGATAATATAGAAAAATAAATAATGTAATGTCTAATTGTATGCCCGTCATTTTTTGACTTATTTATCTGTTTTACAAAACCAAAAAAAAAACTCAATGGTACCCTGTGGACTTTTTGACCTTTAATAGTCATGTGTGAGTCCCTGTTTGACGCATATCCACTAATGGTTCTCACAGATGACACAATACATATTCCAGCCAGTGGTCTCACCCGGTTAACTGACTGATCTATAGGTGACAGTAATGTGCCAACAAACACAGCAACACACCAGCAAAGGCAGTGGTGAAGGAGACATATATGGAATAAATAAAATTCATCTTTAAAGGTGGCTTGCAGCAGGAGCAGTGATCAATCCATGATCAGAATAAAGTGCCCCAACAACCCAGTCTACTGGTACCTGAAAGGTGACGTCCTTGTCCACAACCCGTAATGTGACATCTGCATAGCCTTCAAGATCCCTTGTCGTGGACACATTCAAAATGACGCTGGGTGCTGGTTGACGACGACCATCCAAAAGCTCAAATCTCTACGAAAGAGTTCCACAGAATGTGCATTGGCCAAAATGAATGCCTTATATCTTCTGTTCAGACCATAACAAGCACATTTAAGAACATTTTGATTGGTGGTTCACATCTTGACTTACACTGAGTACACCCTCCACAGCCGTTCGCCCATCCTTGCCCAGGAAGCTGTTGTATGGGTAAAGTCTGTGAATAAGCTGCTGGGAGGACAGCATGGGGAAAGCGTTCTGCACCAACACAAAAAAGACAGGTATTGGACACAAGTATCCATGGACCAACAAACTTTTTTTTCTTTTTTAATCCTGGCCTTTTTTAATTTTCTCTGAGGGACACAAAAGAAGATTTAGAGTGCCTGGATTCTCACCAGCACGTGGAGGGCAGGAAGCAGGTTGTCCACAGGGAAGTCAGGAAGGCCAAGGTTGGATGACTCTTGGGAGCACAGTGTAGTGGCTAGTGACAGCAGCTGGGACACTCTGACATGCAGAATATAACAGAATATTACACATCAAGAACTACAACTAACCAACTGCCAACTAAGAACCACTCAAAGACTACACAAGAATACTCACAATTTAGTGTTAACTTTTAATTTACCTTTCTGCAGCAATGTTTGGTCCTGCTGTGTACAGCAGCTCCAACTGGTCCTGAGTGAAAATATTCAGGAGACAGACAAAAGCTTCAGGGCACAAGTTTAAAACCTTCAAAATCTCAGCCAATGACATCACAGCTGTGCTGATATTCAGTAAAACAGCAAAACCTTAAGTGTGACTTTACTTTTATTCAACAGTTCTATACACTCCATTTATTAATTAACAGTAATAAGTGACAACACATGATGATTTAATAAACATATATTTACACAGTTCCACATCTGCTCTAGGACTGCACTGTTGCCAAGCAACACATCAACATTTCCTTAACACTAGCTTGCTAGTTACATTGTGTATATTTATCTGTACTGTCTGTTGACAGTCATTTTTTTCTTGTCTTGATGTCCCAATTAAATCAAACATATTTAATATTATCATTAGCATCAAACAGGAAGCTGCTGAAAAAACCCCATACATAAATAACTTCTACTAAAGACTACTGACTACTAAATACCGTCTCACACACACGTGGCAGACAGTGAACTAACAGTATTTTGTGTGATTTCAGTCAGTTCACCTCATTCCTGCGGTTGTCTCCCAATAAATGAACGCTGGTAATGAACGCTGGTAGTGAGTACAGGATGGGTTATATTGATGCTGAAGTGACAGTCAGACTGTCGACATATGACGTCCCTTATCTTGTGTTTCTCGAGTGATGTGTTTCTATGATCACATAAAGAATTGTTCAAATGTCAGATTTCTTGAAGGGAGTTTGGTGTCATATTTTCCCCAGACAGCGCAGGGAGCTTTAGTTTACTTCAAACTGCTAATATGTTGATTTTTGAACATTTTGTCAACGCTACAGAAACACTAGGTAACTGTTAAGTATGACAAGGTCGTCTAATGTTGACTGCTGTTAGGTATGTGTTTGAGTATTGGTTGTGTATTGATTACTGATGGTTTCTGACAGCAGTTTGTAGTAAATGGTTGCCTCTTGTATGTGTTTTTAACTACTTGAAGACATGTGTTTAATTAAGATAGATGACAACCATTAATGTAACCTCATTGTAACGGTTATTAGAACACCTATTAAGAAGAGTGATACGTGTATTTAAAGTCCAATCAAATCACTTGGCCTGTCATATCATTAAATGTATTAGACACATGGAAATAACAATAACAAGAACCTGTTGTCTCACATGGTTCAAAATAAAGAGCCTTAACATTTATTTACTTCTTTATATATCACAGTTCAGTTCAGCATTAAATGTTCCATTTTCTCTGCATGATCTACAGATGTTGCTGTGAACTTTTTTTTACAGGGACTATGTTTTAGAAAGTAGCTCCAATAAAGTTTGTTTACAGTGTGTTATGTGGATTTTTCAGGGTAATAAAAATAGGATCAGTGGGGAGAACCTTTTGCCAAGTCCTCTTCTCTCCTTATTGAGACATTTTGGTGGTGGGAAAATGTTGATAACTGATCCTGATCATATGTATCTTGATTCCTGGACTGACCTTGAATGGTAGGTAATAGATGTCTCTGGCCTGGAAGCGAGAGCGGAGAGGAGGATCCAATGGGTTGCCCTTGTACTTGGGGACAGGAAGACCAAGAGCGATGACCCGGAAGTCCTCACTTACACGGACAATCTTCCAGCTATCCAGGTCCTCTTTGGTGTGATCCTTCAATGTAACAAAGTATAAAACACTCCAATCATCTTCTACTGTCTATAATTTAGGAAATTTGTGTCATTTTACACATTTTATGTAATGCCGTTTTGATGCATGCTACAGGAATGCAGCCACATTAACAAGTACATACTCTGAATGTCACACAGTATTTATGGCAACAGCGTTTATTCCTCTAAACACAAGAGGAGCACTGTAGGAGTAGTGTGAAAAGTCACTGCTTAAGTGTGAAGATTCAGATAGATATGGCTCCATAAACAACAGCCATAATCACAGAAAAATATTATCTTCTTAAATGTAAACCATTATTATTAACCAGAAAGTTTTGATTGAGGTCTTTAAGGTCTTCAAACCCTGAAAAAGCGTCTGAATCATGTAGGCGAGTGCTCTGACCTGTAGCAGCTTATCGTAGCGTTCAGCTGACATAAGGAAGCGTCCGTCCTCCAGCTGCATCTCTCTGTTCTCCAGCAGGTTGTTAAGGACAGGCAGTACATTTCTCTCCGCCTTCTCTAGCCCTTCTAGGACCAGGACTCGACCTTGTGTCGCTGCCCTTACAGCGCACTGTGGACACACATAAGAAGTCGAGACTAATTAGTAAATTCAATCAATACTCCAGAAATAATGCAGGGGGAGATGTAGGCATCAGGAAATGGCTAATTTTACATCTAAACATTGCCCATCAGTTCAACCTCAGGTCAAAACTGCTGCTCCATTGTCCTGCATGACATCTGACCCTGTGTAAATGTTAACGGTGCTAAAAGCATTTATACAAAGACTGTGCATCAGTTCTTACTGCCCATGCTCTAATGACAATATGAGCTTGCCATAAAGCCTTTCCTGAGGATGTCCTCAGTTTATTGTGTTCAGAACGTCCTCCAAACCAAGCTTCAAAACAGTCTCAGCTGTTTTAGGAAGGCCTATTTTCTACCACCAAATGTGGGATTTAAAAAAAAAAAAAAAAAACGTAGTTCTGCTTGGTTTAGTTTATACTGCGTGTGTGTGTGTGTAGACGCACATGTCCGCATCAAAAAGCACATCTGACGTCAAAAGGCAGGAAACTTTAGCTGTCTGGGTGCACCGCAGAGCAAGTGGCCATATAATTAGGTTAACATGTAAATACGTGGCAGGTTGTGTGGGAAGCGGAGCCATAAAACTATAGTGAGGACCAGATGCTCTATATTTAACTCCTGATCCATTTTCGGCACAAACGCTGTAATCAGATAATTGTTAGAAATGTAAGTGACGCAGGATGGCAAGAGACGGGGAAGCACACAGCAGCCTTGTTTTCTGTCTGACACTACCATCCCAGCAGATCCTGAGAAGCTTTTAGCAAACATTAGCCTTACGAGTGTTAAAGAGACTCAAAACAAATAGAATATTGAAAGGATGAGGAGTGAATATAAAGAGTCATGGGCCCAGTGTGATAGATAAAAGCCTTTTTCCATATTATCTCCCACACTGTGTTCCCTCTGAGCACTAGGCAAAATGCAACGGAACAACTTTTATTTGGACTGGGATTGTTTGCAGGTTAGACCCAAATTTGTAAGTGATCAGAGGACCATGTGAACTGATTCACAAACCACGTAAATCTATATTACTATATGCATTTCTGAAAAGATACAAAGCACGATTTATTCCAATAGATGAATTCACTGAATAATAATCAAAGCGGCATACTTGACTATCAACCACATATACAATCTAAGCTTTTACTGTCTTCATGCCTGTTGTCTACAGTTGTCTGTCCACGACCACTTCAGATTACATTCAAGTACAATGTCACCATTAGTTTTGGGTCTGCTGCCGTAATATATCTCTGATGTTTAAGAATAGTTCTGTTCCATTTGCGTGGCCCAAATACCTGGTTATAGGTTTCTAAATTTACAACAAACAGACCTTCATGTTCATCTTTTTATCTCCATGCACATGTGCAGTTTTGTATAAATTCAGCATGAACCGAGCCTTGCACTTGAACTAAGTATTATTAAAGAAAATAGCATTTATTGTTAAAACATCTCTTTTTTTCCTGCTTTTCCCATTTGTACATGACACTCAAACAGGATTGTTTGGGTGTTTACTTGCTACAATAGACTGACTATTGCCTAGAAAGTGCATCCAATTAATTTATTTCTAAAAATGAATTGCTACAGAGGCTAATTATCGGTTGGCTATACGCAAGTTTTAGTTCAAATTCAGCTCTAGTGGGGGCGGACAAGCTTTTTATTACTGTAATAGAGTCTTATTTGCAGTGTGGGTTTGAGGTAAGCTGCCTTACATAAGAGCCTGCTAACTGGCAAGAGGTGACTAGAGATGTCAAAAATACAACAACCATGCGATTGCATCCATGTGACTTCATCCTTCATATGAACTTGGGAGGGGGGGGTTGGACTTAAAGAAAGAAAAGAAAAAAAAGAGCCTGAGCTTAAAGAGACTGAGAGTGAAGTGGAGGGAGGGGAAGGGACGAAAAGAGTTAGCACAGGGACTGACACGTTAAGTCTGAATATAGGGCTCCAAATCAGCACAGGGCTCTGAGGAATACTTGAATGTTCTAGTTAACACACAAGCACACACCTCCTACGATACCAAACTATTCTCAAAGAGAAAGCTTGCTAATTTGCACCCACACAACTTCAATCCTTCACACAGAATAAGTGTCAGATGCTGTAATGTGTCCATATACTCACTGATAGCACCCACGGGTACATATTAATACACCCAAAAATCAACTACATCTTCCACAAGTTTTATCCAATACACCAACTCATAAATGCACATGCCAACTCACACAGACACATACTCTGCACGCATTTCTTCAGATGCCAAAAAATTCCACGAGATTTGAGAGAGACTAGAAATCAGCTTCTTATTTATTTATCACATTTATCCGTACCATCAACAATGTCCTGTTAGAGTCAAGTCAGTTTTATTTACATAGCCCAATAACTGCTCAGCAAATGACACCCACTGTCATTAGACCCTCAAATATTCATGAGCTGCTTCCATGGAAACAATGGACACCTGTTTTTATTTGGATGAGGAGGTGGGAGACGAATGAGCCTCAGGGAGTTTAAAGGGTTGGCTAGCTCTCCTCGTTGCAGGAAAATGTTTCAACCAGCCTTAGTAGATGCATTAATGTGTGATCAATGGATAAGGAGCAGTGGACAGACAGGAAACAATCAATTATTCAGAGACAGTTAGGACCAGGACATGAATATTTGTCTAAACCAGTCATGCCTGGTTTAGACCCTTCTTTGGAACTAAGGCTGTGTGACTGTCCACTCTTGGGACCTATTTTCCTGACGTAATAAAGCAGAAGGTGATGCAACTTCATAGCGCAACCACTCAAGGGAGTGGTGCAGCAGTGGCACATCTGAAAGAGGCTTGACCACCAGCACAACATTTACCTCGAGAGGAAATACAAATCATTGTCCAGGATGTACACAGAAACAAGGTCAGCTAATTCAGTACTGTGTATGATAACTGATGATGGATGTGTCTTATCACTGCTCCCTAGTGAATTAACTATTGGATTGGTTTCAGTTTGATGAACATGTGAACACTGTTGAGTAAATGATTTTAAGACAGCGCTTGATGATGAGGTCATATCAATTATACAGCTCTCTGGAGTAAGGTATGGTACAAGTAACATCATGAGTCATGACATAAACTACAAACTGTAAAACATATGCTGCTGTAATTTGCTTTTGAAGGTAAAACAAAGGTGTCACAGCATGGAAAACACAGCTGCAGTTAAGATAGACAGACAATGGACCACAAAGGACCCAGCTCAAACCTGACCAAGGACCTTTAAAGGCACCAGGTTTATTGATTTATCATTCAACAACACAGGACTGTACAATGAGATGTAAGCTGGGTCACTTTATGCATTATACTATGACACAAAACAAAATAAACTATTATTCATGGTAGAGTGTGGAGGATGTTGGTCTCACAGCCTGAGGAAAGAAGCCGCTCTGTAGTCTGGTGTTACAGCAGTAGATACTTGTGTATCACTTACCAGAGGGCAGCAGGGTGAGCAGGCTGAGGCTTGAATGGGTATTGTCTTTAAGTATCTATGGGCTCTGTACTGACACCTCACTGACATCACTGGTGCTCAGTAGACTGGTACCAGTGATGTTCTGGGCGGTTTTAATCATGAGCTGCTGAGCCCTCTTGTCCTTGGCTATGCACAAACAATGCTAGCTTGTATTATTTACAGTTGTGATGCTTTCTCTCTCCTTTCCAACTTGTAAGAAACTCATTAGTTGTGAGTTTTCTTGTTCCAGAATACCAGGCTTGTGAGTAAAGACTAAGAGATAACTGTGCTGAGAATAAAACATGAAAAACTTTGCCCTGTTTCCATGGAGTTTATATTTAAACCGTTAATGCTTAATACTTATTTTTTACACAGATGAAGCCATGTGCTAATTAGCTGTGGATAATGACATGACTGAGTAAATGTTAATTATCACAGCTTATCATCATTTGTCACTGTTGGCTCCTCCATGCCCAATGATAGGCTTTAATGATCAGTCTTATGTGGATTTTGTTTTGTTTTTTCTCCATAATTGTTTGTCTGTACCCATGAGAAATTAATGGGGATAAACGGAGAACAGAAAGTTCTCCTTAGAGAAACCAGCCTGGATAATGAGGACCGCTGGTCTCCATGGTTACTTGACTTACAAAGTCAACGGTGTGTGGGGGTGTATGTTTGCATAAAGCTTGATCGATCAGAAAGTGGAAAGGAAAGAACCAGAATGGAACTGTAAGGGAGGAAAACACCGTTATGATGTGAGGTTGTGTGTTAGTGTAACCGAACGCCTTCCGTTTGTGTGCTTCAGAGAGACGCAAAGAGGTTAAGGCACATTCAATCATTGTTCACCCTCGCTGCAAATTCATACCTCATGATGTTTCGGTAGAAAAAAAAGAGTTTAGAGATATGCTGCATGTCCTGATTATTGACAGCTTGCTTTCATATCACAGTTCTTCACCGTTTACAGACATGTAGCCAGAACCTGATTTTTGTTATTTTGTTGTCAAAAAAGTGCAAACCCAATGTCAAGCGAAGCCTAATGTAGGAATTTCTTTCAGTAAAAGCATCCAGTCTGTTGTATTAAGCTGGAAATGAGTTATGAACCTGTGCTGTGGGCTTCTTTTTACTGCTGCTCACATTCATTTGGCTCCAATGGCACTCCATATATGTATCATATAAAACTTCAAATCCTAGTGTGTTTAAGAATAATGTAGCTGTCCGTGTAGGAAACATAACACAAACAGGTAGACAAGGTGATACAGCCTTTCCCAGCATCCATTGAGAGAACGGCAGACTGCGTGCTGGTCTATCACAGGTGCAACACAAATAGACAGACATCCACATTCCCACTCAAAGAACATGTAACAAGTGCACATAATCAGATTCAAGGATTATTGGATGAAAAATGTAATGCCTAGTGTGGCAAATAACTTGTTTTATCTGGTTGTAACTCCAACTAGGGTTCTTGGGATCATTTCAAACCCTGCTTGTTTGACGGTGTATATATCCAGAGAAAGACTATGAGCACAGAGAGGATTTACCTGGTCTATGTAGAAGGCCGTCCCTGAGCGGATCTCCCTCCTCTGTTTCAGGTCTGTCTCTGTAGTGTCCCTGGACAGTGCCACGTACTCTACTTCCCGTTTGGTCAACTCCTGGTTTACATGAAGGGAAAAACTTGTCTTCACGCAGCAGTTCAAGGTTTAGACTTTAGTTGAATAAAAATAAACTAAACTATCTAAATGTAATGAACTAAAACAATAACCAACACATATCAATGGTCCAGTTATGAGAAAATAAGAGTGAGTAGAGCTGTGTCATATCATTCAGGATCATTTTTAATATTATTTTAAAAATTCATATTGTGATAATGGCAATATCTAGACTTGTCATGTAATGACGTCATATCGGTACACACAGCAACAAAAACCAAAAGTAACTATTTTACATTTTAAATCTACGCTTCCAGAAGAAACTGCATATTTCTGAGCTGATGACTGGAATAGTACATATACAGCATGAATTACATTTTAGGTGGAATCTTACATTACAACAAATTTTTGATTTGACGATAAACATTTCAAGAATTTCACAGTGTGTGTTTGTGTGTACTCACGAGGTATTGCATAGCTATGGATCGTCTCAGGGGTCCTGGGGGACCAATGAGAAACACATCCTGACCCAAAAGATCTTTCTGCATAATCCATCGTAGGTGCTGAGCCACTGTGTGGGGTACGGAGTCTGAAACTAGCAAAAGAAAATGTTGTTTTATTTCTCTCATTCACACAGAGATATTTGGTACAGCCATCTCTAAATTCTTACAGACAGAGAGAGAAAATGACATACTGTGTTTGACAGGAACAAGTTCTGGATTCCTGGGTGTTTTCAGTTTGTAAGAGATCTCTCCAATCTTCACTGTGTCACCTGCAAAAATCAAGGTAATCAATACAAGAAGCTCCTTCACAGACAATTCTAATTATAGTGAGGACACTACAGTATGTTTAACTTTTATTGTTGTTAATACCTTTGACAAAGTAACAATATAAAGATGCAGGTGGATAATACATTGCTAGCTGATAAAAAGCCCTCCTTTGCACCTCTCGTGCAAACATCATGTTATAATATAATAATAATAAACTTATAGAACCTTTCAAAACACAGTTACAAAGTGTTTTATAGTAAAGCAGAACACAATAAAACAAACCACAACAAGTTAAAAGCAATAAATCAATAAAAATTAGAACAGAATGTGACATAGAACATACAAACTAAAGGCACTGTTATATAGGTGCATTTTTAAAAGTTGACACAGAGTTTGCAGCTCTGATCTACTCAGACAGGTCATTCCACAGACTTGGAGCCCTGACTGCGACGGCTCTGTCACCTTTGTGTTTAAATCTGGACCATGGAATAACCAGGAATGACACACCTGAGGATCTCAGGGAGTGAGAGGGGATATCGGGCACTAAAAGTTCAGCTAAATCAACTAAACTTGGGCCAAGGTCCAGGTAATAGTGTAAAAAAGCCAAAATATGTATGATGGGATCATAATTCTTATACAAAACTTACTGCTGTTCTAAAGTTTTTGAATTTCTGAAGGACTCTTCTAAACCATGAAGAATAATAACCCTGCTGTGCCTTTTTCTCAGGAGACATGTTGTCATGTCTGAGGAGGAAAAGCACATGTGTAAATAATAATAATAATAATAATAATAATAATAACATGAATAATGGCTGAATTCCATTTAGCTACTTCAGATTCAGGGTACTGGTATAGTGTCTTTCTTTAAATGAAGTAGTGGTGTCAACACAGGTGTTTCCAGTCATACTAAATAAGGTTCTGTTTCATTTATTGGAGCAGGGCATTTCCAGTGAGCTATACACCAACAGCAGCACCCTGACTCTGTTTGACCTGAATGGAACACAACATTAATTAGTAGCATTGTGTTTACCTACTGTTTCATGTCAAACTGGCCGCTGTGGAAACGTGTACTGTTGAAGCTGGCTCGCTGTCAGTGTCACAGTGTCATGGCTCACTGTGTGACACCTTTGTTCATGTTATTAGCAACAGCTGTGATTTTTCTACTGTTACGAGTCAAAATGTCTGCCATGAAAACGGCCATACTGTGTGTGTCACTAAAATACTGTATATTATTCTTGTGTATAAAATGTATGCAGAGTTATGAATTGGTATGAAAAAACATCCACGTCCACGATAATAAAAAAGGATAAAATAATGTCACTTCTGACTGGCTGCCATGTTTGATGGGCGGGACAAGAACTGCATCGCGGGAAATAAGACAACAAACACAGACCTCGTCAGTCTTCGGTTTGTACTCACTAAATACATGTTGAGCTGTGTGAGCAGCTGGTTTTTGTTTGACATGTAAAGAAAAGGAGCAGTGGAAGGCTAAAGAAGCTTGAAACCCCACTTGACATGGCTAATTAACCTTTAACCTAGTTCCAACTCGTGCTCACGTTAAGTGCTAACCTCACACTCGTCCACTGGTTGTGCTCAAACAGCATAAAGAACTAGCAGCCATTACTCAAAGCAGAGCAGAAGAGCTCATGATGTGTCTCTCTATTACCACAGATTATCACAGACACTTGTCACTCCACATTAGCCGTTTCAGATCGACAGCACGTGTAAACGTGCACTCTGTGTGTCAGTAGTGTCATGACTTGGTTCCGACCCGGCCCGTTACCTGAGGCTGTGTTGATGAGTTTGACCTCATGTGTTCTCCACATCCAGCCGTCTCTGCCCAGCACAGCTCCCACAATGTTCCGCATTCTCCTCGCAGCGACGGCCGCTGCTGAGCCGCCACGTAACATCTGAGAATGCATGTTTAGACTATGCTGCTGTCATACAAAACATACTTCAAATAACCAATAAAGTACCAGTGATCGAGTATCAGGTTGTGTCCTGACGGCCTCATTCCATTTCATAAGATCTGTCAGCTCACTTTGAGGGAGTCGGAAGATAACAGAAGCGGGACAAATCGGTCCGGTGCTAAAGTCTTCCGTAGGTGTTTCACTTTTTCGACAAGCGTTCGGATCGTTCCGTTATTTCCAACGTTAATAACATTTTAGTCCGGTGACAGGAGCAGTGTCGAACAAATGTGATGAAAACAAACGGATAAGCCTACCTTCTTTTGAAATGTGATTCATTTAATTCTAACTTATATCTGAGTGGTTTCAAGCCTTCGTTATTACACGTTTCGATCTAATATGAACACATTGTTTAGGTAAGATCATAAGGACACCATGTTTCAGTATATTTTTGTGTGGCATGTATGTGTCTGTTTAAGTAGAGAACAGAACAATCTAACAGAGGTTTTTCACAGTCTCATATAGATCATATGGAGAGGTGTTCATCTTATATATCCACCTTGGGGCTATATTTATATTTCATATGACTCCAGTTATTTGATTTAATTACCGGAGCCCATCAGTACCTCTCAATGTATCCAATTGTGTTTAAAATATAGTCTAAATCTAAAAACAAAAATATTTTATTGATCCAATTATTATTATTTTTAATATCGGTTCATATAGCTCACAGAAAAAACCTAACACTTAGCATCTGCCTCAGTCTATAAAGAAAAAAATAACAGTGTAATAACAGGGTGTAGTTTTTTTAAATTCACAAACCCATCAAAAATATTTTTGTAGTCAGTTTATGTAGAGCACACTTCAGAACAAACATAATAAATGATAAATGATGAATAGCATGTGTTGTGTGCAGAGCAGAGACAGAGCAGACTGACTGATGACCTGATGATAGATCTCAGAACTGTGAAATTAGCAAAGGCGAGAAACCTAAAACGATGACGTCACTTTACACTCACGCATGGAGCTGTTCACGTGCACGCGCGCATGTAACCTACACATAACTCAAACTGGAGTTATGCGCGTGCGACCGCCCCCGGCGGGCCGTGACAGAACCGTGCCGTGCCGCGCGCCTTTCAGCGGGTTTGACATTTATCACGTGGAGCGCTGATAGGCTGATAGGCTCGGCCCTCGACAGAACTCAACTGAGGGAAAGAGCAGGCAGGCAGGCGGGAGGAGAGAGCTGCTTGTTGTGGTGTAGTGAAGGGAGGACGAGGCGAAGTAAACCCCGTCTGTTCAGTGCGCATATGAGCGGTGTAAGGGCAGCGAGGCAGACTGTGAATCCCTCCACCTTCCCCTGATTTCGTTTCTTTTCTCCCCGGAGCGGACGCAGAGGTCTGGGACTATGGAGGATGTCTACCATTACACCCGCAGCCCTGCCTGGGAGGAACTGGTTAGTACAATTCAAAACTGGAGACTTTTTTTTCCCTGTCATTTCACTGCGATCCTGTTCAGTTCCAAACACACAGAAACAATCAGACTCTGCAGCAGTGCACTCATGTGTTAAGCGGTCTGACAGGTTTGCTCCGACCTTGTCTCACACTTTGGGGGTGTTTCATCCTCTGTGCTCGTACGGCGTGTTTTCTTTCTGTTGCCGTGATTTGTGTCGTGGACTGTCGTTTGAATTCCACAGTAGGATGTGTTGATGTCTTTAGAAGTGTTAGTTCTGTTCAAAACAAAGCAATTTCTGATGACTACATATAGACGGCTCTGAGTTGATTTGGACTCTTTGGGTTCCATGGACTTATTCTCAGATCAAAGAGTGGGAGAGCTTCTGCTCCCTGAACCGAGGACACATTTTAAGGTTCCAGATATTGTAGAGCAGCCTGCCCTTTTCCATGTGGAATCCAAACCCACTGCATGGAGATGAGTTTAATAACTCTGTCATGTCAGATGAATTCAGTCATTCAGTTACAGTTCGACACTTTTTAGATTTTGGTGAAACAAATTCAAAGACCAGCGTCTATATGAATACACATCTCCTATAGGCCTATCATTACACACGAACACAATATAACAGTTAGGAAATATGATCACAATGTTTATTAATTAATGAATGAATTAATTCATATTTGATTATAGCATCATGATCACTCCCCTGAGAGCAGCTTTTTATTGACTCATACCGCCTACTTACAGTTGTTGAGTTCACATGAGAAAAAAAAGAGAGTAATTAAATTACATTTGATTTATGTGGCTCTGCTCGGATCCTGTGTTTGTGTAAAAACAGCCGCTAGGGTCTGCCATGCCGCGGACATGTCCACCGTTTTATGGAGTGGATGAGGCGGTCTGTAGGCTCAGTCTGGACTGGCCGCGCAGGCTGGAGCCATAACCATCACCCGAGCAGGGGACTGGGGCGGGAGGGGGGTTTATATGCTGTGGAGCCCATCCCCACTGTGCCGCGACATGCTACATCCCCTATGCGTGTTTACCAGCCCACACACACTCCAGAACACAGCCGTCTTTATCATAGAGGCAGAGAGAGATGACAGCGAGGAGAGACGCTTCCCAGCCGCTCAACAGCTCTCGCCTCCAGGAGAGGAAGGGAGCGGCGGACCGGGCAAAGGCTAACCTCGATTGGTTTTGTCCCTCCCCCCGACAGGAGCCGGAGAAAGGGCCGGCGTCCACGACGGGGATCCATGCCCATGTGGTGGGGGCTGTCGCCGTCTCCGGTGCCGCGGACGAGTCCTCTGACAGCGAAGCAGAACAGGAAGGCCCACAGAAACTGATCCGGAAAGTGTCCACCTCAGGACAGATCAGGAGCAAGGTAAGACATGTCTGTATGTTCGTCTTTCTCTCACTTGTTGGAGGTGGATGTTTGAATTTGGAGCGCTGAGTGTTTGTGACTTGCAGTCTGACCTACCTGATGCTGTACATCAGTGGACGTCAGTATGTTGTGGGGTTACCTGTAGGTACCAACGAGGCACACTGCCCTCAGTAATGCTCTGTACTGCTCTGCCATGTAGGATTAGCAGGACTGTAGGTCTCTAGTCCAGCACTTTATCTTTTTTATGTTCCAGATGTTGCTTGAAATGATACATTTTCTGCACAAGAAGAAATATCACAAAAACTTAAAAACTCAAACCTGTTGCTCTGTGATCCTAGTAAGTTTACAGAGTAGGACAGTCTCACTAAAAGTACAGCTCATTTGATATAATTCATTTATTAACCTACCTGTGACAGACTGATTAGTTCTTTTTTTTTATTCAGTCATTCCTGCAAAGCACAAGATTATCATGACCTCCATTTCATTCTTCCCACAATAAACCAAATACTACTTCTGAGTTCAGAAAATGCATGAATATATCTTCCTCTCCTCTCCTCATGTAACTGAACTGTAATGTCCGGATGTAAAGTATATGTGAGTGAGATTTAAATCAGCTTTAATAATTCATATAGTTTCAGAAATAAAAACGCCCTGCTGCATCCCTGCGTTTGACGTGCAGCGCTAAGTAAGAGGATGCTGTGCTAATTCTTACCTCTGACACCTAAGCTTTCTTGGCCCACTTATCTTTTACACTGTAAATGAGTGCCGTCCTGCATTTAATTATTGACTGCTCTGCTCCACCCCACCCTACATTATTCAGCATGGGGGTATATTTAGAGACTCTGGGCTGAGGAACGTCTGGCCATACCTTTCTTATGCAAATTCCCCCCACCAGTGAGTGTAGTGCTACCTAGAGGATATGTTGCATGTCTGCATCTAACATCAGTTACTTATTTTTGAATAAATGTATCAACAGAAAAAAAAAAAAAGACAAAAGCCCATAAGAGCTTTTTAACTGCAATATAAAAAATGATGGATTACCACATTGATTTTCTGTCCTTTGACAGCATTATTATGTTGCACTCAGTTCAGAGCTGGTGTAAAGGCTGATTTATGATACAGTATGAGTGTAAACACAGATCCAGCCGATGACTGTCCCTCATCAGCTGATGTTTGTTGAAATATCCTGAAGGGCTGTTTATAGTAAGTTGATTTTTCCATGCACGCAGTGATTCTTTACTCACCTGTCACCTCTGAAGTTACGGTGCAGGGTTTAAAAGTGGATGAAAGTCCTGCCGGCATGAGTCATGATAATGTAAACTCTGACTGCAGTAATGTACGTATACTGAGGGGATGCTGATTGCATCGGCTGGCAGAGAGCCCAGATAATCTGTTCTGCCCAACTATATACAGCATTCTTCATGTCACACTAGAATTAGTTCATACTGCTATCACAATGGTGTAAAGTACTTGGACTGTAATTGTATCAGTGTGCTTAGCATGTTGACATTGTGCTAACGAAGGTCTCAGAGTTGTTGTCATGTGGGTCAGTGGGTTTTTTTCTGTGCGTGTGTGTGTGTGTGTATGTGTGTGTATGCTGCAAGTTACTAATGGATCACGCAGGCACTGACTCACTGAGTGTTGTTCCACTGGGTTGTTTGTTCAGCTCTGGACAGTGTGTGTGTGTGTGTGTGTGTGTGTGTGTGTGTGTGTGCGTTGTGTGTGTGTGTGTGTATGTATGCTTGCCCATCACATTGTCTGTGTCCATCCCCCTGGGTCCACTATCTCTCTGGTTCTTTGGTTGCCACAGACAACCACGTCTTTCGTCCCTCATTGGCCGACTCCATGGCAATGCTGTGTGTAAAACAGCTGGTTTGGTTGAAGGGGCATGTATGTCACAATAGGTCTCATCTACTATCTCAGATATGCCTTCTCTGTGTGTTTTTGGTTTGAAATTCCCAAAAATGTCAAGGAAATCAAAGCAGACAAGAAGTGAGTGAGGAAGGCCCAGCGAGTTTGCAGAAATGTCTTAACTTAACAATTCATTTAACACGGAATGGAAGCTTTAACAGGCCTTTAGCAGAAGACATGAAATAAAGAGAAAGAGAGAAGAACTGGACTAAATGAATTTTATGGACCATGATCATTAAACATTTCAGAAAATTATTGAAGCATCTTTTTTTTTTTAAATTTTGACACTCTGTCATGTAATAAAATGGATATTGATCACAGTGGAAGTCTAGTGAACTGTAACTGTGTCTCTGCCTCTGCAGCTGAAATCATTCTGACCATCTGTAGCTAACTTCTCTGTTTGTCTGCCTGATATCAACTATTGTTGATAGCCACTTATGACCTCATCATGGCAAATCAAGATATTGGCAGCCATGAATAGTTGTTGTTGTTGAACGGCTGGCTGAAGCAGAGATTAGATATCGGGTATCATTTATGTTCTGAGATCTCTCCTGTCAGACAGAAAGAAATGGGCTTGGACCGCACAGAGAGGGAATATGATACTCCATCATATGGCCATCAAACACTGTCATTCTTCTCTTCCTTTCTCATGTGGTAATTGATATTGTTGTAAATGCATTTCAGCCATTAAACTAGTTAATTGCAGTAAACATGTGGTAGAATCAGATTACGTATTGCTTAAATACACTCCTGATCAAAATCTTAAGACCGGGAGAAAAATTACTTATATTTGCATTTCGAGCTGGTGGAACTTAACCAGGTTGTAAATAGAGCTTCAAAATGCAAAAAGAAGGAACAGGAGCAAGAGACAGCAAAATAGAATCAGCAGTTTATTGAAAACTGCATTTAAACTCAAACAGGCTGTTTATCAGCTGATCAAAAGTTTAAGACCACAGCCTTAAAAAGTCAAAATCTGTGCAAAAATCTGGCTTTCATGTCATTTTCTATCAGGCATTCACGCTGTCATAACCCCCTGATGGCAAAGGCAAAAAGATTTTCTGTCTTTGAATGTGGAAGGATTGTTGAGCTGCACAAGCAAGGCCTCTTGCAACGCACCATCCCTGCCAAGCTTGGACGCAGTAAGGCAGTCATTTTAAATTTCTTTAAAGATCCTGAGAGTTATGGGAGGGTTATGGGACAAAAAAAGTCAAGTAGTAGACCCAAAAAAAAATTCACCTGCACTGAGCTGGAGGATCTGACGGGCTGTCTGTGAAGACACAGGCTGATTCTTGACCCAAACTAAGACCCTCACGGTACTGTGCTTTTTGACTGTAGCCCAATCACCATAAGACGGCATCTGCAACAGAAGGGCTTAAAGAACAAAAAATGTCTTTAAAGGCCACGTCTCCTCCCACACCACAAACTTGCCTATTTGCACTTTGCAAGGGAGCACCAAACATGGGACATTAGAAGGTGGAAGAAAGTTTTATTCTCTGACGAGAAAAAATTTATCTGGATGGTCCTGATGGCTTCCAACGTTAGTGGCATGACAAGGAGATCCCACTGGAGATGTTTTCTACGCGGCACAGTGGAGGAGGCTCCATCATGATCTGGCGTGCTTTTTCCTTCAATGTAAAAATGGACCTTCAGGTTGTGCAGGGGCATCAAAATGCGGCTGGCTCTGTGGAGATGTTGCAGCAGGGACCCCTCTTGACTGAGAACCCTCGTCTGTGCAGTGATGACTGGGTCTTTCAACAGGACAACGCTTCAGTTCACAACACCCGCCTGACAAAGGACTTCTTCCAGGGTTAGGGTTGGGCTCTTTTGGACCATCCTGCATGTCCCCCTGATCTAAATCCCACTGAGGATGTTTGGTGATGGATGGCAAGGGAAGTTTACAAAAATGGACGTCAGTTCCAGACCATGGATGCCCTTCTTGAAGCCATCTTCACCACATGGGGCAATGTTCTCACCAACCTTCTGGAAAAACTCACATCAAGCATGCCTAAATTAATTTTTGAAATGATAAACAAGAATGGTGGGGCTACTGAGTGCTACTGAGTACTACTGAGCACTAGTGAGTCCATTTTTGACCCTTTTAAAACTATTTTGGGTTATTTTGGGCTGTGGTCTTAAACTTTTGATCAGCTGATAAAAAGTCTGTTTTAGTTTAAATTCAGTTTTCAATAAACTGCTGATTCTATTTTGTTGTCTCTCGCTCCTGTTTCTTCTTTTCGCATTTTGAAGCTCTACTTACAACCTGGATAAGTTCCACCAGCGCGAAATGTGAATATTAGTAATTTTTCCCTCGGTCTTAAGATTTTGATCAGGAGTGTATATGAGGTTGAATAACAATCTTTTCATAGACTCCTCTCTCCTGTCATCTCCACTCTCAGCCCCCTCTATGTCTTTTCAGGGTGTGCTGTTGCAGCTGAAGAGAGCTTATAAACTTGTGACTAATGCTTAGCTGTGTGATTGAAAACAGAGCTAACGGCACGCTGGAGCCTGCTGCCGCCGCTGCTGCTGCACAGCGGACTGGAAAAGTTCTGCAAGCCTGACACAGAACAATCCAGATCAGACAGATCAGTTAAATGGGGTTTGGGATGAGGCATTGTGGAGAATATTCATCTTCAGTCCATGTTGATTTAATGGTGACTCAAGCTATGGACTAAGCTATGGTTGCTGGGTATTATTTGTTAGTGTTTTTTTTAGATAAATGATCTATTTTTCTGTTTCTTTCTGGTAATTTACTTCTTTGATCATATTTACTCATAAAAGTCAGTCAAATAGAGAAACATGTACCCTTAGCCTTCCTCAAAATGTTGTGGTTTTTGCCCACTCAGATCTTTTGTACTTCCTATTGAGAAAGCGTAGACAAACACTTGTTCCTTTTTGTACTGAAACTATTTTTAAACAGGAAATTTGCCACACATTTCAATTTAAGTGATATGACAATGGAGCGGCGCAGTAGTGCAGTGGTTAGCACTGTGGCCTCACAGCAAGAAGGTTCTGACTTCAAACCTGTGTGGAGTTTCACATTCCCCGTGCCTGCATGGTTTCTCCGGCACTCTGGCTTCCTCTCGCAGTCCAAAGACATGCAAGTCTTAATTGGCTGTGAATTTAATTTTTTTAATTTTTGTTTTCAATTCAGTTTCTGCTGTGTGTTTGTTTTTAGTTAATACTATTTGAAAATGTTTAGTTCTTTTTAGTTCCAGTAATAGTCAAATTGTTTTTTAATATTTTTAATTTTTACATGTGGGGTGTATGGAGCAGAATCGGTAATACAATGCCAACACAACACTGTGTGAGTCATGTAGACATCCTTGACTCAGTAAACAGATCCATCAATGCTTCCTCACGTTTGTTGAGACAAATTTGACCAAATTGACATTTCCTGTATATTTTTATTTTACTTTTTTTATCTTTCATTTGTTTCTAGTTTTTATTTTTATTCCAGTTAAATGAAATGTTTTTTCACACCTAGTTGTAGTTAACTGTAATAACCATGCCTGTGTGTCAGCCCTATGATTGACGGGCAACTTGTCCAGGGTGTACCCACCCCGTCATCGTCATCAGGGATCATCTCCAGCCCCTCCAGATGACCTGATGGGTTGACTGGAACGCAATGCTGTAGATGAGGGAATGTGTACCTCTAAATGTGTTGCAGTTACAGTTGTCATTTGTTTCATATTGTGCAGAAATAAGCATGTATGAGTATGAATCATAATATGTATCATAATCCAGTGTAGCACTGAAACAATATACAATTGAATCCTTTTCTGTCCAAAGCTGAGGTAATTGAGGTAAATGTGTGCAAATTATTGCCCTCGACAATATCACTTAACCTCCCCCGTACCCATTTGACACATGTAGAACTACTTGTATATGTAGCCCAGTTGCACAGGAGATCACAAACAGGGGGAATTACCCCTTCCCAACCACAGGATTGTAATTTTCCCATCACTGTGGTGAAAATTTAGCAGTTGGAGGAGGAAGGGTACAGAGATACAATTACACCAACAGTTACAGGAGATGGTGGAGGTGCGGGGGAACCAGGGAAGAAATGGAGAGAGATGTTGAGAGATTCAGCAAGAGTATCTGAAAGACTTGATTGTTCTGCCTCCACGGGCACTGAGGTCTTTCTCAGGAATGAACAATGAGTCTGTAATGGAGGGATAACAAAGTCTAACTGCCTGGAATGATTCCAAAGACATTGGGCTTCTCTCAGCAGCCAGTTACCATTCACTAAAACTAAGGACAGACAAGTCAGCAGTCGTCTACATGGACTGGCCAATTACAGTTGCAGCAGTTTAGTCTTATCAGTCATGAGGTGAAACTGCCAGACAGGAAAGAGATATGTTTCTCTTTTTTATCAAGACCATGCTTCTGTATTTAAAAAAAATTGTAATATTGGCATTGGTCAGAGATAGGGTCTTTCTTTCTCTGAGGACTAACTGACACAAGTCTTATATTTAGGATCCAGAGTTTCTTGAGGAATAGACATTTTGGGGAAATATGCTTATTTGCTGTCTGTACTTATATTCTCATATCTGCTGAGCATAAAGACTGGTAGCAGGGTGAAACAGCTAGCCTGCCCAAAGGTAAGAATATCCGTCTACCAGCCTATCTCTTTGTTTAATTCATACAGCGATTTGTTGCCGTGTCTGCTGGCTGCCTGGTAACCTCATGGCGACCACAAGACTCCAGTAAGTCACTGCCTCTACCCAAGAAATGGTCCCCGGCAAACATCTTCAAAAAACATCCGCAACCAGAGTACAGATTTTATAGCTAGAAAGCATTTGACAGATCATTTCATACAGAAGAAGTGCCAGTTTAAGCAGCATCATCATAATGGCAATAATCATTAGTTGCAGCCCTCTTCATGTTCACAGTTCACAAAATGATTTTGTTGTTAACAGTGGTGCAATTTCAACCATGATCATTAGAGCCTAAGAATGATGATGACATGAAGGAGGTAAGGAACAATATTAAGGACAAAATTAGCAGCCCTGTACCTCTCTGAGGCTTATCATTTTAAGAAGCCGTAACCATTGCACTTCAAACAATTACGCTAACCAGAAAAGGAGGTGGAAAGTCGAACATTTTTATCAGATTAATTGGATAGAAACCACAGTGAGGCCCAGAAGGGATTGGTAATTGGTTTAGGACCCAGTGCTGTGGAGCTGTAAGGTAAGAGAGAGAGAGGCTATACCATTAGTATAATGAAGTCTATGATTGACTCTAGTTATCCCTAGCTTAAGTTCATAGATGGTCAGGTCCTGCATGAACTAGGATTGTGAGTAAGCTGTTTGACTGACTGCTTGTCTGGGCATCGTCAAGACAGGACGTAGGTCTGCTCTACTCTCTTCATTTAGCCTCTCAGGGAACTCCTGCTCTGCTCTTATCCACCAACCACAGCTGCTGGACTCATTTGAACTGCCTATGCCTTTGTCCATTGTATAAGCGTGTGTGTGTGTGTGTGTGTGTGTGTGTGTGTGTGTGTGTGTGTGTGTGTGTGTGTGTGTGTCACTATGTCAGTGGCCAGGCAGAGTGTGGGTGTAAGGTACATGGTGCTCAGGTTACTCATTTCGCTCTGGCAAAGGACTCACTCTCTGTCTCACAATTTAGCAGAAGAGAGGAGCGATGCACAGAGGCGAGCTCAAGGACTATTTATAGATCACTTCTGGCCTACTTGGCAACAGGAAGGAGATGAAGACAAGGAAAGGAACTATGGAGGCCAAGGAGGGACAAAATAGAAAAATGAACATCCAACTAGAGCAAAGTCACTTCTGCTGCTCTGGCTGGGCAGACAAGATTCAAAGTTCCACTTTGTGACTTTTTACTTAGCACCCAGACTAAACCAAGACTAAAACAAGACTAAACCAAGACTAAACCTCTGGCTATTAACAGTTTGCTGCCTATGCAGTCATTCCAAACAAGGTTGTAAGGAGGTTTGCCGAAGTGAAAGACACTATACTGTAGTTGTCACATTGTGATTCAAATATATATTGAGTGTACATGGTAGTGTCAATACAAGTACAGCGTATACTCTGCTGTGTAATGACTGAACTGCCGGCTTAGAGTACACAGCACAGTTACCCACTCTGTGTGTTTGTCTCAATCAGTCATGAGGTGTTCATTAAGCTTCGCAGTCATCACTGCGCCCCCACCCCCCACCCCTCTCTCCTGTGTGCTTCCGGTTGGATTATGTCACAGTAGCCGATCGCACGGCCTACAACATGTGTATATGTTTGCTTGAATGTGCGCATGGAGTGGCACTGCAAAGAAGAGCCATTAACAACTCTAACTCTGGCTTGTGAAAAGAACCCTGAATGCACTTCTTCACCTCCTCCACTATTCTCCAGTAGTCCAACACGTCTAAATGAGGAGATGACTTCATCTGCTATGCTGCTGTATTTCAGTCCCATTCTGATTGTAGTCAGGGGGGAGGTGGGGGGGCAGCAAAGTCCTTATAGGGTAGTCAGCATTGAGGTTCTTCACCTTAATCCACCGCAGGAATTTGTTCTTCAGGCCATACCTACGGAAAGGGAAGCATGGAATTAACGTAGGTAAACAGCTGCATCAGAGAATTTGCAGTGTGACTTCCTGTTGTGTTTTTTTTTCCTTCCATTTACGGGAAGATTTTTGTTGATACAGGCCTAATTTTGAATTGTAGTTAATGAGTACGTACAAATCTTCTAAAGGACCTTCTACTACTTCTCCACCACTTCTTTTTATATTTTCAGTAGTACTGCTCGCACTCAGGAACATCTCTCAAGTAATCTTGGCTGAGTTGCATTTGAAAATTGGGGCCATAGAATTTGTGTGGAATGGTGTGGAAGGGTCTAGTAAAAATTAAAAACCAGCTATTCTCTTATGTCTAGAAGCTTGGAAATAAAAGACAGGAGAACTAAAGAATATTTGTAACAGGGGGTGCATAAAAAGGGGAAAACTGACATTAAAAAAGGTAGGTCTGGTTAAGGGTAAAGGGATACAAAGATGACAAAAGAAATGATGAAAAAGACCATAATAAAATAAAATAAAAGATTACGAGATGAAAGGATAAAAATATCGAAAAAAAAAAATAGACAACATCACAAAAAGGCAAGTCTGTAAAAAAAGAGTTCACTGATTCAGTGAATTATTTGTCTATAAAATGTCCATTGCTATTCCCCTGAGTCAAAGGTGGCGTCTTCTTCTTGTTCTATCCAACCAACATCCTAAAAACTAAAGATATTGACTTTACCGTCACATTTTAAACCATGGAGACAGAGAATATTTGGAATTTTTGCTTCATACATGACTGAAACAATTATTCATTTCTTAAAGTAATTGTTGGTAACTTTCTTTCTTGATTTCACTTGTAATGAAAACTGTTTGCGGTGTGTTATGTGACAAGGAGTGTTAATCTTTGTGAATGGAGTTTTTCAGTAGGTACCTTTATTGTGTAGGGGTGGAGAGACAGAAATCTTGACAAAGATAACTCTGCAGGTCTTATGACCTTAAAACCAAAAGAGAAAATCTCTTTTTCTGCTTTTGGTGAAGCAGTAAAAGTAGCACGATTACTAACCAGTATGGGTCCGTATATGCTTTCTTCATCCACTGTGACATGCCAGTGTGTGTGTGGGTGTGTGTGTATGGTGGAGCCTGTATTCTACAGCAGTGTTTTCTGTGTTTAAGTTGACACAGCTGGTGGGCAGGATGTCAGCTTCAGGCCTCTGTCTCTGTTTGTAATTCTCCCCTTAGAGAGCAGCCTTCCTTTGCTATAAATAGCCTCTGCATATGTGTGTGTGTGTGTGTGTGTGTGTGTGTGTGTGTGTGTGTGTGTGTGTGTGTGTGTGTTTGTGCGCGCGCACGCCCCACCTCTCCTCTGTGTGCCCAGAGAGAATGATGTTCTTCCACACAGCATTTCCATCTGTGTGTGTTTGTGTGTGTTTTCTCCATGTCCACTGTTCCATGTCTCACTGTATTTACTCGGTATGCCCAGTGTGTGTTTGTGTGTGTGTTAATGGGCACAAGATGATGGTCATAATGATGATGAGTGTGCAATGGTTTCATTTTATGTGACACACACACACACATAGTGGCTTTATAGGAGGCAGGGAGAGCTGATTTCTTTCTGTGTCTTGCTGTCCTTCCATCACTCTTAGGTTTCTGTTCCCTCTCAGCCTTATCATCACTGTCTCTCATCCTATGGTTTACTGCGTTTTTCTTCTCCTCCTCTGCCTTGCTTTTTGTCAAACTATGCGTGGTGAAAGACATATTTGTGTTTAGTGGAGTTCCTCTCAGTTCAACAGATGGCCGAGGCAGCAGAAGCAGTCAATGGGATGTCGTCCTTACCCTTTTTTTCTCTTTCTCTTTCTTTCTTTCTTTCTTTCTTTCTTTCTTTTCTTTTTTTCTTTCTTTCTACCCCTCTAGGTCCGCCGTTCTTTCTTCCTCTGGCCCAGAGGAAGGGGTTGAGTGAGAGTGATGTGTGTTTATAGCTCTTCAGAGAAACGAGGGGTGGTGTGTGTGTAATGGGTTTCCTTTCTTCTCCACTTCTTGGCCTATTCCTCGTCTCTCATGCATAAAATTGGTGCTCAGATTCACACATACACACACATAAACAGTACACACTTTTTTATCTTGACAGTTTCCTGTAGATAAATACAAGAGGGTGTTCTGTGTCTGAGAGCGAGATGCAGGGTGTGTGAAGCTTTGTGTTACTTTCTGATGGAACCTTTCACTGATCTGAGGAGCCATATAACAGCCTTTTATTTTCATTTTGTCTTTTCTCCCTCCAGACGAGTATAAAGGAGGGCTTGTTGCTGAAACAGACCAGCTCGTTCCAGAGGTGGAAAAAGCGCTACTTCAAACTGAGAGGTCGAACTCTCTACTACGCCAAAGATGCCAAGGTAAGCTTACCTGGTGTATCCCCATGCTACACACGATGTTGTGTCTGTGAACTGACTTAGTTTAGATGGAAAATCTCAAGCTGTGTTTATCTTCAGCGTCTGTCCTCTAATCCTACAAATGTCTTTCTTTAGTGTATGAAGTCAAAAGCTTTTTTGTTCAGCAGACTAAACAGTCTTTTGGAATATTTCTACATTTTGGTAAATAGGATGAGACTGATTCCACTCTCATGTCTGTATGGTAAATATTTAGCCCGAGCCAGCAGCTGGTTAGCATAGCTTAGCATAAAGACTGGTGAAATCCACTCCCTATGTCTCGCCCCTACCAGGGTAGCGGAAACCTTCTCTTATCATGTTGCCTCGGTTGCCCAGTTGTGCCACTTGACACTTCACAACATAAGAAAAATCAAGCCTTACCTGTCTCAACATGCTGTCAAACTCCTGATACAGGCCGTTTTGATCTCACGACTAGATTACTGTAATGCCTTCCTGACAGGCTCCCTGGCACTGTCAACAAATAGACATGCTAAATCTATCCCCCTCTGTCATTTGAGTCTATGTGAGTAGTACCTTCATTGTTTCCTTCTCTGTAAATCGCTTTGGATAAAAGCATCAGCTAAATGACTAAATGTAATGTATTTTAATGTTCCAGCGCCTCTAACGCTCTCTAACTAACCATAATATCTTGTTTGTCTAATCTGTACAGACACTGAAGTGTTACAAACACCAATTCACTTTTTTACAGGCGTTACGTGGCAGACTATCTGTTGGCCAGGACCAGTAACTTCCTGGGGCCTCTGCTGGTTGCCTAGTAACTGGTCCCAGCCTGGTGATATTATGTGTTACTGTAATTAGTGAGCTTTAGAGGGGCTGATAGGCATATTTTGTTACCTTTGGACAGAGTCCGGCTAGCTGTTTCCCCGTGTTGCCAGTATTTATGCTAAGCTAAGCAAAGCTAAACTAATCCACTGCTGCCAGCTTTTATATTTGATATAATCCATGTACTGCACAGCACCTCACACGTTACTGCATGTTACTGTCTGATACTGATCTGGATCAAATTTCTTTCTGGTTCTTAATCACTTATTATTGATTTTTATTTGAAGTACATTTTTGTTTTGAACTTTTGAACTCTTTACTGTTGTTGACATCTCTCTCCCCTTTGCTTCTAACCTAACCTCCCTGGTCTGGACCATGTGTGTGTGTGCCTGTGTGTATGTACGCGCACTAGTCCGGCAGTGCCCTGGCACGCTGGCAGGAGCGGGCGCTGCGCAGAGTGTCCAGGAGTCGCGTGTGCTGGCGAGTTCTGTCCGTGTGCTGGACGGGCGCACGACGCTCCCCTCCACCCCTGGGTGCCAGCGGATCTGAGGAAGGCCTAGTGAGAATTCGGGTCAGCACAGCACAGCCAGGGGCCAGAGGCCAGACCACCAACAGCCTAACCATTCCCTAATTATCCACTCACTTATACATTATAGTGCTGCTTTCATGCCATATGGCGCTACTGGGTCAAGACAGGTTTAAATCTTAATATATAAAAATATCTTGACTTGTTGAGGGTTGAAGATTTTACAGATGAGATGAAAAATCAATGGATGTCATTTAGACAGCAGATAAACTGAGGAAATAAAGCTCTGTTTGGAGGGCATGAAACAACTGTTTTTTTATTACCATATGACATGAATGCACAGTGTATAATATGAATATAACCCCAGGTAGCAGAACACATATGTACAGAGTGTCAGGCCACACCTAGATCAATTTATCTGGTTAAACGAACTCATCGTTTGGCTTTTATTGTTTTACACTGTACGTTGCTTGTCCTTCCCTGCAGCTTAAAGTCTCTTCATGGCCATGCTGAAAGAATAAAAAGAACATGAAGTAATATCAATACTTTGTTTTCTTGGTTGTGTGTTATGGTAAGGATTAGTCACTAGTGAGTTCTCTCTGTCATGGCCAGACAGTGACATTAGCCTCTTTAGATAAGTCCCCATTCCCTACATGTCCATCCACTCTGGTGTCTCCAAGGTGGCCTGGCTGGCTGTGCTGCCCTGCGCTTAGGAAGCCTGACCTCCTCATTGATCCATCAGGGAGGTTACATCTCAGCACTGCACGGCTGTCCTAGAAGCTGCTCTCCTCTACTCTCCTTCATGATTTGAGCACCCAATGCAGCCGAATTTATGGATTCTACTGTGTAACACTTTAAGCTGGCAGTGGGAACAGTAAAACATGTCATAACCACAAAAGCCTGGTGTAAAATGAAAAACAGGAGAGAGGAATTGGAGGAGGTAGGAAAGGAGGCTTGTTGAGGTCGCTGAGATGCACCCGCTGAGCTAAGCTCTGGATCTATGGGTAACAGAGGGTCTGGATGCTTGGCTTTGTCCTCCATTCACTGTCAGCTTTCATTACAGCTTCCCTCAAGACAGTTGAGTGTGTGTGCCCACACATATACAAGTTTGGGGTGTGTGTGTGTGTGTTGGGCTGGTACCGTGGTGAGTGAGAGAGAAAGGGAGAAAAGAGTGTGTCAGACTGTAGAACGTACTCACACACATACATACGCACAATGGTATAGCAACCAAGAGCGCTCTAACAGGGGGGCAGTGTTTGTGTTGGCATGCCATTCATACTTGGGCCCTCTTGGCCAACACTCCATACGCACATTCACACACACTTGTAGGCATATGTGGAAGTGCTGAGACACATGCTCCTTCCACACACACACACGCAAACACACACACACACACACACACACACACACACAGTAAGCGTTGGCTGGTGTCCCTCTCCAGCCAGGCCTGGGGAGAGTGTCGTTAACTGGGCATTCCCTCTGACAGCTGCAGCCACTCACCCCCCCCCCCCCCCCCCCACCCCCACCCCCCCCCCACACACACACACACACACACACACACACACACACACACACACACACACACACACACACACACAGTCAGAGGGCATTCCTTTGACGCCATCGCTTTTTGGCCTGCAGCCCTTTAAGAGCTCAGCTGCGTGCCTTACGCCTCACGGCTCTGTTAGGATATCATGTTCCTGCGTGTAGACTCTGGCTCTCCTCTCTGTCTGTCTGCCGGCTATATTGCATAGAATTGGCTCCAGCTCCTCCACCACATAGAAATTCAATAAAATGTATCAGCATTCACTGTCCTGTTGTTAGCACTATTCTCATTTAGGTAGAGAGTCAAAACAAAGGAAACTCAAGAGATCCTCACTGCAGTGGAGGTTTATAGCTGTGTTGTGGTGAAGTGCATTTCCTGGCAGATGGAACAAACTGAGTTATCTTTTAGAGGGCCAGACAAATTGGACTCATTGTTGTTGAGCAGAGCATCAGTTTTTCTGCCACACTTTATTAACCCCTTCAGACCCATCCACTGCGATACAAATCATGCTAATTGATTCCAACCAATGAAAATACACTTTTAATTAAAAAGTGTTACTCTCTCTAACCCCTTACATGTCTCTCTCA
The DNA here is from genome assembly GCA_033000465.1 of Sciaenops ocellatus. NCBI lineage: Eukaryota > Metazoa > Chordata > Actinopteri > Sciaenidae > Sciaenops > Sciaenops ocellatus. Next base: position 31,690,044 of record CP136868.1, on the reverse strand, counting down.
TGCTGTCACTATCTAATAAAGGCTTCTTCTGCCCAGTAACTAAATAAATCTAGGGATGCATGATATAGATTTCTTTTTTTTTCAGCTGATAAAATGATAATAATGACATGCTTTACACTTTAATAGTAATTTAAGGTGATATCAGTTTAAATTTGAAGTCATGGTTACAATATTTTATTTCACTTTTAGAATATGTCCTGAACTCACAAATGAAGAAGTTCTGGAAATATAGTGCATAATTCAGTAGACTGTATAATGTATATATAATACGTTCAAATATAAATGATATTGATAATATTAATAATATTAATATTCAAAGAGAATCTGAGGTGTGGTATAAGACATGCATGTTTTCTCACTGTGGAGTGAGTGGATAGGTTCCTTAGCCTTGTCCCAGACATCTAAATTACTGTCTACGTGTCTGATTTGACGTCTGTGAACTTTTCAGCATGTCAAATAATAAAGTAACAGCAAATATCTGTCTAAGTATCAGCTGGTTCTTTTGATGAAGAATTGAAGCTACAGCTGAGGTTTCATTTTAGCATTGAGAATGTGATTGAACTGTATCATAGGCCGTGTGAAATACATCCAAACACTTAACATCTAAACCCATTTGATGATGATGTTTTGTGTCAGCTGAGATGACAAACATGAGCAGCATGTGTACATGCTCTGCAGGTTTCAGGAAAGACTGTTAAGGTCATATCAGATTCTGGATTGTCCTCAAATCACCTGTAAAATAAATAATGAATGCGGGGACAAAATTGCTAACATGACTTATTTATTGTCACTTTTAAATATAAGTTATATAAAAAACAACAAAATAATAGAGTAACCATGAGTATATATATGTTGTAGAAAGTGAGATTTCTATTTTTTTAATAAAGTATGTCCGTGCATCACTCAGAAAACAGTCAGTGAGACAAAAAAATGCAACACAAAAGCCCTCGAGAGAGAGAAGAGTGAGAGAGGAGATGGAAAGCAATGCCGAGACGTACAACCAATAAGAAGCTCTACATTATCTTGGTCAGGGCCTTCATTTTATGTACATGTAAATATAGATATTAAAGGCATAAGGGGATATTTAGATTTAGCCTCATTTCAACATTTTTTTCTGATGACTGGAAAACATTTGGATCTGAAGGGGTTAATGACAATGCTTCATATGAGGCCAGTTGAGTTATTCATATCACCACCATAATAATAACCTGGTAAAAATAAATAGTCTATAACATTTAGATTTGGTTAACCATAGTGTCATGCCCTCTATAACACGTGTGGGTCACAACCATCTGCTGTTTCCTTTATTTTTACTTAATTGCAATCCTCTCACTTCCCTTGTCTCATTTTCAGTAGATTACAGGATATAGATCATGCACGTGTAGTGTCTTTTTCTAGCTGTGAGAAGTGTTTAGGATGTCTTATATCCTCATAATAGACTACAGAACAGGATTGTTGGTTACATATTTGATATCCCGATCCTATTTTTTTTTTCATTTTAAGTGCCACCCTTACACCTCTTTCATGACTCTTGCAGTAGCTTCCATTTTAGAGGGAGACCTGTTCATTCTACTTTATGTTCTTCATTACAAGACATTTCTCTCACAGCCAGTCACAGTTCTCTTCATACCCTAGTATAAGTTATATAAAGTTAAGTTATACCCACTGTTGAAAATATTCTCTTGTTCTCTTTTGTGCCCTCTGTCTCTATCTATCTATCTATCTATCTATCTATCTATCTATCTATCTATCTATCTCTTTTCTCCTCTCGGAACTGCTCTCTCTTTTCTCTCTCCCCAACACCTTCTCTTTTCTGCAGTCCCTTATCTTCGATGAGGTGGACCTATCAGATGCCAGCGTTGCAGAGTCCAGCACGAAGAATGTCAACAACAGCTTCACAGTGAGTGCATCTTAGCCATCTTAGCACCTTTGCCCCCCACACACACAGACACACAAATGTGAGGAATGTTTCCCCTGGAAGTTCTAGCAACCAGAAGCAAACAAGGAAACACACTGTTACTGGAATAAAATGACATGTTTCTGAGTTTGAACATTGTTAGAAACATTAAGGATAATGGGATTAATTAGGAATAAATGTGCACAGCTCAACAAAATATATAAAATGTTACATATTATGTCTTTAAAGAATTAGTTCAACATTTTGGGAAACCCCCTAATTTTTTTCCAGGTTGAGTTAAATGAAAAGATCAATAAATTAAATATGAAGCTACAGCCTGCAGCCAGTTGCAGTAGCATTAAGACTGGAAATGAAGGAAATTCAAGCCTGGCTTTGTCTGAAGGTAACACAGTCCGACTCCAGACAGTAAACAACAGTTTAATATTTTACTGTTGGTTACCTGCCAAACACATACCCCTCTTCTTTTTTATGCTAAGCTAACCAGGTGCTAAATGTAGCTTCACATTTAAAGGACAAATATCGATCTTCTCAATTAACTCTTGGTAGGAAAAAAAAATATCCTAATCCTTTAATGATCGTCAGACTTTCCCCTCCATTTTTGTGATACTTAAATATTTACTGCGAAGGTCAGATGAGGTCACTTAGACAACATCACCCCTGAAGTCCATTCATTGTCTGACTGACTGACAGCGTCCTGTTCTCAGCACACTGTCCCTGAGGTGATCTAAGTTCATTTGACCAAGTTTAATGAAGTGTCATAGTTGTCCCATTGAGTCCCATTAATTCTATATTTACAGCAGGTACTTATGTTTTTAGTGAACGCGTTCAGCCACAGTGGACGGCACTCACAGCCATTATGCATTCAGCTGGAGATATATCAGGATTTACAAAAAAAAAACACGATTTGCCCTTCAAGGACAATGATTCACCAAGCACATTGTACACTTGAAAATGTCAGACCTAGTCATATTCAGATGATATTTTATCACATTTCCCAGCATTACTCCTCATGTTTTTGTCACATGCTGCACATCTATTGGGAGAAAACAAGTGATGTCGCAGTGAATGGATGCTTGTTGGGGAAAAGAATGAGCAGCTGAGCTGGATGAGCATGTGCGTGGGAGGTGGAGGGAAATGAACGAGTATTATGAGCGATGAAGATGAAAACAGACAGTGAAAGAGCTAGTAGTGCCCTGTCCTTTCTATAAATGTCTCTCCTCTCCTCGGGTGTTGCTATAATTAGAAACAAGGAGGAGGAAGGCTGGAGAACGGTGCCCAGAAGAGAGTGCGCAGCTATTTTTAGCAACGCCTTGAAACGCTTCACTGAGTGCCTGTGATAGGCTTAACCTCTGCGTCCATATTCATAACTAAGATTATGCATGCCTGCTGTGTGTGTGCAGCATGTGTGTACAGTCGTGACTGTGTGTGTTTGTAGCAGAGTTAATAAACATGCTGTGATAAAGGTTTGAAGAAGCTCCACGTGAGCATCGGCATCCCACTAAGATGTGGCGAGAGGGAGGGGACGGAGGGAGAAGAGGGGAGGGGGGTGCTAAAGCAGGAAAGAAAGAAGGGAGGGAGGGAGGGAGTGAGGCAAAGAATGAGTTCAGAGGGAACAAAAATACAAATAAAGAAACCTATTTGGAGGTGAAAGGTGTTAAATTGCTGGTTGATGGGGAAGTTTAAGATGGCGAAGGGAAAGGTAGCAGAGTAGAGGAAATCCTGGAGTGATGTCACTGCAGAGCTATAACTGCACTCACTCACACACTCCCTGGGGAAAGGAGAAAGAGAGGGGCAGAGCGAGGTCGAGGCACGGGCGAGCATCAAGTGGGAGAGGAAGCTCGGATTGCAGAGGGAAAGAGGCAGGATGGAGAGGAATTGAAGACAGGACAGATGTGACTTGCTGAGAAGGAGCGCTGAACCGTAAAACCAAAGGTAATGTGGTGTGCTGAGCAGTGGCTCACCTGCAGAGCCTACACACAACGTGCAAATCTCCGTAATGCATCAACCCAGACAGAGGCACGCGTGCCGACAGGGGGAGACCGGGCTTCGTCAGACTGGTTGTGTGATCAGAGCTGAGAGGGAGAGGGAGAGAGTCAGACCACTGCAGAGGATGCATTGCAGGGCTTTTGCTCTGACTGTGCAGAGTAATTACCACTCTCTGTCTGTGTGTCTGTCTGCCTGGTCTCCTACTGTCTGTCTGTCTGCATGTGTCCGTCGGTCCTCTGATGATGAGTGATGCTGCTGGCGTCCTCTATACAGGTTGGTGCTACACTGTTGGGTGATTTGAAATAGTGATTGGCTCATGCCAGTGCTAAGATTCTGAGAGAGCATCTGCTCAGTGCATGTGTGTGTTTTCACAGGGGGGCAGGTGGGACGAGAACCTGTCAGCACCATAGTCACTAGAACTGAATAACACTAATTGGAGAATGTAATAATTTCACTCTCCGCTACAGGAAAACAGATGTAATGCACAAAGAATATCTTTAATGTTATTAATAATTCAGGGAATAACAAACTGTGCACGTGTTTATGTGTGCATGTATCTTTAATGACAGGCTACGTGTTGACGCATACAGTAGGTCTGAAAATCTATGCGTGTATGTGTTTGTGTAAACTGTATGTGACCAGCTGATCCATTCTGTGCTGTGTTGAATATACGATGAGGCAGTGGTGCTGTAGCTCGGAGAGAGAGCACCTTGAAGTCCACGTGAGCGAGAGCTCAACCCACCCCGAACCCTAAACTCATTAGAGACTCTGCAGGGACGCACCGCCTCTCTCACTGACTCACTCACGGTTATTGGATTGGCTGGCTTATTACTGTCCACTTTAAAGCCATGAAATGAATCTCGAGGAAATTGAGATCGCCTTTGGATTGTGCATTTGCATGGCCGGTACATCAGCACTCTGATTAGTTTTGTATTTAATATCAACTGTTTTGCACAAAGCTGTAGATGATAGCTGTGTGAGCACGTGCACATGTCTGTGTTGGAGGAAGTGAGCAGCTGTGACAGTTGTGCTCCACCTCCTCTGCTATTGTGCTGCAGCTCCCAGTGGACACAGGATCTGAGCACCACTGTCACTGTGTGTAAACAGTGACAGGTGTCCCTCATTATCAATCCGTCTTTGGTGGTTGCCCCTCTACCAAAAATAACAGCAATGTTCTCATCATTTAGAGATAAAGATGCTGATCAAGGAGCCACTTTTTGTTGTCACTTGTTATTAGACACACACACACACACACACACACATCTGATATATTCAGCTATGAAGGTCAGTCATCAAGAGAGGTTTTCCACACTTGAGGGATGCCTAGAGCCATTTTTGGAAACAGCCGTTCCTGTTTCCCCTGGCAACCAATCTTATCACTACCCTGATCCAGACACAAGACACACATATACAAAGATACACACACACACACACACACACACACACCAGCAGAGAGACAGGGTGATCTATGTCCAAAGGCATCAGTTTGCCCATGTGCATGCGCTTATACACACCGATGCACATACAGACACACACACAGGAATCCTTGCAGATCCAGGCAGAGAGGGAGTGCAACACATTTACTCCTGTTATACTGTACATGCTGAATGTTTGTGTCACTCAGACATAACCAGATATTGATCAGAGGTCAGATTGATTACAAGAGTGATTAAGGTAATTGATGAGGAAACTGTCGTCAGGGGGGTGTTTCGAGATGCTAGAGGCCTCAAGATGCTATACAGAATACGTTTTAGGTCATTTACTAACATGAAATAAGAATAAAACAAAAGTGAACAGCTGCAGTTTAGTAATAAATATGTCACTTTTTAAAAGATATTTTTATGGCCTTTATTTGACAGAGACAGCTTGAAGAGACGAGGAATGTGGGGAGAGAGAGATGGGGAGTGACAAGCGGGAAAGAGCCCAGGTCGGATTCAAACCCTGGGCTGGGCCTTTGTACATGGGGTGGTTGCTCTACCAACTGAGCTAGATGACACCCCATATGCTAGTTTTTTTTAACCTGAAATACTTCTGCCTCATCTAAGATTATGATGCCTGCACAGTTAAGCACTGTTGTTCCATGTCAGATTGAATAATTATAATCACCAAACTATGATCAAATGGAATTTGAGATTTTGTGCATGAAAGCTGAACAAAATGACAATTAGCTCTATTCATCGTAGGGGGAAAATGCTGCCTCAGTAAAGCAGTTAGCAAAACTGCTCTGTGTTCATCCCAGAGGGAATCCCACAGACATCTCAGCCAGCCTCACGAGCTGTAAACAGTGGGGAAGGTTATGGAAAGATGAACAGAAAGATGAAAGATGTTTCTGGATCATTGTCTTGCTTTTGAAATGTTAAAACAAGCTGTCACTGCTGCAGCTAGGTGTCACATCTTTGATTATTGATAGCATGTGACCATTAGAAAATGTGTATTTTCCAGGATGAATGTGAATTGGGTTGATGTTTACTGTTGTTACCATGTTAATCTGTGATCAGACATGTGCTCAGAGCCTCTCTGGACCAAAATCAGTTCATGCCAGTTGATATATTGATATTGATATATTATTCCAACTATACCACAGGATATGTCAGAAGAGGTTAAATAAAGTAAAGTTAACTTCTGTTTTAACATGTAAGACATTTTGTTTTGTAGACATCATTTACTCTAAAAGAATGTATTTAGATAATATCATCTATTTAATAATGCATTATTGTTATTGATTTAATAATGTAGATGTTTCATGTTCTGCTAGAGCGCTGTCTGTTGGCTGTTTGCCGTCAGACAGAAAGGAAATGTATCTTAAACATCCCAACGTACACTTACACTCATGCACATTACACACAGCGCGCTCGTGCACGTGCGCTCACAGTGATATGGTGCACCTGCTGTTTTTTTCCACCTTGTTAAAGCCTCAGGTGCTGCTGGTCTAAACAAGCTTGTGGGCAGGAAGAAGGAGGGCTGTGCAGGAGAGAGGGATCCCTCTGAGAAAAAAACAGATTCACTTTGTCACAGAATCATTCACAGGAAGGAGAATAACAATTCCTTCACTGTTTTCACTCTTATACTCCGTTTTTCCATGACTAATGGATGTGTGTTCAGTCTACAGGATGTGTGGATTGCATGGTTACATTTATACATTTATCTAATGTAACTCAAGAATAGAAGGAACCTCCACAGCAGCTGAATGTATGGCTCAAATAATGGTGAACAGTTGGTTTGAAATGGCCTGTTGAAAAATCAAGGAGCACTTTATAGGAGAATAAGAAGCACTGTGAACTGTGTGCAGCACACACTGACACAACACAACAACAAAAATGTGAGATTCATTACGCTCCAACGTTTTCACGCTTCACCTTCATCAAAATTAAGGGAGAGAGAGGCGGGGTACACCCTGCACAAGTCACCTCTGTCACTTCATAACAGCGCAAATACAGACAGACAACCATTCACACTAACCGTCAATTACGTCACCTATTAGGTGCTTGTCTTTGGACTGAGGGAAGAAGCCGGAGTACTCGAAGAGAACCCACGCAGAGAACATGCAAACTCCACACAGAAAGGCCCCAGCCGAGGTTTGAACCAGGAGCCTTCTTGCTGTGAGGCGAACCACCGTGCCACCCCCTCAAACAGAAAAATCTATAATAAATAAGAGATAGATCACAGCAATTATTAGGACGCAACTAACTTTTATTTTCGTTATTAATTAATCTGTTGATCATTGCCTCAATCAATTAATTGTCTGGTCCATAAAATCAGAAAAAAGTAAAAGATGTTGATCAGTGTCGTCTTGTTTTGTTCACAACCCAAAATAATTCAGTTTGCTGTCACAGAGGACTAAAGAAGGCAGAAAATATTCACACTGAGAAGCTGAAATCAGAGAATTTTAGAATTTTTATCTGGATTCAAAACAATTTTTAATTGATTATTTAATGTTACAACTAATCGATTAATTGACTTATCATTGCAGCTCTCGAGCTTATAACATGATGCCATTTAGCTTGATTGGGAGGTTCCACAAGTGTCTTTTCTTCAGGTATTCCAAGTTGAGTACTGAATTTGCACTTAGTTGCTCTCCATCTTAAACACCTCGAGTCCTCTGACAAAATGGTTTGGTCGGTTTAGTAAAAAAAAAAAAAACCTTGCAGTGTTAAAATGGATCAAATGGTCACATCGTCTGATCCACTCAGATTATACAAGACCAAGCTGTGGCAGACTTCTTCAAATTCAGAGGATGTTGAAGAAAGGACATCTGTGTTTGTTTGTAATCAATCATAAATGTCGTGTGTGTGTGTGTGTGTGTGTGTGTGTGTGTGTGTGTGTGTGTGTGTGTGCGCACACAGTGCCAGTATTGAGCCTCACTTCTCTCTCCAGCGATAACATAAGGACATGGTGACAGAGAAAGAGATGGAGAGAAAGAAGAGATGAGGGAGCATGAATAAGTGATGGGGTGTTGAAAGGGTGCTGCATGTCTGTAGGGTTATCTACAGGGAGACTATCCTTTAAACACACATACACAGAGAGAGAGAGCGGGGGAGAGAGGGGGAGGCAGTGGAGGGGGGAGAGAAGCTCTTAGCCTTTACTGGGGCGCTTCGCCTGTCAGCACATATCTGCCTCAAAGCAACATGAAGAACTAAGAGCGAGAGAAAGACAGGGCTGAGAGAAGAAAATGGTGGAGCGAAGGAAAAGACTAACTCCAGAAGGTGTGAGAGGATGAGTGAGCTACAGTTAATGAGAGAGAGAGCGAGAGAGAGAGAGAGAGAAAGAAAGAGGGAGGGGGCTTCTCATCCTCTATCTCTCTTAAAGACGGAGCCGAGCTCTCTCTCCTCTCAGTGGCACCGCAGGCTGAAGAGGAAAGCGCTGAAAACATCTCTCTCTCTCTCTTTTGAGCTAAGCATTTGTCTCACTCACTCACTCTCACTCACTCTCCCTCCAGGTGATCACTCCGTTCCGTAGGCTCATCCTCTGTGCCGAGAACAGGAAAGAGATGGAAGACTGGATCAGTTCGCTGAAGTCCGTCCAGTCCAGAGAGCATTACGAGGTAAGAAACCTTTGACAGAACCATGTGAGTTTGTGGGGGGGGGGGGGGGCGAAGAGATGGAGGAGAGGGATGGGGAGTGTTAAGAGATAATGCCGCAGGAACAATACATCTGTGTTTAGGCGTATCCTCTCCTGGAGACTTTGACAGTTGCTGTTTTTAAATATTCCTGCCCGAGGATGCTGCTGTAAACGAATCCATCCTGTTAGTGCTGTTTTGGTCTTACAACAAAAGTGTGCATAGACTAGTGGAGAACCCCAATGGGTGTGTTAAGTGTAGCAGGAATATGATTATGCAGAAGCGACACACTTAGGTTCACGTTGAGAACTCCAAAGCACCAGAGAACACACACACGGACGCACATGTACAGTCACAGGTGAACTCTACTCTCAGAGATCATCTCAATCAGAACTGTGTGTTGTGTCAGACACAAGGCTCTGAATCTTATATGCCTGTCCAGTCACTTACCACAACACTTGTTAATGCTTGTCTTTGTTATTTAAGACTGGAAGAATGGAACAGGCCAGCGGCACTACTGTCGACTTACGCGCCTTTTCCTCCCTCAAAACTGTTTCGAATATTCTGCTATCAGCGAAAGATGTCAGAGGAGTATAAATCTGGGCTAAGATAATCAGGGTGTTGACAGTGACTGGTTGTGGCCAGTACTGGGAGAAGACGAGCGCAGGAAAAAAGCCGTACTGCATTTTAATGGCTTTGATTTGGGAGGGAAATTCTTATATAAGACCCCATCCCTCACCCCCTCTTACTGCACTGCAATGCAGCAGCACCCCCAGTGCTCACACAACACAGGGTACACACATGTGCGCATGCGATCGCACAGGCGCCCCTGCCGAGATGTCAACAAAACAGCATTTTAATGAGTGTCTTCTCTGATGGAGCAGTGTACCAGTGAGTGTCCCAGTTTCATAAGCACCTGTAACAATTCCACTTATGAAACACAAATTGAATCCAGAGCTGCACCAACTGCTCAAGACACAACGCCCACACTTGCACAGTACTGACATTAGCCTGTGCTCCACAGTGGACTGTCTCCACACACTCATGTGTACAGACGCTTCTAGTTTTCTTGACCAGGTGTCACTTTTATAAAATCATTGAGCAGCAGAGCAGACTAATGACTGTCAGCCTGTGCAGTACAGTCCTGATGGACATCCTCCTGTGTTCCCCTAATGCCAGACAGTTTCCCTGTTAGTGTCCTCATGAGGTTTCTATAGAGTGAGGCCAGACCTCGGGGGAAGTGAGTTTTTATTATTTGGTGAATGAACTTCATGTGAAAAGGTGTTAATCTGTGTTGACAAATGTTTTTTTTAATCTTTCATGTTAAAATACTATGATGCTTAGATTAGAATGAAAACAGTCGGGGTGTCACAGTTTACATTTTCAAAATTAGCTACACAGTATCAGGTGTGACATAACATCCATATCATATGTGGGTACAAACACAGATTCTGGGAGAATCATCGATCCTGCTTTTGATTTCAACACTTTCAACTGAAATGGATCCATTTACAATATTTAATGGATGTTGTGACACCCCTAGAAAACAGCCAGTGACAGTAATATGCACTTATTCATGTGTCATGTGTTGTATTTTCTGATCATGTGCTGCTTGTATTTCTGTGACTATCATCCCCGTGCTGCCAACCTGTTTTAACCTCTCCTTTGTCAGACGGCACAGTTTAATGTGGAACATTTCTCAGGGATGCACAACTGGTACGCCTGCTCCCATGCACGGCCCACCTTTTGCAACGTCTGTAAAGATAGCTTGTCTGGGGTCACGTCTCACGGCCTCTCCTGTGAAGGTAGGAAGCACACACTAACTACACTGACACTACACGTGCTTTGTAGTATGAGTGTACACATGCCATGACTTCCTACTCTGTGTTTAAACATCAGACAGACTGTAGTGCTGTAGCAGATCATTTAGAACTGCAAAGTCTGCGAGTTGGCAGATCTATACGTACTTTGGAAGATGACTACGACTATGTTGCATAAGGACTTGTGAGTCATTGAAGTGAGAAAAATCTTTATTCAAATGTCTGTCCAAGTGGAGCAGATTGGATACACCGGAGCCAGCATGAGTCTTTGAAATGCTCTGAGTTGTGGAGTGGGATGCCCATCAAAACGTTAGCTTAAGGTAGAGGGAGTGAGAAAGCTCACGGAGAACTGCCATTAACATGGCACAGACTTCTGTATCAGTCTGTACCCGTACGCTTTCATGTCACTCTTGTGTGTTAGATAAGCGTTGACTCAAACCATTTGAGTTTTATTTTTTGCATTTCACGTCTCTCCATTTAGCTGTGACGTGAAAAAAAAAAACCTGTTAATGGATCCTGTGACTGATGCCACATCTCCTCACCTCATCTATGAACGAACAGTGAGGTGGGGGTGTGAGGTGAAGGGGTTGACGCTATGTTTTGCTTTCTTTAAGCTGGTGGAAAATGCCAGTAACAGGCAGCAGACCTTAATGAGCACCATCTGCATATCCTCTCATTCTGATTTTGCTAATGTTCCCCTGTGAGTGTATGCGTGTGCATACTGTACGCATGAGCGTGGTGCGGTGTGTATGTGTAAGGCAGTGAGAGCCTCTCCACTCAGGGCTTATTATCTTCCACAACGAGGTCCTCTCATATCCAGAGCAGAGAAAGAAAGAAAAGAAAAAGACATGAGAGATGGAGAGTCATTAGAGTAGCATCCAACTCTTGTGATCTGAATCAGCTCATCCCACTCCACACACACAAACACACACACACACACACACACACACCTTTGATAGACAATAGCAAGATGCAATTAAGGTTGCAGGGCTTTCATCAAAACATGCAGTGGATTTTTACAGTGGTCACGAGGGGGTAATGGAGCTCTGTATTGGCCTCATAAAGATTCCCTTCAGTGTAGATTAATGGACACATTAACTACTACTATACAGCTCCAATTAAGCTATAGATCCATGCAGAAGTTGCTCAGTTCAGTCCAATAAGGATGCTGATGTCTGACTTAGAGTACCTGCAAATGACAGACAGCAAGAAGAATGAGAAACGGAGAGAGAGAAGAAAGAACAGAGGAGAGTGTCTCTATTAAAAGTCGAGGGCAGCCAGCAAAACGGTTTCACAGCAATCAGCGCAGCTTAAATTTCCCTTCGATTTCCTGCGCAGGACGCTCGGCGGGAATTGATTTGTGCTACCTAGCCACAAACACGCACGCACATAGACAAACTCTGCTTTTCTGTCTCTATTTCAGCCTTGCACAAACACTCACAGGGCCTAGACACAATGTTTTCTTCCAGTTTGGTTTGTGAATGCTCAGGATATAGGCTGGCCATTAACAGGCAGTGGTATCATGTCCTCTGAATTCTCTTAATGTCCCACTAATGCGCTCTAACAGCTTTTAGCGGTAGACTAGATTGAAACATCAATTGTTGGTCCCGGATATGACTTTGACTTAGTTTGTATATTTGTGTAGACTGCCTAATGACAAGTGTGTGTGTGTGTGTGTGTGTGTGTGTGTATGTGTGTGTGTGTGTGTGTGTCTCTGTCAGTTTTGTGTATGAGCAAGGGGTGGAGTGGCACTGGCTTGAAACTGAAGTTCCCTGGTGTACAGACATTATTCATGAGTCCGCTAAGTGCTGAATCCTTAATGGAGTGAAAGGCGAGAGTTTTCTCCATCTGCATCTCTACAGGAAACATTCATGCTATATTTACATGACATTTGTCTCATTCAGAGCACCCTGCATTAAGCACCTTGAAGTTATGTGTGTGTAAATGCTTCCCATGCATCATGAGTGAACCTTGACTCATGTACATGACAGGATGGGTGTTCTAAAAGTCTTATTTTATCCTAAACACCATTGTTGTTACTTACACTTACTATTGTAAAAACAGTATCCATTTTCATGCTGAGAGTTAGATGAGAAGATTGATGACTCTCATATTTGTTCTATAAGAAGCTGGAGCCGGGAAACAGCTAGATTAGCTTTGTAAAAGGTGAAAAAAACAACAACTCCCTCCCAGCACCTCTAAAGCTCGCTAATTAACAAGTAGTTGTAGTAGTAGTAGTTTGTTTGTTCATTCTACACAAAAAACTAAACTAAATTAACAACAAGTGATGGTTTTGTTAGAGTAATGTAAGTTGCAAGAAGTATGCAAGTATGCAATGCAAGAAGTTTTTCTAGTCATGTTTTTCTAGTCATAAATATATGATAAACAGTGTGTTTTATTAAGGTGCTTATTTAGATATTGAAAGCTTCGAGTGTATAAAGGCTTAGTACATCATGACAGCCACTTCAATGCTCTATTATGTCTTTTTTAGATGGTGAGCACTTCTGTTTTAGAATCCTCTAATTGTCAATATACTGTATGTAGGAAAGCCATCCATCCTCCAGTCTCTAGCTTGTGTTTGTACAGTTTGATGAGGCTGAGCTTATCTTCGAGGTCACAACAGATCATTTTATACAGTGAGATCAAGTTTCAGGTCTCAGCCTTCCAGTCATACTCAATTTATCTAATTCCAATACTGTTTATGGACTCCAATGTGCCGTGTGATCCCAAGTATTCAAATACACTAGGCAAAATAACACATTTGTACTGCATGCAAGTTTTTTGCCCCAAACTGCATGGAATTAACATAAAGTGGGCATGGCTGCAAAGCTGAGACTCATGGGTACCCATAGAACCCTTTTCATTTAGATATCTTGAGGTGAGAGGTCAAGGGACCCCTTTGAAGCATTATTTAGCCTCCTTCCCAATAGCCACAGCCTCTGAAAGACAGGCAAAGTACGTTGGCGTACTTACTTACATATGTTTCGAAGATGCGCTGATGCTTCTTCTAATCTGCTCAAACTTTACTGGAAGACAGCGTGAAGCAGATGTGGTGAAGCTGAGAGAAACCAGGGCTGAACTATGCTTGCACTACCTCTGACATTATTTGGCTAGTAAACACGCTGCTGAGTGGTATGATAAATGAATGAAGCCATTTGTCTGCTTTGGCTTTACGCCTGCTCTGCGATGAGGATTGAGGATCACGATGGATCAGATCACATGTAGCACCTGTTCAGCTTTACATATAACATAATCTACATATTATGTGAGTCACAGTCAGCACCAGAGGCTGTCCAGATGTTAACCCACTGATCCAGAGAATACAGCAGGTAGCTTTTAATATGAAGCTGGATCAACCTGTTGTGTGTGGTCCAGGGTTTAAGTCTTTCTCCAGCCTGGCTATAGACTTCCTGTTGCTGGTTACGGATAAATGGATTGAGACCTGTGATGTGGAGCTAAGTCCTTATGCTTTGCTTCTGTCTGTCAGATGTGTAAGTGCAAAACAGGCTTAGGGAGGTTAGCAATTACGCCCACTGACTTCTCATTAGGGCTTGATCCATTAGAACACTGTATTTTGCTGGGTGTGTCTGTTTCTGAATCATGCATCAGTGTCTAGTGTTTTTCAGCTTGTTAAAGTTAGAGTATGTAGGTACGGTATTTCAGAAGCATTGTTTGTTTATTTGTTGACATTTACATACCAACGGCAATCAATAAATCAAATGCGTGTAAAAAGCCTGTGGCCTACCCGCCTGTCTACCTGCACACACTCTAGCCATGCACTCGTTGCACATTTCGGCCCTCTCATGGAGAGTAACACTCAAAGCTCCCTGTGCCCAACAGAAGGAGAAAACAAGACAGTGATTGTCTCTCTTTTAACCTCACTGAACCTTTCATATCTACAGATGCCACAAGTCTTCTTCCAAATCCACCATGTTTCTACAGTAGCCCAGAACAGACAAACTAAACACTGGCTCTAGATAAGGATTTTTGAATTTTTTTGTGGCCACCTTAGGTTACACTAGGAAGGAGACGTTAAAGTGAGGGGGTTGCAAATTAGCAGCTATTCATCCTACACACTGGTCCTTTAAGTTACCCTTAGCATCTGGTCATTTCTTGCATGGCCATGAACTAAATGTCGTCACAGAATTGATTCATTTTAGTTACTATGATTACTATTCTCTTCACTGTAATACAGTTTATGTAATTTTTCTTCTTTTTCTAATCATCATCATCATCATCATCATCATCATCATCATCTAATGTTGGAGTTACTGTTACTGTACTGTTGGAGGTGGAAAACATCGTCAGACTGATGTGTGTGTTGACTGTGTTTTTTTCAGTGTGCAAATTCAAAGCCCATAAACGCTGTGCTGTCAGGGCCACTAATAACTGTAAATGGACCACCCTGGCTTCCATAGGGAAGGATATTATCGAGGATGAGGATGGGGTAAGTTTGTGCGGAAAGTTAATTATTTTTCTTGACATTCATTATTTATTGAAAGGCCTTCATGCATTGTAACACATTAGGGTTTTTGTATGCTGTAGATGATAAAGTGTGTAAAAATGTGTGATTTGTGATCTGGCCTAGATAAATAAAGTTGACTTTGTCTGAACTAGGTTGCTACGCTTTTTAGGAGCTGCTGATGGTTAAAATGATGTTCTATTCCTCAAGCAAAGAAAAAAAGAACTTTTTGGAAAAATACTGAAACTTTGGCTTGTGTTGTTTGCCCAGACTAAAAGCCATAAGACAGAGAAATTTGGATCCAGTGCCAATAGAGTGCAAAGTTTCTTAAACTATGTTTGTGTGTGTTGCACCTACAGATTGCGATGCCTCACCAGTGGTTGGAAGGCAACCTGCCTGTGAGTGCCAAGTGTGCTGTGTGTGATAAAACATGTGGCAGCGTACTGAGACTGCAGGACTGGCGCTGCCTCTGGTGCAAAGCTATGGTGAGACGTCTGTCACATATGAATAAAATGTAAATGCTGAATTTGCCCCTGCAAAATGATATTGGCATTTGAACGGGATTACAAAGATACAAAGAGCTGATCATTGAATTGTAAGGAGCATCGCCACAACACTGATCTGATTTATCTCAAAATGACTGAAATGTTCTTGTTAATTGTTTGCAGCGTGTAAGCTTGTAACTGTTTGCTTTGCATGCTGACTAGCACAATTAGGACATAACATGTCATAAACACATGCCAGTTATATGATGCTCATTGGATCATATGAATCATCTATCATTTATCCATCCTGTTTTTTTCCCTTACTGAGTAACTTTTAGGTCCTACTTTAGGAGAAGGATTAGCTGAATGACCCAGTTTGATGGTACTGGAGTCTTCAGCAGAAAATAGCTTATTTTTTATGAACTTTATGCTCCTTGTCTAACCTGTTGTATCTGCTGTTGATCTTCTAGGTGCACACAGCCTGTATGGACCTGTACCCCCGCAAGTGTCCTCTAGGTCAGTGCAAAGTCTCCATCATTCCCCCTACGGCGCTCAACAGCATCGACTCAGATGGTAGGCACCACACACACACACGCACACACACATACATGCACACATTTTGCAATCATGCTGACTCACTCAAAGGGTCAGAGGTTGATGCGGGGCGACACCTATGAGCAATCATTACATTTCAAAGATGAACAAATGAGATTTCATCCCATTTGGTGAGCTGATGTCTTCTCTGTGAACTCCGACCTTCTGCTCTGTCACACGGATGGATGACGGCAGGAGGGAGGAGAGGGAGAGCGTGATGATATACTGTGTTTGATCAAGGCATTAACATCCATTCAGGCACACACACAAACACACACACGCCTTTTCCCAGCAGCCACTTCTCTTGTAAACTGCTGGAGCATGGGACGGAATATCATTATTTGCACTCGGGATAATTGGTCTCAGCATCAGATCCATACCATCTTATTAGCTTCCTGCTAGTCACAGAGGGATCAGAGAGGGACAGGACTCTGGCATGTGTTCCAGGAAATTGTGCATTTCTAAAAATAGCCGTGTGTGACAGGTCGGCACACACCTCTCCAAGAGCTTAAAATAGAACAGCATCTTGCTGCGAGATGTGTGTGGGTGTGAGGAGAATTATAATTGGATGCTTCCCAGCTTGCTTTAAGAGTGGACACACATACTCATCATGTCACATTTCATAAAAGCACACGAGCACGCTTACATCACACAAGAAGAAGAAGAGCTCTGCAGTTGGCTTTAAAGCACTATGAGGCTCCCTTCAGGCTCTCTGTTTAACATAGTGTGTGTCTGTATACTTTTTCTGTGTGTGTGTGTGTGTGTGTGTGTGTGTGTGTGTGTGTGTGTGTGTGTGTGTGTGTGTGTGCCAGAGACCACATTAAACCCATTTTCGATGAAGATCAGCACCTGTGAGACAGACTCAGATAAGCATGTGTGATTGGATTACTGTTGCTGAATCCAATGGCTGGGTCTCACACATGCAGTACACACACACACACACACATGCAGTAGACACACACAGCCACTGTATCTGTGAAAAGCTGGCATCGGCTAATTGGTAGCTGGATAGAAGAGAGGCAAAGAAAGAGAGGATGGGGGATCCAGATGAGGGAGGGAGGAGGATAAGACAAAAAGAAAAGAAGATAATATTCTCTGGCTCCCCTCTCTCTCTCTCTCTCTCTCTCTCTCTCTCTCTCTCTCTCTCTCTCTCTTTCTCTCTGTCCTTCACTGGCTCACGTTCCAGGAGTTGGTTGTAATTGGCTGGCGGGGCAGACTGTAACACGTGCTGGTGCGCTGTGACTTCCCCTCCCCTCCCTTCCTACTGTAACTCCTTCTCTTCCACTCACCCTCCCTCAGTCCATCCTTACTGCAAGATGAGAGAGAGAGAGAGAGAGAGAGAGAGAGAGAGAGAGAGAGAGGGAAATGAAAGAGTAGACAAAGAGATTAGAGAGCAGAAGGAAGAAATGAAGGAGGATGCAAGAGGGAGTGCCAGGTGTTGA
The DNA here is from genome assembly GCA_033000465.1 of Sciaenops ocellatus. NCBI lineage: Eukaryota > Metazoa > Chordata > Actinopteri > Sciaenidae > Sciaenops > Sciaenops ocellatus. Next base: position 31,672,281 of record CP136868.1, on the reverse strand, counting down.
TAGCAGTGCCACAAACACACATATGGTGGAAGCCTTAATATGCAAAGCTGTCCACACAGTGGGGGTGTACAGATTACGCTGTAAGCACAGAAACCTATTGTTGTATTATCTTCCACAGATTAGTATGTATGTATGTGTGTGTGTGTGTGTGTGTGTGTGTGTGTGTGTGTGTGTGTATTCATGTTCTAATACGTAGCTAAACACGTGTTCTTGGCATGTGCTGTGCTCCCACGTATTATTCGCCTTGATGAGGTTGTTTAATGATGACAGAATTGACACACCAGCTTCTGAATGCAGCTCTGCTGCTCTTGTTTGAGCTGTACCATAATAACTGGTGGAGCGTTACAGGATCCATTCATCCTAACACCCCCAGATTCAAGTAACGAAAAGCTCTTAGGAAGGACAGACCAAAAGACCAACATAGTACAATGACATCCTGGACAACACTGTAAACATTTATGAAGAATAGATCTAGGAGGACGACATGAAACATTCAGGTGCTGCCAAACAGACCTGAGCCACATTACCTCCTCTCCACCGTAGAGACCTGGAGAAGAAAGACTGCACTAACACACAAGAGACAAAACAATCAAACAGCATTCTGATGACACTATGACAAAATGGAGTCATATGAAATGTTTGTAGTGCTCAGATAATCAACAGATGTTCATCTTATCCTTTGCTGTCACCATTTCTCCTCAGGTTTCTGGAAAGCCACCTGTCCCCCATCATGTGCCAGTCCCCTCCTGGTCTTTGTCAACTCCAAAAGTGGTGACAACCAGGGGGTGAAGTTCCTCAGACGCTTCAAGCAGCTCCTCAACCCGGCTCAAGTCTTTGACCTGGTCAATGGTGGGCCACACCTTGGGTGAGGAAACAAAGTGAAAGAGCTTCCCAAATTTCTGATACGTACTGACACAGACAAATAAAACATCCATAAATATCAAATATGGATGTACTGTATTCTGAAGCATTATTTTCTACAGGTGAAACATGACCCAACAGAATAATTAGATCAAATCAAATCAAATTAAACTTTATTTGTACAGCCCAAATTCACAAAACACATTTTGCCTCAGAGGGCTTTACAATCTGTACAGGGAGTGACACCCTCTGTCCTTAGACCCTCGGTTCGAGTGAGGAAAAACTTGCCCACAAAAACCCTTTTAACAGTGAAAAAAAGGTGGAAGAAACCTCAGGAAGAGCCACAGAGGAGGGATCCCTCTCCCAGAACGGACAGACGTGCAATAGATGTCACATGTACAGAACAAATCAACAGAGACATATTGTAAAATTACAATGAATGATAAAATGATTACAGTATACAGAGTACACTGAGATATGGTAACAATAATGACAGTAATAATATATGTAGTGGACGTCGTGCAGGACCACAGCAGCAGCCACGATCCATGAGAACCTGCTGGACGAGAGAGCACAGAAACTCCGGGGAAGAAGTTTAGCTAGTAACATGCATTAACATGCATTAATGAGACATGTATGTTTACAGATGGTGATGGGGAGAGAGAGAGAGAGAGGTTTGAGTAGAGTTTTCAGTAAAGGGAGATGTGACTACATCTTCAACCAGTACTGTGCCTGACTAGGCATAACCCTGAAAGAGAGAGACAGAGAGAGAGAGAGAGGGGAGGGAGGGGTAGTCCCCCGGCAGTCTAGTCCTATTGCAGCATAACTAAGGGATGACCTGAGCCAGCCCTAACTATAAGCTCTATCAAAAAGGAAAGTCTTAAGTCTACTCTTAAAAGTGTTGACCGTGTCTGCCTCCCGAACCCAAAATGGTAGTTTGTTCCACAGAAGAGGAGCTTGGTAGCTGAAAGCTCTGGCTCCCAGTCTACTTTTGGAAACTATAGGAACCACAAGTAACCCAGCATTCTGAGAGCGCGGTGTTCTAGAGGGGTAGTAAGGTACTATGAGCTCGTTTAGATATGATGGTGCCTGACCATGAAGAGCTTTGTATGTAAGGTGAAGAATTTTAAATTCTATTCTAGATTTAACAGGTAGCCAATGCAAAGAAGCCAAAATGGGAGAGATGTGATCTCTGATCTTGGTTCCTGTCAGAACACGTGCAGCAGCATTCTGAATTAGCTGCAAAGTCCTAAGAGACTTATTGGAGCAGCCTGATAACAAAGAGTTACAATAGTCCAGCCTAGAAGTAACAAATGCATGGACTAGTTTTTCTGCATCTGCTTGAGATACGATGCGTCTGATTTTGGCGATGTTACGTAAGTGGAAGAAAGCAGTCCTTGAAATGTGTTTTATGTGGACATTAAAGGACAAATCCTGATCAAAAACAACAACAAGATTCTTTACGGTGGAGCTGGAGGCCAGGGTGATCCCGTCTAAAGTAACTAAGTCTCTAGAAAGAGAGTTTCTGAGGTTCTTGGGTCCAATTACAAGAACTTCAGTTTTGTCTGAATTTAACATCAGAAAATTGTAGGTCATCCAACTTTTTATATCCTTAAGGCATGCTTGGAGTTTAGTTAACTGATTGGTTTCATCAGGCTTGATCGATAAATATAATTGGGTGTCATCAGCATAACAATGAAAATTAATGGAGTGATTCCTAATAATGTTCCCTAGAGGAAGCATATATAAACTGAATAGAAGTGGTCCTAGCACAGAACCTTGTGGGACTCCGTGACAAAAAGAATAAGTGCTCTAAGTGTGTGTGTGTGTGTGTGTGTGTGTGTGTGTGTGTGTCAGTCTGCGCCTGTTTCAGAAGTTTGACAACTTCCGGATCCTGGTGTGTGGGGGTGATGGGAGTGTGGGCTGGGTCCTCTCAGAGATTGACAAACTCAACCTTCACAAACAGGTACTGTAATGATCAGTGTTGAGCAGAACTTTAAATGTTACTTTTCGTTTGTTTGTCCTATATTCCAAAAGAATGATGGTTATGTGCCAACATGAACATATCAGCTAGACAATCTCTACGTTTAAAATGCAGACATTGCCAGAAGTGATCAAGCTTCAAGTAGACACTAAATGATGTGTCCTTGGTCAACATGCCAGCTCTTTGCCTTTGCTCGTGGCCAGCTTACATGAAGACATGCACTCATTATACACACACACACACACACACACATAAAAACACACACGTAGACCTCATTTTGATTGCAGCAGGAATGTATTCCCTGATGCCAAATGAACCATCTGCATGTGTTTCAGTGCCAGCTGGGGGTGTTGCCCTTGGGCACGGGCAACGATCTGGCACGCGTGCTAGGCTGGGGCCCATCGTGCGACGATGACACCCAGCTGCCCCAGATCCTGGAGAAGTTGGAGAGAGCTAGCACCAAGATGCTGGACCGCTGGAGCATCATGACCTATGAGATTAAGATCCCACCCAAACACAGCTGTCCCACCACGCCTGAGGGGGCTGACGACTGCCAGGTACTCACAAGAGTTGACAGATATTCACACACATCAGTAGATCCAATCAAACCCAGCAGGGCTTCCAGACAGACGGACATGAGCAGGAGGTTGTTGAGCACATGATGGAAACGCTGCAGCAATTCTCAATTTTCAAGTCAACTTCAAAACAAAGGACCCACAACAAGTCTAATGTATAGTACACTATTCTAGTTATACTGTACTCCAGAGTTAGCTGAAAACAGTGACTCATATTTTTATTAAGAAAATAAAGTGTAAGAAAATTAGTACAACTAGATTGGGCAACATTAAAGCAACATTGTGTAGAAATTGGTATTTCTGTGATTTATTTTCCCCAGTTTCAGAGTAAATGGTAAATATGTTCAGCTGTACTCGAGTATTTGTTCTGATTACATTACTTATGATCAAAAACTAGTAAGTCTGCAACTTTGCTAACAGCCAAACATCAACAAGGTCAACAACAGCAGACATAGCAGCCAGCTAATATTACTGACTAGTCCAACAGCAGTCAGCCCAGCTCGGCGTCTGTCTTTCAGCCTTTTACACACTTCAGTACACTTCGGTCTCTTGACCTGCCACCACTTCAGGCTGCTGAGCACGGTTACATTGCCCAGCTCCGGTTCTGGCACAGCACCGGCTCTGCTCCCCATCAGCATTTCCCCCACGCCGTGGGCCTAAAAAACCTCCTCTATTGAATAGTATCCATTTTCACCAAAATCAGTGAAATAGTTGGTTGGTGTGTGACTTAGTGGCGTAAAGCGTTACGTACTTCTCACAGGTGATCGTACCCGTAGCGCAAAGTTATATAGCACAAAAACAGGGCACAGAGTCAAAATGATTCTAAATGTGTGTTTCAATGGTAGAAAAGTTACACTGTGCTGCTTTAAGATACCACAAAGCTTTCACAACATGAATAAACAGTCATCAACATTTTTGTCTGTGTTGTTTCTCTGCAGTTTCACATTTCAGCCTATGAAGACTCAGTAGCTACTCATCTCACAAAGATCCTCAACTCTGAGCAGCACTCCGTGGTCATCTCCTCTGCCAAGTGAGTGTTTTTAACACAGCAGAACGACACCAAACAGGACAGACTAGAATCAACAGAAAACTGCAGCAGTTTGGGGCAGCACAGATTTCAACTCTTTTGTTTTACTGACATGGTCCTTTCACAAATATAGTGTACAGTATACAGCTGTAGGCAAAGACGTGTTCAAATGATAGTGCAGTTCTTTCAGTGCAGGGATTCTGTGCTAAACTTGATTTTGTTGGCATATTGTTAAGCAGAGCTATACGTTGTAAATAATAAATAATGAAACAGCAATTAAAGGTCCAGTGTGTCAGATTTGCCACAATAAATGGAATATAATATTCATAACTATGTTTTTATTAGTGTATAATCATCTGAAAATTAAGAATCATTATGTTTTTGTTACCTTAGAATGAGACTTTTATATCTTATATCACCATCAGAGTTCTGGTTGAGACCACACTGATGTCTTCTCTGTTTTTCAGGATCCTGTGTGAAACAGTGAAGGATTTTGTTGCCAAAGTTGGGAAAGCCTATGAAAAAAGTACAGAGAACGCTGAAGAGTGTGACACCATGTCTCTCAAAGTAAGCCTCAAAAACAATGCAGTTAGCATCCATCATCCGCCCGTGCTGAAAGACAACTCCCATATTCAATTTCTACTTATTTGCCGTCATCTGAATGCTGCCACAGCACTCTGTCTAACCTCTGTCTGTGCCTGCTCTCCTCTTTGGCCACCAGTGTGCCATCCTGAATGAGAAACTGGACTCCCTCCTCCAGACCCTCAACACAGAGTGCCAGGCTCTGCCTCCACTTCCCCACTCCACGCCTCCTATTGTAGAGGAGGAGCAGGAGGAGGAAGAGGAAGAGGAGGAGGCCAGCGAGGAGAGCCTGACAGAGCTGAAGGAGAAGCTGGAGGAGGAGGAGACGGAGAAAGGACACCAGCTGTTCAAAAGCAGGGAGCAGCTGATGCTCAGGGCCAACAGTCTGAAGAAAGCCGTGCGACAGATCATAGAACAGGCAGAGAGAGGTAACACACACCTGAACCCAGTCCAAACCCAGTTCAAACCCAGTTCAAACCCAGTTCACCAAATGTTTTCTCAGCAGGGAATGAATCATTTCACTGGTTTTGAAATCTTGTTTGGAAATTGCATGAAAAGCAGATCTGAAAGCAGAATTGCTTTTGTTCATGCAAAAGGTAATCTGCTTTATAATGATCACAGTTTGTCACTATTTATAAAATACAACACACACACACATGCACTGTGACATGTAAAACATACCGCCCTGTCTTATCCCTCCTGTGTTTCCTCTGTTCAGTGGTTGATGAGCAGAACGCCCACACGGAGGAGACTGAGCTGCCATCTCCTCTGGAGTTTAGAAAGGACAGCGAGGAGGAGAACAGAGACAGTGAGAAGGATGAGGATACCAAGGAGCTGGAAGCAGTGCCATGTAAGTGCACCACCATCACTGCTGCTGCTTTGGCTCTGTTTCAGATCTCTGACCCGTGTGGCCTGCTCCTGTTCCAGATCTGTGATCTGTGACCTGTGTGCAAACCCTTTACCTGCTTGGTCCTGATGCCAGTTCCAATCTGGACCAAAGCACTTCACCTGTGCAGCCTTTCCTGTTTGATTTCCAGGTTTGCCAGCTGGCATTGTTCTCAGTGACTGTCAGCTAAAAGACAATTTGTGCTGACACTTTCTAATGACCATCATTATTAATTGATTAACTAATTAATTTTATAATGATTTTATTGTTTAAAAAAAAGTATCAATGCAATAATTTACATTATTTTACCGATGTCAGATCCAACCACAGATGACATTTTAATGTCACGTTCGCACATAAAGCAAAATAGCTTCTTAAACTTGATAATTAGGCTTGCCATGGCATGTTAATGACCAGCTGTCATAACAGAAACATCTCAAACAAAGTCACCTTTAAAAATGACATAGAATGACACTGAACAGTCCTAAACATTCATAAAGACATGTCAGCATTATGCACGCCCTTCAAATAACTATTGAAAACATCTGTTGCAACTTTATAATGATCATAATGATGTTGATTAACTATTTACAGAAAAATCTGGTCTATCTATTGATGTAATGTTTCTAGATTTATTTTGCAAACACTTTTAAAGTTTTACAAATCATTTGGTAATTATTAACAAATTTTTAATCAAGGATATAAAATTAATTAATTGGGCAACAATAAACTAATAAACTAATCTACCAGAATGTAATTGATCTCTTTTTAACCTATCGCTTATACAACACATGATAAAACATAAAAAAGCAGTGTTTACCACCTGATAATATATTCAGCTCTCTAAGTACCAATTTTATTTTATATATATATATATATATATATATAATTTATGACTGCTGATGAGTCCTGAACAGAACCAGTCCAAGAACCAGAGATACTTGGGTGGAAAAGGGTGGAAAAGAGTTTTTGATTCATTTATTTTACATCAACTTACTATCTCCTCGTCACATTTCCAAGTATTTCCATTCAAATTCTTGTAGTATTGTTGGTATTAAATGTTTCTAAATTAATTTTTTAATCAAAAAAATATATTCCTCTATGTACCACTCAAAGGAGCTTGCGTACCACCAGTGGTACTTGTACCACAGCTTGAGAACTAGTCAATTATAGCATTATTAATTGTCAATTCACCATTTATTAAGTTTTATCCATTTTGTTTGCTTAGTGGATGAGGCCTGCTCTACCTCTGTGTCACGTCATGTTAGGTTGAAACACATCCACTCCTTCTTTTCTCTCCTGAGAGAGGAAACAATGCTGCAGTCTTCCCATCATTTAGGCAAACCTGAGGATATATAAAGATATAAAAGTCAGCATTGTGCTCCTCTCTGTGGAAAGAATAATGGAGTAATGTTGTTGTGAAAAAGGTCTGCAAGATGATTTTGCTGAGAATAGATCCAACAGGAGAGCACAGTGGATTTAAATATTGCCACCTTGTGGATATTGCACTCCCTGCACCGCAGAGAACCAGACACATAGCTAACGGAAAAAGTGCTGCTGACGCAAATCATGTTTCCTGTCATAAATAAACTCAAGGATTAGTGGTGAAAGAGCATGGAGAAAGCCTGCGATATATCCCACCTCTTTCACTGGGATAAGCTGTGTATCTCTCCATCTTCAGTCTCCACAACAGTCAGCCTCTTAAATAATAAATGACCTGACCAAACTGTGGTGGCAGAGCAACTATGAAACCTGTGTGTGCCTGTTTATGTGTGCCTGTGTGTGTGTAACGTAGTGAAGCTTTATATATGTGGACACACGTGCATGTTACTGTGTGTAAACGTTGAGTGTGCCTTTGTGAGTGTGAGTGTGAGTGTGTGAGTGTGTGTGTGCGTGTGTGCGTGCGTGCGTGTGTGTGTGTGTGTGTGTGTGTGTGTGTGTGCGTGCGTGCGTGCGCGCGTGTGTGTGTGTGTGTGTGTGTGTGCATTGGCCACAGGATGTGTTATTGTCTTAGGGGCAGAAGTTCTTCCTGTTTATCATGGGGCTGCTTCCTTCCTTCCACACATTTTCCAGCCGTTGGAAGACTAGGAGGTATCAGTCAGACCCTCTGCTTTTTTATCCTCTCCTTGTTTCCTCTTATTGCCTCCTTACTCCTTCCTGACCTGGACACAAATCAAAAAACACACAAAACTGCTGAAACCAACCTAACCTAACTGAGCTTGCAGATTCCATTTATAGTGCAACACAAGTATCCAACATGAAGACACACATGACACAGCACGAGAAAATGGAGTGGTGCAGATGCAAATGAACCAGAACAAAAGAAAAAAGAGTGAAGAGAAGAAATCTAAATAAATAAATGAAGAGAAACCTTACATACCTGACGATAAATAATTTTACCAACCTGTCCACAGTCCACCAGAATGTGTTAAATCCTCATGATTTTGTATGTCTTGCACAGCAACAATAATAAAACTTAAATAAAATAATAAAACAAATATAACCAACTAAAAGTCAAAGTTGCACAATTATATGTGTATACACTACACTGTCAGACAGCACTGTAGTCTCAAAATGTCAGACTTGGTGGAATGTTCCTGTACATTTAACTCTTTTTTAACTAACACCTTTTATAATGCATGCTTTTATTCTGAAGTCCTACTGTTCAGTTTAATGTTAATTCAACAGTATTGAACTGGGTATAAATTCCCGTATCAACCGACCACTGATGACCAACCTCATCATGTGGATTATCCGTTCAGATGTCTTTACTTTAAAATGTTGTTTTCCTCCAGATATGCAGCCCTGCCTACTCATAGCAGTTGCAATGAGTTTTGTTATGCCCCCTGGTGGGATGAGAAGGAGGTATCACATTAAAAACTCATGCCACCCTGTGCTGTCTTTGCCCTAGAGAACCAGGAATATGTGTGTCAGTTTGAGTAGAAAAAAGACATCACGGTATAGATGTTTGTTTTTTTCTGTGTCCAGCTGCTAAGAGTCCCTGTTCTCCAATGGAGAGGAGGGTGAGCCGCAGCACCCAGTCCTGTGGCTCCTTCACAATCACCCCCTTCACCACCAGCAAGGAGAACCTCCCTGTACTCAACACACGCATCATCTGCCCTGGTAAACACACACGCACACACACAGAAGACATTATATATATTTCAAAGCATGCAAACGATTCCTTTTCCCTTACCCGAACAAAACACACAAGGACAGAATCACTCAGACATTTCAAGTCAGCCTTGTGTGACACATGTCTGTGTGTCTGTGTGTGTGTTTGTGTGCAGGCTTGCGGGCAGGACTGGCTGCCTCCATTGCCGGCAGCTCCATCATTAGCAAGATGCTGCTGGCTAACATTGACCCCTTTGGTGCCACACCCTTCATCGACCCCGACCTCGACTCGCTGTAAGAGCCGTTCCTCTTTGTGTGTCTGCTTTCATTTTCATCTCCCTATCTGTCCTTGATTTTTTTTATTTGTGATTGATTATGATTCATGTGTGAGTTTGAGCTAACTGAGTTTCTGTGGCTGTTTTTCCAACCAGAGAGGGCTACATGGAGAAATGTGTCATGAACAATTACTTTGGCATCGGCCTGGATGCCAAGATCTCTCTGGAGTTCAACAACAAGCGAGAGGAGCATCCAGAGAAATGCAGGTGAGACACATTTCTCTCTCCCCAGCATATCTGGGCAACCGAGCAACAGATATCCATATTCATGCTCATATACTCCGTACTGTGTGTGCATTTTACTGAGTTTATAGCTGCACTCCTTCCATCTATCTGTCACACAATTGTTCTTTTATAGTCAGTGCTGAGACAGCAACATTTGAAGGTCTTCTCAGTTTATTTTATAGTCTCTTTTTCACCACAGTGTTAACCTTACTCTCTGCTCCTCCTGCACAGGAGTCGTACCAAGAACATGATGTGGTATGGTGTTTTGGGCACAAAAGAGCTTCTGCAGAGAACCTACAAGAACCTGGAGCAGAAGGTCCAGCTAGAGGTGAGAAAGGGCAGAACAGTCAAGAACACAGAAGTCTGAAAAATCCAGATCATATGTACAACTCACAAAGCCCCGCTGCATCTAGTCAAAGAAAAAAACACTACTTGAAATACATAGAGCCGGGCGGCTGAAGGCCGGACCAATCAGCAAACAGCAGGGAGTGATTATGATGAGGATGTGACTCGGCACTCAATACTCTTGAATCTCTTGAAACACTATTTCATCTAAGTGTTGTAGATTCGAGGTGAAGCATGATTCTGCATCTGGCCGGCCTATTTTTCACCTCAAATGTATTCAGAGAGTGATTCTGACTGCTGAGGAGAAACAACGCCTCCAGAACAGCTGCCACACTGAAACACCTCCCAGTGGATGCTGTGCTCATGTAGTCAGGAGTCAGAGAGACATCATTTGATGTCGTCATACTTTAAATGGTATTAAAGTTAAAATCATCATAAATAATTGTAAATAGTAGACTGGATTTGACGACACATGTACCTGTGCACTTCACTTGTTGGTCCGGCTGAGCTCTGCTTGGTTATTGTCTTTCCCAGTGTGATGGCCAGTACATCCCCCTGCCCAGCCTTCAGGGGATCGCAGTGTTAAACATTCCTAGCTACGCAGGCGGGACCAACTTCTGGGGCGGCACCAAGGAGGATGATGTGAGTACAGTTACACACTGAACCCTACATAATGTTCCATCCTGCTGCAAGTGCCCTTGGTAGGTGACTCAGATCACCTTTGGAGAAGAAAAAAAGGGATGTTTTCCTCCTCAAGCCCATGTCAGAAATCCTTCCAGCCAGACTTCTTCACCTCTCAGTCTGTCTCTCTCACTTTCTTTAACGTGAACTGTGTTAAGACAGCCTGGATCCTGGTTTTAACATGACCCCCATAGCCTGGAGGTACAGGGGGAGGGATGGTTAGAGATATATTTGTGCTTGTTTGTTTAAGGGTTGAAGCACAAGGTCTGCTGAGGGATTACAGTCAGTTCACACAGATACACACACACACACACACACACACACACACACACACACACACACACACCACATTTAAAGTTTTCTGTTTGTCTTAAATACATCTATCTGTCTTGTGGTATACATATGTGTATATTTTAACACACTGCAGTGGATCTGTAGTTTGACACTGAAACAAAGATTTTAGTTCATTTGTTTCTTTGTAAATGGAGTTGAAATACACTTTATTGATACCAAACAGTGATCATAAAGGGATCAAGATGTTACCACCTCTACTTTTGTACTAAATCCAGTCTAGAATTTGTTGCTGAGTGTGTTTTAGTTTCCATCTAGTGGCGGACGCCCCACATGGCATCACGTCTGAAGTTGATAATTTCATCTGGGTGAAATGTTACCTATCCAGCATTTCTTTTCTGCTGAGTGTCTCTGTCTGTCAGATGCTGACTCCACATTACTGTGACCTTTTCACGGGCAGTTTGCTTGCAGAGATCAATAACAGACTTGTTGGGAGCCTCTTCTCTCAGAAATAATTCATTTTTCATTCAGGCTCCAGCTAATCTGAGTTGACAAGGCAAAATGTCTCCTTTGAGGCAGGTTTTCACAAATTTACAAGAAGGGCTGATATATTGGTCTACAAAAACTCAATTTCACAATCATGTTAAAGGATAAAGCTGCAGATATTTTTCTATATTTCTCTTCTTGTCAACATATGCCGTGAACAGACCAACAATGAATTGATCCTGCTACTCCCTGTGGAATCTGATGTAGCTTGCCACAGACCACGGCTCAATGATTTGAAGAAAATATCTAGTGTTGGTTTTTTTTTCTAACCAATATTGTGATTTTTCCATTGATTTTACAGTCCTCCATTTTAATAGAAAACATACAATATTTCAGTTACTTGTTGTTGCCCCCAAACTAAACTTACCAAGATTTCAATAGAAAAATTAACTAATTTAGCTGACAGTTATTAATATATAATACATTAGCAAGGGATGTGCATTTGAAATCATTTCCAAATTCGAGTACTCGCATAAACTATTGATTATTATGGAGTACTTGCAAAACATTCGACTGTAAAAAGAGGATCAGAAATGAACACCCAAGAAAAAATGTGGGTGGGGTTAGAATTAGCAGACCATAGATCACAGACTTTAAGACGTTGCTTCGATAATGTGGCTGGTTTACTTTCTCATCTGCAGCCACCTTGGCCTGTATAGCTAGACTGTTTCCTTTCTGTAAGAATATCTGACTATCTGATGCTTCTATTAGATTAAATGTAAATTGGTCAATAATGCAAAATGAATCAGTGAAAATATCAAATATCAAATAAGTTGTGCTATAAAGAAAAATGAGAGAACTACTGACCAAATGGAGTACCCAAGTATTCATGCACATTAGTTTCATACTTTTGGACTTCGTGCCACTGACGGGGGCAGAGAGGTTGATGCATCGTTGTGTGTTTTGAAACTGAAAATAATAGAATAACAGCAGTCTAATTCTTTAAGACTGAAATGATTGGTTGTAGAGGACGCAGTGTGCTGCTGCACACACACTTCCTAAATGTCGTCATTGTGTTGTACAGATCTTCTGTGCTCCGTCATTTGATGACAAGATCCTAGAAGTTGTGGCTGTGTTTGGGAGCATGCAGATGGCTGTGTCCAGAGTCATCAAACTACAACACCACCGCATAGCACAGGTGAAGAACATACACTAAAAACAATATGAACCTGCACATAAAAGAATGCGTACATCTTAACTGAGCCTCTCTGCCCCGAATCAGTGTCGAACAGTGAAGATTACCATCCTGGGTGATGAGGGGGTTCCCATTCAGGTGGATGGTGAAGCCTGGATCCAACCACCTGGAGTCATCAAGATCCAGCACAAGAACAGAGCTCAGATGCTCACCAGAGACCGGGTGAGAAAGAAGGAGTGGGTCTCATTGAGAAGCAGCAGAGGTTTTAGGTGAGAGATTCAAGTTTCACATGACATATACTCATCCTTTGATTTTCCCTGCAGGCGTTTGAGAACACGTTGAAGTCATGGGAGGACAAGTTGAAGTATGATAAGCCTCCTTTGCGGCCTCACCTCTATCCACAGCAGTCTGTGGATCTGGCTACAGAGGAGGAGGCTGCCCTGGTGCAGATGTGTGCCCGAGCTGCAGAGGAGCTGATTACAAGGTAAACACGGCCTGCCATGAATATCAGCTCTCCCTCTACAGGTCCACAGGCCTTACTCATATAAAAATAATCAGAGAAAATTTGTGTTTATTTATTATGAATCGTTTCCACTGACATGTGCTCTGTCTAATCACAGGATATGTGAGGCTGCAAAGACCAACGGGCTTTTAGAGCAGGAGCTGGCTCATGCCGTTAATGCTGCATCTCATGCTATCAACAAAACACACCCGAAGTTCCCAGAGGTTAGCTATCAGCACACGCAACACAAAATGATCTGTCTTCTACATGTTGCTCCACTTCAAAGTTTAGGTTTTCTTTACAGGTCTCCCAAACCTGATTTTGTGTCCACAGGAGCAGTTTTACTTGTTGTGTCTTAGAAATAAAAATTACTTACTTGCCTCTAGAGGTCACTGAATCTAAAGTCTAAGTTAAAGCTGTTGCACATGTGGTTTATCTGAAGCGAGAGTGTCAGAGAGAACTGTTGATAGGGTGATTTCTACAGCTTGTGATATTTAAACATTAATATCATCATAGCAGATCACATTTTAAAACTAGAGAAAGAGAGCTTGATGACGGACCATGTGTGTGTGACTGCCCGTGTGTCCTAAGAGGACCTACTTTGTTAGTAAAGTAGGCAGACAACACGCATGTGAATTCAGTCATACATTCACAGATTATTTAAGACCAATATTAAATTAAAAATGTAAATTATATTATTGTCTAAGGAAAATCAAATCATTTAATGTCCAACAAAAGCCATTACTACATGTGGCACTCTGCGAGCCTTTGAGCTGTAATGTTCTTTTGTCAGTTTCAGCTTGTTTTAACACACTCTGTTTTCATATATTGCTGCATATTAAAAGGGTAAATTTTACTGAGCCCCTTAGCTGTTAGCATATTTCAGTCCCCTTGCGCTGTTGTGTTTGTCTTTCATACTACACGATGTGTGAGACTAAATAACTGTTGTCCTGTCTGCAGAGCCTGACCAGGAACACTGCTATAGAGGTGGCCAGCACTGTCAAGGCTCTGTACAACGAGACAGAGTCTCTCCTGTTGGGCCGAGTCTCTCTGGTGAGTTATTTTGTCTGTAACAGGGATTTATGGTTTTATTGATGACTTTCTTTTACTTGTGCTTGATATTATTTCATGTTTCAACCATACTATGGCGTACAATATGTTAAAGCTGTAAACTCAGTATGAAACTACAAGCAGTGGCATCAAACCCCCGTCTGTTTTGAACCTCATATTAGAAACATAACTAAGAATGCTTTTGAATATCTGGAGAACAGAGTGAGACTATTTCTATGTCAAGTCACCACAGACACCTGCAGAACTGACTGCTGCAATGCTCGACTTTCTGCTCTCCCTACGACTTAATCAGAGTGACTTCATCATTTTATTTCATCATCATTTCTCCATACCTCTCTGAGCGCCGGCCCAGCTCTCATGTGGGTTAGGGTTGTTTTATTGTGTGAAGCACTTTTGAAAAGTGCTGAACAAATAACGTCTGATTTTTATTGGTTGATTGATAAAGGGTAATTCTAGTTTATTAGAACTTTTTTTTTTTGGAGTTCACCTTCCAGTATGCTGCCTGTACTTGATCTGGACTTGTTGTGTTCCCCCTTGCAGCAACTGGACCCACCAGAGGAGGAGCAGTTGTCCAATGCCCTGCAGAGTGTGGAGTTGGAACTGGGCAAACTGGGAGAGATCCCCTGGCTCTATCATATACTGCAGCCCAACGATGAGGAGGTAAGCAACCTCAGCAAACAATCAGACATGGATGAACATGTGCACACACATTATGTGTAGTATTTCTACAACGTAGATAACATTAGCAACATTCTGTACTCCTGTCCTTCATAACTAAGAGCTAATCTGCACACATGTTCTGTATTGTGTCTTCTCGCGTAACATGGCTCCAGGTAACGGGAGAGCTGAGTAGCTAAATGAAATGCTATAGGTTGACTGTGCTTATGTACCAGGACCACTCTCTGGGTTACGGCAAGAGGAACAGTCGCAGCAGCATGTTTCGCATAGTGCCCAAGTTCAAGAAGGAGAAGGCTGCCAAGAAGACGAGCCCGCAGTCAGGTAGGGTTGTGTCCGCTTTTCCCTCAAGAAGTCAACAGTCTAGACAGACAGACAGACAGACAAACAATCTGCTCAGGATGGGGATGTGGACCGTCTGCCATGCGGCTAATACTTTAAATTTATCCTGACTGGTCTGTCCGCCTCAGAAGTTATGATTGCTCCAGAAGGACGAACTGACAGCTCAGTTATTATTGTGACTCAGATAATTCTACATAAGAAGATAAGTGAGATTTGATTTGTCAATCATGGTGTAAACTTTAAGCTCAAATAGTGTGTATGTGCTTTTTCTTCACATCACATACTCAGAATATTAAATACTTCTGCTAGTGGTAACCAGAACGATGAACTACTGTTGATACTGTATGACTGATCACTGTGCTCACCCTCAATGATGGAGGTGCATATTCACGCACGCACACACAAAATAAACAAACTTCTGCCCACAGTTGTCATGGTTACCTTTCCCCATGGCCCTCACCACCTTCATATTACAATCCATGCATAAAGGTATCCCTGTATTTTCATTCCCCTGGTAGAAACACAAAGAATGTGTGCGTGTTTGAGGTCTTACATCCTACAGTGTGACCCCAACCATCAACTTGCACCCCACCCCCTCCATTCATGCTCTCATCCAGCTGTCAATACAGTCTCAGGAGGCGCAAAGGCAGAAGAACAAGGCTGCTCCGAGAGAAAGCCTGCAGGGATCGAGTTTCATTTCAAATCAGCCAGAAATCAAGTTTTTGTTGAATATTGAACAACAAAAGTCAGTATCAGATGACCAAAAAGTCCACTCCAACTGGATGTTGCTGCGTACTTAAACATAATAGGAGTATGAGTATAGGTTCAACAGTCAGATCAGTTGGAAGCCTTTCCGCTCGTTGTGGGCTGGTTAATGATTAGTTGGGTTATATTTTCTGCACAGGCTTCCGCCTCCCTTTACCTCCTACTTTTTTCTGTGTGTTCTGATATCAGTCAATGACATGCATGCCCCCAGTCTTCCTGGAAAGGCACTGGCCGCTGCCTTGTTCTGACCAACCTTTGACCTTTGTCAACCCCCCCCCCTCCTCCGCCAGCTGCCGCCACTGCTCTCCCTTCCTCTCTGATGCTCTCCCTCCATTTTTTCTCCTTCTTTTCCTTCAATGATTCACAATTTGTGTGCATCTGTGAGGCTGTATGTGTGTTTGATGACATGACTCACATATACTGTAGGTGCTGTGAGAGATGGTAAGAGCGAGAATAGTGCTGAGTGAGGTGTGAGAGCGACAGTTTTTGGTGTGTGTGCATACCTGTGAGGCACCCTGAGCCTCTCTCTGCTCTGCTCTGTGTGTGTTTGTGTTTGTGTATGTGTGTGTGTGTGTGTGTGTGTGTGTGTGTGTGTGTGTGTGTAGTGGAGAGATGGGGCACAGAGGAGGTGGGCATCTGGCTGGAACAGCTGAGTCTGGGGGAGTACAGAGACACCTTTATTCGACACGACATCCGAGGCTCGGAGCTGCTGCACCTAGAGAGGAGGGACCTGAAGGTACACATACACACACACACACAAACACACATACACACATACACACAGTTACCACACCTCAATCCCTCAGTGAATCTGTGTGAACCCTCTCTTCCCACCCACAATCAACTCTCTCTCTGTCTCCTCTTGGTCTACTGTATCTCTTTAACCTGTTGGACGTCTCCCTGTTTTGCCGCCTCTCGTGCTGTGCTGCATCGCTCTGCTTGGCTTCTACTGTCTGATGTTTGCTTGGTGAAAGAGACTCACTGTAACCCACTAACACTGTGTATCTACTGAAGAGGGGAAGCCTCTGGACAGGGCAGGGAGGGCTGGGAGTGGACGGACTAAACTGATCTGTAGAGGGCCAAAAGTGCAGGCAGTGAGTTTAGTTGTGATATTTGAACTGGCTCGGCTCCGATTGTGCGAATCTCCTGTAGAGTTTAAAGAAGGCTGAAATTAGATGGTGTGTATTGAATTTGTTATGATCCATGGGGACATTTGCGTGATTCCTTCCTCCTCAGAGTGTGGGTCTACACCACCGTGGAAACAAAGCCGCCGCCCTTTTTCACGTACAAAAGGAAAGCATGAGTGCAACTAATGAGAGCATGAACACCCACACGGGCTGCAGAGAAGTGAAAAACAAACTCCCCTCGTGATCATGTCATCATGACGTGCACACATGAATCCTCTTCCTGTCAGACTGCACACGCCACCACATCACATTTTCACAGGTTCTTGGTGCGTACCCGGTTTAGGACAAAGCCGTCATATTATTGTCAAATTGACCTTCCAGATTTGATGTGAAAGCACCCAAAATGTAGCACAAAACAATATGTGCAAGTTGTGTCTAAAAACTGTAAACTCAATGACAAAGCAACAATTGCTTTGAAATGACAATGAAAATAGAGCCTGACCGAGCGTGGACTTTCAACACTCATACCAACATTTAAATAAATCTGGTAATACATTTTACACATAAATGTCTCTTAAACTTAATTTAATTAAAAACTTGTGACCAATGCTGAGCAGAGCATCTTACAGGTGAGGAATAAACATATCAGTGTTCTCTGGTGGACAGACGGTGTAACTACAAACTCAAACTTATATCTCTGCTGCAGTTTGTTGGTTCAAAAGGATGTTCCGCACATACATCTGTGCTCAGCAACAGAATGCCAACGTGTAATGACCCCTTGGCCCTTAGTCAATGCACACACACACACACACACACACACACACACACACACACACACACACACACACATCGTACCTGTGTTTTTCTATGTGTGCCCCTCATTCCATTGTCTTACAGTTTATCATCATCATCTCATTTGTCCAATTCGCATGTTTTCCTGTATTATTAAAACTGATAAATGTACAGCTGAAACTATTAGTCAATTAATCGATTAGACAATCAATTCAAAACAGCTCAATAATTATTTTCATCAAGTATTTTTTAAACAAAAATTCAAAAGTCTTAATTGTGAATATTTGCTGGTTTTATGAATGTAAATGGAATATCTTTGGATTAAGAATTGAAGACAAAATGAGGAATCTGAATATGACAGGTGGGTTCTGGAAATTGTGACGGCCAATTTTACTATTTTTGGAACGTTTGTAGGTGAAACCATTAATCATGAATATAATGCACAGATGAATCAGTTCTGAAAGTAATCTTAAATTGTAGCCCTTGATAAATGTTAAGCAAAGTTGTAAGTGGACTGTTCAACACGCAGTCAAATCATTTCTAATGAAATGAATGAAGAGTGAGCAGAATGAATGACACTGAGATCACCAGGCGAGCACAGTGTATGTGGAGCACTGCAAAAGATAGTCTGCCTGTATTCAGTTTTTGCTTGATTAATTCACTGTAATCGTGTAACTTCAGTCAGTGGACCACAGACAAAAATACAGCTTCATTCTGCTTCTGACATTAATGCCTCTGAGGCAAAATATAGAACACTGTGTGATTCTTAAGAATCCTCCCCTTTCAGGTTGTTTCACAGCAAACATTTTGATTTGTCATAATAGGAAAAGAACAGATGCTCCTAATAATTTTAACAATGGGTTTGTTCTCAGTAATCCATGAGTGTGGCAGTGAGCCAGCATGCACAAGAACAGGAGCCTAAAACCAAATAAAGCTAAATAAAATTTCTTCATTAAATCCTCTTTACAGTCATCTGAAGCCGGATCCAGCTCTTTTTTTTTCTAATTAGAGCTACCCATATTCTCAAGCTGTGATTACACGTCACATCCACTGCTGATACTAGATTAAATCTCATCCAGCCAGCACCTAAGTGTTGTAAAATAACCAGAGATAATTACATACTTATTTTACACAGTTTCTTTTTTCTATTCCGTTAGTTCCAAGCCTTTGTTTGAACTCTCTGCTTAAATCACTTCCTCTGTTGATCAATGCTAATGTTGTTGTGCCTCTTTGTGGTTTCTAATTTGGAATATGTAACAGCGACAGTACATGAAAATCAACAACAGCCATGCTAGTGGCGTTGTGAGGTTGTAGCTAAGGACAGTGGTGGACAGTGGTGAGCTGATGCTAGTGCTAATGTCAGCATGCTATCAGGCTCACAATGCAGAAATGCTGATATTAAAGTTAGCAGTGGGCTAAGTTTAGCAGCTAGGCCAACAGAAGTCTGTGTTGTCCTACCTCTATGAGTCACAGTGAGCATTCATATAGGTCATTTCTCTTCAAAGAGCTGGTTTGGCTTCATGAACCACTGAGCAACTTTCACAGGAAAGAACGGAGCCTCCCCTCCAACACATCAAGCAGGGCGGCTGTGGCTCAGGAGGTGGACCGGGTTGTCCACTACACTCAAAAAAATTTTTTGCCCACTTATGCATTTCAATTATATAGAAAATTTCCACCCATTTGACTTACATGGTTTTAATATAAATTAACTAATAAACTTAATGTGAAGCAAGTATTACGATTTATGTAATAGTACTAATAAACTCAAAATGACTGCATTCATTTTCAGTGTTGGGCGAACAAACTGGCTTTATTAATATTGAATGAATAAACCTGGTTACTACTACACTACTGTGTAGTGGAAGCACATTGAGTTTATTAGTACCATTACATAAATCTTATTATTTGTTTCACATTAAGTTTATTAGTTGATTTATATTAAACCTATGGAATTCAAATGGATGGAAATGTTCTCAAGTCCTGCATTTTGGCCGAAAACTTTTTTTGAGTGTAATCAGAAGATTGGTGGTTCCTCCAATCTGCATGTCTTAATGTCCTTGGGCACATGGATATCTGTACTAAATTTCATGGCAGTCTATATTTCTGTCAATATTTCTGTCAGCATGGCTGACAGTTATCAAAATCAGAATGTGCCTGAACTTTCTAGATCCATAAAGACATATATGTCTGCCATATGTTGCAGTCCAGTCTTTGCTTGTGTGGCCTATTTTCAGGCAACCAAAACATATTCCTTCGTCCTTGATGAAATTCATCATGCCCTGTATACTTTACTTCAAACTGTGAGCATTTATCAAGTCAGTGACTACTTTGTGAACAAAATAGACAGTTGTGAATAGACGACGACTAGATCTTGTATCCTGTATACTGAGTTATGACTCATTGACACTGGCAGCAAAAATGCTGCCCCTTTTTCTTTGCTTTAAATGATTTCCATTGGAGGCCTTCGTTGGTGGATTAGGAGTCCTGAATGTTGCCAAAAAGTATATCTGAGGCACTAAACACAGATGACCCTTTCAGTCTTGAAGATCACAAACAACATATCTCCATTTTTCACTGAATTTCTAAGGAAGTTTTAAGATGATGCTCCAAGTCCAGCGCTTTCATGTGCATCATTTGTTCTGTTAAAGGGTTTTCAAAGAAACAAGGAGAATGATTGTAGAGCTTTGATATCCTCACTTTTAACAGGCATCCAGCTCTTTTCCACATAAGCAGAGGCAATGTTATATTCATTTCCAAAAGGTTCTGCTAGAAGACCTTTAGCTCTGTGGTATGAGGACAAGTCTCTTGGCTGCCCCCTGGTGTATTGTTCAAGAAGGTCACTCCAGTCAGTTGTCTTCACCTCCACTCCATTTTTGAAAGCTCTGATGAAAGACTTGCATTGCAGAGCGTTGAACACAGACAGAGCACAGATTTTGCTGGACAGGCAGAGCAGTGGTATTGTGTTGTCTTTGTATCGTTCTGATAGTTCTTGGTCACAGTTTGGTTTGGGGGTGCACATGTCTGGTTTGATTTTCAATAACAGTTTCCATTGCTTGAGCTGGAGCATAGACTTTTAATAGTGTCTCATAGCTTTGCGTTTTTGGTTTTTGTTTAGGCCTAACGACTTGTGGTTGAGGTAAAGGATCAGGCAGAGCTGCAACACTATGTTTTTTTAATCCATTTTAATCTTTAACAAAGATGTTGGCATGGGGATTTCATTTGCTTGCTCTTTTGGAATTGTTCCTCTTAAAACAAGAGTTCATGCCATCCTAAAGTTGACAGTCACAGGCCACAATTTTGAGCCACAAGTGATTTTAAAGATCTGAAGCTTTCCATTTGTTGCTGCCAATTCCACATCAAGCTCTAATTGTTCTTTTTTTTTCTCCCTAACTTTTTCCTCTTGAGCTTTCTAGGAAATGTTTCCATCAGAGCTACTTTGTCGGCCTGCAGATGATGTTGAAGACATTTGTGATAGTTGGGAGTGTGATTTAAATTATTTACTTTTACACTTTAATTTTTTCATTGTCATCTTGTTGCATAGGCCCAGTAATTAAAATCCACAATCAGACAATAATGCAATAATAAAGGTGAACGTAACGTGATTACTGGCCGGCAGTGGTGTGTAAATATATTGTGCTATATTTGTGTGTGACAGTTCAACGGCGTTCAACTTGTCAAACTTCAAGCAACCTGTAGATTTGGCTGTGAAACACTGACCTTTAAACACTATTCATCCGGCTGTTTTCATATTTGTTTGCTGACAAGAGTATAATATGAATAAAACAATCCATGCTGATCATATATCCAAACTCCACAAGCAACCAACCAGTCCAGTGCAGAGGGGTTTTAAAAATGAATCAAATTAGACTGAAGGGGGCCTGTGATGGTCACAGGCAACAGGAGTCCATTGTCCATGCAAAGTTTCTAAATTTCTCATGGTTTATTTCTCCAAACGAGAAACAAGTCAAGTCAACAAGTCATGGTTCCTGCATGCCTCTCAGCCCAGGTGCATGCTGGTCCTATCTATTCAAAAACAAAAATAAAACAAAGTATGAATTACACAAAGGTAAATATAATAAACAAAACAAATCAAGCAAATGACGAGCAAAAGAAAATAATAATTATAATAATAATAATAATGATAATTAAAATTCAGTCTAAAGGAAACATGACTGACTGATCAAACAATACTATTAATGATAAAACAACAATTAAATACCACCAACAGATACATAGCTCCAGTGTGCTATATTGACGTTAGCAGAAAACAAAACATTGATCTCCATTATTACCCACATGAATAACTGTCAGCTGTGATTGTTTTCACTTTGATATAATTCATATCAGATACATTAAACCACATTAAATGAATAACCCTAAATGCCTGAGATGCAATAGACCTTCCTCTATGTGCTCTGAACATGTTGGTCTTGTTTCTCCTCAGGATCTGGGGATATCGAAAGTGGGTCATATGAAGAGAATTCTCCAGGGAACTAAGGACCTGGCCAAGGCCTCCATGGTTGATCTCTAAGGCGGAAGCAGACGCTACCTGAGAGGGGAAACAAACGTTCCCCTTACATCAGTGAACCAGTTTGACAGCACCGTACACAGTGTGAAGGAGAAAATAGGTATTCGAGTAGAGCTGGATTTGATCCCTCTGCTTAGAAAACCGTTGTGATGTTGTTAACAAGATACATTTGTGTGTTTGTTTGTGCTGTGGTGCCAAAATGACAGTCGAGAAAGCTGATGGAAGTGCAAAAGGAAGTCATGGATCTTCACAATAAAAGCCATTTCTAAGTTAATATCCATACATAGCACACAATCAGGTATGCAAACTAACCATACTGTCGACAGTTGACTTGTCTGAGTTAACAAACTAGTAGCAAAACCAGGACTTCCATGAGTGTGGGATTAAGATTCAGTAGAGTTCGGTAGTGTGTAAAAACGTGATGTTTGCTGGATCTCTGCCTGACACTATAGATCTGCAGATGCATTAAAACAACCTTAAGGTTTCAGTAGCACTGCCGTTCAGTGGAGACAGAGAAGATAAACACCTAACATCACAGTCTAGGTGGGAATCTGGAAGTGGTGTCTGAAAACAGTGGGATACTGTCGCATGCTATGCTTGCTCAACTTTAGATATGTTTAATTGCATGATTAGTGTGTTGATTTTTGTGTGTGCAAAATAACACTTGAACAAGTTTTACATGACTTTAAGTATTACGATGCCATTTGTTACTACTGAAAGCATCTTTTTTGGTCTAAATCAAACTTTTTTTTTTTAGCTTTAATTTATTTTGTTTGCATGATAATGATGTGTCAAAGATTTGTGTCAAGTGCCATATTTTCAGTCATTTAAAATGTAAAATGTGCTTTATTGGTAGACGTCATAAGAAGTTTTTAAAAGCTGTTGATGAGGTATGAATATATGGAATTAATATCTGTAAGTTGACACGTTCTCTGTAGATGTGAAAATCAGTACCAAAGTGAATGTCTAAGAAAACATGATCAGCTGATGACTTTGTTCAGATTGCGCCTCTTAATTTCATAGGCCTGTAGGTCTTAGGTCTTAAATCCATTTAACGTGGGGAAGTGATTAGTATTAGTCAGGAAGAAAGTAAAAATAGTTGGACTGAAGCCAACCACATATGCTGTAGGCTTGTTGAGTTTTTTTAAGGAATACTTAAAAGGCACTTTTGACTTCTTGCTTTACGCAAGTGCAAATTCTCATATCATTACATAGAGTTAACGGTTCACCTCAACTTTTTAACTTTTGGCAGTTTATCACAGTATTTAACACTAATGAGAATAGGAGTTAGATATCAGTTTTGAATATGTAATAGAGCAGTTGATCTGCAGTCTGCATTGCATTGTTCAAGTGCAGCTTTTTTTTCCTTCAAATTACAAGTGAGATGTTGATAGAACACTACTTTGACTTCTTAGTTTCTTTTAAGACTGGTGGCATTACAGGGTATATTTCTATATGTGATGCTAAGTTTGTATATATATATATGCACTGTATATACAGTATACCAGTGTATGCAAACAATGTTTGTAAGTGTTGTAGTCTAATGCATTTGTAGATTGCTGACATGGCATGCATTGTCAACAGCTAACACATTTGATTGTGTATATTACACCATAACAATTGTGTATTGTTGATTTGGTTCTAATCTCTTGTACATGATAATGCTGTTGTATTCTAATGATGGTGCAATATTTTATCTCTTGTTTTGATACTGTCTCTGCAGCTTTCTGACATGATGTTTCTCAGTGGGGTGGGCGGGGTGAAAGAGTTTTTTTGTACATGTACTCCCCCTCAAGGTTTGGGGATTAGATTTTAAAAGTTAGACCCGTAGACAGACTGCTTTTTCTTACTGACTCCAAATTTCTTCCAGCGGTTCACTAGTTTGTAGTTTTGCTCCTCTGTGCTTCCAAGATGATACACTAAAGTAGGACTGTGTCAATGAATGAGTAGAATGGGCAGACATGACTGTTGTGTTAATATGTAATATGTATCACAATGTATCTGTGTGCGTTTGGGTGTGTCTACTACCACAGTGGCATATTGTATCTTATCAGCAATTGTATATTTATCATTGCCAACTCATTTTATCATGTCATTTCAACTCTTTGGAGAATAACATTTTGCTTTTATGTGCGTTTTAATTCTTCCCATTTCCCTCTGAGTCACATGCCTTCTGTTCAGAATTTGTTTCTGAATGTTGAATGCTAAAATTTAAAAAGACAAACAATTTTACATCCTTCTTTAAAGCATGCTAAAATCTAACAGAATGTGAGTGGATCAGGGGCTGAATTGACAGTAGTCATGTATTGTGTATAATATCCCAACAGAGGGCGATCTATTACGCCTCACAGCTCTACAGTCCCTGACTCACACTGTCAATGAGCACGAGTTGATTTCATATGTCGACAATCAAGTGTGTCAGACTGCTGTGTTGAACTTACTGTAGTGATTCTCGTTGGAATGCAGAAATCAGTAAGGCTATACATCAAATTCTAATCTGAGAGAAGTTTTCTTCTCCTACACGCTATTGTTGATCCTGCAACGCATAGCCAAAGATGTTAGTTACTATAAACCACAAATTGATAATCAGAGATTCTTTCCCATTTTGACTGAAGATCATTACTTGAACATAACTCTGCCTGTCATCCATTTAATAGATCAGATTCATCGTTAGCTATCTGATGACGGCTAGCCTTTTGCTAGCCAGACGCTCTGGACATAGGGTTCACTAAAATCTCAAGTGTTTTGGCCCCAGACTCCAGGCGAGAGAATTCTTGACCTTTTCCATACAAAGTGGAAGTAGCCACCTTTCTTCCTTGCTGTGTTTTCCAGTGGTCTGTAAATAATGCTGCAAACTGCCTGGTTTTCAGAAACCAACGAAACCCATGCAAGGATCTCAGAAAGACAGGAAAACACATAGTCTTTGACATGGTTCCTAAAGTGATGGGAGAAAAGTGAGTTTCATTTGTTTACATTATGTTTACAATGGCACAGTTTTAATTTTTAAGAATATATATGTAGGTATAAACAATATTTGCATATTTATTGCCTAAGGTTAAATGATATGATGTGTATTGTGTTTTCACATTTGGAATATAATGTTACAGTTGTCACCTGAATTACTATCTGGATGATTTTGGTAAAGTAGTTAATCATTTTTACGACTACTAAGTGACTGTTTTCTGTGCCTTTTTATGGTTAGAATGCATGGTTAACTATTTATTACAATTTGGAGTCACTGAGATGTGTATTTTTGTATTCTGAATAAATAAATGGTTCAGCTTTTGTTGTACATTTTTAAGGTGCCTTAAAATAGGCTACCTGTTCATATCTCTCTTCTTCAATAAAACCAAATACATATGCAGTGTCTCGTTCTCATTGGATTTCACTTTCAGGAAAATTGTGTGTGTGTGTGTGAATGGTTAGCTCCTAAAACTGATGAGCAGTTTTCAGCTTGCATGGCAGCCAATGACATCAGTGTATGTGTGTGTGTGTGAAGTGTAAAAGTGCCTTGAGTGGTTTAAAGGCTCTATATAAGTACAGTCCATAATTACTGAATATAAACACACTGATTGGATGTTACAGAACCAAAAACTGTTTGAAGGATTCAAACATGATGAATCGGTTTTTACAGTGTTTTCCTTTTTTAATGCTGTGTTGTTTTAGTTGTTGTTGTTGTTCCTTTTGGACATACTTGCCAAGAAGGGACCTGCAGGTGTGTGTGTGACTGAAACAAGTCGACATGTAGTCATAGAACACATGAGCTTGTCATGAATTCATGGTTCTTGATATTTATTTTATTTATTTGATTGTTGAGATGTATTTATTAGCTAACATGATCCATGATAGTAGATAGATGCCCGACCTGGAATGTTTACTGTGAAACTGAGGAAATGTTGCGTTCATGTTAGCGGTTAGTAGTTAGCAGTAATTTGATTCAGCTCTGATACGGCTGCAGGAGTGAACAGGAAACGAGCTGATAACGTTATGGGTACGTTTTAGCCATTTAGCCGATATCTGTGTGTGTGTGCACTAAAAAAATTTATGCCAAAATGCAGGACAAAATTTTCCGTGACAATTTGTTTGCACAAACCCAACAGCAAAAATGAATGCAGTCATTTTGAGTTCATTAGTACGATTGCACAAATCTTTTTACTTGCTTCACATGAAGTTTGTTAGTTTATTTATATTAAAACAATGTAAATCAAATGGATGGGAATGTTCTATGCAATTGCAATGCATGTGGCATTGTGCCTGAAAATCTTTAGGCCAAATTGCAGGACTTTCCATCCTTTTGAATTACATAGTTTTAAAATAAATTAACTAATAAACTTAATGTGAAGCAAGAAATACAATTTATGTAATAGTACTAATAAACTCAATGTGCTTCCGCTACACAGTAGCCAGGTTTATGCATTCAATCTTGACCCTTTCTAGGGCACTCATTGAAATACTTGGAAATGTAAAATCAACCCTGGAGTATACGGTAACTCACCCATCTAGGGTGAAAAAAAAGGCAAAAAAATATGTTGAACATTTATTTCCAGATTAACAATCGGAACACTACCTGTGACATAGCCTGAAATTTGCTGATTGGCTGGAGAAAGTCACATGATTCTGCTCCTTCATTGAGAGACATGGGGCACCATTTTAAAAGCCCGTGGAAGTGACCATATATGGTTCCTCGCCCAATAAAGGGTTAATATGTTTTGCATAATTTTAATATGTTTGTCATGTTTAAATGCAAACCAGCAATGCTGCATAGTGTGCCACCAGAAATGTGGTTATTGCACCTCAAAAAATGTTTGTGCTTCTGGACCACCAGAGTCAGGCACCATCATATCTAAAAGAGCTCATAGTACCTTACTACCCCTCTAGAACACTGCGCTCTCAGAATGCTGGGTTCCTTGTGGTTCCTATAGTTTCCAAAAGTAGACTGGGAGCCAGAGCTTTCAGCTACCAAGCTCCTCTTCTGTGGAACAAACTACCATTTTGGGTTCTGGAGGCAGACATGGTCAACACTTTTAAGAGTAGACTTAAGACTTTCCTTTTTGATAGAGCTTATAGTTAGGGCTGGCTCAGGTCATCCCTTAGTTATGCTGCTATAGAACTTTATAGTTAGTTATTGTTTTACTGCTGCTGTGCATCTGTGTCTCTCTCTGTCTCTATTTATGTAACATCATCATTCATTCAACACGAATCAGGTGATGCACAGAAATGTGGATGTTGTAATGCAGCTTTAGAGAATGTTCACAATTATAACATGAGCAACAACTCTGGCAAACTGTACTGCACATTTTTACTGACGTTTTAGACACTCAGTGATTGATTACGTCTAATGCATAATCGATAGATTATGTATTAGAACCACAGTAATCTGTAATCTGTCAGCAGATTGTCAGTGTGATAGAAATGGCGTTTGAAGTTAACATCACTTTGGATTGACTAAAACTTTAGTTAACAAACTGAAAACTAACAAAAATAAAACAAACTAGAACCAGTTTAACCCAGTTTAAATAATTTTCAGACATGTTCCATGCGTCCTTTCACACATCGTGCTCTCTGTTTATGACACCTCTGTGACAGCTGACGTCAAACAAAGGATTGGACATAGGTTCATGCTCAGTATAGCCGATACTGATCTTTGAGGTCGGATCAGAACATCAACTTGTGTTAAAGACACTCACTGTGTGTGTTTTCTAACTCTCTGTTCGTCTGGAGTTATATACGACTACTGTGCACAAAACAAACACACATTTATGTTTGAGCCCAAAGTGAGAACTGGTCCCAGACTGGACACCAGTATGAAAAGTGTCTGAGCCACTGGTCAAACATGGCCGACAGAGAAACCTGAACATGTGACAGACAGTCAGTCAGACGAGGACTCTTCTCTGGAACTAAAGATCACAAAATGAGATGTGTTTGAGTGAAGCTCCTCCTCTTCCTGTACGCAGATATGAGATGATCAGAGCAGAGACACACAGGCAAGCTGTCACATCTCCCTTTACTGAAAACTCTCCTCAAACCTTCTCTATCTCTCTCTCTCTCTCTCTCTCTCTCTCTCTCTCTCTCTCCATACCATCACCATCTGTAAACATACATGTCTCATTAATGCATGTTAATGCATGTTACTAACTAAACTTCTTCCCCGGAGTTTCTGTGTTCTCTCATCCAGCAGGTTCTCATGGATCGTGGCTGCTGCTGTGGTCCTGCACAACGTCCACTACATATATTATTACTGTCATTATTGTTACCATATCTCTGTGTACTCTGTATACTGTAATCATTTTATCATTCATTAAAGAAAATTGTATTGTTGCATCCAATTTTTATATCCTTAAGGCATGCTGGAAGTTTAGTTAACTGATTGGTTTCATCAGGATTGGTCGATAAATATAATTGGGTGTCATCAGCATAACAATGAAAATTAATGGAGTGATTCCTAATAATGTTCCCTGGAGGAAGCATATATAAACTGAATAGAAGTGGTCCTAGCACAGAACCTTGTGGGACTCCATGACAAACTTTGGTATGCATGGAGGATTCATCATTGACATGAACAAACTGAGATCGATCTAAAAAATATGATTTAAACCAGCTTAGGGCGGTTCCTTTGATGCCAATTTGATGTTCCAGTCTCTGTAAAAGAATTTGATGGTCAATGGTGTCAAATGCGGCATTAAGATCTAACAGGACGAGTACAGAGACGAGTCCTTTGTCTGATGCCATTAAGAGGTCATTTGTAATTTTGACTAGTGCGTTCTCTGTGCTATGATGCACTCTAAATCCATCCATCCATCTTCTTCCGCTTATCCGTTGCCAGGTCGCGGAGGCAGCAGTCTGAGCAGGGAAGCCCAAACTTCCCTCTCCCCAGACACCTCGGCCAGCCCCTCGGGAAGAACACCGAGGCGTTCCCAGGCCAGCAGAGAGACATAGTCCCTCCAGCGTGTCCTGGGTCTTCCCCGGGGCCTCCTCCCGGGGGGACATGCCTGGAAGACCTCCCTAGGGAGGCGTCCAGGAGGCATCTAGAACAGATGCCCGAGCCACCTCAACTGACTCCTCTCGATGTGAAGGAGCAGCGGCTCTACTCTGAGCTCCTCCTGAGTGACTGAGCTTCTCACCCTATCTCTAAGGGAGCGCCCAGCCACCCTGTGGAGGAAACTCATTTCGGCCGCTTGTATCCGCGACCTTGTTCTTTCGGTCATTACCCAAAGCTCATGACCATAGGTGAGAGTCGGAACGTAGATTGACCGGTAAATTGAGAGCTTCGCCTTTCGGCTCAGCTCCCTCTTCACCACGACGGACCGGTACAGCTACCGCATCACTGCGGAAGCTGCACCGATCCGCCTGTCAATCTCTCCCTCCGTCTTTCCCTCACTCGTGAACAAGATCCCGAGATACTTAGACTCCTCCATTTGAGGCAGGACATCTCCACCAACCCGGAGGGGGCAAGCCACCATTTTCCGGTCGAGAGCCATGGCCTTGGACTTGGAGGTGCTGATTCTCATCCCAGCCGCTTCACACTCGGCTGCAAACCGCCCCAGAGCGTGCTGTAGGTCCTGGTTTGAAGAAGCCAACAGGACAACATCATCTGCAAAAAGCAGAGATGAGATCCTGTGGTTCCCAAACAGAACCCCCTCCGGCCCCTGGCTACGCCTAGAAATTCTGTCCATGAAAATTATGAACAGAACCGGTGACAAAGGGCAGCCCTGCCGGAGTCCAACACGCACTGGGAACAGGTCTGACTTACTGCCGGTAATGCGAACCAGACTCCTGTTCCTTTCATACAGGGACCGGACAGCCCTTAGCAAAGAGCCCCGGACCCCATACTCCTGAAGCACCCCCCACAGAAAACCACGAGGGACACGGTCGAATGCCTTCTCCAGATCCACAAAACACATGTGGACTGGTTGGGCGAACTCCCATGAACCCTCAAGCACCCTATGAAGGGTATAGAGCTGGTCCAGTGTTCCCCGACCAGGACGAAAACCGCATTGTTCCTCCTGGATCTGAGGTTCGACTATCAGCCGAATTCTCCTCTCCAGTACCCTGGCGTAAACCTTCCCGGGGAGGCTGAGAAGTGTGATCCCCCGGTAGTTGGAGCACACTCTCCGGTCCCCCCTTTTAAAAAGAGGGACCACCATCCCGGTCTGCCACTCTAAAGGCAGCGTCCCCAACCACCACGCGATGTTGCAGAGACGTGTCAGCAAAGACAGCCCCACAACATCCAGAGACTTAAGATACTCAGGGCGGATCTCATCCACCCCCGGTGCCTTGCCACAGAGGAGCTTGCAAACCACCTCAGTGACTTCGGCTTGGGTAATGGACGAGTCCACCTCTGAGTCGTCAGCCTCCGCTTCCTCAATGGAAGACGTGATGATGGGATTGAGGAGATCCCCAAAGTATTCCTTCCACCGCCCGACAATATCCCCAGTCGAGGTCAACAGCTCCCCACCCGCACTGTAAACAGTGTTGGCAGAGTACTGCTTCCCCCTCCTAAGGCGCCGGACGGTTTGCCAGAATTTCTTCGGGGCCGACCGATAGTCCTCCTCCATGGCCTCACCGAACTGCTCCCAGCTCCGAGTTTTTGCCTCCGCAACTGCCCGAGCTGCAGCACGCCTGGCCTGCCGATACCCGTCAGCTGCCTCAGGAGTCCTGGAGGCCAACTTGGTCCGATAGGACTCCTTCTTCAGCTTGACAGCAGCCCTTACTTCCGGTGTCCACCACCGGGTTCGGGGGTTGCCGCCACGACAGGCACCAGAGACCTTGCGGCCACAGCTCCGAACAGCCGCATCGACAATGGAGGCAGAGAACATGGTCCACTCAGACTCAATGTCCTTCGGAATCTGAGAGAAGCTCTCCCGGAGGTGGGAGTTAAAGACCTCCCTGACAGAGTGCTCGGCCAGGCAGCTAGCCGCTGTGTCCGGGGATCAGGCCGTTGGGGCCCCGCCTTCAACTGCCGTCCGATCCACATTGCACTGGCCCCCTATGGCTACCTCTGTGGGGGGTGAACCCACAGGAGGTCAGGCCCCGCGGGCAAAGACCCGGCCACCAGGCGTTCGCATACGAGCCCCAACCCCGGGGCTGGCTCCAGGGTGGGGCCCCGGCTGCGCAATACTGGGCGACGTCACGGTCCTTGATTTATGCCTTTCCATAGGGGGATGGTGAACTGCTCTTGGTCTGGCCCGTTACCTAGGACCTGTTTGCCATGGGAGACCCTAACAGGAGCACTCTAAATCCTGACTGAAAATCCTCAAATAAACTGTTCTCATGGAGAAAGTCACACAGCTGATTGGCTACAGCTACAAATATCTTAGAGAGAAAGGGAAGGTTTGATATCGGTCTGTAATTGGCTAAAACCTCTGGATCTAGAGTGGGCTTTTTAGGAAGAGGTTTAATTACAGCTACTTTAAAAGACTGTGGTACATATCCTGATAATAAAGACAGATTAATCATATCCAATAAAGAAGGGCTAACTAGAAGTAAAACGTCTTTGAGCAGCCTGGTTGGGATGGGATCTAAGAGACAGGTTGACGGCTTAGATGAAGAAATTATTGAAGTTATTTGATGAAGGTCGATGGGAGAAAAACAGTCTAAATATATACCAGGTTTTAAAGCTGTTTCCAAACTTGCTGTGTAAGAAGACAGATTGGTGCCTGTTGAGGGCAAGAGGTGATGAATTTTGTCTCTAATAGTTATAATTTTATCATTAAAGAAGCTCATGAAGTCATTACTACTTAGACCTAAAGGAATAGATGGCTCAGTTGAGCTGTGGCTCTCTGTTAGCCTGGATACAGTGCTGAAGAGAAACCTGGGGTTGTTCTTATTTTCCTCGATTAGTGAAGAGTAATAGACTGCTCTGGCACTACGGAGAGCCTTCCTGTACGTTTTAAGATTATCTTGCCAGATTAAACGAAAGTCTTCCAGTTTAGTTGCACGCCATTTGCATTCAGATTTTCGTGCCTCTTGCTTTAAGTTGCGAGTCTGTTGGCTATACCATGGTGCTAACCTCCTTTGTTTAATTATCTTCTTTTTCAGAGGTGCAATAGAGTCGAGAGTTGTTCTTAATGAGCCTGTAGTACTATCAACAAGACATTCTATTTGTGAGGGGCTAGAGGAAGCAGACAAGTCCTCTGCTACATTGAGACATGGCATTGAATTCAATACTGAAGGAATCACTTCCTTAAATTTGGCTACAACACTATCAGATAAACATCTGCTGTAGGAGTTTCTGCCAAAAGGCTTATAGTCCAGTAATATGAACTCAAAGGTTATTAAAAAATGGTCAGATAGAAGAGGATTCTGTGGAAAGACTATTAGATGTTCAATTTCAATGCTATATGAGAGAACAACATCAAGAGTGTGGTTCAGACAATGAGTCGGTTTATTTACACTCTGACAGAAGCCAATTGAATCTAACAAAGAGATAAACGCAGTACTAAGATTATCATTGTGGTTGTCCACATGAATATTAAAATCACCTACAATAATTACTTTATCTGTTTTAAGGATCAAGCCTGATGCAAATTCTGCAAATTCAGATAAAAAATCTGAGTAAGGACCAGGAGCTCGATATACTATAACAAATAAAATTGGCTGTAATGTTTTCCAGGTTGGGTGGGTAAGGCTAAGAACAAGACTTTCAAATGAATTATAATTTAGTTTAGGTTTAGGATTTATTAATAGACTTGAGTCAAATATGGCTCCAACTCCACCACCTCGACCGGTACTTCGAGGAATATGGGTATTACAATGACTGGGAGGAGTGGATTCATTTAAGCTAGCATATCATCACACAGCCAGGTTTCAGTTAGACAAAATAAATCAATATCATAATCAGATATTAATTCATTGACTACAACAGCTTTAGAGGACAAGGACCTGATATTCAAGAGTCCACATTTAATTCTCTTACTTTGGACTGTTGTAGATGCTAATTTAATTTTTATTAAGTTTTTATGATGAACTCCTCTTCTGTTTATTTTATCTTTAAATAATGTAGGTGGACGGGGAACAGACACAGTCTCTATACTAAAGGACTGGGTGGGCAGCTGCTCTAATGGAGGCGCAGAGAAGCGTGTAAGACTGCAGCTCTGCTTCCTGGTCTCAACTCTAGATGTGACACCTATTGCACGTCTGTCCGTCCTGGGAGAGGGATCCCTCCTCTGTGGCTCTTCCTGAGGTTTCTTCCACCTTTTTTCTCTGTTAAAAGGGTTTTTGTGGGCAAGTTTTTCCTCACTCGAACCGAGGGTCTAAGGACAGAGGGTGTCACTCCCTGTACAGATTGTAAAGCCCTCCGGGGCAAAATGTGTTTTGTGAATTTGGACTATACAAATAAAGTTTGATTTGATTTGAAATAGACGGCAGAGAGACGCTCCACCTGGACATGGATCACCTTTTGATGCTGCTGCTGCTGCTTTGGACTTCAGGTAGGCCTCACCTACACACACACACACACACACACACACAATAAAAATGTAAGACTAAAATAGTAAAGTTAGTTTTAAGGTCCCATAATATTACTTCAAATGTGCTTTTTGATTTTTTGAAAACAGCCAAGTGGGGACTTGCAGCCTTTAGTTATGTCTACCTATCAAAGAGGGGACCTCAGTAGACTACAGTGGAACTGTCTGTACCCACTCTGTTACATTCACACACACACACACACACACACACACACTCAGGAGCAGTTTGGGGTTCAGTTCTTGCTCAAGGACACTTTGACATGCAGACTGGAGGAGCTGGGAATCGAACCTGATCATGTGATTATTGGACAACCTGCTCTACCTCCTGAGCCACAGCGGCCCGATGATTCTCTCTCTGTGCAGTAGTTTTCTGTTAGTGGCAGAGTCCGCCATTGATTAAGACTCAGACTGCCTTCACACTCGTGACAAATTGTCAGGAAACGATGCAGCACGTTATCAGCTCGTTTCCTGTTCACTCCTGCAGCCGTATCAGAGCTCAATCAAGTTACTGCTAACTGCTAACCGCTAACACATTTCCACTGCTTTATAATCAACACTCCAATTAGACAGATACAGGGAGGCTTTTATTGTTAAGGAGTCACAGGAAAATTAGTTTAGCCTGACCATTTATCAAAAATCCTTCAGCAGGTCGGGCAGAATGATCCACGTTGATCCACTTTGTTTGCTTGTTTAAACACTAAAATTAAATACAATCATATTTAGAATAAGTTTACTGTCTGTAATGTTTCTATATTTAATTTGGACTGTGTGAAGTAGGTCTTTAAATTCTCTGCTGCAGCCAGCAGACGCACTACTGAGCATGGACTGAAACACTCACACACCTGCAGCTCCACACCTGGAAAAAATTAAAAAAACACACAACACACAACGTTCACAGTTTGACGGGGTTTGACGTGCACTCATACGCACACACACACACACATACACAGACATACTGGTTTATATGTGGTATGGGGACCAACTTTTTAATCACTTGCGGGAACCACCCTTTCCTGAGGTCATAGAGGTTTGAAAAAAGAAAATCAGGTACACTTACAAATGCTTTGTTTATTCATACACAACTTCAAATCTCTGGACTGATGAAGTCATGTCTCAGCCGTGCTTACTGGGGACTGGTCAACGTGGTTATAGGGGACCTTTAAATAAAATTTTAAGAAAATCATTCACACAGATTCCTATTTGACTTCTGGGGACCATACTAGAACAGTTTATTTAAGTTTAGTTCTTTATGATATAATCCTTAGATCTGTACCTTTTACCTGTCCTTACATTATCATTATCACAGGGTTTACTGTAAAAGTAAAAACTCTATTTACACCCCCTCATGTGACATTTACTGTAAACTGCCAGCAAACAAAATAAAAAGGTTAACATGGTGCTATCCACAGGGATGAGGCCAAGCACCAGAATACAGACATGGGGTCTAACCACAACAGATAATGCTCATTTTAAAACCTAATGCAGTACCAATGTTTTCACTTTAAGCTTGAACTACTATGCCAGTATTTTGGAGTAATATAAAAGTATTCTCAGCTAATGGTGGATATTGTTTGGAATCACCATTTTTTATTGTAAACTAAACAACATTAAAGTACTATAAATGCTACTACTTTTTTAATACTAATGCTTTTTAATGGTAGAAACAGGGTAAATAAATGTGCATTCACACGAGAGACATTGCTCTGACTGTTGTATGTGCATTAATTGTTTAGTATCAGGTGTCACCAAAGTACCAAGAATTTATTAGTGAATTATTGTTTGCCATACAAAAAGTGTAATATTTACGACTCTTTCCTTACGTCAAAAATTGAACAAATAACACAAGCATTTTGAAAAGCTGCTGTGTAAATGTATTTTTAAACATACACCAACTGGCCCTTTCATTAGGTACACGTGTACAATCCAATGTGATCCAATACAACAACTCTGCCATAAATTCTACTTTTATACAGTTTTTGTTGACACTGTCAGAGCGGTAATAATTCTGCTTTATGTTTATGATGCTCTTGTTGTACAGGACTACATTATTATAATGTAAATGTTGTGGCCATAATATTAGAAACACCTTTCAATTAGGGCTGTCAAATGAACGTGTTAATTTTGATTAATTAATTATAGAAAAAATAACGCGATAAAAAAAATAACCCAGATTAATTAGGCTGCGTCCACTAGTGGAATTAGGAAACTTCAGCCCACTCTCCAGCACAGTAGGTGGCGGTAATGCTCCTTAAACGCTCGTTGCCGTCCACCATTAAATAAAAGAAGAAGAATCAGGCTGCGTGGTACCTGCCGGTGCCACCTTTGAGTCTGGAAAATGCTCCGCCCACACTCTGCTGTCAGGTTGAGGTTAGAGGTTTGTCCTGAGATGCTCATATTGAATATGAACAGTGAAATTTTGTTTTTTTCATATAAAACATATTGAACTTTAATGTTTATAATGTCTGTTATTCATTTATTTATTCAGCTACTAAATTCAGTTCGATTTGAAACATGTTTAAGTATGTTTGGATGCTTTTTACAGAAAAAAAATATGTGCGATTAATTTAGATTAATTAATCACAGAGCCTATAATTAATTAGATCATTTTTTTAAATTGCTTGACAGTCTTACTTTCTATATATTGCAGTCTAGTTTTACACTACTGCAAACAACAACCTAAATGGTAAACGGATGAATACCTTTCAGTTAGTTAAATGAATACCTCTCTGACAGTGTCAACAAAATCGGAAAAATTAGAAGATTCATAAAAGTAAAATTTATGACAGAGTTGTTATTTTGGATCACACTGGATTGTACAAGTGTACCTAATGAAGTGGCCGGTCAGTGTCCATATCGAAGTGTCCTTGGGCAAATTGCTCCTGAAGGCTGTGC
This sequence comes from Sciaenops ocellatus, assembly GCA_033000465.1. Classification (NCBI taxonomy): domain Eukaryota; kingdom Metazoa; phylum Chordata; class Actinopteri; family Sciaenidae; genus Sciaenops; species Sciaenops ocellatus. The sequence continues at coordinate 31,635,535 of CP136868.1, read as the reverse complement.
CATTGATGTGTGAATGTGTCTGAATGGTTAGCTCCTCAAACTGATGAGCAGTTGGCACCTTGCATGGCAGCTAATGCCATCAGTGTGAATGGGTGAATGTGATATGTAGTGTATAAAAGTGCTTTGAGTGGTCAGAAGACTAGAGCTATATGTACTATATAAGTACAGTCCATTTACCATTCAATGTTAAAATCAAATCAATATTAATAAAGCTAATTTGGCTTTATTAATACTATTACATAAATCTTATTACTTGCTTCACATTAAGTTTGTTAGTTAATTTATATTAAAACCATGTAATTCAAATGGATGGGAATTTTCTATGTAATTGAAAATGCATAAGTGGCCAGAAATTTTTTTTGAGTGTGCTTGCACTCAGAACTTCAGTGTTAAAACTTCAGTGGTAAAAACATACAAATGGATTTTAAAGGAGCTATAGAAAATGTGTCAGATTATTAATTGTTTGTGAGGGCCAAAACGGATCCCACTGACTGTTTGAATCATAGGGTTGGTATATATATATTTTATATACAATCATCAGATATTTAAATACATGCCGGGTTAAAGATTTAAATAAATTAATGATATATAATGTTTTTGCATTTTTTCACAGTTTTAGTTTGTGCGGTTGGATATTTATGTCAATCAAATAAAAGTCTATAAAAAATAAATTTTGATGTCAGACATGTTTGTTCGTTTGTCTGCAGTTCGATTGTTCTGCCAGTGCGACACATATCGTTGTCTCGGGATGTAATTGGTGATGCCTGAAACTCTTGTTTTCATGGGAAGAACGGTGATACACTAAATGAGAAGTTGGATTCATTTTTGAGAACAGCTGAAATAGACCTCAAGAGGGTAAGGCGTATACACACCTTCATCAACTCAGTCAGTTCACTTTTAGCGTAGGTCGAGTTATTTGACCTGCTAACAAAGGTGCCAAACACTGAAAGGAGTTTGAGACACTGTACCACCTCCACTTGTGATCAACATGCATGTTGCCATTTTCTGGTCAGTCAGTGGATGTAAATACAAAAAAAAAAAAAAAAAATAGCAACCACGGACCTGGTGATTTTACATTTACGTATAAACCTGCAGTAATATGGGCAGTAGTGGGCAAACCAGGACGGGCGAATTGTTGCTTCACTTCAGTAACGTTAACGTTAGCACGAAGAGTTCAAAACGGACGAATCGTTTACGAGTCGCGCATTGTACAGCGGCTACCGTCACCGCTGCTGGAGTCCGACACTGAGCGCTGAGGTAAAACCACTTGATACAGGCTAATGGCTACATTTAGGACTACGCAACATATGATCAGATATTGCTGTCGCTTAGGCATTTGAATCTACCTTAACGTTATCGTTAGCTCGGTGGCTAGGTGCTAACTAACGACAATAAGGTGACATCACAGACCGAGCAGACTGCGGCCTGGTTCTGCTGCTAGCCCGGTGATTGACAGCCTGTCAACGAGCACGGTGCTTCGTTCGGCGGCGGATGACTGTCGTGACTGTCGCGTTAGGTCGTCTGCTGGTTTGTTATGGGCCGATATGTCTGCACAGTGTACTGCTGCTAGCCAGCCAGCTAACCGTCGGTGTGTTTTGGTAGTCGTGAATCAACATCAGCATCCACCGTGTGTGTGTGCGGCTCCTCTGTGGCCTGCTGCTGCGGCGGGTCCAGCCCACAACAACCGGGAATATCAGCTCGCTATTCTTCTTCCAAACGTTCCATTAATAAACCTGTGCTAACGTGAGCAGGCCTGTCCCATTTATCTGTAACACACAGACGTGTAGAATGGAACAAAGCTTTCAACAAGTCAGGTTACCGAAATGTTTGGCTGTTACTCGTTAAAGTAGCGACGACAAAATAACATGATATGATATTGTTGCAAGCATTCATATACATATACATAGAAAACGGCTATTGTGTAGTTGAGCTTTTTTGTGTGAGTGTAGAAAGGCTGTTGTTTGTCAGCAGTGGTCAGAGAGGCCACCACCACCACAGAGATGACACTTAAAGGGAAAGACCACCCTAAAGCAGGCTCTCCACCCAGTATAGATGACGTCATCTTTAAGATGTATCCATTAACAGTGATGATGTCTGCACATGATGCATCCCAACTGTGTCTTCATCATTGTTCTATGATTTTCTATGGTGTAGGGCTACAGCTGATGTGCATCGGTTGTCGATTAGTCTCCATTTATCTTTTAATTAATCGTTCATATTTATATTAATAAACTGTTAGAAATATGAGAAAAATCCACAGCTTCCTAAAGCGCAAGGTGATGTCACCAAATTCACCCAACCAATAGTAATAGGTATTTAAGTCTTGTAACATAAGACAAAAAAAGTCTGTGTAATAATATCAATATATATTAAAATAATAATAAATCTGGCTTTTTTACAGAAGAGCACTTGTGCAAATAATAAAATGAGTGATGGCTGAATTCCATTTAGCTGCATCAGTCTCTGGGTCCTGGTATACTCTGTGTTGGTTCTCTGTCAGGCTGTCATGCCTCACTTGAATAGAATGGAGCCATTGTTGATGTTTTATTATTATTAGTGACACCTATGCTTTGATACTATGACAAGTCAGAATGTCTGCTGTGAAAATGCTCAACTAGAAGCTGAAACCTGTACTGTAGAGCATTTAGCCTGAAAACTGACAATGAATCAGTCGTGAGTGAAGTGTTGAGTGTGAGGCCGCCGTTTGTCCTCACGGCGAGCTGTGAGTTTCTCTCTGTGTTTCTCTCTCTCAGTCTCTGTTTATCTATCATTCCGGCCACCCACACTCAAAATTTGGCCCACATCAGCTCCCAACCAAACAAGATTTTAGACTACACAGTTTGTGTCCTTGACAGGTTGTTTTTGCCGTGATCACAAACACCCCCTAGAATCCTTTAGCTGCATCTGCTTAGCTCCATTACATTTTTATGCAAACTGATAATTAGTTATCAATCAGGTCTTGAGGATTAAAGTTAGTTGCATTTAATTGCAGTTTTTCCATGACATGACTTAATAAGCACATACATGTGAGGTGTATGAGGTGATGATGTAGGCCGTACCACTAAATGCCAAAGCTGTGAGTTAAACGTTATTAAACATGAAACATCCCAGGCTAAAAAAAACCCACAGTTGTCATCCACTTCATGTTGTTCATCTGTGTTCCAGATAGTCACAGCCATAATAAACGTCATTGTGCTTGCTTCCCTTGTGAGTGAATTGAAATGCACTGCATAGTTGAGGTTAGGCAGCAGTTGCTGGCTGTGTTGTTTTTGTACAGCCCACCAAAGCACCCAGAAGAAGCTAGGAGGTCCTGGATCACCAGAGGAAGCCAGTGGCATGCACTCTACCCCTCTGGTTCTCAGGATGGAGGATGGGCTGATCAATAGGACCGCCTGCCTGGGTCTAGACTCAACTAGCTGCTTTGGACCGTACCTCAAAGGAGAGGCTTGGATTTCTTGGGAAACTTTTCCTCCTTGTACACTGTAAATATTTTGCCTCCATTACCCGCTCTCTCATGCTGCTTACCAAGTGTGTTTCCCCTGCTCAGAGCACACACCCATGTTCTCTTGCTTCTCTGTTTGATCTTTGATGCAGGCCTGACTGTTTAAAGAATATCAAAGAAGCACGGCCTACTATAGCTTATCCTCACCAGCAGGACAAGTCTGAGCCTACTTTTAAGAGCCTGATTCATGTTGTTTTTACACGGGATGGAATAAAACGTTGGTCTGGACGGTCGACTGTACAATCTAAAAAATGTAGAGCACAAACCAAAAGAGGATTGCCTCCTGTGGTGAAGTGTTTTGTTTCACAGACTTGAGTCTGTCAGTAACTGTTGGATCATTAAATGTCTGAATGCCACAGGTGCAGCGTCTGAGCTCTTTGTAGCATGTAAACCACCGACTGTCACATCACGCTTCCTGCTTTGACATGTATGTGTGCAAGAGTAGATGGAGACATAGTGTGATATGTCTTTGTTTACTAATAGTGCTGATACTGTCATTGCTTTGTCATGTGATTGTTGCTGTGGTTGAGGGTGAAACAGCTGAGTACCACGTAAGAGCAGTAGAGATCTCACGTCGAACAATTGTGTTTTTATTTTACTGGCTGGAGAGCGAGAGGGAGAAGCTCAGACAAGAAGAAGAAGTGATGATATAACTCAGCAATTGGACTTTATTCTCTAAACTTTTCATGTCATTCACTCATTCTCACTCACCTTTCTTTTTACAGGTGAGTGGCCTGTCAGCCAGCCACGTGCTGCTCTCTGTTGCTATGGATGCCTGTGCCCGTATTAGAGGAGTTCCATTAAGGTCCAGGGCCTCCGTCCGGAAAGAGGTCTGTCTGCCTACAGTACACTCAAATCTCTGAAAGGGGGGTTTAAAGCACCACTCTCCAATGATCCTGTATACCTGCTGTTACATCTGCCATAGGATTCTTAGATGGACATTGACACCAAAATAATTTAGCTTCCTTCTCGCAAAACACTGTTTCACAGTTATAATACATGGATTTATTTCAAACCTATGGATGCATGAAACCACTTGAGCATTTTTTGTTTGTTTGTTTTGCAGTTTTAATAGAAATGAAAGAAAAAGGTCGAGAACATCCGCCGCTGCGTTGATTATAAGTGACAGAAACAGTTGATGTAGCTGAGCTAAACCACCACTAATAGTGAAATAGATTAATTGTGGCATGCCTAGTGCTCATAGTTGTTGATGTTTACTGCAGCCTCTAATGTGGCAATGTGTTTTCCCATCAAATGGATGGACCAGTATGATCTTAAAAGTGTTCTAACATGTCAGTTTCAATATAATCTGTCTACCCAGAATCAATATTAAAGTCATATTAAAAGCTGGCAGATATAAAATGATGATAAGATGCACAAAATGCTGCTCAGTGTCAGGCAAATGCTTACACATTGGTTTCTCATCATTTCTGTTGGCTAACCACATATAAGGCCTAAAAAACACTGTGTGCGTGTGTGTTTGCAGACTGTGCGTGACAGCGGTGGGCAGTGTGTAAAGAGCCTCTTTAGGAATAAGAAGGAACTATGCAGCGTTAGCCTAGAGCTGCCAACCAGAGACGCCACAAGACTGACAGAGGTCTGTCACACAAACCGCAGTGCAAACACATACAAAGCTCAGCCTTATTCAAACATAAATACTGACCATCATCTGTGCTATTTCAGATTCATTTTGTGTGTCTGCCTGGTCAGTGTGAAGGGGAAGATGTCACCCAACAGGTAATTACACATAGAAGGTCCTACTTATAGACTTTGCCAAATTCAATCCTGAAATGGTGGAGACGGACAATGAGTTATATATTTTTTTTAGATCCGAGATGATTACAAAAGTAATTTTCCAATTTCATCTGACCTACAGGCTCACGTGCCTCTGTGTCTTCCTCTTCCCCAGGCCCTGTCATCTCTGCCAGCAGGGCTGTGTGAGCTTCTCAGGTCCCTCCACGTTCATGGCCTCAAGAATGACGAGGTTCTGCTGCTCAAAGACTCCCGCAGACTGGCAGAGCACAAGGACGCTGGGCCACAGGTAGGTGACAGGCCTTTCATACTGAAGGAATGCACTCAGTCAGCATGTAGAGTAAAGCCGCATACAAGTGGGCAGAAGGCAGGGAAGTGAGGGGGCAATAAGGGGAAGTAAGAATGAAGTACTGTGTAGAACTCGTGTTTTTCTGTGCTTGTAGATGGATCTACATCTAGAATTTTTTCCTAAAAAAAAAAAGTGGCACAAGATCACGAGGGTTCATGCTAGTGTAATTAGGAAATAAACTGAAACATCTTTATTTACACAAGAGACATGCACAGTTGACTACATCATTGACAGATATCTGACCCTTTGGCAGATGTTTATTATATTTTTAAGACAAATTTGACTTGATTAGTCAAAGTGAATCACTCTTTCCATGTGGCATTTTTCTACTGTGTTCTAAAAATCTTCCATTTGTTAATTTGAAGTCGTTTCCTCACATTTCTGGCATTGTCAGGAACAGACACAGCCATGTAAACAGACAGTCTGTCAAGTCTTTCTCACGCCTTTGAAAAAATGCAGGTGGGATAGACAGATGTTGTTGTTTTTTTTCAGCCCATGATCACAGCCGGGCCCTGCAAGCTCACTCTGTGGTTTAGTTGTCCGTTTCAGATAGCGAGACCTCCCACCTATCTGCATTACTGAGTGAACTTACACCAAGTTATTTTGTATTCTGCACATGCAACAGATCAACTTGCAATCAGAGTACAGACATAACGATCATAAAAATACACTTCCTGCCCCGTTCCCCTCCTTCTGCAAGATTAGGGTAACAAAATTCTCGTGTGAATTCTGTTCACGTTATCAGTTTGTCAAGTACCAAGTGATTGCAGGACAGTTTATGGACTATAATGGTCTGCCTGTTTTTCTAAATGAGCTGAATAAATCACCAAACTTAACTTTCATTATTTCTCTTTCCCTTCTCTTCCCTTTCTTTCTCTTTCCTTCATTATCTCTTACTGTGCTGGTTCCCTCTTCCTCTTCCTCTTCAGTGTTGGTTAAAGGCTGTGTGTGTGCTGAGGCATAATCCCAGCACTAGTGTCTACCCTCAGGCCAGTGTAGGATCTTTGGTGAGTCTGCTTGGGTGCTACATGGCAGGTGTTCGCTATGCATTGGAGCTTCAGGCTCTTCAGAGGGGCACAGCTGAGCCCAGCCAGCCAGAGGAAGATGACACCAACCAATCAGTCTCATCAATTGAGGATGACTTCGTCACAGCCCTAGAGCATCTGGAGGAGGACGACACAGGAGACAACCCCGGTAGGTTTAACGTGTAATGCTTAGTGGCATTTAGTAGCCTCTGTCTGCAGTCTCTGAATCCATCTGAAAAATCGAGAATGGAGATCTGAATTTTAAACTCTCTGCCCTTCATGTGTATCTCCACAGCTGCTTCCTATCACCATTTTAAAAAGCGTGATGTGGCGTCGCAAACCGTCCCAGCCCACAAGAGAAGAAAGGAATTATCAGGCTCCCGTGTTATCATAAGCTCGTCCTCAAAGTATTCAGCCAAACATAGGTCAGGTCCAGATGTATCTGTCACAGTGCAGAGGTCATCAGGTGTGGAATCCCAGTGGACTTACTGCAGTCCTGGAGCTCGTCTCCCATCGCCTTTGATTCATGTCAGCGAATCAGAAGAGTCGGATTGCTCCAGCCCCAGTCCAATCATTTTCCTGGATGAGGTGGGCTACCAGAAGAGTCTGCTGGCCAAACTTGACATCCCCCAGGTGCCAGGGGGGCCCAGAGAGCGAGTTGAAGACTCAGACTCTGAAGTCAGTGAGTTCTTTGACAGTTTTGACCAGTTTGATGACCTGGAAGAGCTAAGCACAGAGAGCTGCACTCTCGCACTGCCTCTGGATGCCATCAGTGCCCCAAGCACACAGAAAAGGTCAGCTGAGTCTAGCACCAGTGGGTCAGCATCCAAATATGTTTCTAGGGGTTGCTCAACCAAGGGTATGAATCCTCACCGCTTTGATCAGCCCACTCTCCCAGCTAATGTGAAAAAGCCCACTCCTCTGAAACCAGGCTCTCCCTACTCGCTTCACTCTGAGGTGCCTGACTCTCCTCGACCAGTGCAGACCCCATCTGAGGAGAATGGTGGCCCACTCTTCAGTCCTGTCAGCTCATCAGCCTTCAGCCCTCTGGTGGACTCTAGTGGAACACTGGAGTACTTCTGGAAGACAGAGGAGGATGGACAGGACAGCTCAGAACTACGTAAGCCCCAGGATCTCTGCTCTCTGTATAAAACCTACTCCGACTTTGCCAGCAGTCTGTCGAAGGAAATTCTGGGATCTGTGTGTGGCTACCAGTCTGCCATTGACATCAGTGACAACAAGAATCTCAGCTGTGTCTGCCACAAGGAATTCAAGAACCCTTCGGGCTACCTGATGAAGCTCTCAGAAATACAAGAAACTGTAACAGTGGCCAAGCTGCAGAAGAAGTCACAGTCTCTGAAGGACGGCATTCAGAGGTTTGCCACTGACCTGGTGGAAATGAGTTTGGGCAGCGCTCTGCGAGACCTCCAAAAAGGTGTATCCTCCTGTACCACCACCTTGTGTCACCTAGCTGCCAGGCTTACCTCCTCAGTGTTTCAGATGGCCTTCCATGAGATCGGCATGCGCCATGCATATGTGTTGAAGGAACGAGCAATCAATGGATTAGCTGGCTTCCTGGTTGGAGAGGCTGTATCTGGGGCGCTGAAAGAGTTCCTGACAGTGAAAAAGCAGATTTTCCACAGCACAGTGACACGTTTTGCTGCCGATCTGGCTGAAGAGCTGGTTTTTGAAGGAATTATGGAAGTTTGTCAGTTCTCCCACCCCTCAACTCCTCTCACCCCTAGTGATTGGTCCTTTGGCAACAGGCAAGAGGAAGAGGAAGAGGAGGAGGTGGTTTCCTCCTATGCTTCAGACTTGTCTGAGTCTGTTATCCAGGAGGCCTTTATAGAACTCTCTCAGGCTGATGTTGCCTTCACTAGCCAAGCGGCTATTAGTGTGTCTCTGGACAACATCTGTTATGTCAGTGCAGAGAACACTAGCACTCACACCTGCAGTACCTTTGCTAACCAGCAGGTTTTAAGTGCCAGCTCAGCTGCAGCAGTCCCGGGGCCCTCCGGTGAGGATGCCACTTGCACAGTGAAGAAAGCCCTGTTCACTGTGTCAGGCATGGCCAGCTGTATTCCTGTGCCCCAGGCAGGCCAAGCCCTCTCTCACCTCCAGGAGTCTGAGGAGACCTGTCAGTGTAAGTCTAGCTTGTCAGATACTCCACAGGCCAGCCCCAAAAGAGTAACTGTATCTTCTTCTGACACCACCACATCTACACAAACTCACCCTTACAGTCATGCATCTCAGACCCCCACACCCGGAGAAGACTCCTCCCAAGGAAAGTCCCCGTTCCAAACCTTCTCTGGCAACATGGTGGATATGATAGTAACTGAGGCGTGTGAGCTGATAACTGCTTCTAAGGTGAAGAAGAGTTTTGGTGACTGTGCTGATTTCCTCACAAAGACAATCGGAGGCCGAAGGGACTCCTCTTCTAAGCAGGACACGGATAATTCTGAGGCTCCAGATATAAGTTTCAGATATGACTGTAGAGATTCAGGGTATCTAAGGAAGGGCAGTACTGTTGAGCGAGCAACAGATCTTAGCATTCCTCACATTTCCTTTCAGACAGGCTCTCAAAGCCAGGGGAGAGCCAGCTGTGAGTTAGACCCCAGGACCAAAGGTGTGTCTGAGGCCCATCCCATGATGATGGATACTCTTGATGTGCCGGGTGCAGAGATGGGTGGACAAAGGAGGACATCTGTTCCTGGGGATGACTCAGGTCCGAGCTCTGGCCAAAAATCTGTTGGGACTCCTGGTACTCCTCCGTCTACTCCTCAGCAGTCTAGTGAGGTGTCCAAGGAGAAACAGATAAAACAGTTCTCCAAGAAGCTGAAAAGCAAGCTGGCCAAGGAATTTTCCCCTGCTACCCCCCCACCTACCCCTCACTATCAGCCTGAGCCTGGCCCAGGGCCAAAAGACATCACCCCTGAGGCAGACAAGGCTGAATTTATGCTCAAACTGATGAGGTCTCTCTCTGAGGAGGCAGATGGCAATGAGGATGAAGAGGAAGAACTGGCAGAAGAGGGTGGTGTCAGTGGCGCTAATAGATGTTTAGAATCAGGGGGTGGCCGACAGGAACTGAACCAGATGTCTGCTCGCAGAATGTCCAACAAGGAAGCTCTCCACTATGCCGAGCGGTTGGCTTGTCACATTGTTTCCATGGCAACAGAGATGGACACTTTAGGAGTGGCAGAGGAGGAGGGAGACATGAGCAATGGCAGTGAGATGAGGAGAGACAGTGTGGCTCAGTTCTCAGAGCAGACCCTGAACACATTGTGGGTGTATGCCGGGGAGGTAGCAGGCGAGGTCATCAATGATGTGAAGAGGATGGTGAGCTCTGCACAGCAGTGTCCATATCACAGAGCTCTGAGAAGAAGAAGCTTTGACAGATCCAGCTCTGAATGTTTGCATCACCACTACCAACACCAGCCTCAGCCAAGTACAGACCAGAACAGAGACTGGAGGGTAGGGAGGATAGCTGAGCAATGGTCTAATGACCTGATAGCCTCTGTCTTCAGGTCTCCAACCTCCACTTCAAGCACCATCTCCAGCTCCAGCTCTGGCCTGTCCTCAGAGTATCCCAGCTGTGAGAGTGTGACAGATGAATATGCTGGCTACCTCATCAGGGTACTGAAAAAGGAGGGAGGCAGTAGAGAGTTGGTCCTAGACCAGTATGCGAGCCGTTTGGCCTACCGCTCCATAAAACTAGGCTTGGCTCATGCCAGTCGCAAGATCAAGCAGAGATCCTCTAGCACCCGCCTTCACTCCTCCAGGTCGCTGCCAGATGAATGGAAAGCTTCTAGTAGTGAGGCCTTGTTGCCCAAGGACCGAGTAGAGCCAGGAGAGGATGCTCAGTGTTGCTGTCGAGAGTCTGAAGAGCAGAGTCAGAGGGAGTACATGGATCTGTTAACCTTTGCAGAGTCTTTAGCTTACAACATCACCTGTGATGTCACACGCAAGCTGCATCTTTCCTCCGCGCGGCTGCCCAAGTCTCTCACTGACTCCTGTCTTTATAAGAAACCCAAATTTGAAGACATGGCAGAGAATCTCATCAGGAACTCCTTCTCCTGCCCCCTGTTGTCAAAGGAGGGTAAGAGCAAGCATTACCACAGTACAGGAAGCCTGTATGATGGAGGTTACAGGAGTAGGGTGATGCAGGTCATCGAGCATTACGCCAGGAAAATAGTTGATGACACTCTGAAGATGAGCCTGGCTTCAGTTGGACATTCATCACGGGAGCACCAGAGGACCCAAGGTCATGACAGACACTCTCATACCCAGAGGTTGTCTGAGGCAGCATCACTGGGCCAAGCCCTGGGAGAGAGGGCATGTCGTTACTGTCAGATCCAAGATTGCCCGTACTGCACCAAACTTAGCCGGCACTACCACCAGCCTGTATTACAGAGGAGGAAAAGGGGGCCAGAATGTCAGGTGAGGCCTGAGCAGCTCTCTAGCCTGGAGATTCCCAAGATCCACATTGACCTGGACCACAGGGCTGTGTTTGCAGAGGAGATGGTGTCCATGGCAATGGAGACAGCTAAACGTGAGCTGAGCAACACCAGCCTTAATGCAGACAGTGGCATCGGCCATGATGGAACCAGCTACGCCGAGAGCCTAACAGCTGAGATCATGACGTCAGCCCTGTCCAACATCTGCCAGGCTGCCAGCATCAGGTACACTGATACTGTATACGAGTCTTATGTGATCTGATCATGTCCATGTGTTCATGTTATGGCTATTCAAGCAGTTTTATTTAACTTTTCACCTAACGTTACCATTTTATGACAGACAGAATTATCACCATGAATGTTTACGTGTAGACACCCTCCATGTTCACCCTCCATGTTCTGTCCTTCCATCTCTGTGCATCTAGTTTTCCAGGTAGGGAAGCCACTGAGTCCTCAGTGTCCCAGCAGCTGAGTGTGGGAGACGACAGTCTGGGCAGTTGGTCTAACTTGAGCTTTGAGGATGAGCACCCAGATGACAACAGCAGCTTCCTCCACCTCAGCGACAGGTATACATCCACTAGCTTTCTCAGACATGGCACACATTGCATATTGAATATCCACATATCTTTAGACGCACTGCTGCCTTTTCCCTCAGTGTTAATATTTTTACTGTTACAGTACAGTTTTTTTTTTTTGGTTTGTTTTTTTGACACCGTTGCTGTCATATCACAGGAGCCCCAGTTTCCTCTTCCAAGTATTTAAAAAATGTTTTAAATGTAACATACGAGAATAATAAAATTAGAGTTTGAACTTTGCTTACAAGTGAGAAACTTATAAAGTGGCACATGTGAGGAATGGATGCAGACATGGGTTTAATATTTTAGTTTGAGCTGCGGTAATCTTTTTTTTTTTTTTTTAAAGAAATGTCTAAAGTCTGATTTCAGCTTCTCACTGTGAATATTTTCTGCTTTGAGTCCCCTGTGACAGTAAACTGAATATCTCTGGGTTGTAGGGCTGTCAAAATTGCTCCAAAATGACATTCGAATATTAGCTCTAAAAAAACACATAGGTTCGAACCATTCGAATATATTGCGCATGTGCATTATGTCAATAACAGGAGACAGAACTACTTGTATAGGTATTTTTATTTCAGTTGTAACGTGTCTTTGAAAACATACCTACACATTACCCAAAATAAGTAAATGAACTAATGGCCTATACCGTAAAACTTTTAAGACCGTAGACCTCTCTCTCGCTCGCCCCCCTCTCTCTCTATGCGCATACGGCGTCTACTGACCAAAATCCGAAGTATTTCCAAACAGGGCTTTTTAGGTTGTTTGGAGTCCAAACCACTCTCTCTGCTGCCGAGTTGGGCTCTGAACTTTCTACCATTTCATTTTTCTCTCTGCCATCCGCATCTGCCACGGTTTTTGTCGCATCTCACTTTCAGCAGTGAGTGACGCTGTGCAAGTGCAACTCCTGTGACCTGTCCCTGACCGGTGTGTGGGCGCATGCAGTGCGTCCACTCGCAAAGCGGCCGCTGATGTGTTTTTTTTTCCACAGTCGAATATTAATTTTCACAATCGAATCTCCGTTTTTTTTTTAAATATTCGAATATATATTCGAATTTAGAATAATTGTTGACAGCCCTACTGGGTTGTGGACAAAACAAGACATTTGAGGATGTCGTCATGGGCTTTAGGAAACACTGATCAATATTCTTCATGGACCAAACAACTAATGGATTAATCATTAATGAAAATAATTGTTAGTTGCAGCCTTTATGTCAGTTAGAGGAAGTAAAATTTATTTTTGCATATTCAAGGTCTCAGGACATAAAAGAATGAGAATGTTACCACTTCAGTGAAGCTGTGTCAGCTTGTGCTGTTCATCTTGTCAGAGCCAGAGCAGTACAGAAACACTCTTATTGCTAGTGTTGGACCCATTTTAGCCGGAGTCTCTGTCTGTGGTTGAGTCTATGGGAGGTTTCCCAGGACAGGGCACAGTGTACGGTTTGGGAATGTCATTTAGACTTCACTGCCAGACCGTAATTTTCTCTGATTTGTGCAAGTGTTGCATTGTATTTGAGCTCGAACGGATATGTTGTTAAAGGTTTTTATGTAGCTGCCTGTGCAGCCAAGTTCTTCTGAGAATGTTTGTGAAATACACCACAGGGATAAGGACCAAGTAGTAGTTGTGACAGAATTGGCCTTCTCTTCTTGGATGGACATCATCACTATTTGTGTGCATGTTTAAAAAAGAATAGACAGCGGGGCTGAGTGAATGAGTATCAGCTCTCTCTGTGACAAGGTCTCATCCATGTCTCATGTCTTTGGGAATGAAGCTGTTGACATTTCTGGCAAAGGTTTGTATCTCTATGGAAGCAAAACTGACAACATTTGAGATTCTTTCCCAAGATGCTGAAAGAACACACTGTGTTCACAGCTCGTTATTTTGGCCATCGGGGCCAAGTTAATATATCATAATATTTTCTAAAGGTGTGTCTGAGTGCTCTTTTCACTTCAGGCAGTGTTTCTACGGGAACAAAGTCCACCATGTGTAATTCATTAGAGTCTCTTCAGAAGCCTGCTGCAACCATTTTTGTGCAGCAGATGAAATAACGGAAGGAAGAAAAAAAAAATCACCTTGGAGGGCTTATTGAGACACTGAGCGTGATAATTGACTAAATGAAACCGCTCTCGCCATGTGTCATTCACCCAAACCACAGGGAGAAAGCTGTTGCTGAGGTAATGCAGATTAAAGGAGGTATTTTTAGATATCAGAAATGTTCCTCCCTTCAGCCTCACTGAGACTGCTGCACGCCACAGTATGCAGGTTCCAGCCAGCAGACTGATCACTGACTAATTACAGAGCGTGTATGTTGTTGTGCTTCTGTTGCCAGCTGGTTGTCCTGGTGGAACCCACATGATTAATGGGATTATGTGAGGACAGGAATTTAATGATCTCACATTTTAGGCCTTTAGCAACAAATCGTCTCGATAAACATTACAGATGATTCAGATGGCAGAAAAGCATGCATCATTTGGAGAATCCCTCTCTGTTTTCAAGCTCACCTGGCATTTAAAGGATTATTCCAAATGCCAGAATGTCATCAACCTGAGTATTGTTTGTTGAAGCTACATGAGAGTCATGGTCATTATAGCCTGGGATGAAACCTCTCATTATATTCTGATCTTTGTTCCATTTCAGTAGCTCAGTGATTCTGTCCCTCTTGGGGGCGGGGCAGTCAGTGTCAGTGTTACAGTGGTGCGTTACCTTCCTTCTCTCTCCAGCAGCAATGGGAACAGCAGTAGCTGGAGCAGTCTGGGCCTGGAGGGGGAGCCGTGTGAGGAGCGCATGTCATTCTCTCCCTCTGACAGGTTGGTCAGCAACTGCTCGATGTGGCTAACTTTCCAAAATACCCGTAAGACCTGGTGGCACACCTAGAATGGGACAAAGATGTCGTTGAATCATCGAATTTACTGTGAAGCCAAAAAATAAGAAGCAACCAAGAGTGGAAAATCTCAGCACAAAATCGGAACCAGGACGTAGCTTCATCATGTGAAAATGATTTAAAACATTGTACAATGGTATTTTGATTTATGCTTTGTCTCATACTAGGAACCACCAGTCCCTTTGCATGACCACACTAAAGCTCTTAAGAATAAATGGGCTTGACATGGCATATGCTCTAATGTGCTCTGCTGGTTCTACATCACTTGCATGTAAATTGGTTGCTTAATAAGATAATTTGTAGTTTTATCATATTTGGGGGGGTTCTTGCATTAATGCTATTGAACAGTTTGAATAGGTTCACATATTTGTCTTGCAGGTGTTGCCATCACAGGCCCCAATTTCTAAAAATAAAAACAAAACAAAAACACACTCACAGAGATATACTGCCCAGGCTGCTCAGTGTGTTTTTGCTTCCATCCATGCTGCCGCTTGTTTCGGCTTATAGCAATAGCTGTACTATCAATCAACATATAAATCAAGTACTCATGTACTCGTAGAAAACCCCAGTATCATTTGAGGTTGAGAGTCCGCCACTGAACAGCAGCACTCTTCTAAATGCAAAAGTTGCCACGTTAACGTTATCCTTTTTAATAACTTCCATGTTTTCTGGGTTTTATTTTCCATCCAGAGAGTACATGAATTCAGTTCCGTTTGGCAGCTAACAACTAGTTCTCAGATGTCGGAGCTTCCCACAGACATCTGAATGCACCAACAAGGCAATCAGTGCCTTAAAACTCCATGATTAGTACTGACCCAAAAAAATATATTCACTGTAAGAAGCTTAAGCAAGTTTATGCATGGTTTAACATCAACTAAAACCAGCAGCTTCCTAGAACATCCTAGAACAAATCTGCTGCACGTCCTCAGTCTGTAAACCATTGTTTCCTTCCTGTCATTTTGATTCCACCCTTTAAAAATGAGAATACATTCAAGAGTAACCTGAATCCACCACATCCACACATGCGAAGCCTGCTGATGAAAAGCAGTGGACTGGACTGGCCATCTGCTGTTAGCTGGAAAAGTACAAGATTATAGGGGACTATGGGTAATGCGTATGCAGCATACAGTATTTACCACATAAATTTGTCTAGCAGACTTTGTAGGCAATGTTGCAAAGCAATTAACAGCACTGCTTTATGGCTTTATTGAGTTTCTTCTTGATGTGTCAACTGTTTAATTCATGAGACAAAAGCAGATATTCTGCCTGGTTGTTCATCCACAGTTTCTCAGTTGATTTTTCATAAATCAATGATACAATACAATGATACCTATCGCACAGTAATAGAGGATTTCATACATATCATCCACTCTATCATCACTTGGCACTGAGGATCAGCAAATAGCAGATGGCCAGTTCAGTGTCTGCCATTAGGTGGCAGGTTTCTCACAGGCTCAGGTTTGTGGTTGAGTTACTTTTAACCATGACAATTTAAAAACATGTTAAGATCTGAAGAAAATAATCAAGATTGTCTTATAAAGTGAGTTGTTTGCTGTGTACTGGGTAACTTTGATTTAAAAAAAAAAAAAAAAAGAGATTTGTTATTTGTGCAGCAAACACACTGGTGTGTTTGTACTCTGTTATTGTCCTTTAATGCCTGGTTTCATATTTGGTGCTGTCCTGTCTCTCTTAGTCCTCCTCACCTCTGCTCCATGATCCTATTCATGAAAGCAGTGAATGTGAAAAGCAGTCTTAGACGACCTCCTTCTGGAAAGTAAATGATATCCTTTTATGATATTGAGCAGAGTCTGAGTGTCTGTAGCCGAGGGCTGTGTCAACAAGACTGTGATTAACAATCTTATAAAGTGGAAAAATGACTGTTTACCTGTTGGCACGTCACACAGCAAATATTTGCACAATTGACAAAATGGATATGGAGTAGATTTTCAGAATGGAAGAATCAACATTCACACCGATCAAGATGTACTCTTTGTGTCATTGTGTCTTAACTGACAAAAGACGGCGAAGCAGAAAAGTGCATTTACTGGAATGTAGAAAAAACATTGACTGGAAATATGCTGCATAGTTCCCTGTGTGTGTGTGTGTGTGTGTGTGTGTGTGTGTGTGTGTCAGACGGCTTTTGATCAGGATTGCTTTGATTGCAGTGCTTGTGGCTTGTGATATCCTGCTATGCTTATATCAAAGACTGCTAACTTAAGCATGCTTGTTGTTGCCATTTGTAACTCCTTGCACGCAGCCACATCTCCCGCTCAGCCATTCCTCCCTTTTTACTAACCTGTGTGACATTTCTCATCCAACAGTGACAATACAGAGGACAAGGAGACTGAGGTCAAAGAGGAATCCAGTGGTAAGGATGTTTTACTACCCACAACTTCACCTTTTGAGGAATCACTAGTAATAAAAGGTTTTGTAATTCATTACAAGCTTCTGTGAACAAGACTTCTTAAAAATGCAGATTTCGGCCAAAGATAAACTGGCAGCAGAGGGAATGGGGGGAGACAGGCCCCTCTCCTAATTTGAGGTCTTTCTCTTTCCACTCCTCGAGACTCTGAACAGTTGGCCTTGATTCTGGCTGCATATGTACGTCTGTCTGCCTGTCTGAGTGTGTTGTAGCCGGGGATTTTACCGCCCCCATACTCAGCCACACTAATGCTCATTCATCTACTCCACTCCCTCCACAGCACAGTCACTCTGCGTTATGTGTGTATGGGGGGCAGGAGGGAGGAGGGGGGTCCTCATTGGATCTTTTCTACTGTGGGAGCGTGGGAACCCAGCACGGAGTAGAACAGGGCTGGGGGAGCAAAGGGCTGTCATGGATTACACTTGGTGTGTCTGTCTGTGCATTGATGTACAATAGACTTGTGTGTCTGACCACAGGAAATGGGCAATCAAAACATAAATAAGGATGATGTCATCTCCTCTTTGTCCTGCAGGGACTCTGTGTGTAGACAGGACTCAGGTGCAGTCTCCCAGGACCGCTCTGGTCATAATGAACTCTGATGTCAGGGAGCTCGGGCGTGGCCCTCAGCACATGACTCTCGACCCTCAGCTCAGGAGCATGCTGCAGTGGGTGGCAGCCTCCATGGCCGACATCCCTCAGATCCAGCTGAGTCCCGACAGAGAGCTCCAGCAGGTGATTGCCCTCAGTCCATTCTGAACATATTCATTAGCCAGCGCCTCAAACAGCTTCCCACTGCACTGTTTATCATTAAACATGAAGGCTTTCTTTAACTGTCAGAACGCGTGTCAACCATTCATCAGTTACTTTTAGCAAACCTTTCTGCACACTTGCTAACTAGTTTTCTAGTACTTTAACCCTCAACATGTACAGTTCAAGTGTTACACTAAACTCCATATGTGGATACAGTTAAGCTCCTCCACAATATTTTCATGTACTTGTGGCAACTGCAAAAGTACTCCCTGCGGTAAAGCACTCCTTGCTGGGAATCACTGTTATACTGAGTCCCTCTTAAGTGACTCGTTATTTGACTTTCCTCTCGAATTGATGGATTTCTCTGAGTGAGCCTGCTAGAAAATTTACATTTAAACATTTACCTTTTCAAACATTTTTGAAGTGAATGATAACTATGTGTCCTTTCAGCTCCCAGCAGTGGTCCAAAGACTTCGGGACAGGAAGTGGAGGGTGGGAGAGCTGCTGCACATGCTGCTGCGCTACTGTGAAGAGAGTCAGACACACGGTCAGTTCCAGAACAGAGAGGAGGCACTCCAGACGGGCAGAGAACTTCACCGCATCCCCCTCTTCCAGTGGCTTCTGGAGCACGCCTAAGGCCTCTCCTCTTTCTTTTATCTTCTTCTTCTCCTCTCCTTAGTTCCAAACAGGGCTTTGCAAAGTGCACAGCTCCTAGAGGGCGCCATACCAATCAGCTGATCTAACTCACTGATGAATGTGGGCATCATGTGTTTTGCATTGCATGCTGTGAACAAGAGTACTCCTGTTTGTATTTTATTTGTCTTTCCACCTTCTGTTTTGTTGTTGCCATTCATTATCTGTCGGGCTGCACATGTCGTGTTGATTTAGTGAGCTGTCTCTGCCCACCTACACTTTTGAAGTCTTCACACGTTGCTGCGTTTTTCTTGTTGAGCGACAGACAGAGAAGGAGAGGAGAGAGACAGAGAGACCCAACCCATCCAGACAGAGACAGAAGGAGAGCAGTGAGTTGAGAGAAAGAGAATGTGTTTTTTGTTAGGGAATCCCCATAGCTGCTGGGCGGATGATGTCATCACACCCACAGCTCACCTCTGCGGTGGTGTTTCCACATGTTAAGAGACCAATTGTGCGCACACATAC
Organism: Sciaenops ocellatus; assembly: GCA_033000465.1. NCBI lineage: Eukaryota > Metazoa > Chordata > Actinopteri > Sciaenidae > Sciaenops > Sciaenops ocellatus. The sequence continues at coordinate 31,616,669 of CP136868.1, read as the reverse complement.
ACACCACACCCTCATATTATCAGAGGGAAACCAAGATACACTCACATCTGACACGATTATTCCCTGTAGTATTCCATCGTTGTATTCATGCACCCTGAATCATTTACATGTTATTCCAGTGAAGGAGATAAATGACTCCTTACATTTAACTAATGCGTTGCCATACATACAGATCGTCTTGGCTCTGTCTAACTTTAGTAAATGGTCATTTTGCATGGATGATCACAGGGGCCGTTGGTTTGGCAGTAGAATGATTAACGCGTTTGATGAATTTGCCTCTTGACAGTATTGGTGTCCCTGTTTTATCTACTACTATAACTCTGCTCGCCTCGCCTCAATCTCCTTGTTGTCAAACTTAGTAAAATACTTGGTGGATGATGTTTACCGGGCGATCGGTATTAAAAAAAGCAAAGTATATATTTTTGAAGGTAGAGTGTTTAATCAATCATGAAATGCTGCTCAAAGCTATGAAAGAAGCCACAATGTTGGCTTAATGTTGCCAAATTTAGCTTATAAGGTGACTCTCCTCCCCTCCAGTCAGTAGTAACAGTATGATCCCCTGGTCGTGTGTGTCAGTGGCCCATGCCAAGTGTGGGGAAGATCCAGTGACGCAGATAGTGGATCTTTGAGTAATTAAAGACACCCCACCGGTCTGCACCTCCAAAACCACAAACTAACAGCAGTGTACATTGCCCAACCGTGGACTCACATCTTTGTCACCCACGCTCCACAGTCACCTTGTGGAATGAAGAATTCTGAATACCACAACCTCCACAGAGCACTAACTCCTCGAACACACACCCTTGTTACTCACCAGCCCTTCGTGAGTGTGTACGTCCACACGCACAGCACTACCAGCTATTTGCTGAGATGCACTTTTTTTTTTTTTCTTTTGATTTGGTTGAGGAGAGACTGGGCATTTCCTGCCCTGACAGCCCTCAGATCTGTCCCAGCCTCATCCTCCTGTGAATTTACTCCTAGCATGGACCCCCTCCCCTCCCTCTCACTCCAAAGAAAAACATTTGAGATACATTTTATTTCTATTTATTTATTGTTTTTTTTGTTTTGTTTTTTTAAGTAAGGGACCTAAGGATGACACAATGCTGCAAGGTCCTCAAATTTCTATCAGGACTTGCTTCCAGAGTTCCAAACACTGTAATATACCACAGCCTCGCATTTATTATTATAAACTAAGTGTTGGTGGTGTTCACCTGCATGGCTTAATCTTCATTGACTTTTGAAGCTCAACATTCTTCTTCTTCTTCGCAGTGTATTGGCCTACACAAACTGAGCTGCAGTGATTCGTCCGTGTCCACGCTGCCTCACAGTATGCTATAGGTCTCTGCAGATGCCTCGTCTGTTACTGCTTAATCTCTATGCTGCCAAATGGTCATATAATCTTAAAGGTGTTTTGTCCTGTATGATTTGTTTACACGCAAAAATGAATATATCACAAGATCCGCTGTTCTTCAAAAGAAATCTAAACCGGAGTTCTGACTACTCTTTCAGATATTAGAAAAACGACAGAGTGAAGTATTAACCTGCGCAGTGAGAGATGCATCATCTTGGTTTACATTAAAGGAATGTATTAAGAATTATGGATTTGACACATGAAGAGAAGAGAGTGCATCAGTGTACAGATTCTCCTTCAGTGTGAATGTTCATTTGTAAGTAGACCCCCCCCCCCCCATTCTATTTTCTTTATCTACTTTACATTCCTGTGCATCCCAAATGACCTATAGTGCTATATTGTTGTGTTTGTGTAAGCTGAATGTGTACCTGCAAAGACTCCATTTAGAAGCAGATACTGTAAATCTGTTTTGCTACTGTTCCCCAGTGTTACTTTCTGCCTCTCTCTGAACACAAGCAGGAGGGAGAGAGCTGTACCTCGCCTCCACTAACTTCTGTTTTTCTCCTGCTTCCTTGTAAAATCCTGCCAAATAAAGATATTTAATAAATTATGTAAGTTATATAACAGTGAGTTCACCACTTGTTCTCCTTAGTGGCATTGCTAAATAGTTTACACATTCTAAGCTTGAAGTCAAAAACTCTAAGAATTTGTTTATGTTAAAGCTTGGTGTGACAATAAAGCTTTTTCATGTGCTTTTAGTTTGTCTCCATTTAATGCACAGATCAAACTGTTTACTGACTCACTGAAGAATAGCTAATAACTAGTGTTAAAGGGCTACAGGTCAATTCATTGATTAGTAGATGAACAGGAATAAATCAGTAATTAACAGTGATTTAAGTCTTTTGCTGAACATTAAATACAATGTGAGGGAAAGAGAAGAGGATGATTAAAAACCCACGGCTGGAACGTGAAACAATGGGTGAAAACTTCAAATAGAGCAGTGCAACAATGTCATGAGTAAAGAACAGTGAATAGTTCAGTATTTAAAATAAATAACATTGTTAGAAGGCCTTTTGATACAAATAAATATTTAAAAGGAAGCTCCTGATGTAGAAAGAGTTCCTCAATCCGGTCGTTCCACAGACAAGGACCCCTGACAGCAAACACTCGGCCCGCCTTAGTCTGAAAGTGGGAAGTGGGACAAGCGAGCAGGTTCCTGTCTGAGGGTCTTATGCAGCAATAATAATGCAATGATGTACTGTCAAACTGGTCAAGAGGACCAGCTCTGTCCTGGACTGCCTTCTAGACTCCATAGAGGAAGTGGGGTGTAGCAACCAATAATGTAATAACGTCCAATAATGTAATACCTGCCGATAACGTAATAATTTTGGCCATTTTGAATGCAATAAAGCCAATAATGTAATAACATGCCAATAATGTAATAACTTAGTAATAACTAGACTGATTAGACTTACATCTAACACTGAGCAAACACATGTAGGTCACATGACCACTGTTCTCTTCCTGAATTCTAGCACATTCCACTAAGTGATCTAACTACCATATACTGTACACTTCACAGTAATGAATAAATAATATTCCGCTCTTACAACCATAATTAAGGAGAGAGAGAGCTGCATAGTACGTACCCTTGATGAATGAATATGACGACTATGCCATCCACTATATCTATTTTTGATGAGCAAACTGCACAAAAACTGCAAAACAATCTTTTATTTCCAAGAATGCAGTCCTATTTATGGATTATTACATTATCGGATAACAATTTTTTTAATGCTATGCCAATAACGTAATAACCAACCAATAACATAATAACTTATTACATTATTGGCTCAAAAACTTCATTACATTATTGGCATGTTATTACATTATTGGCTTTATTACATTTAAAATGGCCCAAATTATTACGTTATTGGCAGGTATTACATTATTGGACTTTATTACATTATAGGTTGCTACATGAGGGAGAGGAGGATGTTGGCAATCTTATCTTAATGTGGCACTGAATGGGGTGACTTCATAATGAATAAGTACAGTACATAATACTTCTCTACTTTAGGCTAATTTTGAATGCAGGACTTCAGCTGCAGTATTTTTACACGGTGGCCTTCACTTCACTTCAATAAAGGATCCAAGTTCTTCCACTACTGATATCCTGACATAATGATTAAACATGAAATCCATTTATCAAAAATATTTTCCAGTTTGGTGACATAAACACTTACTGGTCTTCTCACTGTAGGAGTCATGTACTGTATCAGAAACTACACCACATCAAAGTCAGTGAAGTACCTTTAGGATTGAAACACTTTGATAGAAAAGTTCAGTCTCTCTTTAACCCCGTGATGACAGCCTGACACTAACTACAGAGATTCCTCCAACCCTATTCAAAGGCTGTGACTTTACTAGCTAAGGCTGGTCCACCTCCTTACTGTTAGCTGTGCTGCAGGTGCCAAAGGAAACCAGGAAGGAATGTGTGTCTTTTAAAGCTGCTCTCAATAACAGTGCTACAGTTCTTGGTTATGCCTGGATACGACTGCACAAAACAGCCATTGTTGCTGTGTGATTAAACCGCACCACACACGCACAAATACATACTGTAATTAGGTAATGTTCACTACAATGGCCAGTACCTGTCAGCATGCAGCTCTCTGTGTAGTGAATGAATGGAGGTGTCTGTCTGACGTGGAGGGAGAGGAAAGAAGAAAGAGAGAAGGAGGAGGGGAGGTGGGAATACCTAATTGCAGGCTGTATAGTGATACAGGAGGCGAGGAATGTGTCTGACAAGCACATCTCTGATCTTTTGAGCGGCGGGAAGCCTGCTGACAGACAACAAGAGGGCTCCCAGGCCAGCCATATGAGAATATGTTTGGCTGTGTTTGGTGACCTGACTGAGTCAAGTCATTTTCAGCAGACTTCAAATTAGTGGATATGTGAGCGAGTGTGTGGAAATCAAAATCTCTGCCAATTGTGGTCTCCTCTTGGTGAGAAAGAGGAATGGACTTACTAGGAAAAACGGCAAGATTAGCATTTTATGCTTCTTCCTGTTACTGAACAACATGACAAATTATCTTGTACAGAGTCAGAAATTTGGAGAAACAATGAGGCCACCGCAAAGTTTTAATCACACAACCAGACCCCAGGAAGACATTCAGTCACATTTGTATAGTTTCAGGGTTCACGACCTGTATTTTTTAGATATTTCATTCTTTTATTTGGATAATTTATCATATTTCTGATACACATAAGGCATTATCTTCATGTCTGGATCAGTGCGATCATGCTGTCAGTATGTGTCCGCACCCAGGGATGCAGCACGCGAGAGGGCCCAGCAAAGAAAAAGTAAAAATAAATTGGGAAAGTCCCATTACTGTACTAACTGATGTGGGTACAAACCCCAAAACATTTCAGCATGTACTTCTTCACTGTTTATTGAACAAAACATTCAAAAAAATACATAAATACAAATAATAAGGCAGGCATTTTACAGAAGTCACTCTTCTCTTCATCTTACAGAGGTTTTCTAAACTGTGCGGAAGAAATAACAATCCCAACTCAAGGTCCACTTACTAGCATTTTCTTGTCATCTTCATCAACAGACTGAGTTTGCCCTGTTGTTATGGTAATGGCTTTTTTAATATCCAAGCTTAATAGTGAATGGACTGTACTTATATAGCACTTTTCTAGTCTTCTGACCATTTAAAGTGCTTTTACACTACATATCTCATTCACCCATTAGCTGCCATGCAAGGTGCCAACTGCTCATCAGTTTTAGGAGCTAACCATTCACACGCATTCACACACTGGAGTAGCAATTTAGGGTTCAGTATCTTGCTCAAGGACACTTCGACATACAGACTGGAGGAGCCGGGGATCGAACCGACGATCATCTGATTAGTGGACCTGCTCTACCTCCTCCACAGTCGCTTGCTGTGTTTAGTATTTATAATTATGACTTTGTACATTTTAGGATTTTTTTGTCCAAACTTGCACAATGTTAAGCATTCTTGACCAGACGGTCCCAACTTGAGGTCCGCTCACCAGCACTTTCCAGAGCTTTCAATCATATCACACGAGAAAAACACTAAAACTAAAAAATGATAGAGAGCATCACGGTTGTTTTTACAGGTCAAAGCTGACTTGATTTAATAGTCTGAAGATTCAAAGATGACAAAAGCATTAATCACACACTGACTCAAACATAAAATCAGGCCTGGACATAATATTTAAAGGAAATTTCATCCATTTAACAAAAGAAAACCCCAGATTACAACAAGTTATAGTGACTCATTTTTAAGTAGAAATTTAAAAAAAAATCAAATCCAAAGTCATGAGAGGACAATAAAGCTGTCCCCATTGAACAATATCCTATTGGCTCCTTCCTCTTCCTGGCAGTGGTTGTAATAGGTACGTTATCAGTGTGTGAGAAAGCATAAGTGGTTGAGTGACACAGACTAACCACTATTTAGAGTGCGTCAATTGATGCTTTACTTGGCCACAGCAGAGTGAGAAGCCAGGATGAAACTTGAGCCTGGGCACTAAAACACGACCACAGAAACCCTAATCGAAGATTGCAACAGCTTCACAGAAGTGAAGCCACTGGAATGAGTCAGACACAACAGGAGTTTAGAAGGAAATCAGATGTTTTTATTAATCTGCTATGAGAGCAGGAGATTACAAACAGACAGACAGACACACACACACACACACGCATTGTCGTCAGCAAACAGACAGACGCAGAGTACAGACGCAGCAGGCTGGTCCCTGCAGGTCTATGACAGTTATCTGAATGGAATGAATGGATGTATCTGACTGGCAGGGGGCAGGCTGAGGGGCAGCAGTCAGTGTCTATCTGGTAGTGTATAGCAGTTATTGTACAGAAAGTCATCAGTCAGCAATATAGAGAGACAGACAGGAGCCCAATAGCATAACCACCCTCGGTCTCTTCCACAGTCGTCTGGGCTGATGTTGCTGCCACACACATACACTGTCTCTGACATCAGATAGGCTGGGTCCTGGCTTGGTGTATCCCCCCACCGTCTCCCCATACCGTGTCCATTTGTGAGTCACTGACATCACTTCCCCTCAAACAGCAACAAACGGCTGGGTTGTTGGGAGAGTCCATTGGATGAAGGGAGAGGAGGGGGGATGTTTGAGTCAATCCCATGGAATCCATGATATACTGTACTGGGCTTTGTGTTGGAAAGGGGAAAACCAGCAACGTCATCCCTACTAGGCTATTGTTTACTCCGGCCTGAAGAACATCTCCTTTGTTTTGTTTTTCTTTTAATCTTCTCTTCCCAATGTATCTGCTCTGCCTTTCATCACCATGGACTTAAAGATGTGAGCAGTTAATGAGCCGAACGGCTGAATCACGGATGTGGGTCTGAGGTCATGCTGGATGACCTACTGTACTGTAGCATGCAGAGCAATGAGGCACTTCCATAGTCTTTGACTTAAAAGCTCATTTAGAAATTAATTTGTGATAAATTGTTTTTAGGCAGAGGTTGAAACCTTACAGTCCAAAAAAGTCAAGATCCAAATGTAATAACGAAAAAGTTTATGGAGTAGAAAATCAAATCTTTTTTTTTTTTTTTTACTTAGTATCCAGCTTTCCCTCTGGATTTATGAACGAAGGGAGTGCTGAAGTCATTTTACATGACATAATTCCACCACCTGCACCTTGTAGAAATGTTTTACTGTGGTTCAGGAATTTGTTTATGCTAAGCTACTTCATTAGCTACTTATTTCTGCATCCTGTCATGTTGGGAACAGTGCTTCACAAACTGTTTTGTCTGATGTACTCCCACAGCTCTGTCAGATGAGCTCAAGTAGCGCTTCAGTGACACCAGCTACATGTTTTCACAAAAAGGACCAAAGGATTCAATTGCATGCAGGGCTCGGCTGTCACTCATGATGTAAAATATGACTTTTTATAGCATCAACTAAGTGATTAAAATGGAACTTATCAGAAGAATGAACACTCGAACAAACATCAGCATGATAAGAACTACCTAAAATAACAAAAAACTTCTTTGGGAAAAATCTGATGTGTACTTTGACTTTTTAGTTTGGAGGGGGCGATTTCGCCTCGAGTTATACACTCGAGTTTACTTGTGGGATCATTTCAGTTTATACAAGTAAATAGTCGATAGTATGATTGATAAAGAGTTTATTCACTTTCTGTCTGAACATATCATTACTACCACTACTTGGAGTTGAACTAGTTTTCATGCACTCTATGCGAATGTTGTTTTTTACTGATAAAGAAACTTTATCAGTGGTTTAATTAGATATCCTCCTGTGTTGGTTTTTGTTTCGTCATGGTAACAGAAGTTGTGGTGGACTTCCTTAATCCTGTTGACTTTACAAAGGAGGGCACGACTAATGAAAGATCCCACGGAGTCGCCACCGGGGACTTGGGAACACTCATCTTTCAAAACGTGAGGTGAACACTACCCATGACATTTCCCTGCTATTGTCTGCTTGTTTCCAGGAGTGACCACATAGTGATGCTGTAACTATGTCTGTGTGTGTGTGTGTGCGTGTGTGTGTGTGTGTGTGTGTGTGTGTGTGTGTGTGTGTGTGTGTGTGTGTGTGTGTGTGAAAGCCAAACAGCGGGCATGGACAATAACTCAGTTACTTCAATTCCCAGGGACCTTGGCACCATGAAAACTATCAGCGTGGGAGCGAAGAGATGGAGACAGTGAATACAGCAGGGTTGGAGGGGTGGAGTGGGCATGGGGTCGGGGGGGTGAGAGATAAGAGCTTATGTCAGGGGGAACAGCTGAATCATGTCGAAATTATGACTGTTTATCTGAAAATGATTGGAAGGGAGCAGAAAGAGTGCACCGTGGGCGGAGGGGAAACATCATGGTCAAGAGGGGCTGATGGTGTTTCCCAAACCGACAGCTCTGTTTTGACTCACTGGTGATTGAAAACAGCAGCTGGAGCTTGGTGTGGACCTGGTTACATGGTAAATAATATTAGGTATTATCTGTGAACATTGGTAGTGAGCCTGTCTGACTCACAAAAACAACAAGCATCCCTCAGTTGGTGCAGACTGCACACCAATGCTCCCACCCTGGAGGAAGAGAAAACAACAGGCTTTCACTGTGTCATTCGAGAAAGGTTGCTTCATCTGCTGTTGTGTCTCTGCTCATCTTATGTCTGTTCACACCCACTGCTCTATTGATTCAGGTGTGTGCGTAAGGTTTGGGTTTGACGGACAGCACATGACTGAGGAAACATCTTGATAAATCATCATTCTCGATGACCTCAGGGTGCTTCCTGAATACTCACACCCACCAATCGGCAATGACAGTGTGGTCTAAGTCTTCAGGCCGGGCCACTTTGATGTGACCACAGAGAGGAAGCAGAGGTCAAGTCTGGGAGATCATGACACGGCTAACAGAATAAGAGACGTCTCCTGCTGATGTCATGGTCGGTCCTGCCCTGGTGTTTTTCCTTTTCCTCCTCCTCTATCCTCATCCTGCTCTTCCCAGCCCGGTTTTGATGGCAGTCGACCTGGCAATGGATTTCCTATTGTAGGAGTGAGTGCTTCACAAGAGAGATGTGGTTTGGAGATGAACGTAGCACAAGAGGTCGTCCAAGTCGTCGAGTACACCGCATGTTTCAATGCTTTGCTCATGCGCACCTCACTGGAGACCACACCCTCTGTTTTAAGCTACTATATCATCCAGTCTCATTACAGTGTATTGGGCCCATGCCAGATTACCATATTTAACACAAATGCAGCGTGGGATTCCTATAGCTACTCTGCTATGTCACTGGAAACTCTACCCAATTCCCACCGTCAGGGTTAAGTGTGAGGATGAATCCTTGTTTTTGGACAGAGAACACTGTTTGCACTGTGATGTAAGACGGGGAGATGAGAGGAAGAAGGGAAGCAGGGGAGCAAAGAGGAAGGAACACAGGGTGAGAGGATGTAGGAGCACCGGGGGAGTGCTGACAGACTGTTTAACTTTTGGTGAGTGTGTTGGGCTCCAAGTGGGGGAGCGACATGTGTGTTCACACGCATTTTAAACAAGGAAAGATTGGCTCCCACTGACTGAGCATCATTTTTTTGCAGCTGTGTGCCCACATGGGTGTGTACAGTACATACTCAGGCATGTTTTTCTATGCAGTCAAGTGTGTCTGTCTTTATCTGCACATATTTAGCCATGTTAACACTAGACCTACTGGAATCCTGTAACTACTACAATGACCATGGCTGTTCCAAATGTCACTTTCGTCATGCATTTAAAGCTTCTATTGATGTTTTCAATTGAAGCTTTGAATATCTGACATCATATTGTATGATGTCATCACCTAAAAAACAAAAAACAAAAAAAACAAAAAGTGCAGCAAGCTGTGAAACAAAACGGTTTTTCACCACAGTGAAAATGTTGTTTTTTTACAGGCGGAATACCAACAAATATGATGCTTCAAATGATTGAAGCAGAATATTTTATTTGATTAAAAACATAGTGAATTTGGGAACTACATTACATCTACATCTATTCTATTTTTTTGGAGTTATTGGAAATGTTTGAATCACATGAGTTGTAAACAATCCTATATAAAAATAATACTATATAATACTAATAATATTAGTGTAGCTTCATCTTTATCTGCAGTTTTGCAGAAAGAAAAGGTGAATATACAAAAAAGTTATGAAACTTCAAAGCTTTGAACTATTTAGTGCATCCCTGTTTGCATATAATTTCAATAATCAGTACTAAGAATAATTAAATAATAATAATTATAATCAGGGCTAATGTTAGCTAATATACACATTATAACTTGTTATACTAGGAAGGACTCTCTGAATCACTCTGAGAGCCACTGTCAGATGAACTTTAAAGGGATCGAGAGACATCATTATCCGGACATGCTCCTCCATTTTTTTCCCCCGGTTCCTCCGGTCTGCATGTCAAAGTGTGCAAGATACTGAACCCCAAATTGCTCCTGAAGGCTGTGCCATCGGTGTGTGAATGTGTCTGAATGGTTAGATCCTAAAACTGATGAGCAGTTGGCACCTTGCATGGCAGCTAATGCCATCAGTGTATGAATGTGTGTGATATGTACTGTAAATGCACTTTGAGTGGTCGCAAGGCTTGAAAGGCGCTATATAAGTACAGTCCATTTATCATTTTATATAAATAAACTTTCTCAGGAGTCCGCCCTCGATGCTTCCTACGCGGCTGATGAGGGCATCCTCTACTTCTCTTGGCGGGCGGGGTCACGTGACCCCTCCCACAGCTTGTTTCCACGCGCCACCCCTCAGAAGGAAATCCAAGGAGCAGCATTAAAGCCATAACAGCCTGATAATTACTTTTAAAATAAATAATAACAGCAATGCATGTGGGGCTACTGCCAAATCTGGTGGTGTCGCTTGTCATTTTACTGTGTTTTCCTCCACACAGTCCAGAAGTGCCTGCTTTGATAGTCTGTTCAGTGTTCACCCTGACTCTCCCACACTCTGCAACCCACACACATCAACTGAAATGGGATCTGCTTAATGGTCTGGAATATCCCTGTTTGGGCTGATCATCACTCCAATTTTCTTTTCAAATGTGTAGTTTTGATAAAACCACAGGCCGGTGTGATGTGACGGGAGAGGTGGGGGAGGAGGAAGAGGCGAGCGGGGTGTAAACATTGGAGTTGCTATGGAAGTGGCAGGGTAAGGAGTTTTGAGCAAGGAGCAAGACAGGGAGTGTGTGTGTGTGTGTGTGTTTTATGGTAGACTTTGAGTGACCTTCTTACCACAGAGGATGTGGGAGTGAGGGAAGAAAGACAATTCTCTGCTCTTCATGCCGTGAGTCTTAAGAGGAGCCTCTCAATCAGATAAAACAGGCCGATAATAAACAGTGGAAAGATCTGGCCTTGGTCTACCTCCAGTGAACGATTCTCATTCGTGAGGAATCTTGAGACGGCGTGTTGTCCTTTTAAAGCACTCAGTTTATCAAATACTAATACAACAGCTGTGCCCAGGATCCGTGCGATCAAATATTTATGCCAGGCAGCAGCGAAACCATTTCCTCATATTTGGCTTCTCTAATTCATGCATCTCTACCCCTCTGGTTTCAAAACAGGCTGAATCCAGTGGAATCATGCTGGTTGCTTTGAAGCTGAAATAGCCATGGGCAGAACCAGACTGACCGGATCCTGCTCACTGTGACTCCACAGTCTGTCTATGAACCCTGACCCTTCACACTTGACCCCGATACCAATACCTCAGGTGGCACAAACTGCTGACGTCACAGTTCGTGGATGAGCGTGAGGCTGCTGAGTTTAATGTTGGGGTGAGTGCGAGGGCACGGTTAACAAGGAATGTTCTTAAAAACCAGAGATAATCAAATGCTCAGCAACAATGCAAGAGTTGGCCGGTGGCAAAGGTAAACACCCAGTCTCAAGTTTTATCTTTGCATGCAGTTATATGGCACTTTTGTATTTCTCTCTCTCTCTTTGGGTCTTCTACTTTACATCTCTTCGCCCTTCCTTTCTCATTCATGCTTAATCTCTTTTTTCCTCGTTTTCCTCTCCTCAGCCCTGTAGGCTTTTGGCTGTCTGTCATCATGTGAAAGAGCATCAGGTTCCACTCTTTGGCAGGCGGTTCATAGCAAAACACAGGGGCATGGAGACCGTCCAAAACACTCTTTCTCTCTCACACACACATGTACATGCACACTTTAGGGGTCAGCCCAACATGAATAAAAGTGTGATACAACCCAAATAACGTTAACCTGAGTGTGTGTACAAACCTTGCCTCTGCTCTTCCCTGCAACAGCACTAGGCTCCTGTCTCCTCGAAGAAATAACTGAGGGCACAGGAAACCCACAGCTAAACACAGGTTCTCACGGTGTATTAACAACTCCCTGACCAAGAGAAGAGCACTTCATAGTACCACATCCAGAGCCATTGCTAAGACCACGCCACGGCCAGCCAAGTCCAAGAGGTCGCTGGAGCCGTGACATTAGTTCAAAAGGTCTCCTGGGAAAGATAAGATCGACATCCTTGCTGGCTCGCTCTGAAAACTCTGAGCACACACTCCTGTTCTTGTGCTACATTTCAGAAGCAAAACATCAACAGAGGCACTTATATATAAGCGTGGTAAAAATGAGAGTAATAGTGAGGGGGGAGTGTGGTTGTACTACAACATAACCGAAATCATGTGTGTGGTTTTATGAAGTTAGAAAGCCCATAATGATGGACTATTAAATGATTGTAGCGCCATGAGGTTTGATGGTTTGAGGGGGGAGGCACATATAAAAAGCCAGCTTTCTCCCATGAACTCCTCTGGCACCCAGAAATTTGCTTGGATTTCGCAAACTCACCCAACCTACTACAACCACCCCTCCTTTCCATTGTCACTGCTTCTGCCTAAAATAACTCCTGTTCCTAAAGGAGGTTCGTTTTCTGCTGGGTTTTCAAATACTACACTGTTGTTCTGCTGGCAGTGGGAAAACAGGAGAGGTTAGGGAGGTCACTCTCTGGGCTAACAGGAGCCACTGCCATGTTTAGATGCTGCAACAGCCACGATGTGTGACCGCTGGACAGTCTGTGGACACTCAGCCTTAATGAGGTGGTCCAGCAGTACCATGCGACAATACCTTATTGTGCATGTTGTGGGAGAATGCACACGTAAGTGGATTATAATAAGAGATGAGAAGGAATTAATAGTATCATCTAGAGTTTGTTTTTTAGTTTATTTAGGTACTTAGCCCAGGCTGAGTGTAAGCTCAAGTTTCTTTGTTTCTCATGCAACACACAGAAGAGCTTACACTCCTTCATTCAACGCTGCATCAATCAATATTTTCAGATTAACGATGGATCACATGATTGCGTGTAATGTGAAAGGTGTCGCTCTTACAGTGAATTATCACTCAACTCTTTGCAGTTCACCTCAGCTCTGTGTAACACTTGAACATCCTTCGACTCATTGTTTTGGTTTAACAAGCCGCAACTTTGCTGTTTTGGTTCGCCCTCACCACTCTCACCAACCCTGTCTCCAGCTGCAGCAGGCTGATGTCTGCAGTGCAAGAAACACTGATAAAACAGCTGTTTTCTACCTGTGAGGCAGCAAACGACAGGAAGCTATTTACCTTCTTTGGGATAGTTTGGGGAGATATGCTTATTCGAATTTTCTTTTATTGAAAGAAATAAAAAGATTAATACCTTTGCAAACGCTGCAAACACAGGAATGATGCAAAACCAAAAACACACAAACACATAAATCAAATGCAACAGAAAAACGCTGCAAGAGAAAAATGCTGCAATCACAGAAACGAAGCAGAAGCAAAAACATGCAAACCCACAAAACAAATGCGAAAGAAAAATGCTGCAAATACCAAAAACACACAAAACCCCCAATCAACTGCAAGAGAGAAACGCTGCAAATTCACTCCACAAAACGGAAGCGCGCCAGGCCACTAGGGGGACCTGACCTGAGAGATGGACCAGTCCGTCTTTAAAACATGAGCGGGCTGCCCAGAAGAAGAGAAATGGCTGGCTCAATTCATGGCAGCGGCAGCTAGTAGTGGCCTGCCGCGGCAGTTGCTGGTTTCTGGGGCAGTTACCACTGCCTTGGCGGTGTCTGGGGCAGCTGCCACTGACCTGCCATGGCAGTTATCACTGCCCTGCCACGGCCACTGCTGCTGTTATGGGCATTTGTTTTTAGTTTTTATTTTATAAAACAGTTGTCAGTGTTGCATTAGACTCGCTGGCAGTAGCATTTCCATTACGTGATTTCTGCATAATTGGCAGCTTTCCCACACGCCGGCATGTCAATGCCCCACACAGCAGCAGTTGCCGTGGACAGCGGCAGCGGTTGAGACAGATGTTGAGAGATTAATTAAATAAATGCAAATTAATGCAGAAATCACATGATGGAAATGATACTTCCATCGAGTCTAATGCAACACTGGTGACTGTTTTTGTAAAATAAAAAATAAAAACATGATCAAAGCAGCAGTAGTTGCCGTGGCAGTCAGCGGCAGATGCCCCACACATCGGCAGCAGTTGAGAGATGAATTAAGAAAACCTTGCAAATTAATGCAGAAATCACATACTGGAAATGTTACTTCCAGCGAGCCTAATGCAACACTGACGACTGTTTTAGAAAATAAAAATTAAAAACAGATGCCCATAACAGCAGCAGTTGCCGTGGCAGGTCAGTGGCAGCTGCCTCAGAAACCAGCAACTGCCGCGGCAGGCCACTACTAGCTGCTGCTGCCATGAATTGAGCCAGCCCTTTCTCTTCTTCTTGTCCATCTCTTGCTTCCGTTTTGTGGAGTGAACTTGCAGCGTTTCTCTCTTGCAGTTGTTTTGGGGTTTTGTGTGTTTTTGGTATTTGCAGCATTTTTCTTTCGCATTTGTTTTGTGGGTTTGCATGTTTTTGCTTCTGCTTCGTTTCTGTGATTGCAGCATTTTTCTCTTGCAGCGTGTTTCTGTTGCATTTGTTTTATGTGTTTGTGTGTTTTTGGTTTTGCAGCATTCCTGTGTTTGCAGCGTTTGGCCGTTTGCGGCGTGTTTGCCCTTGTCGGCCACCGTAAAATACCACTCTTACATGTAGTTAATTTAGCTTAGCAAAAAAAGAAAGATAAAGCTGGAAGAAAGGACTAACTCAGTCCGAAGACAACAAAATCCACCAATTCGACTCTAAACTCAGGTCACCTGACAAAAAAACATCAAGTTTTGGTTTTATAATGGAGTCCATGGACCTTAAACTCTGATATCTCTTCTAAAACTCACTTTTATCTTGTTGCTTTTCCTCACAAATGGTATTTGTTATATATATTGAAATTATTTTGTTTTGTTTTGGATTTTTTTTGTTTGTTTTTTTTTTTGGTTAATTGGTTTTGATCACTGTAACTTTTTTTTGAAAACTGCTGTAAATTATTTGAGTATAAATAAATGTAAGTTAACAATATCATTATTTCTGGATGCAGCCACTCTAGCTCTTTCCTATTTCTCCCAGTCATAATGCTAAGCTAAGCTAAGTGTCTGAAGCTTCATATTTGGTGTACAGAGATGACATGTATCTATTTAAAGTGTCAGTTTTAGAGGGCTCTGTTTACAGAATATGGCAGAAATGTAATATAATATTCATAAGTACGTTTTTATTAGTGTATAATCACCTGAAAATATGAATCGCTGTGTTTTTGTTACCTTAGAATGAGCTTTATTATATTATTTTTATTATATCTACAGATGCTGTGGGTCCTCTTATGGGGAGCTGTCCAGAATGGACAAACTAAACTTAAAAGGTCTTCTGTGTTTCTCTCATAGGAAGGAGATGTGTGGAGGAGGACACAGCTAGATGTCACTAAATCCCACACACTGGTCCTTGAAGCGAAGTACATTTCCCAAAATGTCGATCTATTGCTTCAAAGAAACAAAAGGTCAGTGTGCAAAAAGGGAGTTAGAAATGATATTTATGGAGAAACAATACAATTACATACAAGGCAATGGGTGTGCCGGTGTACTCCAATTCAGTCTTACTCCAAAGGGACGTCACCGTGATCAAGCAGGTAGGTGGACACTGATGACGGCTGAAAAACAATAACACATCACACAAACAGTTGCCATGAATCGAGATCTTTATTACAACACTGAAACTTGTCATTGTGGCAGAGAAAGTTTTGTTTATTGTTCACTATGGGTAATCTCGGTCGGTGTAACGCAACTAAAAGGTGGAGGAACCCTGCAAAACAATGGGCTGATAGTTTAAGTAATTCCATTCAAAGACTGTGGTAAGACACAGTTTCAACCCATGAAAGAGTACTTAAATGAAGGTGAGAGGAAATTACATCTGTCTGTTCATGTAAGAAGGCCTGTTAAGGAATATTTGTGGGCAGACAAAACACACACACACACACACACACACACACACACACAGTGTGACTCACAATGACGTTCTGTTTTCAGGTTTGGTATAAGTTTCTTCACTTGCTGTAATAGTGGAAATCCAGGTTTGTTGACATCTGTTGGGTCTCTGTAAATAATATTATTATATTTTTTATTATAAGACAGCGGCGTCCAAACTTCTTTTAAAGAGGGCCAGATTTGACAATGTGAAGATGCCTGGAGGCAATACTAACATTTAAAAATAAAAAAACAATAAAAGTTACATACAAATGCATGAAGTTTGCATGAAGCTGACACAAATCTTAACCTGATGTTCATTTTAAACATGACTTATTAGTAATGCAAAGCCTGTTAACATTTAAGTTTAAAACATATCACTCTTGCTCTTGTCTTTCACAAAATCATTGAGAAAGTAATATTTTGTATCACATCTACAGGTACATACAGGTATACCAGCAGTTATGTCCTTAGAGGTTCATGTTTAGTGCATTTAACTGCTTCGTTGTGTCAACCAAAAAAAGCCAAATCTTCCAGCCACACAGTATCTGACAATCCTAGCAGGCCATAAATAATATTTTATAAAAATGAGCTGAGGGCCGCATGAAATCTGACCGCGGGCCATGATTGGCGTCCGGGCCAGACTTTGGACATGCCTGTTATAAGTATGAGCTAGACCTGCTCTATATGTTGTGTCATGAGATAACTTCTGTTATGATTTGGTGCTATATAAATAAAACTGAATTGATTCTGTCCTCAGTGTCTTATCAGAAAATATTGACTTAAGTGCAGCACTCAGACTGCCCAAGTGGAAGTTTTTTGGTAAGTGACCCATACAAGAACATTTCCACTTTGGAGGACATCACTGCAAGAGTGCACAGTCTGACTGGTAGGACGTGTTCACACTGAAAATATTAAATTGGCTCTGTGGTGGTGATGTGTGTGTAAATGGGTGGTTTTCTGGAGCAAACCTAAAACTTGTGTTTCAGCACAAGTTATCATAACTCTACCGAAGTAATAATTAAGAGGGATTAAAGGACAGGTTCAGGTTCAGTTTTTCAAGTCTGTCTTAAAACAGTAGGTCAGGTAAGCAGATGTACATTGAAACAGGGTTTACTTGCTCCTCCTGTTCCGGCTCGCCATTGAAAGATGCCTTTCCGATACACTTCCAGTTTAAGTAAGAGGACAAAAATCCACAATCCTCACTTTGGAAAATAACACTTGATTTGACTCATTCAGACTGCTGAACCCTCACACTTGCTTAGATAAGTTATGAAGACATTTTGTGCACACAGTGCAGTGTGAATTTTGTGTTCTATCACAGGAATCATGTTATATAAGTGAGCAATCGAAACCTGTTTCAGTGCACATATGGTCTAGTTCAACCAACTGAAATGACACGCAATTCTACTGAATATTGAAACACCCTCTTATCACACCAATGGGCCATATATCCTTGCATATAAATCTCGCTATGTTAGCGTGACTGCATTTTTGCTGCCTCTCCTGCCTCACTTAAATGACAAGGCTGACAGGTGAGTCGCAGATTTTTTGACGTTGTAGAGTTAGACAGCTACTTTGTAAGTTCAATAAAGCTAGTTACGTAGCTTCTATGATGCGGAACCTAAAATACTTTCACACACATTCAAGGTAGTGTCTTCCATTTTTCGTAGCCAACAACGAAATGTTACTTGACTATTTTAGTGATAGGTCAATAGGACATGTGATAGGTCCAGCTGATAGTGCTGCGCCCTCTGCTGGATCATAAGTCAAACTATTCCAAACGGTCTGTTGCGTTACAAATGTTATGAATTCTGAGTAAAAGGTCACGGCCCTAATATGGGCACCTATCTATTGTTTTAAGACAGACTTGCAGGAGAAGGGTTGGACTTAGCTGACTCACCGTGCCAATCTCCTGCTGGGCCTTCCAGTTCTTCTTGCTCACATCTGTGGTGGCCCGCTCTGACCTCACTCCTCGTCACTGTATTTTGCAATGTTAATTATGAGAATCACATTATACAGTAATAATCATAACAATGTTATGTATGTTATCACTCTTAATCCTAATCTCTACTCCTGGACTATTATCATCATATACATCATCAGAACTGCTTTATGTTGATCTTCTATGTCAGTTTTTACTTTTGTCACACTCCACTAATAAACACTGGCATCAGAGGGGTGGATGTTGAAGGATGGAATATGGTGGTGGAGCAGGTTACTGAGGTAGCAGGGGGACTGGCTATGGAGGGCTTTGTGAGTTAGGAGAAGGACTTTGAATTGGCACCAGTGGAGTTTCTGCAGTTGCTGATGTTGATGAAGTGTTGTCTGTTTGTGAGATAGGACCTTAGCCAGGAGAGGGCAGTACGGGGGGTACTGAAGAAGGATTCAAGGCGTGAGAGATGGATGGTGTGGTTGATAGTGTTGAAATCTGCAGGAAGGTCCAGTAAGATGTTGGTGAGTAAGGTGACCAGATTTGAAAATTTACAAGAAGTGATGGAGTGGACTGATGTATTCCCATTTACTCACCAGTTAAGAATGTGGTTCCTGGATTGTGAATGAGTTGGAGGCTTTTTACCAGTTCCAGTGTAGAGAACACGATCAAAAACTCTTTCTAGGAATGAACAATGAAAGAAACAAAACCACAGTAGTCATGCTCACAGCAACATGGTTACTACACTGACACGACAACAATAAAGACTAATGGATCAAATAGACTAATAATTGCTGATCCAGCAGCTCTAATGAGCTTTCAAGCTGCCACCTCTGCATACTGAGTGTTAAACTGAAGGAGCAAACCATGATAATTATGGGACAAACTGTCACATGTATAAACAAATATCAATCCAATCATATTACATCTCATTGAGAGGCATGAACTGACATCATAAAACTGTAAGTCTTTTTGCCAAGTCCCAGTAATGCAGTTGTGTTTTGCATGTTTGAGCTTCACTGTGCAGAGTCTGACACTAGAAGACTGTTTCCAGCTGAAGGAGGAAAGTGTCTCTGCCTCACTTTAACTCTCAGTTTAACACGCGTATGTACGAGCAGGATCACGAGTTTGGAAACCAATCTGGTCCAATTTACAACTCACACAGCTGTGATGTGGAAAGTGGAAACTTCCTGAAAATGAACTTTTCAGGCAAGCAGGAGACATCTGGTGTCCATAAGTTAAACTTTTCCGTATTTGCATTTTTACGTGTCTTAAAAGCGTCTTTGTATATATTTATTTTGTTCATTGTAGATGAACAATGAAGACATCAAAACACTGAAATAACACATGAAAATGTGTTTTATGGTTTAGATTCTTTTTCTTTGATGACATCTTTGCACACTCTTGGTATTCTCTCAGTCAGCTTCATGAAGTCGTCACCTGGAGTCATTTTCCAACTGTCTTGAAGGAGTTCCCATATATGCTGAGCACTTGTTGGCTGCTTTTTCATCACTCTGCGGCCCAACTCATCCCAAACGATCTTAATTGAGTTTAGGCCATTGATTGTGGCGGTCAGGTCATCGTTCTCCTTCTTGGTCAAATAGTCTTTACATAGTCCTGCTATGGTACCCATGCTGGCCTTGAATTTTGAATAAATCACAAGCAAAGAATCCCCCAGATGTGTCTGCTACTCGAACTCTGTGAAGCATTTATGTGTGCTGTTCATTGTTGATTTCAGAGGCTGGTAACTGTGATGAACTTCTCCTCTGCAGCAGAGCTAACTGTTGGTCTTCTTTCCTGGAGCAGAGTCAGTGTCATCATAGCATTTGATGGTTTTCACGACTGGACATGACGATACATTCAAAGTTGTTTTATATTTTCTGGATTGACTGACCTTCATGTCTTAAAGGTCCAGTGTGTCACTTTTAGGGTGATTTATTGGCAGACATGGAATATAATATGCATAACTATGTTTTCAGTGATATATAAACACCTCACCCAAATCGTAATGTTTTTCTTACCTCAGATTTTTTATCTACATATACCGCAGGTCGAAAAACACAGCGTCCGCCATCTTGCACCACCATGTTTGTTACGGTAGCCCGGACGGACACGGACAAGACTTTGTCAATGTAGCAGAAAAAGAAGTAGTAGAAGTTATAGTACATTAATAAGAATGTTTGGTGTGTGCTAATGGCTAACTGTTTTGAGTTTTGTTAGAAGTTTAGAGGTTATGATGGACCACTGTTTCTGTTTAATAGCGGTCATAATAAAACAACAGTAGTCAAACATGCCAACACTACCTCTGTCTCAAATATTAATGAAAGAGTGTGCAAAGCTGTCACTGAAGTAAAATAATCTAAAAATAAAATATCATTTTCTTTGTTTACAAAGTGCTACTTTATATTTGTAAAGTCTTCAGTGTGAATCTAAACTGATACAGAATACATTCGTTTCTTATTATTTTCAGTCTTCATTACATCCCTGTGGAGCTCACACTCACTTTGTATGTGCGTGTGTGTGTGTGTGTGTGTCACCGGGGGTGTGGACGTGCGAGAGGGGTGGATCACGTGTTTCAATGCGTTTTTGTAAAGGGCCCATAAAGGGCTCGCTTTACCTGTGGTGCACTCAGGTCGATCTGGTTGCCAGTCTTGTTTCAGTCCTTTCTGTCTTGCCCAGTCTGAGCAGCAGCAGCAGCAGCAGCAGCGGAGGATCCCTCTGATTGGCTGCACAGGGAAACGAGCTCCTTCAGCCCACCCACCGCTGATTATAGGGGGGACTCTCGCTGTCTCACTTTCCTTCCTTGCATTGAGTCTGGGACCTGGCCCTGGGGCTGAACAGCACACACAGAGCGCACATCATGGCAGCTACCCACAGCGAGTACAGAGGCTACCTGCGGAACACCGTCGACATCGAGGCAGGGCCGCACCGCTTCCACCCGGTGCAGAGCTCGGAGTCCACTTATCGGCCGCTCCTGTTCGGGACCCTCGCTGTTATGGGATTGCTTCAGGTGGCTTCCAGCGTGGCGATCTTATTACACCTGACAGGTTATCTGCAGGAGGTAAGCTCAGATATGACACGGTGTGGTCCGGTTTGGTTTGGTTCACTGCGCGATGACACACTTTGTAAAGTCATCCAGTGGCGTCAGAATGTTTGTAGGTTTAGTCAAGCTTTGGTTGTGTGTGTAAATATTTATCTACAACTGCTGTCAACAGATCTTTACTCGGCTACAAGCGACTGAAGACAGTCCAGCGATATTTACGCAATTTTATAATGTCATAAAACTGCAGAGCAGTGCCAGCTCTGTGTAAAACTGGCGGTGTGTGCGCTTAGAAGTTAAGTAGGTGTAATCTACAGAAGGGAAGAAGAAAAAGAATGAAAGAAAGAAAGGAAGAAAGAAAGAAAGAAAGCCTCAACATCCAGCCAGTCGTGCAGTTTGTGCGCCAAGCTTTCGTGCACTCTTGGCGTCTCTTTGATGGCGCTGCGCTTTGGCGGCAGGCAGTTAACGCGCTGCTTCCATTTGCTATAAAAAAACACCCCCGACTGATAGATAGCATCTACACAAAGCCCCGATGAAGACTTGTTCACGGAGATGAGATAAGTTATTTCCAGCACCGAGAATCCGTCTTCTGGTGATAACATCTCAGCGTCCCGCTACAAATACACACATCAGTCTTTGCAAGATGACTTGTTTGTAAAATACAGATGTTTTCACTTGAGGCTCTTGGGCTGCAGTTTCTCTTGTGCATGTTTACATGCCATCTGGGGCTTATATCTGTAATTTATATGTGTCAGGAGTTGTAAACTTTTGAGCATAAGCAGAGCTGTTGTCAAGGAGTTCGGAGGCAGAGAAAGTCTGGGAAAGGTCAAGGAAGGCTTGATGTTCTGACAGTCAGAGTCAGAGATGCTATCAGAATGTGTCTGTCCATGGTCCATAACTTTATGTCAGGTAATCTGTGTGTGTATGATCTTGTATAATAACATTTACATTGTGCCGCAGTTGTTTTTGTTACTTTATGGCGGTTTTGGAGTTGAATAATTGTCGTGTCTCAACAAGCCAAGAGAGCAGACCACATCTCTGCTCTGTCAGGATGCTCCGAGTTCACCTGGGGAGCATCTTTCTCTCTCTCTCTCTTTGTCTCTCTTTCTGTTTGCCTCCGTCTCTTTCTCAGTGTTTGTGTGTTAAATTTCTTTGGCTTGTCTCTGGCATAAACACATTGCAGTGTGGTGGTAGCTAGTTATGTACTGGATGTGAGCCAGGGGGGAAAAAATAAATAAAAGGGAGTGAGGAAAAGGAGTGAAAACCCCAGAGAGAAGAACAGGCGGCCAAGATCAGACATGATGTTTAATTTCATGGCTGTTATCATATTTGTGTAACCGTGTGTATGTGTGGTTGATCTTATTATGTGATGAGAGGGATGCGGGTCCAGATCGCTACGAAGGATCGAAGCATTCCTCAAATAGCCAGAAACATGTCATGGTCTCTGGTTGATCGTGCATATGGGTGAGTCAGGAGTGTGCAGACTTGAGTTTGGCAGATCATCATCTGCTCTCAACACCTGTAGAACTAATGGAGATGGAGAGGACAGCTGGAATCTGCACAGCACCGTGTAGGAATGTGCTGATAGGGCAGCATTCAAATATGAGGGCTAAAGTGTGTTTTTATTGTTCCGTGTCTTTGTGCATCAGGATACGTGCATGAAAACCTTGTGACCATTTAAATATACGTCAAATGATTCAGAGACAGCAGCCCTGAAAATGAGAACCAGTGCTCCAAATCCAAATCCCTTCAGCTTTTGCCTTCTGCACTGGAATGCAGAGTGACATGTGGAAAATAACTTAACCTCCCACACACACACACACACACATGCCGAAACTGAACTGCTTCTGTTTGATTGATTCTGTACGTTTTATAACAAATCCCCACACCCACACCTTCCAGGGAAACACTCAGAACAGATTGCGCTCACAATGTGCTGTTTTTGACGTTGGCCTCTCTAACCTCGGCTCCTGTGTTTCTGTCTCCAGGTAGATTTGTCTGCAGCCCCACATCGGCCCATAGAGGTAAGTTTGACCCCCAGGCAACACTGTAACACGACACAGATTGTGACTGGAACACAGCCGCTCACATTTCCTTCCTGCTATGACACCAAACATACCTGTGGTGTTTGAGCTGAATAACAAGACTCCTGCTGTATACAGTGCGTTGTAATCATTAAACACCAGGAATGATTGCCATCACTGCAATTTTCTATTTCTACCTATGTCAGAGTGGTGCAACAAAATCAGAGCCAGAAATAACATCTCACTGTCAACAGCAACGTGTTACCTGGAATTTCCTTCTGTCAATGTCAAGGGGAAGTACAGTAAATGCAATAATGTGGCAATGTTTGTCAAAGAAGAGAATTAAAGGATCAGTGTGTAGGATTTAGTGATATCTAGCAGTGCTTTGCAGATTGCAACCCCCTCATTTCACCCTCTAAGGTGGCTGTAAAACATGCAGAAAATGTGAAAGTCTCCTATCTGGAGTTTGTGTTCTGTTCAACATGGTGGACACTAAGCATCTGCAGATATAAAAGTCTCATTTTAGGTAACAAAAACATAAAGATTCTTATTTTGAGATGATTATACACAAATGAAAACATGAATATCTAGATTATATTCCATTTCTGCCATATTCTGTAAACAGAGCCTCCTAAATCTGACACACTGGACCTTTTTTAAGCAGCAAAAAATAAATAAGATGATAATCTGAAATTTTGCACTGACAGTAGTCATGATTTTCCCATGGGTGTGTTTTTAGTACTCACCACAGCTTCTGTAAAGCAAGCACCAAACCATAGGTGGTCACACAGACTGGAGAGAGGTCAGACCACAGCAGGAAAAAAACACCTTTCTGCCTTCGATATATGTCGAGTAGCTTATCATTTAGGATTTTTCCATAAGTTTGATGAGTTGCTTGCTGACACTGTGCACATTAGTGAGTCACTCATTGGCGTCAGTGGTTGCAGAGTGTTCCTTCAATGATCAGCAGTAGCATGAGGGAGTTATAAAATAGAGATTCTTAATTGCTGAAGTCATTTTTTTTTTCCTCTAATCCCTTTTTGGAAGTCGCCGCCCATTTTTTGGCACGCTTTTCACAGAGCAAAAGCAAAAACCATCCAGGAAGTAAAACAACAACAAGCTTTGCTTCACTAGTATTTAGTTTCCCATAATGCTTTAATTTCCTTTGAAATTATGTATTTGTGTTTGTTCTGGGTATCCCTGGTGGAGTACTTACACAAACCACCCAGCCAGTCTTGGACTGAGGAGCTCATTGTGTCGTTAGCCCTCGGCTGTTTCCCATGCAGTGCAGGGAGACGTGCTGGGAGCTTTATGAGGTGTCAGGGTGACAGGTCCTCTTGGCCCACACCGTGTTGTGTTAGGGTCAGCCCTAAGACCGCCGGTGCTCTCCGCTGTTCAGGGGATTTGCCAGAGGGCAGGCCTCAGTGGACAGCTGTCAGTTCTGCAGTTCAGCTCTGGTGTGTACTCTTTGATGTGAGGCAGGATGTGCAGGCCCGGACTACACTGGGCTGTGGTCAGTGCGATCTCGGGAGTGGTGAGAACACAGGACCATGAATCAGACACGGCTCATGATCTGCATGTTTACAGTCTGTGGAGATCTGTACAACTGTGTAAGGAGGAGGTCTGACTGATGCGGTATCAAACACAAAGAGACAATCTGCTTTGGTGGCCAAGCTTTGAGTGAGAGGACTTTTGTTCTAACGTAGCATCTTAGAAACCACTCATCAACATAATAGAGATGGTGAATGATCTGCGGTGCATAGTTAAAGGGCTAAGATGATGCCTGCATGCACTGTGGTATTCCAGGGCCAAGCATGTGAAATCAAGTCAGCAGTAGCTAGATGTATATTTGAATGCAGACATTTCTCATTCATGTAGCAGCTCGGCCTGCTGCAGAGCGATTGTCACCGTGCTGCACTTTAATTCTAGATCACACTGTAGATCAGGAAGCTGCCAAGCTGCAGCTGCTGCTTTGTTTAAATAATCTCTTCTTTCTGGTTAAAGAGGTATGACGTGGTGTCACCACAAATCAAGATAGATCCCACAATGTAGGGCCAATTGGGAGCGCGTTCACAATTACTTTGTAGTGTTGGCAGGACGTTGTTTACCCCTGTCTCATTCCAAGACGCTGCGCTATAAACATGTTTGTGCAGCAAATTGTTTTTGGAAGACAGACAGTGCTAATCTTAGATTGAGAGCCGTGCAAATTTGTCTGGACTTGGGTCGTGAATAAATACTTCATCGTAATATTAGCACAACACAGGTGCAGTCTTGCAAAATCATGTTAATGGTGTTGGTGGGACTGGCTCTGTAGTTGAATTTGTCTGGAATGTGCAGGAGTGTTTGTGCTCAGAGGCGCTGTGTGGTTTTTAAGTTGGTATGTTTAAAATTTCTATCCATTTCAACCATTTCCATTTCCAAGTCCTCTTTCTTTTTTTAGGTGCTGGCTCACAGTTAGGGTGACATGATTTTGCCAGGATACCTGAGATTTGTGGATGAGAGGAAATTACTCAAACAATAAAACAAGTTAAGACAAATTTAGAAAAAAAAATGTTTTCACTAATATTTTTAGTTGATCATATTTGTGTCTGATGATACAAATAAATATGTAGGTTTTGAAGGAACTGCAACTTTGAAAACGTCATTTCACTTAAACTGAGTTTAAGATAGTAGTTAGAGGCAGCAAACAAAACACTCACGTCTGATATTTTAATCTCATGCCAGATGTGTAAGAGTTGGCAGCTCCGGTGCAGTAACTGTTTACTTGCTTGGAAACCATGTTTTCGTTGAGTGTATATGCTCTGTCTTGCCTGAGGATGACAGCCGGGCTCAGACTGTGGATGGCAGCGTCACTGGCCTTGAATAGAATCAGCACTTGGGGCTGTATACAGTCCAAATACTTTTTGTGCCAAATCCGTGAGAAGCGCAATCTATCTGAAAGGTTACACTCACCAGGAGGCCTCCCTGTCACAGCCTCCGGCACCAAATACAACCACAGCTGTAATAAGAAGTTAGCAGGCCAGCCAAAGAGGATGGATAATACACACAGACATGCAGTCCATGTACGCTCATCCAGTTACTGTCTTCAGAGACGCACACACAATTCTTCACAAGCAGACAGTTATTCAAAGAGACAGCCGAGCAAAGCTGTGGTGAAATATGTCAAAACTGTATTGTTTCCTAAAGAGAAGGTTGTTAGTGTGTGTGTGTGTGTGTGTGTGTGCGTGTGCGTGTGCGTGTGTGTGGGTTAATTCTTGACGTCTCTTTACTGATGTGGGTGTAAGTTTCAAATTGGGCAACTTCTAGCAGAGACATATATACTAAAAAATGTGATGTTGTTTTGACCTTTCACTGTCACTCAGTGTTTGTTCAATGAGTTTTTCCTGTTTTCTACAGGAAGTACAGACGGAGCCAATGGTGAACGCCCTGAGAGACACAAGAAAAAACCGACGGTGCAAAACTCCAAAAGAGAGCCTTCCATCAGCTCATCTACCAATTAGAACAAATCAAGAGTACTCAAAGAGTGAGTCTGGTTCAATTAACATCTTCTTCTTGTAGCACTACAAACACAGTCTGGCTTCATTACAAACACAGTGTAGCTGTATATAGTGCTTGCTAAGATTTACGCATTGCTAAATTGAAATGGTTGCACTGCACAAACTAATTCTCATGCAGAATGAGTTATTTCTAAATATTTGTAACTGTAGCTAACTGAACAAACTAACCAAGCTCACGTTAGATTACTAATGTATGATCTGTTAAAGTAAAAGTGGCAGTAAGGAATGTAGTTGTCATACCTGACTCAACATGATAACATGCTGTTTAGTAATAACATAAAATGGAAAGATAGCTCAGGTATTTTGAAGTGGCGTTGTATTAATACTTATCTATAGTCAGTGTGTTACCTACAGTAGACGGCGGTCAGTTGGAGAAGCAGAGCTATACAGTGCTGACAGGGTCAGCAGAAAAATTTATTCTGCCACAAAAAAAAAAACAGTATCAGTTTATGTGTGTGCTGTATTAAGAATATTTTCACCCCAGTTGAGAAGCTAGTGCCAATACAAAAAGGCTATGTGTCAGCGGGGTAAAGCTGTAAAAATATTCTTAATATAATGTATATTATGTTATATATATGTATAATGTATATCATTTTTTATTTTTTGAGGCGGGCCTTTGAATGGCTACGTTCTAATACACTTTGTTGCTGACCATGTCCACAGAGGCGCAGAACTCAGCTATTGTGCCAGGACGCACGCTGACCAACGTCTACCTTTTACGTTTATTAGGTCATTTGCCTCTCTATCATCTGTACATGAATTTGTTTTAATGTGGTATTGTGATTTAGTGAATCAGTAGTTTGAAACTGGCTAGCTACTGAGAATTAAGAAGGAAGGGCTTTACACAAAATCCTCTTTGTTTTGTATATAAAAATTAAATTAAAAATGAACTGAGAGATTAACTGAAACCTCTTTTGTTTTGCGCTTGCCATGAAGAGGTCGAGCAGAAGGCCATCACCATTGACTGGGACGAGGACCATGGATACCGCCACAGAATGGGCTACCAGAAGGGGAAACTGCTGGTGATGGAGTCCGGTTTCTACTATGTTTACGCTAAGATCTGCTTCCGCTACTACAAGTTACCACAGAACGTACCAGAGGATAGCACTCAGGTTGGGGTCCAACCAGTGGATGTTAGCAACACCCAGCTTATCCAGTATATCTACCACGAGAGTATCAAACAGAACAGCAAGGCTGTAGTTCTGATAAAGACGGGCAGCACCATGCGCTGGAACATCACAAGCTACAACATGTACTGCGCCCAACAGGGCCGAGGCGTTCGCTTGGATGAGGGAGATGCCTTGTTTGTCAATGTGTCCAATGCTTGGATGCTGGACCAGGAGGGAGAAGGGACGTATTTTGGGGCCATAAAGTTGGGTAACTGAAATTAAAACGTGGGGAGCGGACATGCTACTGAACATTTGATATGCCAAAGAACCACTGTTAGTGATTTATAATGTTGATTTGTCAAAAAAGTGTATTTTTTTTATTGTACATGTGTTGTTGTTTTTTTTCTGTTGCTCTTCACCAAATAGCCTTGGACCTGATGAAAAAGGTAGTTGCCCCCCACCACCAAAAAGGAACTAAAAAGAAACACAGCTCTCTTTCATCCAAGTAGCACTGGACTTTTTTTTTTTTTTAGACTTTTTTAAAGTATTGCGGTTTGTATTGTGAAATTCCAATACATTTTTCAGATTACAACATTTAGACTTGAGCCTAGACATGTGTTTATGCACTAATTAAACAAACCATGAGGGAGCGACTAAGGAAGTACGTTTTGTTGGCAGTAATTCCAGCGAGAAAGGATTTATTAATGTTGATTGTTGGGAAAAAAATGTCAAAAAACAGAACATTGTAGCTGATAGAGCATCTGCTTGTACTCTGCAGATTATCACAGAATAAAAACAACATAACTCCCGCGGTGTGACCCACAGCAGTGAATGCACAAATGTTTTCCTGAAAGGTTTTGAAGTGTGAACAAGGCGAGCAATGAGGCGTCCTCACAGTAAGTAAGTCAACGGTATGATCGAAATAGCCAGTTAGATGGTGATTTATATCACCCTCAAATCTCTAAGGCACCATTGAAACTTAACACCATGAAAAATGTACTTCGACTATGACATTGTTTTTTTAAGCAACAAAAGCAGTTTTAAAAGGTGTGTGTGTGTGCGTATGTTTGTTTGTGTGTGTGTGTGTGTGTGTTTGTGTGTGTGCGTGCATGCTCCAAAAACTCATGTTATCCAGTTTGACTGGCCTGCTTCATTGAGGGCAATCACACAACAATGTCATTTTAAACTGTCATTTAAAGGAGGGAATGACATCTGTTTCTTACGTTAATGTCAATCAACAAGCGATGCAGATAGCTGGCCTGTCTGACCATAAATGACACGAATAGACTCTTGTCTTCTTTAACTAGAGGGACCAAATTGAGTTTGGTTCATCTTTAACTTAAATTTTGTTTTTCATTTGGCTCTACAGTGAGGTAAATGGGAATATGCACTAAATATTTATTTATTAGCTCTAGAAGTACAGAGACAGGTCATTGTTAAAGTGACCTTTCAGCTGTAAAAATCAATTATATTTTATGTCTGTATGACATTCATTATGCAGCACTTAGAGGAAATAGTAGACACGCTTTTTGTTATTAAAACACAGGGGCTTCATTTTAAATTCCATATTTATATATCTTGACAATTCTGTGTGCACTTGCTTAGCCAAAAGCAATATGGATATATGGTTTCTTCTACGAGATTGTAGCATACCTGTAAGATCTTCATCTGATTTGAGTTTTTTTCCCATTCAGTGTTCTTTTTATTTATGTTTGTGTATGTTTTAATAAAAAAACTACTTTTGTAACAGTGTTTCATGTGTATTGACATTGCCCAGTTGAGACTGGTGTTGCTGTTTGCAGTGAAGAGGATTAAACTTCACAGGACCAGGTCACAGTCATCTTACACTGTAACCTGACAAACAAGACACCCTGACTGTAATATTTTTGTGATGTGCAATTTGATAATCTCCACAATCTTTGGAAAATTCAACAGCGCTATGGCCAAAGAGTGAAGTCACCATGTTCCTTTACCCTGCTGCAACCCCAGTCAGAGCAGCCCACCAGCTCATTACAGAGATGGGTTGTATAGAAAAACCGCCCACTGTTGCTGCAGTGCTGC
The DNA here is from genome assembly GCA_033000465.1 of Sciaenops ocellatus. Classification (NCBI taxonomy): domain Eukaryota; kingdom Metazoa; phylum Chordata; class Actinopteri; family Sciaenidae; genus Sciaenops; species Sciaenops ocellatus. The sequence goes on along the minus strand of CP136868.1, from coordinate 31,586,705 downwards.
TAACTCACAGCAGACATTTGGACCACAGCAGCACAGAGCGACCTGCAGAATAAACAAGAAACAGACTGCATGGGATGGGAATAATGATGAGAATTTCATTACTTCACTGTAATGTGTGTTAGCCGTTTTGATCATTGTGGTGATGGGTCTCCCATGAAGCCCCACGGCATGTGTGAGAGAAAAACTGTTTTAATGTCGGACCCGAAGCCAAACAATTCCTTTATTGTCTGTACTTGGGCGTTCACCAGCATATGGCCAGAGAATGGTTCACACGTTTGTGCTGTATGCGGGGACCTCACACGGCTTTCAGCTCATTGTTCAAACGTTACTGAGAGTTTGAAATAAAATCTGAGGGTTTGGGGAGAAATACTTGGCTGAGGTGTATGAGGAGCTGATTAGTTTTGAGTTTTACATGATTTTCATTGCCATATTTTCTGAAGTGTAAAGCACTGACGGATCCGACTGCAAAAGCATAATATTTAAGTGGCTTTAATGAAATGTTTTTGAAAAGAACGAGACATTTTTAAATGAATTTTGTGCCTTAGTGAGTGTTTTCTTAGAGAACTATTTTATGCAAATAACAAACAATACTTGCACAGAGTTTTGCAACAACAAAACAATTCAGCTGTGGTGTCCATAGGGCTACTCTGTTTCAGATTGAAATAGCAGAAGCCATAAGTGTAAACAATGGACTTCCGTAGTGTGCCACCCTTTTGAGTGACATGATTTCTCAATTCTTGGCGCTGAACAGAAACCATTAAAATGTGTTGTGTCAGTAAACATTATGGAAAGCTTGGCGTCTGCTGGACCCCCACCCTGAACATGTACACACACGTACTCCCACTCAACACATATACTCACATCCATATATATACACACACAGAGAGAGACAAAGAAGTCTCGCTTGCTGCACTCGGAGGTTTATAAAATAGGCCCATTTGGCAGAACTTACCAGCTTATTTTATTACTCACATATGTAAAAACACAAGGGGCTATGGCAATGAAAAGCAATGGCCCAATCCATGTCAAAGTAGGTATGGATTTGAACTCACATTACAACATTGCAGGGCATAAAAGAGAAAGAAATTGCAGACTTGTATTTTCACTCCCACCGACAGGTCTTCAGATATTCCATGACGGTCTGTTGCAGACGTGCTCCAGTGGAACACGTAGGACTTTATTCATGTCTTCTTTGGTTTTATGATGCTACATCTCCATCAGACATTATTTCAGAGTCTTCTCACTGTGGCTCAGCTAAGAGGTGGAGCTGTTGATTCAGAAAAACAAAGTCATGTGTTGGAAAATATATCAGGGTTTTTTCCCCAAATAAGCAGCACCAGAGGCTTCAATATAGACATGAATACCATTAGCTAACTATGGGTGCTTAGCTTTATGAGACTTTGTGGTTTGGAGGAAATGGAGCTCTGAGAAGTCAGTTTTACGCAGCAGCTGGAGGGCTTTGTTATGTGCAGTCAGGTTGCTTAGTGTTTTGCACACTTACACACATTTAAATATCCCATCATGCACTTACACACCCAAACTATAGTTGGATAAATCTGTGCCCACACACGTCAACAAACACGCATACGAAAGCACAACCGACCTAGTTAAGACACACTCCTCTGCTGAGTCAGTACAGGCAGATATTTTCACAAGCCGGGCCCTCGCCCTTTGTCTTCACCCCGATATAGCTCAAATGGCTCCAGCTTTTGATGTCTGACATTTTTACCACTTGGCTAATGCTAACATTAGTGTTATTAAAACAATAACAGAGTGAGATTTACAGGCTACCATGCAGACGCAGGGGCGTGAGATAGCAGGAGGGTCACTACTGTAACCAGGCCCTGTCATCTCCTGCATGAGCTGTCAGCAAAGAGCATCAGACAGTCTGTGCTAGAATGTGTAGGTTGTCAGCCATCCGGAGGTATTCAATTATAGGACACACCCATGAGTAAATGAAGAACTCATCTAGAGTTAGTTCAGCCGGTTGTCAAGCAGCTGAAACAGGGAACACGAAGGACTGGACCCAAATGTAGGCGGAACAGGTGGAGTTCAAATGATTTCATAACAAAAAGGCAAAGGGCTGATAAATGTTGGGGCAGGTAAGCGGTCAAATCCAGGGAAGGCAGTCCAATCAAACAGACAAGGGCCAGGTACAGCAAATAAATCCAAATTCCAGAACACAAAACAAAAGTTCAACGACACTGAAGAACAGCCTGAAACTCAAATAATGAAGAGAAACTCACACTGAGATGATGGAACACAAAGACTAAAAACACAAGTGAGGGAAAGTGAAAACTAAGTGAACCTAAAAGGAGCAGGAAACAGGAAGTGAAGTTACGGACAAGGGGACAGGGGGGAATTACAAAATAAGAGTAAAATAAAACACTTAACATGAAACTTAAAACCATAACTCAGCACTTATCCAACTTTGAATATCATGGTGATCCTTCTGACCTTGTACTTGTCTTTTCTGACCTGGCTTCAGCACCATGGATAGCACATCTAAACTCTGACCATCAGTGCTTTAAAACATTGTCTTTGATAGGAACTGTGTTATACAATTGGAAGCTCAAGAAAATACCACATATGCAAATCTTGCACGTTTATTCAAGGAGCACAATACTCACTAACATACCCAACAATGGTGTGAGAAGGTCATATTTTTTATACCCTACAGCTTGCTTCATATATGTGGACTGAAACAAGAATGCTACCACTGCTGAAGTGCACCTGAGCAAGGAACTATGTCCAACTGCTCCAGTGGAGCTGCTCCAGTGGCCAACACATCATGTGGTCATACTGGGCAGATGTGAATATGTGTAACTGAATGCTGGTAGGTCACAGGGAGATTTAAAGTGAAGATCAGGATGAATCATCACATTACTTTCTTCTGACTGACTGAAAGTTTGACTATGGTACATCAATATAATATATCATCAGTTATAGTTCAGATGGTTCATCCCATCACCTGCCCAGTGCCTGTCCTTATCCAAACAGAACGCTGGCACATGTTGATGTTCTTCACTGTCTTATCTTTATTTAATAACCTGACAAGGTCATTGTCCTGACATGTCCTTGTGTGTCCTCACAAGGCCAGTGTACTCTACCATGATTACAGAGTGGTTAGTGTGATGAGTTGTAACTGAATTCAGGAAAATCTTGTTATGCAATTATTACAATTATAATTATTAATAATCTTATGGTATTGTCAATGTGAACTCTCAACCCTTCCTGTAATCCGAGCTCAGATGGACAGATACATTACATATATATACATATATACTGTTAGCTCAGTGCTTGTAAGGCTCAGCTTGGTTGCTCACTTATCTAGTGACTACTGGGTATTTCTTCACATAATGATGATGAGTTTGTGGACAGACCACCCCATGCACAGCCAGTAGTAGCTGTTAGGTTGCTGGAAGGTCACAGGAAGATGTAAAGTGAGATCAGAATTAATTAGCAGAATTAATGATTCACCTGGCTGATCGTTGATGAACTCAGGTAATCCTGAAGGCATCAATGTATTGGTGAATGTAATTAGTTACTTTCTGATGAGCTGTTGACACCTTGCTACAGAAAAAAAAAAAAAAAAAAAAAAAAAAAAAAAAAAAAATATATATATATATATTTTTTTTTTTTTTTTTCTTTGTTTACACTTTTTTGTTAACCACATGATTTTATATGTGTTATTTCATAGTTTTGATGTCTTCAGTGTCCAAACTGTGACTGTTTTTGTTATATTATTTATTTATTTTATTTCATTATTTTAACAACTGGACGGTGGTGCAGTGGTTAGCACTGTTGCCTCACAGCAAAAAAAGTTTGAACCTTCTGTGTGGAGTTTCTCTGTGTCTACTCCAGCTTCCTCCCACAGTCCAAAGACGTGCACCTAACAGGTTAACTGGTGACTCTACATTGTCCGTAGGTGTGAATGTGAGTGTGAATGGTTGTTTGTCTCTATGTGCCCTGTGATGAGCTGGCCACTTGTCCAGGGTGTACCCCGCCTCTTGCCTAAAGTCAGCTGGGATAGTCTCCAGGTCCTGATGAGGACAAGCGGTTACGGAAAATGGATGAACACATCAACATATACACATTTATTCATTTATAGGATAATATTTCCTCAAACTGGCACTAATTAATAATTATTACATTTGTGGGGGTTTCTTCTGACTCACAATTTTTCATAACATTCTCACAGTGTGTCACCAAAAAAGATCACAGTTTCACAGTTCACACTTCCCAAAATGGACTGGTAGGAATAAACCTATTACTTTATTATTCTGTCCCTGACAAAGTGTATTATGTTGTATTTATATAAATATACAAACTGCCAACACTTAGTTATGTGTGTGTCATGTGTGTACAGACAGACAAAAAGGCAGGATGACATGTTTATTATTTCTTTCACTGTTACAGTTTGAAAATGTGCAATTCTTCCATCTTCTACTCATTCTCCTTTTCCTCACGTCCCTTATGGGGATCATTAAAGTTTTATTTAATGCAATATTTTCCTTTCAGAAACCTGCAGTATTTAGGGTTCTGATCACTGGTCAAGCCACAAATTCAGCCATGGGACTTCAAATTACACCCGGCGGAATAATAAAGTTAAAAACAGGAAACAATGTGGTTGAACTTGCGCTTACAGACACAGACAATACAGGCAAACACACACACACACACACACACACACACACATGTATCCCCACTCAAACAAACACACAGATGCACACATAGACATACAGAGGGAATCCCCAGCTGAGTCATGCAGCTGCAATCCTCGGTGTAATCCCTGGATAAAATGTCTCAGATGGATCAGGTAGCTTCCATTAAGATGTGGTGACACCTGGACGGAGTTACAAGTACACTGATTAACACACTAATCCTCATGAGGACACCGGCAACACAGAGGCCTCCCTCTGATCACCTCGTTGATCAGAGGAAGGGGCAGAGGTGTCAGTAACATTAACACACTCTTAAGATGAATCAAGTATCTTGTTAACATTTGAATGTGTCCTTTCAGTCAGTGGGTCTGATCTGTGATGCAGTGATGGCGAGGGGATGACTCAGACAAAGGGGTTGTGCCAGGACAATGTCAACATATGAGACCTAAATCAGCAGAGGCTCCCAGACTTCCCAAACCGCCAGCAACAACAAGCAACACACCCAGAATTGAGACGAGCTGGAATGTCATTCATATGGTCCTGATTTCATCCTCCTCTCCACTCTCTCCCTTCTTCTCAGATTTTTTCTGTCCAATGTCGAGGACATGGATTGGCTGCTTGGCTGACTAACTTATTGACCCAAAGATCTGCTGAATGACTAATCTTCAGTTGCTGGTTGTTCTTGTCATTGGGTCAGTGCTGGTTGACCTTTTGACATGTCACTTTTAGTTCTGAGTATTCTTCATGTTGTTGTGACACTTGCTGAAGGTATTGGATAAGAATCAATTTCAGTAAGAGTAAATATGACGTGTCTTTAAAGGAGACGTATCATGTCCCTTTTCACACAGTTCCCTGCCGTCTTAATGAACCGTCTGTGACATGCTTTGGTCAAAATACCCCTCAGTACTCAGTTTGTCTTAACAGTCTCGTGTCTTAACAGCCCTGTTCGGAATGACCAGTTTGAGTGTCTGTTCCTTTAAATGTAAATGAGCCGTTGCTCACTCCACACCATGTTAACATGACAACATGAGGAAAACGTAGCAGTGCAGCCATACTGTATGTTTGAACCAGAGGCAGCACTAGTGTTGAGTAGTTCGAGCCTTTTTACTGACTCGGATCACTCAGTACGTTTACATGCAGCAAAAAATTTGAATTTCTGATCGTATGAGACATAGTTCGGACTTTTAAAATGCATGTAAACACCTTAATCCGACCTACTTCGGACCATATCGGACATCTCAAAATTGGATAAGAACACCTCGATAATTTGTTCATAGTCGGCTTTTTAACGCCATGTATACTCAGCAATCGGATCTAAATTGGATTTAGCATTCTGTGCATGCTCAAGAATTTCCGCCGTGGCTTTCACCCGGAAGTGAAAGGAGACGTCGTATTAAATAGCGGTGTTGTTGCTTTTATATGCATTATTAGGAGGAAAATAATGCACGAAATGTACGCTACTGTAGCATTGACCATCTCCTCGTACGCCATCTTTGTTTGAATGCCGTCAGATAGTTTGTTGTTGCTGATAAGTAGAGGTCAACCGGACGTGGCTCTTTGTTGAGAGGGCTACAGCGCCACATAGCGTAACGGAGTCAGCCACGCTCCGGCCGTTTATCCAATTCTCTGAACAGCATGTATACTCAGACAAGTGATCCGGTCCTATGCATGTCATTATTTGATACAATCAGAAATTCAAATTTTTTGCTGCATGTAAACATACTGACTTACTCTTACATGGAAGTCATTTCGTTCATTTTAACTAGTGTGGCGCTGTAGCCCACTTGTGGGCGATGTAAAAAAAGAGCACGGTTCTCAGACACTGAAGGCAACATGGTTTGCTTCAATTGACAAAGTATTATACACAAACGCCACAAGCAATTCAAACCATGTGAAAACCAAGGAAAACAAAGACACACCACAATAAAGTGACTTGTGTCCTGTTTCCTCTCTGCCATTGTTGTTTAACACTACATACTGCTCGTGACACAGCCTGAGCTGCCTGTCACGTGACAAATGAACGAGAGACTGAGACTTGAGGACGCATGGTTGAGTCGTGAACTAATCATTTCTGTTTCCTGTCCTGACTGAGCTGATGCAGCTGCCTTGTGGCGAGGGAACATACTGCATGAAAAATGAACAAATCACTCACTGAGACTACTCATTACTCCAGAGTCATATTAAAGATTAGTTCAAATTGAACGATACGTTCACAACCGACACACCAGTAGTCAGCAGAAAAGTCAGAGAACCGATGATACAACAGGATGTTTCTGAATGGTTAGTTATTATTGTAATACTATAATTGTATGTTTGAATGTTGGCTAACGACAGTAATGATTTGAGAATATATGTATATATGTACTGGCCATTGAAAGCAAGGTTTATAAATGTAAGTAATGTCTCTCTTTCACAAACATAATTTATTTTTTTTAATTAATATTATTAATTCTCAAGAGCTCATGCCTTAAGTTTTAGGCGCACTGGGAGTGTCAGGCCTGTGTTAAAAAAGCTAAATGAAATGACTGCAAGGAAAGCTACAGCCCCCCCACCCAGCCTGTTTTTAACCTTTTAATCTATGACACATACACATCAACACAATATTCAGCCAGTGACAGTTGCATGTGGCCAAACATCATAGAGAAAAAAAGCACACTGCAAGAGAAAGAGAGAAAAAGGAGAGGTGGAGCTGAGAGGAGGCTTAATAAACTGAGACAAGCCCTGGAGCAAAATGACAGATATGTTCTCAAGCAGGTGACATGGTTATTGTTTTAAAAAAAACATACAGTTGCAGCTGAGGGCCGCCCCCTTTGCTCAGTCGATTCAGCATGCCACTGCTAACTCTGTTCTACCGGCACAATGTTTTGACACATCATGACACCAACAGCAGATCGAGATTTGTTCATCTTTACAGATAGATAGACGGATAGTGCACAATTAAAGTAACTGCACTTGAGTTAGCTTAAAGCTAATTTCCATTTGTTGCCCCTGGGCAGGTAGACAAAAAACAACCACAACCCAATACATAAAAAAATCCATCAGTGTGGGATAATAAATAGAATCAGTCTGATAAATACCATGCAGTCATTGGTGGTGACACATTTGTGCTGACTTTAGCCAAAGTTTGAGGCCGGTTTCAAACAAAGCAAAGTTTCCTGAGTCTCTAATGTTTGTGGGTTGAAATTCCACTTCCTCACTACTTTGACTGAGAAAGCAGAGTGACCAAAGCCCATCCTCCTAAACTGTGGTGCTCAGTCAGTAGATGCTCTTGTAGTCCTACCAGAACTGTCATATGAAGAATTAAGGAGTCAGCACTGGGATAGGCTGATGAGGAAAAGCGGTTACAGATAATGGATGGATGGATATTTTGTCCAAATATTACAGTGACTATAATCTCTTGGTTTGTGATATATTACTTTCAGGAAATTCATTGATTAGTTGATTAACAGAATATCATTCGTCCCCAGTTTGATGATTGATTTTCTTTCCCTTTTCATGTTTCTTCTGCTTTTGGCATTGACTGTGTACACTTCCACGATGAAACAACACTGAGCCAGAGATTTACACTCAAGAATCTTTGTTTGGAATTACTTGACTGTCTGAAGTAACTGCTGAAGCCTTACTGGTTGGCTTATGTCAGTTGTTTGATTGGCTGCTTGATAATGAGCTCATTGGCTTGCTGACTGATTTGACAGCTCACTGGCTGATCTTTAGGTTGGTTGCTTTTGTGACTTGTTGGCTTTTATTAGCCACCGGGTTGTGGTGAAAGGGCCTTGGCTGTCCTCCAGCTAGCAGTTTGTGCAGATTCTAAATATTATAATCTTTCCTTGCATTGTGTAACAAATTATGGAGACAATAAAATTGTTAGTCACGGTGTAGACTTTAGTAGTTGCATATTTCATGCTCTCTTTAGGCTTGTATTTAAAAGAATGAAGAAATGCTCGGGGCCAAACAGTGAAGACGTGGGTAATCTTTTATCGGAGCAAAACAAGTTACTTAGTTGGAAGACGGTGTATTAAATTGTGACCACAGGCCACAGGCAATTCACCAAGATGCATTACTTTCCATAACTCAAATGACAAAACTTCCCCTTTACACTCAAATGGAAATATCATGCTTGGCAATCTTTCTGATTCTTTGTCAAACTAGGCCGATGTTAGCTGCAATGCATTGCATCAGATTTGATCTTTATCTTCATCTCAGCGCTAGAACGCACATACTGTATTCTGATTAGAGCAGCACTTTTCTCTCAGGCTGGCCTTGATACGACCACACAGCACATCCTAACCACCAAGACAAAGCCTTACCAGGAAGCCTTCTGCCACATTCTCTGTCTTTCAAATCCACATGGCTTTATACCTATAATCTCATTTCATTGAAACTACTCCCACTGGTTTTCCCCGTGTAGCATTGCGAACTCAGCCTGTCAGCGACTGTTTGGGCACTTCAGGAGATGAATTCTCATATTACATTTGGGACAATGAGAAGGGACAGGCGGCCAAAGATCTGCCTGTGGCGTGGTAACCCCTCCTTACAAATACGACAGTGTTATGTTGAAGAAATGTACAGAAACAGCTTGACAGAACATTTGTGTTGAGTAATGTTACTGTAGGTTGAATGCAACCAGAAATTTGAGTAAAGGCTTTACACTTGCTTGTATGCGAGTTGGCACCTTTGGCAGAGAATTTTATTTTCTTGAAAACACAGCAAATATAACAGGTTAATCAGGTTTATAAAGAGAAAACTGCGGTTGAAAATGAACTTGGAATGAGATCAGGAATGATGAGCCATCAGGAAACACTAGAGGGCAAAGGCTGCAGTAGTTTCACACAAACTCTAGCTAAAGGTTCATTCCATTCCCTTATGCAGTGCTTGTCTTGGCACAGTGTGCAGTTCTAAGGTATGTTATTATTAATAATTATTTTGTCCCTATGTGTACTCTTTGTGTAGTTCCTCCTTCATACTTCGAATGAAGGAGTTGGTGAGTGGAAGGGGTTGCAACCCCAGACTACAATGCTATAATTCACTGGGCTCTGCTCGAGGCTTCTGCCTCTTAAAGGAAGTTTTCCTTGCCACTGGCGACAAGTGCTTGAACATGGTGTGAATTGTTGAGTTTCTGTAGATAATAAAGTCGAGACCTGCTCTGTATGGAAAGTGTCATGAGATAACTTCTAATATGCTTTGGTGCTATATAAATAAAACTGAATTGAATTGAATGGGTGCCACTAAATGCTACACACCGGCCCTTTAAGCTTGAAGCAGAAATTTTAAAAGGAGCTGGAGTGCTGAGACAGACAGGAAACTCACACCGTGCTCGACATTACTTCAGATTGTTTTCCAGGAAAAACACTTGGGGATTTTGTAAACCATTAGATTGTATACAGATGATATTAATTTACTTCTGTGGTGGGTTAAGTTAACTTCCATTTCTTTTTTTCTGGTGTGTCTTCTCTTCATATTAAATTCATACCAAGTGATGACATCACATGCCTTCATATTTAGCCTGCTGGTTTTTAGGGTGTCATTATTAAGGAACTGGGCTGAAGAAGAGATTTGGGCTGATTGCCACCAAAGAGCCAAAAAAATATAAACTGATAATTAGTACAGTTGGAAGTCTATGTGTATGTGTGACCGTCAGAAGTACACTGTTGAACTGTAGCTGTAAAATCACCGTGGGAAACTCAGTTCAGATGGATCCTACCTCTTTAGCTGCACACAGCCCGTGTGTGTTGCTTCTCAGTCCTTTTGTCTCCTCACATACATGGAAAAACAATGCAATGCTGTGCAGTTTCCTGCACAAACTCTAAAAGCAGCAAGCTCCTCTTAAAGGTCAACTTCTGGGCTGCTTGTAAATACAACATTGTGGGTTTGTGGCCTCTTTTAAAATGCCATAAAAATAATGTTTAAAACAAATGCTAGGAAATCTGGGGACATGCTCAACCAGGGAGATTGTTGCGCATAAAATATAAGAAAGCACTAGTTTTTAGATTGTCATGAATTAAGTGAGTGAAATTTTCTCTTTGACTAACCTGATGTGCAGGTGTCCTTGTTCTTTAGTCTTCTTTAAGACATATCAGTGACGAATAACATATTTTTTCTTCTCCTCCCCATATAATTCTCCACTACGAGTGATTTGTCGCTAAAGAAGACAGCAGAGCTGTAATTGAATATCTTTAGTAAATGGAACCGAAAAGATCAATCAGAAAGAATTTCCGGGAACATAGAAGGAAATACTCGTCTTTTATGTGTTAGTTCTTTGATAGATGAGGTTACTCTGCCAAATAGTAGCTCACAGTAAGTGCAGAGAGGAAGTTATATACAGGTGACATACTTTGCATTGCACTGTAGCCAACTAAACTGTTAATTGATTTCAATACTAAAGCAGGCACAATTTATCTAGATAATATCATTTTAAAAAGGTTCAATTCAGTCATTGTCTTCAGGTAAATTCATTGTATTATGAGCTTTGTGGGGTTTTCGCAGGCCTGTGTTCTGTGTTTTGTGTTCTTGGCCCTGTTGGTAGAGCATCCCTAGGCATTTTCTGTTGTTTTCTATCAGATGAAAGTGAAAAGGAGGCACCAGTGGAAAGCCAGTTGTTTTTCCACTCCGGTGTGGGCAAGACTTAATTACACTCTGTCTCTATGGTCAATTGAGCAAGGGTAGAGTTTGTAAGAATTTAGCTTTTCATTTGAAGGAGGATATGTTTTTATTTCCAAAGTTTCAAAGTTGAACCTCAAGTGAGGAATCACTCTGGGAATGTAAGGGAATGGGGCGGCTGAGGAGGTAGAGTGGGTCGTCCTCTCAGCGGTTCGATTCCCGGCTCCTCCAGTCTGCATGTCGAAGTTTCCTTGAACCCCAAATTGCTACCGAAGTTTGTGAATGCGTATGATGAGCAGTTGGCACCTTGCATGGCAGCTAATGCCATCATTGTATGAATGTGTTTGAATAGGTAAATGAGATGTGTAGTGTAAAAGTGCTTTGAGTGGTCAGAAGACTAGAAAGGAGTTATATAAGTACAGTCCATTTACCATTTAGCTTAAATGCTGTTCAAAAATAGGAACCTGTGATGAAAATGAATGAGCTGATACAGATATTTACCCAGGTTTTGTGATAAAATTGTGATTAGCCTTTTTTGTAGAGTAATTGTCAGAAACTACAGCTTCTGTGGCAATTTGGACATTATACCAATGTTTGTTTGGGGCAACCTCATCAGCCCAGATGACCCTGCTCACTTCCTGTGACATGAGAAACATCCTGTCGCAGAGCGGCTGTCATCCATTTGCAGGAGCCAGCCTTCCAACCCACACTTGTCCCTGAGCTGCAGATTATTCCAACATGTCATAAACAATGGAATAAAGCTCTGCCCTTGATGAAAAAACTATTGTATATCCATTGCCTTCTCAAATTTGACAGAATGGAGACTGTCATTTTCATTACTGTATGTTTTCCTTTGCCTTGAATCATAGTTATCTGATTACATTCATTGTCACGCATTGCATTTTCTACTTTTATAAGCAAGTCTGTAGTTGACTGCAGGTGATTAGGTGCAGCAGTTGAGATTTGTCTAAAATTATGAAGCAGACATCCCAGCAGCATGATGTGATTTTCTCTACAATACCTCCTTTATAATTCCTTATGCAATCCTTTATGATTCTGTTTCTCTCCATTTCTTTATTTCATTCTCTCTCCAAACTTTGTTTCTCTTCTGCATTTCATCACTGGTTCTTACACACTGCGATGACCCATGATGACTGAAGTGTTTGTGATACCGTGCAGACACAGTGATAGACCTAACTCTCCACTGAAAGCAGACATGACACTTGTACAAAAGAGCAAGATGTTGAAAGAAGGATACACACACACACACACACACACACACACACACCTACTCATACAACAAGACGCACACAGAGAGCTAGTAAAAACTTCCACCCACAGAGTTATTGACATGAGACTGTGCACCTCTGCCAAACATCCTTTTACCAGAATCCAGTCGACCTTGGGACGGGATCAAACTCAAATGCCGTACTTACTGCTGGATTAACCAGCAGCAAGACCACATTTATGAGTTGGTGGGGATGCGTGTATGTTGCCGGAGATGTATCACCTGAGAAGGAAGACCCTATTTATTCTTAGTTAATCCTTCCACTGATTGGAAACAAACATGTCATGTAGAGCCATTTCCCTGCAGCGAACCGTCTGTTTGTCTGCTGTAAACCACAGCAGCGGTAGCAGATTAGAGAGAGGAATCCAGGAATCAACAACCGTCTGTCTGTGTGGTGTGGTGTGCTGGGGTTAACGTCAGTCTGGGAGTGGATCACACACACACACACATGCGCACACACATGCAGATACACACTCATGCAGATACACACTCATACAGACTTTGATATACACAGGATTACATGAATGCATGGGCACACAAACACTATACACACAAACAGCTGTTTAGAATTACATGTCGAGGGTGATGAACTCACTGACAGCACTGCGACTCATGCAACATTCAAAGACAGATGAGGACGTGGGAAAACACATAATATTCATAGATTTCTTGTAATCTCTCTTTGATGTGTGAAAGTGGAGTGTCGACTACTGGCACTCTGCTAAAACCATAATCTGACAAACAGGTATCTGTTTCCCAAAATCCACCCTGGGGGTATTCTTCAAGTTGCTAAATCAACAGAATCAGAACAGCTTACAGGAAAAATGAAGTTGCAGCAGAGAACGTGGTTTGAGGCATCAATCAATCTCAATCAGTGTTCCATCCACCAGAAGAGCTTTCCAACATCCCTCGATGTAAAAATTTGCTAACTCTCAACACTCACTGATCTCCAGCCTTCATGTTGGATGGACTAACATCACTCATATTTTATTGGATAGAATGATGGAAAAACCTGAGTGCTGCTTCAGAAAGACAAATCCATCGCCATGGCCAAGCTGGAAACTGGCTGATCGTCACAGAGAACGGACGCTGAAGGCTAGTGTTCAGATTGAAGCAAGTCACATTTACAACCTTTACTAAGAATTGAACCGGTACAAACAAACTGTTCATGTTTGAATATTTAATTTAGAAGCAAAGGGCAGTGAAGTATGAGCTGTGAGAAACATGTTCAATCTAAACACTGTTGCCTGTTGGGCTATAAACTCAGGCGTGTGGTACTGTTTCTATTTCAATTCAGAGGAACAAAACACACACTGTATAGTAAATACTGTATAGTTGCGATATGGTCCAATTGTGGTTTCTAACCATCAATTACAGTTACTCAGGATACAAAAGAGTCATTGATAGGAAAATCTTTAAATTCATCTTGTTGTTAGTCTTGTGGAATGGTTGGCCTGCATAGATCCCTTAAGCAATGCTCAACTTTCTGATGAAGAGGAAAGACTTATGAATGTAAATCATCTAAAAAGGAAGGTTTTTGTGTTGTAGACTTCTAAAGAATATTTGACCCCAGTACCATCTCTACCATGTCTGAACAACCTCCATGAGCTTCAGAAAACACATACACACAAAGTTAAAAATAGATCTTTGATAATAAGACCTATGTTCAAATGTGTGTTTTTTTTTTGTTGAGGAGACTGAACTAAAATGTATGTGAAGAAACATTAGTATAGCGATGTGCAGGTCCAGTTTTGTAAGACTGGCACCATCCTGACCCCGTTAATGCACACTGCACGACGAGCTAGAAGCTGTCCAGAGCTCTGTCTTTTCTTTTCTGCCCCATACACAGTCGTAGAAAGATCTAGGTTAAACAAACATTTAAAGGTGTTCTTCATTGATTTACATCAGCAAAAATAGTAACTCTTCTTTAAAGACATCTTTCTCTGGCACTCCTTTTATAGAACTCACCTGTTCAAATTATATTAAGGCCTAATTAGTGGCTGGGAGGCGGAAGAGGCAGGACTACCAACATAGTAGCGACCAGCAACACATATTAAGAGCTTCAAAATGGCTCTTTGGAAACGTGTGGGTGACATCACAGATATGCTGTCCATTCTCTATATTGTCATCGTGCAAGTCCCACACTATCTAGATTTTAAATAGCTGAAAAGCAGCTAAAAGTAGTGCCCTGAAACATACAGTATATACAAAGGCAAGGGAGCAGGGAAGGGTGACAAATGTGGTGATTTCTGAGACGAGACCTTTAAAAGACCTCTTGAAACTAAGACTGATTCCGAGAAGTACAACGCAACACTGCCATTCATGTTCTGTGTGCATCTACCTGATGTTTTGTCTTTGTCTTTGGTTTGTAAGTAATAAAATCTTTATGGGGAACATGATTTTCAAAAGTGTTTCACACGGCTCTTTTTCAAATATAACTTTGAAGAACATGTTTAAAGATGATTACACAGTGTAGATAGAAGGACAAAAGCATTAGTGTGACCATGTCCTGACACTCACCAGGACTTGATAATGTGGGCTTAATTCACTCATTTCATGCAAACAAATGAGATTTCCAATTGACAGCATACAATAAATTAACGCTGAAGTGGTCTTTTGTGTTTTTTAATACCCATCCCACCCTCCAGCACTTGGCCTCTGGTTTGATTCCGATCCAGTAAGTGTTTGTTTCATCGCCAGTCAGAAGTAGGCAGTAGCTTTACTGTAAACACAATTATGCTAACTGTGGCAAGATTCAGTGACCACATAAAGGGAGATCGACTCTCACGCGAAACACTCGCTCAGGCACTCTCACACACTATACTTACTCACTCACTTACACGCTCATAAACCAAAACATGGCATGCATCTGCACCTGCAATCTCACGATACGGACCCACCGGCTGCTCACATGGACACACACCTACACATAATAAACAACTTCCTCTGCGGTCCATATGATTAGAAAACACTCTGACAGAGAACAACAAGGGTGCCGGCCCCCTCACTTCACACACACACACACTGAAACCACAACAGACACTCCACAGGAGGCCGCACTGATGGTGTCCAGCACTATCTGCAGGAGCACTAATTCATGAACGTACGTACACGCAAACACACTGAAGAATTAAAAAAAACATTTTGATAGCTAACTGCTACACGCATTGATGATTCACACATGTGTTCAATTGCTGTCTCTCCTACACACACACACACACACACACGCACACACACACACACACACACACACACAATGCCCAGTGTCTCACCTCAGACAAGCATCTGTTTGGTCAATAGTGTCATTTACAGAATAACACATCATTCTTTCCACTGTGGGAGTGGGCTGGGCTCTCTTTGGTTTCAGAGTCACTGTATTCCCTTCAGCCAACACACACACATGCACAAACACAGAACCATATTCAACCTTACACACACCCTTGCACCACACAACTGTTATTCCTCTTAACTGTGAATTTAAGGGAATCCTCAGCCAGCGTGTTCCAGCGACATTAACACTCCTACCTCCCTTCACTGACCGCAGGCAGGCAAACTGACAGATTTATCTCAATCTCAATGAGTTTAAACAAGGTGCAGATTAATACTGCCAGGAGGGGAAAAGTTCACATGCCCTGGCTGTGGTGTGTGTCACTGCCATTGCTAAGCCTCCTTGTCTCGGCCCCTTGACGCTGACCAGACATCGATCCAGATTGGCTGGATGTTTATTGAACATCGTTTGCGGGCTTGACATTTCCCACAGAGCACGGTGCATTAGTTTTATTATTCACCACAAAGTCAAGTGAAAGGCTGCGTTCAATCAAACAAACCGCCATGAGGATACTCAAGCAACACTTGAGTTGGTATGCAGCTGCAGACGTCACTGATCTCTAAGGTGACTTCACTTCACATGGAACCAAAAAACGCTGCGTGCATGGCAGACTCCAAAGACCTTAGATTGATTCGCCTAAATTTGTCGTGTGGTGGAATGTAAAGCTGGTTGCAGGACTGCAAACTTCTTGACATTTACTGTATCTGCAGCTCACAGGATGATGATAAAAATCTGTGTCAGAGATAACCGAAAGACATTGTTTGAAAGTGAAACCCAGCATCTGCAGCTTTCGTTTAGAAAGGCCACAAGGCTGAAAACACCCACGGATAACCAATTAGTGTCCTAGCATTTCCTCTCCTGTTTCCTGTGTCAGATGTGGCCCCAAGATGTGGCTTCGACATGAAAATAACAGTTTCAGGGCCGTAGAGTTACTGTGAGTTCTAGTGACCTAAAAATGTCATGGAAGAGATCATGTGGCAAGAGCTAACCGTCTCAGGCTAAGCAGCACATTTAAATAGAAGGCTGATCAGAAATCTGTCTTATCTGCTGCATATCTTGGTCATAAGTATAAGATATGATGTGCAATAAAATATCAATTTTTCTCATTGGGGATATTTGGCTTCACATAGACAAAGTGATGTAATTTTGAGCTTTTGAGCGAGAAAAAGAGATTATTTGCAGACAACAATAGTAAAATAGCAGATGTGGTTTTGCTGTCCACCAGTATGTGAAAGCAATAATCACACAGGGGGGAATTCATTTTAAAAGAGGCTAAGAGGTTAATCTTGAACTGTTGCCTCAGCAGTCCAGAATGTAATACAACCACAAAACATTTGAAATCAAGAGACTGAACCTCTCACGTGGCTGTCACCACCACTGTGTGGATGTTATACGTTTGGAGACGTGGAGAGGTGAAAATTAACATTTTCTGTCAATCACAACATGATTGGATGTCACATTTACACCAGCCAAGGGTTGATTTTCCATTAAGATAAGACTGATAATTAGGAGAAAGTGTGTGAGACACTTTTCAAAGAAAAATGTTGAAATCTGTCTTGGGACAAATCCCTGGTCCAAGCACCATGTTTCATTTATGTGCTCTCACAAACTGGCTGCACTCGGCAAGCAACTGGATAATGACCCCAAAAACCCCAATTGCAAATCAACTCGCTGAGTCAAAATCTATTTCTCAACTGAGGCACTGACGAGCCTTGCGCAAGTGGTTGTCACAGCTCTACATGTCAACAGGCAGCAGACTGGTACCCACATATCTGGCTTTTCAAGACAAGCAAAGTCCTTATGATTTGATTTGTCTTTCCAATAATTGCAACAATTACACAGCATTAGTTAAGCCTGTCCACCCATTTCGGGTTTTTCATGGAAGGGCAGAAGGAGTTGGGGAAGGACCACGCATTTACTGTAGGAAATGACGGCGGAGTCAAGCTAGGTGTTAACGTCTCCAACCTCAGACAGATTTGGTGGATCTTGGATAGACACGTTTCTGGTAAGACTCCCTTACAGAGGAGCAAAAGGCCAGGAAAGACTCGCTCATACAGTCGTCATTTGTCTGTGTGTGTGTGTGTATCTATGTATGTGTGTGTTTTAGAGGGTTTGGCAGTGTGGTTGTGTTATAGATCTCACTTCTGAGAACAACACTTGGTATTAATCTCCTCTGACGGTTTTACATCTTGTCCCTTTGTGGTCCATATATACTACATTTATATACTTATGATGACACAGATACAGATACACAAAAGCACAAACACATACAGTACAAAATAAAAAAGACAGAGACAGAAAATAAAAGCATCCACAACATTCCTCAGTTCTTTTTTCCAAGGTGTGGCCTGTGCAACACCTCAACATCTCTGATTCATCAACATGACATGGTGTGGTGGTTACATTAATGATCCTCCTCACCAGTGTTTCTTAAACCCCAAGGCCCCACCAAAAGTGGGTAGTTGACCCTTTAAAATGCTGCTTAATATGAAGGCTCTCCTTCATATTATCTTCTTATTTTGTTTTTTGAATCATTTTTCTCAAGTCTTTTTGCTGATTGATTGATAATTCCTCCAAGCCCAAACAGAAGTTATGTAAAAACATAAAACTGAATGTCCTTCAAACAGTGTAGACAAACTGTAAGTGAGTTTTGTGTACAGAGCAGTGAAGTAATGAAAACTGCAATAAACTATAAACTAAGCAAGAAGACATTAGATGACGTTTTATTGGGAGGTATTCATTAATTTATTTGTTTGCCATGTATATTTTTTTCTCCTGCAGTTGGTTAGTTAGTGCATTGATTCTCTAAACCTAATCCTAACCCGTAGTTCAATGAATAACATTTGAATTTTACATTTTTTTTATATATGTATGTAAATATGAATGAATGGAAATGAATGTGTGTGTATGAATGTAAATTTATATAATTTACATTCTAATCTAGCAATCTATAACTCTTACCATCTTAATGGTGGAAACCAGCTTTCTATAGACTACAGACTACAGAAATACAAAAAAAAAAAAAAAAATTAGATGTTATCAATTATTATTATTATACAATAATAATAATAAATATTATTATTAGGACTTACATACATAAGGAGGTGGTAAAATTTCTATTTTTGTAAGAGGTCCTTGACTGAGGAAAAATGGGAACCTCTGAGTTAGTTGAGCGAATTGTGAGATATGTGTGTGACATTAAAGGTGATTTATTTGTGTAAAATAAGTTATCCTTCCCAATACTTGTTATATATCTGTGGAGGAAGCAAAATGTGTCATTGTGTAGCAAAACACAAAAAATTAACAACTACCAATGAAGAAGAAACGTCCTGTGTGTAAACAAATGAAGTCAACACATTAGCAAATTTAGAAGATATTACTTTTTAATTTTTGTTGCACATACCATGTTATTCCCATTCAGTTCTTCTGTGGAAATTGTGAAAATGCTCTGTCTGCAGTGTTTGGTTAACAGAGGTAGAACATGACTGTGGTATTCAAAGAAGTTCCTAAGGACGTTCTCTATAGCACAGATTACATAATATATAATGTTGTTTTAGAATATCCAGCAAAGCCAAAGAACATTCTAATACCCCCCACGCACAAACGTTGTCAGAACATTTCAGTAAAATTCTCATAATCTGATGGGTACTTACGGTGACGCTTTTGAAAACCAAAAACTGCTCCCCGGAGGAGAGTTTGTTTAAAGAGTATGGAAAATGTTCCATACACATCCACTTAAATCTGCAGGAGTGTCTCCCTTTTTCCCTCACACACACACACACACACACACACACACACACACACACACATGCACACGCACACAGACAACAGTCTGATGTCCTAAATATCTGATTTAGAAAGACAATAACCACAGCGTAAACACAACAAAGAGACAGTCGGGAGACACTGAACACAATCTCAAAGCTCATCAACATTCTTGACAGATGGTATTTGCATAATGTATCCAATCTAGTATGGTAAGATGTAACCACAAGAAAATATACATCACAATTAGGCTGTAACATCCATGATTTATTGTATGAGATGGGTCCAGTGAAATAAAGCTCTTTGTGCAGAGCAGTTGGACAGACAGAGTCTTAGGAGACCTGTTTTGGTAGGAAGACCATAATTGCTTTGAATTGGCCCTTGCGCAAATGTAGCCTGCTACAGTATGCTGAGAAAGCATTATAGTGTGCAAATGTGTGTGTATTTGTGCATTTGGGTGTTTCGGTACATACTGCACACGAGTGTGCGTGCGTGTATGTGTGTGAGTGTGTGTGCGTGTGCGTGTGTTTTGTTCTGCAATCTCCTGCCTTGATGAAGTGGGTCCACTGAGCCAAAGTATTGCTGAGAGTTCAGAATAATCAGTGAGGATCCTAGTAAGACAGCGAGCGACCACAGGTTTGGTCAGGACATGGTCAAGCTTGGGTCAGGGCAGGGTCCGAAGGGAACGGCTATATTAAGTCACTGAGTTTGTTTCAGGGAATGTTTTTAGTGAAAGGAGCTGACCCGTGTTTTTGGGTTCATTGTACTGTAAGTTGTTTGTGTTATTCTTTCTGTTGCTCCTGAATCAAGCCTTTTCTCTACTGCTATCATCTCGCAAATCATTTTGATTTCAACGTGAGCAATTTGGATTTTTGGAAATGTTATCAGGCTTCTGTACAAGAGTATTTGTACAGTTCTAAATCTTTCTGAATCATTTCTGTTTTACCACAGAAACTGGGCAACTTGTGTTCCCACAGAGGTTTTTCGTATTCCATTAATCCTTCATAATGTGTAGCTTGATATGGAATGTTTCTGCTGTGCCACACCGCTGTTACACAGGGAGAAATTTGTTTCATTTCAACACAGGAGATGACAGGGAGGTTATTTGTCATTTGCCTGTTTTAATTGAACTTGTTACTTACATTTTCTAGCGATTTTTGAGTTGGATTACATAATGTGGACTAACAAATGGTGAGTTCTGTTATCTCTATAAATATACAATGTGTCATTGCAACAACCAGCTGTATGCTTCATGTGCACATTTGTAGCCCCGTGGGATTTTCCCGAAGTTCTTTCCCAGACTCAGGGACAGCTCGTGTACATTACATGCTGCAGCACAGTAGGTAAAATGCCCATCCATTCATGAGGAGGACCTCCAGTGTTGTCCTAACCTCCCATTACACGCCATCAATCTGTCACCGTCACAGCCTTGTTACTGTAAGGTCTGTTCCACTTGAAACAAGCCTCTAATTATACTCCCAGTCAACTCCCACTGGACCACATACTGTACGCTGCGCTAACCAGCCACACTGCACTGTAGGTCTGCATCCACAGGCAGTTTGCAAACGTTGTCATCCTGCTTTCCGTCCGTCTCTCTCTCTCTGTCTGTGTGTGCCTCTCTCTCAATTCCCAAACCTCCACTCAGAATAGCATATAGAAGCTGCCACAACACAGATTAACACCCTTCTCCAACGAGCTGATGACATAGCTGTGGAAACGACACACGAAAAGACGACTACGACCACCGCTTGGGGTCTGGGGCAGAGGATATGAAGCTGAAACCTGGTTAAACATAACAAACAACCGTCTCTCTCTCTCTCTCTCTCTCTCTCTCTCTCTTTGTCTCTCTGGGTCTAAAGCTGAGTGGGAATCGACACAGTGGCCCTGAAATGATTAGTGGTTTCAGTCATTTTCGTCCCACTGCATGTATGTTAGTGTGTGTTTGTTTGTGCCTGAGTATAAGCAATGAAATAGAAACGGGGCACCGGGCAAACCATTCTGTGGGTGGAGGAAACTTAGAACCAATCCGATGATGACATTGCCCTTGGTCACACTGTTGACAGTTGCTAAGCTGGAAAGCTGTTATTTTGGCTTTTTGCATGAGGGGTAAATTACCAGAACACGTGTTACTCCAATATCAGAAGAACATTTTGACTTGTGTGTGTGTGTGTGTGTGTGTGTATATGTATGTGTGTGTGTGTTTGAAGCTTTGTTGTAGCATGTCTGTGTACGTGTATATCTGTGTAGATGTCATCTCGGTGTTTGCTCTGAACCCAGCAGCCTTTCACCTCAGCCTCACCCCGCTATCTGCATCTTTTAAGCAGCTGAACTTGTAACCTGCCTGTAACACTGAAGATTAGACCGGAGTCTGCCATTATAAACATGGTGAGTCATGTTCATTAGAACTAAATGGATGTACAGATCAGACTGAGGTCAGAGCACTGACGATTAGAAAACACCAGTTGACAGACTGACTCCTCTGTAACAGGCTATGTTATTCTTGATCCACACACAGCCGACAACTACTCTACTGTTTGTGGGCACAATGGTAACTCTGACTGATATTTCTATGGCTTTGATTACATTGCAATTAGAGCAAAGGTTCTTGTTTTATTTCTTTTGGTCACATTTTATTTCTTATGGATTTGCAAGCACAGGTCAAATGCAGACATGATGTAAAACCGTGTCACCGACTTGGATCAAGCAAGTGTGTGAGAGGCTTTATCCAAAAACCCAAGGGATTCAGCTAAAACAGACAAGTGTATATTATCTTACTGCTCTGCATTTTCTAGGATGTCACTGAGTTATAAATTAGCCCATAAATCATCATTACAGGGTAATATCTGTACTCTGACCCCGGCTTTGTCTGTGTAATAGATGCTGGATGAAACAAGGCCTGTGTAACGCTAGATGCATGATGTGGACCACACAGGAAACTAGTGAGGATGAGGAGCCAAAAACTCTGCATACCTTTGCGTCAGGATGCCTCATATCTCTTCCCAGCTCCAAACATTACCTTCTTGTCTTTTTTTGTGTGTGTTTGCAGTTAATTTAGTTTTTTTTCTTATCAGGCTTATGGTGTTTCCGCTGACGATTTACGATGATTTTTTTTTGCCTTAAAGGGCAGAGAGTGTGTGAATGCATGCCAGCAGATGAGTGTGAGTAAAGTGTGTGGGAATGCACAAGACATGTGTGTGTAAAGTACTGCTGTCAGCGCTATCGGCCAACAGTCGAGGAGTGCCTTCACTGCCCTCCTTGTGGAGCCGATTTTCCCTCAGGAAGCAAAGTGACTCAGTTGTGGTTGGACATTGTTTGTGAGTGTGTGTGTGTGTGTGTGTGTGTGTGTGTGTGTGTGTGTGTGTGTGTGTGAGAGAGAGAGAGAGAGAGAGAGAGAGAGAGAGAGAGAGAAAGAGAGAGAGAGAGAGGGATACAAAGTAAGAACAAGAGTGTCTGTGTGTGCACATTGCATACTGACATTCTTGTGTATGTTCATTTTAGTGTGTGTGTGTGTATTCAGCCATTTTTAGGTGATTACATGATTGAGTTCCAGGACTGGAATGCTTTTCTCAGGTCACTTTGAGGTTTACCGGTGTCCTGAAATATACCTCTCATTCCTCGCAGTAGGAAATGTTTTATGACAGTTGGTACAGACATCAAACCGCTACGCCCCATATGTAAAGTCTAAGAGGAGCATGCAGGGTGCTATCAAAACCAAAAGGCACCCAGACAGCACAGTGTAGGACTTGTCTCCTGGATGAGGAAATTGTCTTATGTTGTATGATGTTAGAAAAGTCAGCCAACTACAACTTCACACACACTGGAAATAATTTAAAGGGTCTGTATATACTAGAATCATGAAAAAAAAAAAAACACATCTTCTCGCTTACTGCTAGTGGTAGCTAACCATGCAGATAGTTTTGGTTTTATGTGCTGAAGTTTTGAAATATCCTTCTGTGAGATTTCTGTCACCACCCCCAATACAATGGAGGTGACTGGAATTCTGCTTGTGGTGTTCAAAGTGTTGAAAAATTACAATTGAAAAACTTAACAGCAACATCTATTTCTAGAAAGAATGTCTCGGCTGCCCGGGATAATCCACAGACCCCACAGTGAACAGTTTTCATTGGAAACACTTTCTACTGAGGAAATAGTCCCAGTGTAAGCTGCCCAGTGAGGTCTGTGGATTACCCGGTGTAACCAGGACATTGTTTCTGAGAAGACACATTGCTGCTGATATTTTTAAATGTAGGCTAATTTTTTTTTTTAATACTGTGAGCACCAAAAATTCACCTTTATTGTATTATGGCTGCGATAGATGTTGAAAGGTCCAGTGTATGGCATTTAGTGGTGGAAATGCAGATTGCAACCAGCTGAATACCACTTCCCTTTCTAACCAAGCGGCAACCTCTGTGGCATGTGTAATGAAGCCAACAGTTCCTGGAACAACCTCTAGAGGCTGGCTGCAAAACGAGTCAGTCTAGATTAGATAAGATAAGATAAGATAAAATAAAATAGGATAAGATAAGATATTCACTTATCACAGTAGCTCATATAACAGTTGATAATAAATTATTCACAAGTAAGAAATATATAGAAAAAGTCATTAAGTCATGCTAAACAAAGTCATGAAGTCATGCAGGTGTTGAAGAGTCATAAGTCCCCATGTTAAAATGTTCAACTTCACAGCAGAAATAAACATGTTTACAGCCTGGTACAAAAAACAGTTTTGGTCTCTATAGCTAATTTCCCCGTTCATGACAACTGTATTGAGGGTGAATTTTATACAACTCATCTGTTCAAATGATATTAAGACTTAAAGTTAGGCAGAATTAAGAGCATGGTGGGAAAGAGGTGTGAAAGAACAAGGAAACCAAAGAGGGCAATTTGGAAGACAAAAGGTTGCAAACGGGGGACTGTATAGGGGGTTTTACATATCCAAAGATTGATTTATTTTTTGATTGACAGGTGGGTGCCTCAGCTCCTTCTGCTCTTTGCCCATATTTGGATTGGTTTGGTGTAGGCAGGATTTTCAAGATGGTGACTTCACAGAGACTACATCCAGGTTTTATACAGTCTATGTTTCTAACATGAAGGACAAACTGCAGTGGCCATGAAAGTCATGAAAAACACAACTGGCCATATCCAGATTCAGTCCTTGGTTTGTCCGTTCTTTGCTACTCTAAAAGCATGTTGATGCAAAATGGACTCTGTGGAAGAGCATCCATAGGGTCATACCAAGGTAACAGAAACACAATATTTTCATAGATGAAAACATAGTTATGAATAAAAATTTCCATCTCTGCCATATTCTGCCCTCAAATCTTGGACACACTGGACCTTTGAGAGGCTGAACTTACACACAACACTGAAATCATCTACAAGGCTAGACATCACCACATCACAGTTGCCATCACAAAGTACAATGAGTCTGCTCTGTGTCAGGCTCTTTTCCCATCACTGGGACGACCTGCTAACACACAGTACACTCAGTACACTCAAGACACTCAATATATTACCTATAAATCACATCCAGTGATGTTCATCAGTTCATTCAGTAATGCTTAAATTGTAACATGGTATAGCATTGTAAT
Organism: Sciaenops ocellatus; assembly: GCA_033000465.1. Taxonomy (NCBI): domain Eukaryota; kingdom Metazoa; phylum Chordata; class Actinopteri; family Sciaenidae; genus Sciaenops; species Sciaenops ocellatus. Next base: position 31,561,472 of record CP136868.1, on the reverse strand, counting down.
ACTTTTTATTTTTCACATCATATCATTTCACTTACCAGTTTTTACCTGTAAGTGCATTCATGCATTTTACATACCTGTACATAGCTATTTGCAGCCTATATAGAGATTACTATATAGTTATTCCCAATACTCATCTATACAAGTCTGATGAATCACCTTGCTACAGGGCAATATACCGTAATAAGACTTGTTTAGACCATGTATTTCCAGGAAGGATTGCCATACAATTTTGTACATACATTTACAGATGAATCCTACTGATCTTCCTACAGCCAGTGGTGGAGCAAGACAGTTTTATTAGCGGTGGTCAGGCTTAGCCCTGTATTTTGAGTGGCACAGAAAGTTACTTGTTTAAAGTGTCTGTGTATCTAAAATAAGCTCCTGATGGTGTTGTGGATGTGCGAGCAGTCACAGAGAAACGGCACCATTTTATATATTTATCAATCAGCAGCAGCAGCTTTCACTACTTTTGTAGCTTGTATGTACAATTCTGGAGTTTGCGGTTTGGTTCCACTCTCTTTGTTCTTATTTTAATCAACAACAGATTTTCGCATCAGTGTTTATGACACAGACCAAATTCCTCTTTCCATTCATTTCTATATGGGACAAAAGTTGGCAAAACCCAGCAATGGCATGTATTTGATCTCCCCTCAGAATGCAGCAGTTAGTGACTTGAAAGCAGACTAGGCCTGTACAAAGAGATGGGTAATGTGGAGCTGCCCACCCTTATAGCGCCCCAACAAGTCACTTATCCTCTGTAATATCTCAGCATATACTAGATTCATTGGTATACAATCTATTACGTCATTCATGGCTGAAGATGTATTTTAATGATGTTGGTGATCCTCTGATCTTTCCTCTAGTCACCGTGAGGTTAGCGTTTGTTGTTTTTAGTGAAATGTATGAACAACTATTGGATAAACTGCCATGAAATTGGTTTCAGACATTCATGTCCCCCACAAGATGAAATGTAATAAGTTTGGTAATCCCTAAACGTCTTGCATGACCATCTGGACTAAAATTCACTTTTCTACATCACTAAAAACCTGCAGAATGTATGACTTTCTGCTGAGGCTCTGCTATACTTTTCGTCCTTGTACTTTGTATGTGTTTTGTGCTAATTAGCAAATGCTGACAAACTAAACCAAAATGTTAAACATTAGACCTGTTTAATATAAGTATGCTAGCATCGTCAGTGTGAGCATATTACCAAGTATTTAGCTCTAAGCACTACTGTGTCTCAAGCAGCAGCGTTGTGGCTGTGAAGTGAAGCCAACGTGGAATTGCCAAAAAACTGCAGTTCCTCAAACGGCCACTTAAGGGCTGACTGACAGGTGGGTGCCGTTACAGGTGGCATTGTTGGAGCAACCAGACTTCATTCAGCCCACCTCAGCTCCACCCATGCTCTACATCTTGGCCCAATTTTAGATTACTGCCAAGATGAAGATGTTTGTCTTAGCTTCACAACGGCTCTTCAGAAACCTGTGGGGGACGTCACAGAGACTATGCTCCTGTTTTATACAGTCAGTGGTCTCAGTCAGTACAGGCTCACAGATCCACTAGATCAGCTGTAGACTCTTAACCCTTGTTAACATTAGTTTGTTTTGTAGTTTTGTATAAATTATTTGTGCATCCATTTTTTTTAATCCATGCATGCCATGTCTGCTGTAATGCTGCAATTTAACAGCATAGGCCTACATGGCCGTTCTATGTAGCTATCCTAGCTAGCTATGTTTCTATCACTACTTGGTAGGACTTAGTGAGAAAAATAATTTTTGAAAATCAGCTTAGATGTTATCGTCATCGTAACTTTGCTGAAATGCTGGTCCAGCTCTCCTGGCTTGCAGCCAGCCCTTGTCTGGCAGAAAAACAAAGGGGATGTGCGACTTAAAACGTCCATATTGCTGGCCACGCATGAGCTCATTGTAACTCAACACGAAAAAGCCTTTCAAATAACCAATCTCCAGAGCTATAAAAACAAATGGAGGTGATTTCCTACATATCAAGATGCTTTATGCTTTTCAAACCAATATTTAATAATCTCCAGAGCTTCATGGTTGTGTGTGACTGTTGGGGTGTATCTGAAGTGGACAGATTTTATTGTATTTTTCACTCAGAAGTTTTGGGGTGTGTGTGTGTGTGTGTGTGTGTGTGTCTGTGTAACACACTAGCATGAAGTGACCTCATTCTGACTGTGAACCACCCTCTGGGAATCCCCCAACTCACAACTGTTTGTAGGACTTTGCGTCCATACGTGTGTGTGTGTGTGCGTGTGTATGTGTGTGTTTGTGTTGGTCTGTGTAGTTTTGCCATATGCTGAGGTAATGGTCATCCTCATGGAGACAATTCATCCTCAGAAACAACCACTGGGTGGTCCAGTGACTTAAACAGGGACAATTGCTTGATGAAAAGGTACAAGAAGTGAGAAGAAATGAAGTTTGAAGTTGCCTCAGTGCTGCCGCAGTAAGACTTTAATACATCAGACCTCAAACTCATTCTTCAAACAGGCTGAAATGTTTGTCTTAGCCCTGAGGTACACTGGGAGAAGCTCAGCTGTAATAGTTTTTACAGCTGTGAGGCCTGGCAGTTATGTAGGTAGGTAATGAATGCAAGTTCAAGCCTTTGAGTTTATTCAAATAAATGCTTTTATTTGATCTCACTGGAGTCCATTTATCACATGCAGGCACTCACACATGCACACACCTAGTGGCTATCAGGAGGAAGTGGAAGACCTGTGTGGAGGATATTAGCATGAGAGTGAAAAGGCAGCTCTTCCTGTACACTGTGTTCTCTGATTCATCTCTATTCAAGAACAACAGTATACCAACCATTGGTGACCAGACAGGAAGGGATCGGTATCCCTCACTCCAGTGGGAGTAATGTGGGTGTTTTGTGTGTTTACCTCGAAGTGTCTCAGTGCACTACATTTGTGTCAAAAGTGTTTGTTTTGTGCAGTTTGGGTGTTATGAAGGCAACGGCTTCCCCACTTTGAAGCTCTGGGAAAGAATCTGTCTCCCCCTGCACCTGCACCCTTCACCCTCTCTGATGCTGAACCAAACCTCCCCCTGATTCTCTCTGTCCCTCGAGTATGTGTGCATAAGTGTGTGTACATTGTACCACATGTAGGGATCAGAAACCTATACTCACAGCTACAAGCCAAAGTAGGTCATTTGTCAGTGTCTTAAAAAAAAACTCATGAGGGGGGACTTTTTACCTGCCACAGCTGTAAGTGAAGTATGGTTATTACAAAGGTTAAAGTTATTTAAAGATTGCTGTCATGGTTAAAGGAAAACACCGTTGACTGACAGAAGGAGATGCTGATTGGATACAAAGGGGTTCTTTTAATTTAGAACCAACGTATTAAATATGCCTAGAATAACGCTCAGAACACGAGGAGGTAACAGCCATCTGTCACCTTTACTTCAGTGTCTGGATCAAAAATGTTTGTTGATGTGTTGTGTTGATGTATTTTCAGGTATTCTTCATGGTATTTTAGAGTTTGTCATTTCCTGATAAACCATAAAAACTTGTTGATGATGTCATCCTGCACTCAGGGGCGTGTACTAATTTTACATCCAATGAAACACTTTCTCTCTTCTGACGCTGCCAGAGCGGAGTGCTTCCTGTTTGATCCAGTCTATGAGTGACTGTGAGGGCTGCTACAGTCATCTATGTCCGGGCCTCACTGATTACTGTACAAAAGCACAGCTTTAGAACTTTATTCATGATTTTGGTGAAACTGGATCAGATTTTATACACAATATATTTGCTCAGCTTCAACTCTCTGTGAGTTTCTTGATGGACAGATAGCTTTAGCCAAACCACCTGCCAAAGCAACTAACTGCTAATTAACTGCTGCTAACTGAATCTCCTGTTAGCAGGCAGCAGAACCGGGCTCAGCAGCCGGACTGGACTAGCAATGACAAATACTGATTATAATTGATTTGCCAGGGTGTTGGTCTGATTCTCAGCTCCTCCTGTTACTTAATAAAAGTACTTAATAACAATAATGATGATGTTATGTGATAGACCTGGTCTATTGGTGGTCCAACTTCTAGCTCCCTCTGTCCTCATATATACTATAATGAGCTGTCATATGGACAAAAACATACACTAACATAGTGTCCAGGCAGAAAATTTGACCTTAACTGTTTAAGAATTGAGTTGGCAAAGGAAACTGCAAAAACCTGAAGAGGGTCACAAGCAAAATCAATATGTCGATACTCACTACTTCTAAATTTACACAATAACATAACAAAGTGCTAACTTTTTCCCCTTTAACGCTCAGTTTTGCTCATGAAGAAGCCATTTTGTCTTGAGTTGTATAAATAAATAATAAGTAGCTGACTATATTTTCTGAAAAACAAATCATATAACAGTGCTTACAGTGTGATGGATTATATATGGATATCATGGCTTTACGTTCAACGTTGACAGAGAATATTTAAAAGCTGCATTAATCAATATTTTTATATTAACAACGAGTTAAATGTGTGTAATTAAATGTCAAAGGAGTTGCTCAAAGAAACAAACCCTGCAGTTCCTCTACATGGCATTTTCTAGCCCACAACTTTACAGTTCAGTTTCATTGCTGCCACTCGCATCAGTGTTATTTTCATCGTCGGTTTCCATCTGACCACATACACAGCTACCACTATATCACCAGTGTGTAAAGATGTGCAATTGACTTTTATTTTGTTCTTCAACAACTGCTAAGAAAACTATTTGTTTCTTTAGCTGCTTCATGTTTCACTTTTCTCACCCAGTACTGAATACTTTTGTCTGTCTGCTGTTTACTGTATAAATGATATCTTGGCTAATTTTAGCTATCTTAGTTCCAGTGTATCATGGGTAAGAACAGCTGAATGAAAAGAATGTTCTGGTCTGCTGTGGTGCTTTACATGATATTTGTCAAAGAATAACAAACCTGATGTGTCTTTGGAATTGAAGTCACGCAAAGTGCTTTGGCCTTTCGTCAATCCAGCACCCTCCCTGATATAAGAGTCACGCTACTGTCTTCTGCTTTGGCACTGAATGTAGATAAAGTTTTTTTCAGTTGTCTCAACAACTAATGCTGTCTTTTTTTCAGGAGGACAGCCTTACAGACACTGTAGCAGACACACAAAGAATGCAGCTACCCAATGTTTTTCTCAGAAATACCAGAAATATTCTATACAATATCTCAACCTACACAACCCTGTAACTTAAATAAAATAACACAGCCAAGTTCAGGGCCTTTTCCAAAAAGCAGTTTGACTCCGCTGAGTAAAACCTGCTTCTTGGAACAGGCCACAGATCTGCTGTACCGTGTCCCAGAGCTGTTTCCATTTGAGCTGATTGAACTGTCCTGAAAGAGATCCACACAGCCTGAGGAGGCATCATACGATACCTTCCCACACCAGTGTCTCATCAGCTCACAGACATGCACTGATCTGTATTGATTAGGCGACAGAGCAGTGGTGTGTCTCCACCTCTGAGCATGTTCGCTCTAACCACACACGTCACACACACAGTTTTTCCTGTTTATTTGATAGTGGTATGTGCAAGAGGCGCCCACATTTTGCAAAACACACATCCGTCATTATTCCCCACCCAGCCTGAACCCTTGCTTTAACCTAATCCAAATTTTAATTTTGAATTAGTGGCCCAGATAAAGCCATTCCCCTCGTGTATCACAAACCTCTGCATAGTGTAACAGTATCACATTAGTCAGTCAAACACTTTTCTTATGATGTAATAATACTACAATAATGAAAATACTTTGTTTAATTTTTTTCTTACAAATGATTGTGACTGTTATTATGTTACAATGTTTGGACGCTGTGTAAAACAGAATCCAATGATTTGCAAATTCTTTTCGACCTATATTCAGTTGAATGCCGTACAAAGATAAAATATTTAACCTTCCAACTGATACACTTTTTGTAAATATACCCTCTTTCTGAATTTGATGGCTGCAACATGTTCCAAAAAAGCTGGGATAGAATCATGTTCACCACTAATTGTTGGAAGTTTTGAAAGTGAAATTCTTTCCCATTCTTGCTTGATATACGGCTTCAGTTGCTCAACAGTTCGGGGTCCCCGCTGCTGTATTTTGCGCTCCATAATGCGCCACACATTTTCAGTGGGAGACAAGTCTGGACTGCAGACAGGCCAGTCTTGGCATTGTCTTGCTAAAATAAGCAAGGACGTTCCTGAAAAAGACGTTGTCTGGATGGCAGCATATGGACACAGATGATACTTTATGGCTGACCAAAGTAACTTAACTACCCCCAAAAGCATGTACTTTTCTGTGGCTGCGGCGATGTGCTGTTACTTCTCTTACACACAGGAGAGTCTCACTTCCCACAACAAACCCGCTAGACCAGAGTACGAATTATACAGTGACCATCAGGGGGGTCAACTTTTTCTCTAGGCTGTAAAGGGAACTCAATACTGCAGTGCAGCTCCTACGATCCTTACAGTATCTTGCTTGTTTAATTTATGTCTGCAGTCTGAAGATGATGTTCCACACAACAACTTTTGGAGTCAGGGGTCAACCAACAGCAAGATCATCATTTCTGCTCAAATACAGACCCACACAATACTGAACCAGAACTAAAGCCACTACCAACATGCCAAAGAGCTAGGCAGATGTGTTACCAACAAACATCATCCAGGCATGTGTCTGATAGAAAGATAAGAAGTTCAACCAACATCAAGCTTAAGAGGTGGTATGGTCCACTTTAGGGGTGCCTGAAAGATTCTCCTAATCAAGAATATAGGAAGTAAAGGATATTGTAATATAAACAGTTACAGGTAAAAGCAATGTATAAATGTTTTGACCCTCCATAATTTGAACCCTGCCAGGCGACTAAGAATGGGCGACAATGGAAAAAAAACTTTTTGAACGACTTTTTAATGTTCGGGTCAGCCTATTGGTTGTACCGGGTCACTGCTCATGACCACTGACAGTATAAAAAATGGACAGCATAGGCATGTTGTCACCCGTAGGATTCTGAAGAGCCATTTTGGCAGCCAGCCTCAAGAGGCTGTTTAAGGAACTGCACTTTTTGGCACTTTCGCATTGGCTTTACTTCACAGGCACAGGAAGTTGCCACTTGCTCGTGCTTATGGTAGGGTAGTGCTCATGCTCTGCTATGGTGGCACATGCGCAAGAATCATTTGTCTCGAACTAGGATGTCAATAAGTGATTTGAGGCATCTCTGTCATTCATTCCAGAGCCTGGCAGCTACACTCTACCATAGCTACACACTGTTCACTAGAATTGCTTTTCATTAACATCGTGTGTTGATCTTACATAGCCTACATACAAGCGGGATGCTGAATCAATTCATGAATATGAATATTTTATCTTTATTAATGTAAATGTGGACTGGTAATTCATTAGAGGAGAAGTTTTGTGGGGCAGGCAGCACAAGCTGTCAAACGCATGAACAATAATGCATTAATAATAACAATCAAAATGTTGCCAGTGTCATGCCATATTTTACAAAATGTATATAACATTTTTAAGGCTTGAAACATTTCAATTTGAAGGAAGTGATTCTGTGAAAAGAATGGCTCTGTCACATACACGAGTTACCCACAAGGCCACGAGAGGCTCAGTCAGTAACACGGAGGTGCAGTTAGGTTGACGATGTGCCAATCTAATAACTAAATTGTTAATGGTGCTAACCTAGCTTGTTAAGATGTCTTTGTTACTGACACTGAAAAAATACAAATTCATATATTAAAGTTTCTTTTTATCTTGATAGACACTACACAAATAAGTCTAGCCTCAAGTCTTTAAATCTCTCAGCAGGTCAGCTAATCATGAACAAATGTGACAAACATACGACTGAATATGAAGATGTTTCCAATAAATAAAATGAACAATTAATTCTTATTTACTTGAGTTTAAATGGAGCAGTTTGTTTTCATATTTTCCTTGTAATCAGTACCATACCACATAGTTCTTTCCAAGAATTTTCCTAGAAAATGTTATTAGGAAAATAAAGACCCGTAAAATTAAACATTACACAAATAATCTTTCTACCATCACATATGATGTTGAGTGAAGAATTGCGGGACTGACATTGAGTTTCTTGTTGATCTTCAGAGGGAGGACATTTGCTGGATGACATCAGCAGTGAAACACTCCTTGCATGACTTCATGCTGAAGTAGAAGGGGATTTTTAGTCCCCCATGTTGAGAGCACCACCCTTTGTTCATTGTTTCCTCGGTCAGGTGATAACCATCTCTGCTGTCCAGCTCAGCGCTATTATGAGCTGGCACTTACAGCTTTGACAGCAGCTGTGCCCACTGCCCACCTGGAAACCCCACCCAGTCTCACATCCCACACTGATGAAAGGAAAAGGTTCTGCGTAGCTACGACACACAAACACTCATAAACAATGTTAGCAACAAGGTGTTTTATTACAGTCCTCTGAAGCTTTTGCGACTTTGAACTGAAACCAACCATTAAAAGGTCTTTCTACACAAAATCCTATTTGCATCTCATCTCTTTGCATCCTGTTATAGATACATCACATACGACTTTGATTATAAAACAAACAAAAAGCATCACGTATTTGGGTAGCGCTTTCTTCCATCTGCACACACTGATTTAATTAAGAACCCCAAATATGATCTGAAGATGATGAGTCATGGCGTTGACCTTTGACTAAACTGGTAAAAAACGAACATCAATTCAACTCCATGTCAGGGCAAAAACCCGACATGAGTCAGTAGTGCATGCCGACAGATACAAGACACCAAAAAGTCAATGATTAATGGTTTAATCAAAAACAGATCACAACACACACTGATCTGTAGCTATAGATTTAATGCATAGTTTTTTAAATGTATCCACCATCAAGGGGGGTAACTTTCTTCTAGATATTCTATTCTTTATCATCTGAACACTGGTTATACATTTTCATTTGGACCAACTCCTAAAATGTCAAAAGCACAATATTAAAGAAACAGAAAGTTCAACTGAGAGTAGAGAGGAGTAGTGTGTAGGCCTGCTCGTAATCACCGTTGCACTGGTCGAGGATGTCCTCTAGGAAGACTCTGGCACAGTCTGGAAAGCTGTTTATCAGTTTCATCAAGGCCCAGTCATAGTCGACCTCTGAGTCTGGAAAGCAAACAGGAAAGCAATAATCCTCATAGAGCACAATTTGATCATTATCGTTCCCAGGAGTGCGCTGTTCAAAGAGGCTTCTTTGATTGTCATGACACACAAGTACAGTGCACTTTCTATCATTCTCATGCACAACAGTTGGAGGTCTTATCATCATATATTTCATTATTTTCTTTTTGTGGATGATCTAATACAATCTGTTTTGTTGAATATTTACATGATCAGCCACAAAGAGCTGTGAGGCAATCCCCAAAATGCTGTTTCCTCTGCAACTTGGTTAAAAAATGAATTACAGGAAGAGAGAGAAAAGTAGGATTCTGTATGCAGTAATTTCCTTCTGGCAGCCTGAAAGCTCTCCTGCCTGACCACTTTGGCATCTCTTCTCTACATCTACCCACACTGTACGGGATCGGACACCAGATAAATATAAAAGAAGACCTGGGCAACAGTGAGAGATGGACAAGAGAGGGTGTCACTAAACCAGGCAGGAGATTGGCTCGAGCAGGTAATGACAGAACAGAAAGACCTGACCAGCACTCTGGTAAAATATAGACCCGGGCTGGTGGATGCAGCCTAACATGGATTGAGGATGTTGTGGGATTCCGACATGCAGAACTGTGCCCACAACGGCAGCGCCAGGACAGGAGGTTTGAAATATTCTTGGGTATTTTAGCTTTAACCTCGGACTGGTGAAATCACTCTGCTGTGGCTGCTGTTTGGATGGGTCATGAGCCGGGCTATAAGGTAGGACAAGAGGCTTACTTCTCCTCAGAGGATAGATCGTAAACTGCACTCGCTTAAAAGTTCTCTTATAAAAGTTTCAGTGTAGAGTCTCACCCCAAGTATAAGAACAGAATGTTATTTTATCTTGAACTTTATCTACCTTTAACTGTCTCAGTTTCTTTAGCATTTTAATTTATTAAATTATAGCTAATTAGCATAATTCAAACTACAACATTCAAAAGTTGACAAACCTGCAAATGGTTTTTACACGACTTTTCTTCATAAAAGTGTTTCTGCCTCCTTTCTTTATTTATTTCCATAACCTGAGGAATTACTTACCTTCTTTAACACTGCTATTTTACCCTTTAACATCAACTTATCAACCATTTCACAGTCAAACAATGAAATGACAAATATTATCTGCTGTCTATAGATTATTTTTCATGTCAGGCCGCTCATCAAAGAAGCTGTCAAAAAATAAAAGCTGGAACAAGTGAATATTTGGAATTTCTGCTTGAAAAATAATTTGAACAATACATTTTTGATTAAAATTTTTTAATGTTTACTTTTCATGTAGTTAATTTATTATTATAAATTCATTTGCATATACTGTATCTGTGAGTTGATGGTAATTAATATAATCACCATCTATAAAAATCCAAATCATAAATCAAAATCCTTCTTATATAAATAATATTACTTAATCCAATGGAAACCGTTTCTGTGACTCTTTTGACTCTGAGCCTTTTAATGGTGAAAGAATACCATATTGAATTCATATTGATGCTATTATTATTATTATCATCATTATTACTTCTGTTTCCACAATAATTATAATTGTAGTTATCATTATTTTTTCTGCTGTGCAATCCCTCTGTCTCTCTCTCTTCCTCTCTAAACTCAACCAGTCGTGGCAGATGTCCGTTCACTCGAGGTTTCTGCTACTCAAAGGAACTTTTTCTTGCTCATGGTGGAATTGTTGGTCTCTGTAAATAATATTATAAAGAGTACAGTCTAGACCTGCTCTGTATGGAAAGTGTCATGAGATAACTTTTGTTATGATTTGGTGCTATAAAAATAAAATTTAATTGAACAAAACTAAAATCAGTCTATGTTCAACTGTTCAGAGGTGTCATAAGAGAGAGCGTAAAGAGGTTCAGTACCGAAGCATTCATTTATTATTATACTTAAAAGTGTGGAATATGAGCTATAATTCATTTGGATTAAACTGGGCTGTTCAAAGATAAAACAAAGTGAACATTAAATTCTAGAAAGAATGAGTTTCACTCCATGTGATAACTATAGAATGCACACGAGCAGCAACAAGACCTGCTGAAGAACAATAGGTAATGAACATGACGTTCTCTGTTTGTGTTTTCTTTCTTCTGTTGTGAGTGGCAGGTATTCGTACGTGTATGGCAGCCATTCAGGTATCAAACTCAGTGTGTCAATCCAGGCCAATTATAAATGGGCGGGACTGCTCCTTTTGGCGTGTCTGTTTGGCTGCAGGCCAAGAGTCTGTTAGTCTGGCCTGGGCTCGGCGCTCCAGGACAATTTGCCTCTCTGACTGACAGAAGCCTAATGAGTGTGTGTTTGTGTGTTACGGTGTCAGGCTTTTATGCCGTTGTTCTCTGTATCCTGTCTATAAATTCACACGCTTAAATGTGCTTGATATATTGCTCAATCCATAACAAGTAATGGTTTGTGCCCAGAATGAAAATACTTTCCTAAACACACACACACACACACACACACACCTACACACGTTTCCCACAAACTACAAGTATCAGCAGGATTTGAACGCCAGGAGCTACAGGATCATGACATGCCACACATAACTTCCTGCCTACATTTTTGAAGCACGTAAGGCCTTTGATTTAACGCAGACTAAACAGACAATCACGGTCCTCTAAGAAAGGATGAGGTGGGCAACTCTTGTCACATGTCTGATTTAGGTTTGGTTAACCAGCGTTGAGCCAGACTAAAAAAAAGACGTGAGAAACAGTAGACACTCTCAGCTCACCAGCTTCCTCTGTCCAGCCGGAGCAGCTCTGTTCTGGATCTGGGTCCAGGTAAGCGAGGGGGAGCTGTTGTCCAGAGATGTTGGATGACTGGTCTCTAAAGCCCTCAGAGGCAAAACAGGGATCCTCTGCTTCCCGAATGCCTCTCCCCTTTGTCTCGTTCTCGCTCCCTTTGCTTTGGCCCTGGAGTTTGTCCAGAAAAGCAGAGTTCACCCTGTCCAAATATAATTCATCAAAAAAATGGGTCACATAAAACAAAGTAATGCTGTACTTAACATGCTGGCAAGCTCTAAATGGCAGTCAGCGAGATGTGTTTGACAGTTTTTTAAACTTCTGTACCCAAAATAACAAGAGGTCAGTAAACTGCACACAGCACACGAGAATGAAAAAAGAATGAAAAAAACATTAATCTTGTTGAGTTTATTTTTGCCTGTTTGTATTCACTACTAATGTTTCTTCATTTTTATTTGAGCAGAGCCCCCCATGTGACGCTTCAGTTTGTTCAGTAATGTTTTTTGTTGCAAAGTCGGAGAGAGAACCTTATTTTATTGTTAAATGTAAAAATAGAAATATTGCTCATACCTCCTGTGTTCCTGCTGAACTTCTCTCACGCTTTTTGACTCTCTCTGTTTATTCGCCACAGCGTCACTCTGACAAAAGAATGAAAAAGATTAAAGGGAAGTAAAAGATAACTTACAGAATTTACCCTTGAGAACTGAGAAAATCAGTATGAACTATACAAGTCTGGATTGGTATTTGTTTAGCGCCCTTCTGATCTACCGAACACTCAAAGCTCTTTTACAACACTTGTCACATTCACACATTCACACACTGGCAGCAGAGGCTGCCATGCAAGGTGCCAACTGCTCATCAGGAGCAGGAAACTTTGTATCCAAGGCTCTCACACTGACACAGTCACACACACATTCACACACTGACGTTACAGTCATCGAGCTATTTGTGGTTCAAATGGTAACACTTCGACCGGATGTTACCATTTGTTGCATGCCTTGTTTAGTTATTTATTATTTATCTGATCTTTTGCACTGACGGGAGAGCTGTGCCTCAATTTCGTTGTGCTAACGTATTCTGTACTACCGTGCAATGACAATAAAGACTCTTATCTTACCTATCTTGTTTTTGACACACTTCATGTACATGTAGAAAACACCAGGACATGAACCAGTGAACTTCTGATTATGAGATGGCTCACTTTACCATCTGAGCCACAGGTTATCAGGGCTTCAGCAGCTACACTGACCCACTGCACTCCTGATATAGAAGCTACACAGCCAGTATAGTAGACAGGGCCTGTAGTTCTTGTAAAGTTCTGTTTTACACTCTTGTCAATCATTTCTTTGAACACATGCAAATATCACACTGCATCAGAATTAAACCTGTGTGTGTCTCTCTTGTGAGAGGAATATCTTAAAAATCAGTATGAAGCTTTAAATATATATATATAAATGACTATAACTTAATTGATCGCATAATTCCTTTATTGAAGATTATATGTAATGTTTTCTGAGTGAGCAGGATGATGGTGATGCAGCTGCAGAGTCTGAAAGCATAGCTTCTATATCAGGAGTGCAGTGGGTCAGTTATGTATATACTGTAGCCTCTGATAACCTGTGGCTCAGGTAGAAGAGGGAGTCGTCTGGCATTTCTACATGTGGAAATTAAACCACTGAATACAGTCATAGAGTGCCATAAAACAGAAATATAAATACATAAAATAGAAAAAGAAATAACAAATATAAAATAATAATTATAAGCATTTTCACTTATGTTCACAGTTATTTGTTTATTTGTAAAACGTGGCCATTTCCACCGCTGATCTAGAGCCAGTGTTTGGTTTGTCCATTTTGGGCCACTGTATGTCAGAGCATCGTGGTGGACTACTGGAAAAAAAACTGATTATAGGATAAGATATAAAAGTTTCATTCTAAAGTAACAAAAACACAGTGATTTTTATTTTCAGGTGATGATGAAAACACATTAGATTTCTGTGAATGGATCCTCCTAAACGTTACATGCTGGACCTTTAAGGTACTTGATGTGACATCAAATATGATACAATCACTCCCAAATGATGAGGATGTGGATATTAAAACACTGCAACAGCAAATGGTAATACACAGCAAAGCAAACACATGGAAGTATGAATAGAGCAGAAGAACAAACGGAGCATCTGTGCAGTATGATTACTTCATTTAAGGGTGTGAGAAGAACTGCTTTCTGAGATTTTTATGAAGTTACTGGTCAGTCACATTGTCAATACTACTCTACTACAATTTAATGGATATAAATATACAGTACACACACACACACACACACACACACAGCTCCTTCAGGGTCGCTCTCTGACTACTCAGTCAGTGTGGTCGTTATTTAGGATGGCAGGAGAGAAAGGAAGGGAACACACAGCCCACCTGTGTGAGTGCTTTGTCAAAGCTTAGCATTAAATCTCCCACTCAGACACACACACATGTATACACACCACACACACACGCCCACACACGCCCACAAACAGAGGATATGAAGGAGAGATCAATCTGTCTTATGGAGCCATTGCTGAAAGAACAACAGATCCCAGGGTCCTGGTCGAAACCACATCAAGACGTTTGACTTTTGCTGCTCTGCAGCCGCAAGCTTTCATCTCCTGATCTGTGACGTCTATCTGAGAGAGCCTGGGAGAGTCTAAAGAGGAGAGGAGAGGAGAGGAGAGGAGAGGAGAAGAGAGGAGAGGAGAGGAGAAGAGAGAACCCAAAAGGTGAGAGGTGAGGAGACGAGATGAGAAAAGACAAAGCAAGTCGAGAAGAAGTGAGATGAGAAGGCAGGAAGAGGTGAGGCTTTGGTGCTGTCTGTAACCCTGGTGTCATCCGGTGGATTGTATCACCCATTTCACCCGTCTGCATCTTACTGTGAGTGTGTGTGTGTGTGTGTGTGTGTGTGTGTGTGTGTGTGTGTGTGTGTGTCTGTGTCTGTGTCCCACAATAAAACAGAGACTTCTTTATTACTGTAACTGACTGCTCTCTGTTTCTTCCTCGCCATTATTTGACCTAAGGTCTCTCTCTGTCTCTCTCACCACCAGTTTGCCTGGTGAAAGATTTGCATCAGGTCTGCGTGAGAAAAAAAGAACGAGGGAGAGAAAAGAAACGCACAACAATGAGAAAAGCCCAGAAAGAAAACATTTCCTCTCTCCACGAGGGAGCTACGTGTGCACTTTTAACAGTGCTGTCAGTCACCGCAAAACACACTCGCAGCAGAATACAGTGTGGAATACAGTGTGTGTCCCTCAGGCTGTTTCCTGCACACACTCTCTCCTGCTCTGCTGTAACATCACTGACAGACACTCGGCTGGGTGGAGGAGCGCAGACACTATTAGCACTGTGTCTGACTTTCTGACAGAAGCTGTCAACACTCTTCAATAAATGTGTGTTTTCTGAGCTAGAAATAACTGTGACCTTTTGGCGGGATTTACAGCAGCTATTGATTTTAAGATTTATAACAGTGATTATCACTAAAAACATTGGTGATTAAGAGGAAAGTTATTAACAATGAGGGCAAGTTGTTGCCCCCTTTGGCTAACAAGGCATGTGATTGGTTGGTGAAGAGCTTGGGTTTCCTCCAGGTACTTTTAGTTAGTGCAGGTTCTTCCACTCTGTTCTGACTTCTGCAGACTCCCTCACAGTCATGTCGTGTTGTGTCTCTGTCTCTGCTCAGTGTGAACTCTGGGAAGTCCCTTGAACTCCGCCTTCCACTCATTCCCTCCCATGAAAAGCAACAGGCAGAGAGGAAGAGAGGCTGAGAAAAGAGAAAAGGAAGCAGAGAAAACAAAGGAGAGTGAAAGGAGCAGACAGACAGACAACATTAAGAGGCAGGAGAGAGGAAAAGCAGCGGCCCTGTTCCTCTGTGTGTTTACACTTACTTTTACTCAACCATGAGCTTGCCGTACTGCTGTGTGCCCCGGCTCTGACCAGGAGATAATTGCAGGGGGATCTGGCTCCTCACCCCACCCGGCCTTCTGGGGATACTGATTAATACCCACACTGCCCCAGACCATGAATACTCCTCACCCAAGAGTATTTACTGAGAAAACAGCTCTCAGAGGCAGATATATTGGTGTGAATTACCACAGAGCCTCGACCCCACAGCCACATATATGAGGCTCAATGCTGAACCCTGGGACTCGTAGAGGAAGTGTGTGTGCGCGCATTCAGGCGCATACTGTGTCTCATGCACACTGTGAGCCGTGTATACAAACAAAACATGTGAAAGCACATACAAGAGCACACACACACACACATTATGTGGTTGCTGGCTTACCCTAGATGACGTGTGTGTGGCACTGCTGGATGCCAGTGGACCTGAACCTCTGCTCTCAAAGCTCTGCAGAAAACTCTCAGTCTTCCTGTAAGAAATACAAATATTACTCCCTCTATCTTCGCAGTTTACATTTCAAAAAGAAAAAAAACACACACACAAATAATAAGGTATGGAGGAGTATTCGTTTACTCCACAGACACTCCACAGGCCTGGGATGCTGACAGCACTGGAGTCCCACAAAGTTGACCAAGTTTGTTTGTCCCTCTCTGACACTGCTCTCCCCGTTCACAAGCATCTGATCTGCTCTGCTGTCTCACTCCATCCCCTCAGCCCCACTTCTAAATATCTTCATTGTTTCTTCAGGTTCACACATTGGTCTGCTGTCTCCTGTTTTTGTTTCTCTTGAAAGGAAGCCAGAGATGCTACTTAACAAGCAATTTCCCTCAGAGCCAAACATATAATATTCCATCTAGACTCTCATTGTAATTGATTTAAAGTCTCTGGTACACTGTTGGAGAATATGGCATGAAAACCTTTAGCATTAATGTCTCAGATTCCCATATTGATATTTATTTGGTGTAAACTTAGTGTAGAATTTCCACTGAATTTTTTATAAAATCTTCTCATTGCTGATTTGTCAAGTGGGGCGACATGGTGGTGCAGTGGTTAGCCTCACAGCAAGCTTGCTGTGTTGCCTCACAGCATGAAGGTTCTGGGTTCAAACCCACCAGTCAGCTGGGGCCTTTCTGTGTGGAGTTTTCATGTTCTCCCCGTGTCTGTGTGGGTTCTCTGGGTACTCCGGCTTCCTCCCACAGTCCAAAGACACGCAGGTTAATTGGTGACTCTAACTAGTGAATGACTATTTGTCTCTATGTGTCAGTGTGATGTGATGAACTGGCAACTGTCCACGAATACTAAACTACTATAGAACTTTTTCCTCTAGTGCCACCAGCAGTTTAACACGTGATTCTGAGTGAAATTTGCCATGAAATGTGGCACACACACACTCATGTTACCCGGATGAACTGTAATCATTTTGGTGAGGCTGTCCAGTACTTTGGTTTATGACCAAATACTGTACCTGCAAAACTAATAACATTCCCATCAGCCTTGTCTATATTGTGTTTACCGCTAGTTAGCACATGTTAGCATGCTACCACTTTGAACTGATGAGATGGTGAGCATGGTAAACATTATTCCTGCTTTACATCAGCATGTTAGCATTGACACTGTGACTGTGTTGGCATGCAAACATTAGCTTTTAGCTGAAAGCAGCCTCACAGAGCCACTAACATAGCTGTAGTCTCTTAGTGTTGTGTATTCTGTCACTTGCAAGTCACTCAGCTTTATTATGTGATTCATCATGTCTTCCCAGGAAATCCTTTGTTATCATCTAGAAAACAGGTATCATTGCTTACAAGTTTGAAAAGGTAAAAGGGGTAATCAGGGGTGAACCTCATGTCACCTGTCTGCACGCTTCCGCTGATATTTACAACTGATATACTGCTTTATCTGCCAACAGAAAATGCAGCTTACAAAAAACTCCAATGATAATTATAGGTCAGCAGAGGCTCAGACAGTGGGCGCTTCCTTTTGTAAAGGGCTGGAGATTGTGTCATCTGATGCTACATCTGTGACTAAGATCCATTGCAGAGCAAGAAAGAACACAACACAGCACACCAGACAACACAATACCACACAGTGACAGTGATGAGACCCAAGTGAACTTGATCTAGGGCTGACCTGAGGTGATCCTGCCTGTGCTTCTCCCTCCTCCTCTGCTCCTCCTGTCGACTCCTCTCCTCCAGGCGCTCAGCCTGCAATGCATCACAGTCAACAGTCACCCCACAGCAGACGACCGGATGCAGGGCATGCAGCCACCAGAAAACAACATGCACGGGTGATATTTATCTCTAAGATCACTGAACACATTCATGTTGCACAGAGTCCTTTGACAGCTGCACATTGAACATATAGTACAAGTATATAGAGTATGGTGTATGGGCTACAGTATATGCAGTATCTGATGCACTGTAATTACAGACATGTACTTACAGTACAGAGCTATGTGCCTGAATGAACATAACTTTCAAGTTTATGAAATTACAAAAATATAAAAGTAGCTTCAACAATTTATTTTTAATATACAACAAACAATAAAAACTATTAATTCCAAGATAATGTCCAATCAAATGTATAAATAAATAAAAAAATCGTAAGAGACAAGTCCAAAGATGAAGTATTGTTCAAAAATATATAACATAAGATTATTATTACATTATTTTACATTATTAAGAATTGAAGTTATAAAACACTTTGGTGGCTGGAGAAACAAGTCTTTGTCTTTGAATTACATTTTGGCACCGGTGACGTGTGCAGCCCGTCCATGTGGGTATTTACTGTAAAACAGGATATTTCTACCCTAAGGCCAAGAGGCCGCCTGAGTCCAGGAGCAGGGGTGAGGTGTATGCACGGTTTTTGTGGTTTGGATGGATGTATTTATGACCCAGAGACATGTTTTTGCCAGCCTCTTCTATAGACTGAGAAGAGGCTGTTTGAGATGCATTGGTTTGTTTGCTGGATTACCAGTACATTCCTATGGCTTCATAGAGGTCATGGCGCAACAGGAAAAGGTCTGTGGAACACCGCTTTGGTCTTCTGCATTAATCACCATTCCACATAACTACAGCAGTCCATTAACCACTATTAGACCAAGAGCTGACCAGACATGGAGTAGAACATGTCTGAGAACGGATTAAGGAGCTGTCCCATGAGACCATTAATCAGGTTGTACTCATAGCTTTAATACCGGGTGTGTGAGGAAAGACTATGCTCAGAGACACATGGACCTTCTACAGCTCAGGTGGAGGCTTGTCTCTACTGACATCTTGAGGCGAAACATCATAATGTTTCTGACTGCGAGAATACAAACATATACTGTAGTGCCATGTAGTGGTCGGGTGACGTGTCTCAGTGGGGCTGCACATCTTCATACCACTATGAAAAACACCTAAATCAATATCTATCCTTCAAAATCGATCAATCAATCAATCAATCAATCAATCAATCCCTCTTTTTTTTTTACCACAGCTGAGTCAAGGTGTTGTTGTACTGGACTGCATAAAGGTGTTTGCACCACTCATGTATGTAAATAGGGAGGACAAAACATCAGAAACAACTTAATATAATGTAGTCCACCTTTGTTACACCGTGATAAAGGACTGATCTGATCACCAGTTCATCGTATCCCGACCTACAGGCACAAACTAAACTCTGCTAAGCCTGTGGTCAGGACTGTGAGATGGACCAACGAAGCAAAGCCTGCTTTGACTGAGTGTTTCCAAGGCTGCAGCCACAGACCTGGATCTTACATCAGCTATTGTGTGCCAACCAAGACCTTCTGCATATACAACAACCACAAACCCTGGTTTACTGCAAACCTCAGGCAGCTTTGTTTGGCCAAGGAAGAGGCCTACAGAAGTGGGGACAGAATCCTGTCCAACCAGGCCAGAAACACACTCAGGGCGGAGGTCAAAGCTGCTAAGAGTCAATGACCCGGCGTCAGTGTGGAGACCATACGCCCATACTGTGCAGAATCACCTGAAGAGCTGAATGTGTTTTACTGTAGGTTTGATAAACCCACATTCACACCCATCCCAACCACCTACACCCCCTGTCACCATGTCAGCCCTCCCCACTGACAGTGTGATTCTGATTCTTTAACTATGAGTAGTAAACAAGTAATTTATTGACACATTTTCGACCAAAGACAGACCATCATAAACACTGATAGATGTTTTAGCATGGCTGTTGTATT
Organism: Sciaenops ocellatus; assembly: GCA_033000465.1. Lineage (NCBI taxonomy): Eukaryota > Metazoa > Chordata > Actinopteri > Sciaenidae > Sciaenops > Sciaenops ocellatus. Next base: position 31,541,455 of record CP136868.1, on the reverse strand, counting down.
GGATTGCACTAGACTGTACAGGTGTACCTGCTGAGTGTAGATGTTAAAGAGCTGCAAGTGACTCACTCCAATAATTTTACTCACCACTTTGACAGTCTTGTTGAGTCAAACTCACCACTATTCTATTCTACACTATTCAACTGTTAGAAAACAGCATGTCATTTATATTTCTGCACCCTGTGCTTTGATTGGCAGATCATTTCCTAGAGTCCGTTTGCAGCAGGTTAATCGTGGGAATAGCAATCACAGACGAAGCAGAGATGTGACGTTTTCTATTGAACTCACAGACCATAATGCAATGCAGCCACATGTTATATTCTGAGAAAATGGTGCAACTCTTTACTGGAATAACAACAAAACTCTGCTCACTGCTCTCTCTCTTACTATTGCAACTTCTATTTCTCTTTCCACCTACACTTACAACCCCGTGGAGTGCAGTGCATTCCTGACATGGAACTCTGGGGTTTGTCAGAAAGGCACTCTGGGAAATGCAGGAAATCACTGTGCTGACTGAAAGTGTTGAGGCCAAACAGTAAATTATCGCTTCATTTTAAAATAACTCCCCAGAGGGTGTTTAATGTATAAAGTGAAATGGACTGTACTTAAAGTGCATTTAATGGTTGATTTTAATGTTTTGTTTTTAAAAATAATTGAAATATATATGAAATAAAAAAAGATGGTGAGTGATTAGAGGGCAATTCTTAATACTAAACTGAACACATACAGTATGGTAATGCTTTTGTCAAAAGGCCAGAGTACATATTGTCGGTCTCACCTGCTCCCTCTTTTCAGTTTTCATCCTCTGTAACTCCTCCTCCTCTTCTTGTCTCCTCCTCTTGTCCAGCTCTTCCTTTCTCAGCTTGAAATGAGAGGTCACATTAAATATGTATCACAGAAATCAGAAGTGCATGGTGAAATATATTTAAAGGTGCATATAAACTGAAAGGATGAGCACAGATATGTTTGAAATACCTTTTTTTGCAGTTTGGAGCAACGTTGATCTGTAAACTGCTTCTGCCTAGCTTCAGCCAATGTTACATCACCACCTTGATCAATGAAACAACAGATTACACCGTATCAGTGAGTATGCATAACAAATGTTATAAAAATTGTTGATGATTTGAAGATGTTTTGCGTCCTGGTTTACCCAGCCTCTCTGGATTCAGGTTCACACAGGGAACCCTGTTAGCCTCTCTCCATCTCTGAAGATCCTCCATTTCTTTCTGAGCCACTGCAGAAAAAGAAACCTTCATTACTTGGGAAATAAATGTTGTATGTATGAGGATCAAAATAACACAGATAGGATAGTTAGAAGCAGCGCTGTCATCCTACTCCTTTGCAGCTGGCTTCGTCGAGATTCATTTGGCGGGATCACGGTGAAGCCATCTGAGCTGTGATGAGAACAGAGGCAGAAAGAAACGCTTAGTCATTAAACAGGCTGTGGATGCTGTAAAACTTCAGTACTCTCTGAGCACTAACTCATGATGATACAGATACTGTAGGCAAAGCTCTTCACAAAAAAGTTTCTATACAGCTTCTATAAGGCAACAAAAAGTTTAATTTGGGCATTAATACCAAAATTACAAACCCTTTGGTGTTTGAGGTGTGTATTAAAGGTCCAGTAAGTTAGATTTAGGGCGCTGGATTTACAGACGACGGCAGAGATTTAATATAATATTCATAAATATGTTTTTGTTACCTTAAATGAGCCTTTTTTTCTTCTGCTCAAGTCAGTGTTACCACCTGAGAGATAAATACAGATAAAGCCTTTCCTGTTTTATTTTCTGAGAAGACATAAGAGGTGAGATGGGACAAGATGGTCCAAGACAGGACTGGCATGATGGGACGAAGCATACGTTATGTACGAAATGGATGTACAAAAAAAAAAAAAAAAGATTAAAAAAGACCCAATAACCAGGTCAGGATTTATGATGTGTATTGTATGTAGGATGGTGCACAGCAGTCTGTTGTCATGGATTCCTGTGTGTTTGTGTGCACATGCCTGTGTGTGTGTGTGTGTGTGTGAGTGTAGAAGTGTAGAAGAGTGGTTTAGAAATAGAAAAAAGGAGGAAAAATGAAAACAGAAGTAACAGAAGAAAAAGGAAGTCTTCTGGCAGAGGTGGCCAGTTCAGGTGATTTTATTGTCTATTGAATTTGAACCTTTCTGTCTGAGCCTGTTCATGTGGGGAGACTGTTGGCTGTGGGCTGTTTCTTTCTTTTGTGTTATTTTGTTGTTGTTTTGTTTGTTTCTTTTTTTTCCTTTCTCCTCTTTTCTCCATTTCCTCTTCCTTTTTCCTCTTTTTTCCTCTTCTTCATCTCTATTTAAACAGATAACTTAAATGATGTCAAATCAGGCCACCAGCCAGGATGACGGCAGTAAATGTTAAAAAAGAGGGAAACGTTTGGAGAGGAATGACATATCAGAGAAGAGGAACTGAGTATGTAAATGAGTAATGAAGAATAAATGAGGTGTGCTGTATTTTTACAGCAGAGTTGTTTGTATGTACATCAATAGTAGTGATAAGAAGAGAGGACTGCATGATGCATGAGTGTGTGTGTGTGTGTGTGTGTGTGTGTGTAGCTGCATGAGGGAGTATTCCAGTCTAATGGAAATGTCATGGTGCCCATACTAACACAGATAACAGCGATAACAGTACTGTTAATATTACCCATATAATAACTGTACTATAGAAACAAAAAACAGAAAAAAGACAATATAAAAAAAAAAAAAACAACTAACACAGAAACAGATCTGAACTGTTGAAACTACAGATAGAATAGGCAGATGTCCGTTCTTGTGATTTTCACACAGTGTGATGGAGTAAACACCAACATGTGGTGGAATCCAACTGACATTTCCTCACATAGTGTGCTCCAGTCTGACTTACTCCATCTGAGTTTCATTTTGACTTTTACTGCATCATATTTCAACAAAGAGTTCATACAGAGATACACTGATGTAGATAAAAAGGACAAAGATAGATAAACCTGTTACAAGATACAACATTAAAAACATAAATTAGTCCGCAGGCTAATAATAATAATTCCGGTATGCTGCGTTCAAGTGTGACAGGACTGTGAGTAAAGTGCTGGATCAGCTGCTGTTTATCATCACAAATGGTGGAAAGCAACATTTGAATCAACAGAAATGTTCTATTTGTTTTTCATGCAGTCTTATATTAAAATGATTCACGTGTCTTCTTCTCGTTATTCTGGTACAACACAATGGAGAAAGTCATTTAAACTGCTTTTGTGACACATAAAGTTAGGATTTCCGAGAGACAGTGAAGGCACCATTTTTCTCGATACTCACAGGAAACGAAAGTGAAAGTGAACGTCACATTTCCACTGATACATAAACATCTTCATCAGTGAAATATATATTATATTATATCATGTTATAGTACTATATTATATTAATATATTGTTATATTATTATAGTATATATTATTCCGTCTACTTACAAATATTATTATACTATGTGTTACTGTCATTAAAAATGAAGCTGGCATGTCTGTGTTTAAATTCAGTTATCTCAGAACATTGTGTAAACCTTTAGATAATGTTATAACATTTCAGTCAAACAGAACTTGTTTGTGTGTCTTACTGCCGGGGCTGCCTGTCTGTCGCTGCTGGATTCCCGCAGTCAGGTTGATGTGTGTCGGGTGGATCAGGTCCAGATAAGCCTGATGTCCTGTTACTGGGACTGGGATAGTCCCCCCTGGAGTTCTGCTGGTTCCCTGTGCCCCTCTGGTTCTGATGAGGATCCATTCTTATCACAGACAGACTCTGACCTGCTGTCCTTAGTGAAGTCCTGCTGACTGGATCATTTAGTGACTCATCTGGCAACTTTACTCTGCCTTTATCAGCAGTGGCATGGTTTTAATGCAATAGCACCATCTGCTGGAATAACACGCGTTTTTTTATTTTTATGTGTTTAATAGGGCTGTCAAGCGATTAAAAAAAAATCTAATTAATTATAGACTCCGTGATTAATTAATCTAAATTAATCACACATATTTTTTTTTCCGTGAAAAGCATCCAAACATATTCAAACATGTTTCAAATCAAACTGAATTTAGTAGCTGAATAAATAAATGAATAACAGACATTTTAATCATGAAAGTTCAATATGTTTTACATGAAAAACTAAAAAAAGTTTTCACTGTTAATATTCAATATGAGCATCTCAGGACAAACCTCTAATCTCAACCTGACAACAGAGTAACAGTCTCTTTGACATCAGGACTTTTTTCCAACATCTTATGTGTCAAAGTAAAGTTAGCTCAGAGGACGCTCTCTGTCAAACCTCTGCCTGTCCTCTAACACTGACATTGACCTGCAGTCCACTTAGTGAGGCAGTTCGTTAATCAGTCGTTAGTGGACTTCATCAGTTTGCATCTGAACGCCTGTCGAGGTCGAGTGTGGCTGCTAACGCATCAGGTGTTATTCTCATCTGCCTCCATCATGTTTACAAAGCAGGTGTGGGCGGAGCGTTTTCCAGACTCAAAGGTGGCACCAGCAGGTACCACGCAGCCTGATTCTTCTTCTTTTATTTGATGGCGGACGGCAACGAGCGTTTAAGGAGCATTTCCTAATTCCACTAGTGGATGCTACCCGATTAATCTGCGTTATTTTTTCTATAATTAATTAATCAAAATTAACGCCTTAATTTGACAGCCCTAAAAAACAGACTGTAGTTGCCAAAAACTTATCTGATGAAGCCAAAATCCTTCAGGGTGAATGGCCGGTGGACAGAGGAGACAAAAACAGAGCTGGACAATGACCAAAAAAAATACTTCAAAAAGCCTCCAAAAGTGGTTTAACGAAATGCTGGAGAGTTCTGAAGTGTCCAGCAACGAGTCCAGATCTAAATCCCAGAGAGCACCTGTGGAGAGATCTCAAAACAGAGAAGGAACCCATCAAATCTGAAAGATCATGAGCAGTTGTCAAAAGAAGAGTGGTCCAAAACTCCACTACAGAGGTGAAACTAACTCACTGATGGTTACAGGAAACAATTGATTTCAGTTCTTTTTTTTCCAAAGGGTGTGCTACCAAATATTAGGTCGAGGGTGCCAATCATTTTGTCCAGTCCATTTCTGGAGTTTTGTGTAAAATATTCTAGATTTGTTTTTTTTAAATAAAAATAAATAAACGTGAAAATATCCAAGTATTTGTATATTTTCACGTTTATTTAGTTTCTGGTAGAAGTAGTGCATTATATGACAGAAGTGCAGGCATGCCAATATTTTTGATAAAAAAAAGAGTCATATACACCTTTCAAGTATGCAGATATACATGATTGATCATTTCATAGAAAGAACTACAATCTATGATCTCAGTGGCAAAAGGACAAAGAGGATCAGAAAACATCAATTCACTAAAACTAAACAAAAAGTCACGTTACAGTAATTATGTAAATAAAGTCAATTATATAATAAAGTAAGTCATTAAATAAAGCAAATTATGTAATTTCCTCTGGGTTTATATATTCCCAGAGTTGATGGAAGCATGCAATGGTTTATATGTACTACTGCAGAGATTTATATTCAATATTGTAATTAATTCAATATTATAATTCAGTGTGTCTAAAATTACAAACAAATGCATAAAGTTGATGCAACTATGTAGTGTTGTTTTTGGTGGCCTGTTTTAATTTTAGTCTTAGTCTAGTCTGTGTGTCAACCTGTCATTTTAGTTTTTATTAGTTTTAGTCAAGTTCATACTCTTTTTAGTCTAGTCAGGTTTCAGTCGACTAAAAGTCTGAGCATTTTAGTCTTATTTTAGTCAGAATTATCCGTGACTAGTTTTAGTCGACGAAAACTGATGACATTTTAGTCTAGTTTTAGTCAATGAAAATTGTATTTTAGTCTCTTTTTAGTAATGCAGTTCTATTTAACCCAGTCAATATAGTATAAGTACGTAGTAGTATAGATGCAACCAAAATTTTCTTTTAGCCAAACCCATTTCACAATTCAAACAAGGTTGTCTTATTATTATATTATTACCGCAGCTGCATCGAAATAATGCCGCGAGTGGGTGTTGAGGAAGTGACGTCGCCTGCGACTGCGCAGTGCGACCTGATGCAGCCCCTGAAGTGAGACACAGGAAACAGAAATACAACAAAATAATAATAACAACGTGACTAAACGAGACGAAATAACGTTATAACATTTCATCTCGTCTCGTTTTAGTCAACGAAAATGAAGAGACATTTTAGCAGTTTTTATTTCGTAAACCAAATTTAGTCTCGTTTTTATTCGTCAACAATATTGCATTATATATTTAATTATAGTTATCGTCACATGACCAGCATTTACGTTGCGTCTCGTCTCGTTTTCGTCACGTGATAAAGGTTTGTTGACGATATTTAGTCATAATTTTTGTTGACGAAAGCAACACTACAACTATGTTGGTTGGGTCAAGATGGTGTGACCTGCAGTGACTCAGCAGTTTCTGTCAGTTTGCTGAGTCAATCAAATATCACACACATCACTTTATTGATGCTGTACACACACTAAATCGATTTACTGCACATCATCTCCATCACGCGTCAATTGACCATCCGTCATTATCATGTAGATAGAAAGTCACGTATGACCGTGGTGTCGTAAGAGCACGCAGACTTGTTGAATTGCTCATTTGCACTTGGACTCAATACAACGTTGACCTGTGTGAACACCTGTCCGTGGAAAAGTTGACCCCAACCTGAAACCTCCCCGACACAAGAGAAGAACTCCCCTAAACCCCCCAAAACCAAAAAGGCCAACCTGCTGAAACATGTCACGTGAGACACCTTTTAAACTTTCCCATAACTTATTTCGTCATCTTCCTTTTTTAGTACAAAATCTAGATTCATTTCATGTAAACTGGCCTGTTAGGAAAACACGGTTTAAAATGATTATTAGATGATTTAAAATTGGACTGAATGTTTCGGGATAGGTGTGAAATGCGGGCCCGGTTCTAGGCATGGGCACGGGGGGCAATGCCCAAATGCCTCGACTGCCCCACCAAACCGACCCCCGCTTCATTCCGAAAAAAAAAAAGAAAAAAAAAAGTATTCAAATAAATTATATTGTATTTTTTTCCCATAAATGCTGCTCTTCTGCCAACCGGGGTCTCTCTCTCTCTCTCTTGCGCCGTGCATACAGTCAGTAGCAGCTTCTCTCGGTTAGCATCACATTAGATACCACGGGCACTCCAGATAGTTTTAGCCACAGCCTTGTTAGTTGTTAGCATGCCTGCTAGCAACTGCTAGTAGTAGCATAGTCCCGCCGGCAGCTGCTGCGGAGTTTGTCTCTGTCCCGCTCCGCAGCATGGGAAGCCTCACAAGGGCAGGCTACGTACCGGTTGTGAAGCGGGTTTCAACTTTCAACCCTTGCTAGCCCTGCTGTTAGTCCTGTTGGCCCGTGAGCCTCCCCCACCCCGCCGACAGGATTAAACAACACACGTTATTGATAGGGGACTCCATTACCCGTAAATTCAGGTTAGCGCCGCCGGCCACTCTTTACTTCCTGGGGCCAAAGCCTCCGACAGTGGCTAATCTGAGGATGCTGGCATCAAGCAGGGAGAAACAGGGAACCCCGGCAGGCACACACAACTTTCCGAAGCGCGAGAAAGTGGTGCACAATAATATAGCATCAATCAATCAGTCAAGATTTATTTTTATAGCGCTGTTTACAAAATTGCATTGTCACAGATTACTTCACAGATTACAAAGAAACCTACATTTTGCCCCACCACCAAATTCCCATCCTCCTTTCACATCTACGCCCACCCACATATACCGGTGGGCTATCTGAACGAGAGAGCTGCACGACCTGAGCCGCAATGCAGGGTGTCAGACATAGAAATGAGCTGCGCATGCATGCCAGACATGTCCAACTACCAATCACTGACCACCATTTCTTTCCCGCCCTGCATTGTTCTTTTTTCCTTTGTTTTAAACTTAAACTACTGTAAATACTGTACTGTACTGTACTTACAAGTAATAAATAGCTAATCACTTCACTACCTCTCTGCAGTTGCTTATAGTCTGGTTGCCAGCCTAGTTTGCTCATACTGAGACTGATGAGAATTGCCTTGTTTTAGTGAGATCCATTTGATTTCTTGCTGCTAGATTTGGCTACTTGCAAATTGACGTAGTTAGCTAGCTGTGTGTGTGTGTGTTAGTGTTAGCTAACTTGAGTTTTACACTGGTATGCTAGCTTTTCTCTTGAAAATCATATTTAGTTTTTAGTGGTTCATTCACTGTGCTTGTCCTCTCTTTCTCTGTCGTCATGCACCGATTTCTGGTTTTTAAACCTCCCAACGCAGCTACAGGGCAGCAGTCAACAGAGGCAGGTTCCATGGTGTCGTCTCATGGTACTGCTCCTCAGCTCGACCTGACCCCCGAAACCCTACCCAGTTGCACAAGCACTGCACCCCCTGACAGCATTCGTGGTGCAGCAATGGCTGACAATAACCATGGCTTGAACAGCCTGGCACCATCGCAGCCCATCCTTGTTTTCCCCAAACATCACTTTGGCCAGACTGCACGTGCATTCAACTCAGGCTGGTACTGTGGGAGACCATGGCTGGAGTACTCAGCAAAGCTAGATGCGTGCTTCTGTTTCCCCTGTCGCAAACTTGGTGCAAATAATGACGGAGATTTAGTTTTTACCAAGCAAGGTTTCAATAATTGGAAAACTGGAGGAAAACTTGGGGAAAGACAAAGGATTCACCAAGCACACGTCTAGTCAGTGTCATTTGAAGAGTGCTGTGGCCTGGTCGCAAATGAAGCAAAGGGAGAAAACGGGGGCAACCTTTGCAAACCTCCTAGGGCCCACCCAGATAGAAAAAAATAGGTACTACATTAAAAGCATTGGAGAAGTAGTGGAGTTCCTTGCAGTTAATGAGCTTCCACTGCGTGGCAGTCTGGAAAGCCCACATGATGACCAGGATGTCTCTGCAGGCCTCTTCCTAAAACTGGTTGAATACACTCTGGCAAAAGACCCCAAACTGAATGAAATTACCAAAAGTATTCCTCAAAATGCAAAATACACATCCAAAAACATACAAAATGAAATAATTGACACGCTGGCTAATTTGGTATTACATGAGATCAAAAATAAATATAACAATGCAGATCACACAGGGTTTAGCATTAAAAGCGATGGAACTAGAGACAGATGCAATGTGGAAAATCTTTCAATTATGATTCGGTTTGTCTGCAACAGTATTCCAGAGGAACACCTGATTGGTCTGCTTGATCTTAGCCAGTTAGATGTAGAATTTATGACCACCCAAATTCTACAGCATCTTTCTGACTCAGGCTACAGTGCAGATGAAATCATCAGTCAGTGCTATGATGGAGCTGCTGTCATGAGTGGGATCAGGGGTGGGGTTCAGGCCTTGCTGCAAAAGAAGGTAGGGAAGGATATTCCATATATCCACTGCTACAGCCACCAGCTGCACTTTTTTTTTTTTCATTTTTTGACCTTTCCGGATCACTGCACTCCTTTTTCCATCGACATTATGTGTCACAACAGTATGATGTCCCCTCCCTTAAACGTCTGTTAGAGATAAAGTGGACAAGTCACCATGACGTGACAAAGTGCCTCATGGAGAATCAGGATGGTATTACCGGTATCCTTTCAGAGGTTTCGGAGGACAGTGGGCTGTTGATGATGTTGAGGAAGCATCATTTCTTTGAAGTAGGAGGATTCCTCCTGAAAGTGCTTGGTGCCTTGAAGCCTGCAAATGCCATTCTACAGGCTCATTCTGTTGATCTGTGCTGTGCTGGGGAAGTAGTCAGTGCATCTCTGCAGGCTCTGAGGGAGATGAGAGATGATGAGTCATTAACCGATTTTGACATAGACGACCATGCTCCAGCAGTTAAAAGAAAGAGGACAATGAGCTCACAGCTCACAGGGAGTGTTGTTCTGTCCACTGTAGGCCACGCCCAAGACTCCATGACTCCAAGCAAGTCTCTGAAGAGAGCTCTTCTCAATATTTTAGACAGAGCCATTGTAGAGATGGAGACCAGGTTCTCCAGAGGCAATCTTGATCTCATGAAAGCAGTGAATTGCCTTCTTCCGCACTCTCCCTCTTTTCTGGATGTTGGCATGTTGAGTCCCCTGCAGAAGACAGGCAGTATCGGCAGTGACAGACTTTGTAATGAAATTCTTGTTGCAAAAGTCATGTTGGAAAAAAGGTTCCCCTCTGCTGGTACAGACCTCTCCACAATCTGCAAATACCTACAAGAGTTTAAGGCAGCCTTTCCTGAGCTCCATCGCCTGGATGTAACTTCCCTTGTAATCGGAGTATCATCTGCAGCATGCGAGAGCTCTTTCTCCACTTTGTCTCGTGTCCTTACTCCTTTCAGACGCATTATGCTACATGAGAGAGAGAGGAATTTGGTTATTCTGGCTTATGAGAAGACCATAACAGCTGGGCTAGATATGGATGCATTTGTTAGGGTTTTTGCGGACAGAAACAGAAGACTGATGCTGTAATAGGTTACAGCCTAAGCCATGTTCTGTGTAACATAAAAAGATTTTTAGTCACAGAGCCAGCAAAACAAAACAAAGAGGGAATACAATATGAAACTTGACTAACGTGACTTTATTTACCTAAATAATATGAACAACTAAAATGTTTCTTGTGATAAAAAAAAAAAAACACAAAAAGGTGGGTGGAGGTGGGTTTAAAATTTAAAATTCAGAATTGACAATGCCAATTACATTGTAGCTTCACATTTAAATAGAAAATATGTTAGTAGACTGACATCAAGAATTTGTTGGCCACAGAATTTGTATTCTTCGTCAATCCAGAAAAATAATTCCCATTAGACCTTTGCCGATGGAACCACGGCATCATAGACTGGTAGGCATACAAAAAAACGTCATCCCTATGGCACTCAACGCAGTAGCAGTTGGTGACCAATCAACATTTCTTACTGCCCCCCCAATCAAGGCAGTCTAGAACCGGGCCTGGTAAAATGTGTTGATAATTGTGTAGTAATTCATTTTAATTGGCCTGTTAGGAAAACACAGTTTTTTGGCGGCACTCAACGTTTTTCTCTGTGTAAAATGATTTCTAGATGGTAAATATGGGCTGAATGTTTCCGGACAGGCGGAAAATATTTGAATAATTGCGTAGTAATTAAAAAATATCTTAATTCAAAAGATGGCTTTTTCGAATAATGCCAAAAAATATATTTATTTTTCTGGTGCACCATGGAGACCATTGAACATTTAGGAGCAAACGTGAGGACGTCAAAACATGCAAATGTAAACAAACCGGGGCCTGTTGCTACAGTAACCTGTTTAGATTTGATTAAGTTTGTTGTGATGGATGAAGATGAACTTGATGAAGATGGACTTGAAACGCGTCAATATCAATTTAATTTGATTTAATTCATTTAACTGAACATACAATCACAACCAGAGCAACTTTTTAAGTCCAAAGTTGATCACATTTGTCAACTAATTATCAGATATTGCTCAAAATGCACCAAACAGATCAGTATTGTTCTGAGCTAAAGATGAAGTGAACCAAAGTGTCTGAAAGTCTTTAGATCCACAACCAGAACTGTTGTGTTCTTTCATCCTGGTGTATATTAATAAGTTACCGTGAAGCACAGATTGTTTTGAGATCATTTCGGAGGATTAATGTTGTTAATTGCGCGAAATTTAATCAAAGTATTCACCGTTTAGCGAGCGTAATGGCGCACAGAGGTCTGTGCACATCAGGGCTGATATCATATTTGTTCCTACATGATTATTGTAACAAAGAGAGTTCACAATGATAGATGATATTTATAGAAGCACAACTTATTGCAGACTTTATTGAAGTGACACACAGTTCCCACAGTGACATGAAAAACAATGTTACTACATCAGTTCCCACCCACACAGGATTATTTCCTTTTCCATATTTAATATAACTGAAGTATGGTACAATGTGAAAGATGTGTGGCTCATTGTTCAGATGACATTTTATTGTATTTATTCATATTTTATTAAGATGTTTTCAGGAGCTAAAACAGGAATGTTGCAGGACTGTGGCATGTGGATTTCTGTTTTCTGTCACAAATGTGGGTTAACTTGACTGACTCTTCCTTCACTGAGTAGAGACAGAAGTACTGAACGTCATAACTAAATCTGACTGAATACAGCTTCATCTCTTTAGCGCTTTGGTGCCTTATTAATGCCACACACTGCTCATTAGAGGGACGATACACAGTTTAACATGTTCTGCCGACAGTTATTGCCCACAGAAAATGTCCAAGTATCTGCACAGCACTCCAGTCAACATAACCCATGGTGTAAACCTCACATGAGAGCACATACGCAAACATACATATACGTACATACAGAGCTACTGATTAGCTCTCTTTACGTTTAAGGGTGTCACGTTTATTGTTGTTTTTTCTTAAAGTGATTGCAATGCATCTGCTGCAGCATATCAGAATCATACTTTTGTTCTCCTTCTCTTCTTCCTCAGGTGGCCCCCTTCGCCCTCAGAATCCTGATCCTGAGATGCCACCCGACGACCCAGTCCTCCCTCACCGCGAGGAAGACGACGTCGTCGGGCTGGTTGATTGGCTTTGGGAGGCTGAGGCTGAGGCTGAGGCTGTGCCTCGCGACGTGAACGGAGACGGTGGAAGGGAAGATGGCAGACCTCCCTCTCCTCCACTCCAGCAGGTTTTGCCACTGCATCCCGTGGTGCAGTGGCAACAACAACTTCTTTGTCCTGCTGTCCACACTGCTGCTTTCTTCGCTCCTCATGTTCACGCTGATCTTCTTGCTGAACGTCTTCGCTTCCCTCATGCTGCTCGTCATTTTCTTCCTCGCCCTCATCCTCTTGCTAATCTTTCTGCTTTCCTTTGTCCTCCTCCTGATCGTTTGTCTGGTGGTGATCATTTCCTCGTCGTCCTCGTCTGGATGTTTTCCCTCCTCCTTTTCTTCTTTCTGATCCTTTTGAGGATGACCAGTTTCCTCTTCCTGCTTTCCTTCATCGTCCTCTTCCTCATTGTGCTGTTCCTCATTTTCTTCCTTGTCCTCATCCTCCTGCTAATGCTTCCTTCGTCCTCCTCCTGATCTTTTGGCTTGTGGAGATCTTTTAGGTCCTCCTGCTGATTTCCCTCAAGCGCCTCTTCGTCCTCATCTTTTGGATCTGGACGTTTTCCCTCCTCCTCCTTTTCTTCTTCCTCCTCTTACTCATCCTCCTGCTCATTTCCCTCCTGCACCTCTTTGTCCTCATCCTTTTGATGATGACTATGACGGTCTTCCTCCTGCTCTTCGTCCTGAAGATATTTTTGCTTCTCTCCTTCAGCAGGAAGATCATGTTGGTCTTCCTGCTGATCTCCCTCTGGCTCATCATGACTATTTTCCTGATCTTTCTCCTTCTGCTTCTCCTGCCTCCTCTTCTACCTCCTCTCCTGCCTCCTCTTCTGCCTCTGACTCTCTCTCTGACTACGATGATCTTGATGGTGAAATGATGGCTGATTTGTTTGAGGAGTCTGATGAGGACGACTTCCTCCTTGTCAGATCTCCCTCCCCTAATGGCAGCCTCTCATCTTCTAACCTAGGGGATCGTGAAGTGCCCTCCACTCCTGTCCTCAGCTCCTCTGGAAGGAGGCGCAGGGAGGACAGCGATGAGGAGGAGGAGCCTGCTGCCAAGGTGACAGGTCTTTTCATGTAAATATTTCTATATTTGATCTTTCCTGTCTTGGTTTCTGTTTCTGATTCAGGTAGCATCTTGCACTGGGACCATCCATCATCTCCTTATGTAAATAGTTACAAACATTTATTTATTTTTACTTCAAACTTATTGAACTCTGTGGGGCAGACTTTGCGTCTGGCTGGGCAAACAAAGCCCCAGACAGCCTCTGCGTCTGGCGGGGCTGTCCACAAACCCAGGTAGCATCTGGGTTTTTTGTTGTTTTAATCCTTGCTCCTCACTTTGACACGATGACTGGGTCGACTTTTCTTTCCTCCTGGGCACCGTCATTTGCATCGGTGATGCTAAATGACGGCTTAAATGTGTGGTGAGAGAGAGAGGAAGATGGCAAAAAGCTGCAAAGAACTATAAAACAAAGCCACTTCCACTCTCACCACCAAAAACGCTCATCAAAGGAGCATTTTAGACATAATGCAGCTTTAAAAAACCCCCCACCAAACTCTGACCTAACAGACGACATCTTCTGGAGCTCCGTCTTCTTCACATGGACAAAAAAAGGTAAGTACGAGCTTCTGAGCTAATTCAACATTGAATATGATTGATTGATTGATCTTACTAACCAATTTTTCTCTCACTGGACTTAAAAAGTAAGTATGAGCTTCTTACTAAATATAATATCACTTGCATATTAATTTAAATATTATTTGTCTCTCTTACTAATCACTCTTTGTTCTCTCTTACTCCATCGCCGGAGCTGTGGACGAAAAAAGGTAAGTATGAGCTTCTGATTCAGAAATAAAGTGACTTAGAATAGGGTAGAATTTTCAAAGCATCCATATAATATCACATATTCAATAACTGTAAGATTCACATTGTCTTACTCACCGTTCTTTCATACTTTTGTCTTTCTCTGCCTCCCGAGCAGCTACTGTTCACCGTACATCGTCATTTATGTTATTGTGAATCATATATTACTTATTTAGTAATTCAAAGGTTATTTGTCTGTTCAAGGTTATTTGTCTATTCTTTATCATATTCTTGTCTCCCCACCCACCGCCGCTGTTCACTGTGTCCTGAGGCCCCCTGAACAAGGACGTAAACTGAAGCACATAAATAAACCATCATGTCAGTCCACTGAGCTGACTTTGTCACTCTACTTTTAAAACTTAACTGCAGTGATGTTAAATAAAACAGTCAGACGTCTGAAGTGACTCTACATATTGTGAGATTTTCTTTAAAATCACTGATGTTTGGTTCATGTGAATCAGTTTGAAGTATCATAACATGTAGTTAAACTGTTGCTAAGACAACCAAATTCAGCAAGTACAGAGTCATTTTAAATCAGTTCAGACACAGATTAAACTTTAATCTGTCTATTAAAGGGGTCATCAACCAGGGGTCCCCTAGGGAGTCTGCAGAGGTACTGCAGGGGGTCCGCTAATTTTTGTCATGATAATTGACAATTTTCACCAAAATAATGACGGGGTGAGGGTCAGATCATTAAGGAATTATCTTGGCATTTAATAATCGATAATAATTATGCATAAACACATTTAGGCTAATAACCCAGTATATAAGTAGGTTAATAAGGTGAAATAAAAGTTGAATAAAGTAAATATAAAAGTTATCATAAGTTAAAGGTCCAATCTGTCATTTGTCACCATGAACAGTCCAACCTCAGATTTAGATAAGGAGCACTTATCACACACATCACACGTCAAACATACATGCGCAGGTGACCAGGGGTCACGTTCCCTCAATGTATGAACGAATGTGTCTCTGTCACCTTGTGTCTCTGATCCTGGATAATGACCAGAATGATGAAGCCGGTGTTAACACTGAGCTTTAACCGCTGCGATACAAGACGCAGAATCAGAACCATGAATTAAGTATTGAGATGTATACTGTAGATTAAATGCTCAGGTGATTACAGCGACAATTCAAAGGGAATTGTTAAAAAAAGATAGCTGGTTAACTAGAACACAAGAAACTTTTACCAGAAATTATTCATGTAATTTATGTATAGAAGTTATGTAGAAACTTGGAAATAATGCAGAAAAACATACACACTGTGCACACCTTTGGTGCTTGTGCAGATAAGCTAATTTTCTGATACATTAAGTAGAGCTATTTAATTACACTAGAGCTGAAACAATTAGTCTATTAAGTGATTAGTCAAATAAGTACCTAGCAACTATCTTGATACACAGATTCATACTTTTCAAGCACCAATGCCAAGAATGTTCCATCTTTGGGGTTTGACACGTGGGGACATCACCTGGAGCTTTGACATGTTTGATTATTTTGAACTGTGGAATTCAAAGTGAATGCATCACATGAATCCAGCTCTGCTCAAAGAATGACACTCACATTTCTTCAAAAACTCATTTATTGTGAGTTGTGGTATTGGAACTTAACGTTAATGTTGATTACAAACCAAAGGATGGACAGTTTAATAAAGACGTTTTATGTGTTTTTTTATGGGACACACACACAAAAGAAGGACAAATAAATACACCTCTTACACAACTGTGACTAATAAAGTTAATAAGAGTACAAAGTCTGAAAGCAGTGTATTGTAGTCTTGATAAAATCGGAGTCAGAACCCTGTTTGAATGTTAAACGTGATAATGCCAGACTGTGTATGATGTGTTCTGTGCTGTTTGACAGACACCAGGCTGAGCGGTGATGTTTAACTGGCACTGAACGTTGCTTGAGGTATTATTAAAACATTACAAGATGTAGAAGATGATCAGAATCAACCGATGACTTTGACACAAAACGAATAAGGCAGTGAGGGTCTGGAGGCTCCCTCAGACAGATTCTGTTCCCTGTCTAGCGCAGATCAACAAATACTGACAATACACACACCACACTCACTTCAGGGTAACTAGTGCAATTAGAGTAAACAAGGTCACTGAGCCATCAGGTCATTTGGCCAGTGTCAGTCCTGGAGACGGTTTTCACTGTTACAAGTATGGCTGTCTATAGTGATGCATTAACAGGGATGATGGCCTACACTGATCAGAACCTTCCCTCTGGTCGAGGCATCCCGCTCCATCAGACACCTCCGCTCAGGGAATGACTAATTTCAGTCCATAGATCTTGTGGAGTTCTGGGAACACTCCTCCCTGCTGCAGTGTTAATTCCAATAGCTGTATAGATGTCTCTGTGTGCATGGACGTGTGTTTAACGTGTGTGTGTCTGTGTTTATCTTCTGAGGCCGGGAGGTGAGGTTACAGTTTGGGTTGGTTGGCTAGCTTACTCTTCAGGTTCTCTGCCAGCTTGTCCAGGAACTCAAAGGTGTTCAAGTAGTCAGCACGAGTCACACTGCAGACAGAGGGAAAGAGGAGAAAGGGCTGAGTATACCTGATTTAAAGTAAAATCCAAGAATGTTAGTGTCTAACACTGGACGAAAAGTAAAAACATTTTTTAGACAAGAGAGAACACATAGTGGGGACAAGATAAAGATGAAAAGACTGCAGGCAAATCAGATTTGTTTTTCAAATTAGATCCTTGAGACAGACTGTCCACACTTCATTTGCACGTGATCAGATCAAATTTTTGTCTCCAGACTGGGGATGTGCGTGATTAGTCGATTAAATGTTTCTCTCCTTGCCAGTCCACACCAGAAATACTAGTCAGTAATCTAATTATTAATACTTTATAGTACTTTAATACTTTGTAAGTACAGCACTGTTTAATTGTTGTGTAACCTTACACAATAAATCTGTTGTGCATCTGAGATGGCACTCTCCAGAGAAAAAGGATGGAGACGTGTAAGGTAAGTTAGGACGACATTAAGCAGTGAGAAACAATCAGTCACATTATAAAATAATAATAATAACTTTACATTATAAAATAATTTACTGAATGAAAGCTGATGTTAGCCGATGTAGCGTTAGCTTAGCAGCTCTCTGAAAGTTCTAACAGTATCCTCTGTAACTTTACATCATTTGTGATGTCATTCACATCACAAAGTTAATCCAGACCGTCGACTAGTCAAAACGTAAATTTCCATTTAATCGACAGCGAAATTAGTTGTAAGGAAAATCCAAAGTACAGACATCCTCAATCTATCTGCATGAGTTGCTATGTATGATGCTAGACTTGAGATAGTGATACTGCAGTGAGTAAAATCCTTCACTGAACAATAAAATAATTCTTATTCTACAGCCGTGCAAATAGATGGTGAAACACGTGAGTGCTCGATAATGAAGAGACTAACTTTGGCAGGCCTTTGATGCAGATAGCCAAATCCTTGGTCATGAAACCAGCCTCGATGGTCTCGATGCAAACGGCCTCCAGGGCTTCAGAGAACACTCGCAGCTCTGTGTTGTTGTCCAGCTTTGCCCGGTGGAGGAGGCCTCGTGTCCACGCAAAGATGGAGGCTGCGACACACAAACACGCAGTGCAAGGACAGGATTTAGTGCATTCATTCATATACAGCATGCGTAATATAAATACACATATGTTTCTTGGGGTTATGTTTGGGTAGTTGCTTAATGCTCAAGTGTCTGCATCTTTTTTTACCGATGGGATTGGTGGAGGTCTCTTTTCCCTGCTGGTGTTGTCTGTAGTGGCGAGTCACTGTGCCGTGGGCGGCCTCAGACTCAACTGTGCGTCCATCAGGGCAGATCAGCACACTGGTCATCATACCCAGGGAGCCGTAGCCTGAAGCAGGGTCACATAAAACCACATTAACAACAGAAACTCTTTGAACCTGAGACGGCAAAAATCTGCAATCTAGCTTTTTTTTTTTTTTTTTTTTTTTTTTTTTTTACACAAACTTCTGATGGAAACATGTCGTCTTTACCCACCTTGTGCCACAGAGTCAGACTGTACATCTCCATCGTAGTTCTTGCAGGCCCAGATGAAGCCTCCCTCAGATTTCATGGCCTGGGCCACCATGTCATCGATGAGACGGTGCTCATACCAGATACCTTTGGCCTCAAACTGAGCACGGTATTCCCTGAACACACGAGAAGGTGGACAACACCTCTGAGTTGTGATCTACATCTAGAAATGTTTGTATTTGCCGTTGAAACAGAGTGTGCATGTGTTGTGCAAAGGATTTTCAAGTCCTTACTTCTCGTAGATCTCCTGGAAGATGTCTTTGAAGCGACCGTCATACTTCTTCAGGATGGTGTTCTTGGTGCTGAGGTACAGAGGCCAGGCTTTGGTCAGGGCCATCTGGAAGGAGCTGTGGGCAAAGTCCCTGATGGACTTATCTGTATTGTACATCCCCATGGCAACACCACCTGTGCCTGGACACACACACAGACACATATATATATATACATAAAGTACATAAAGCCTTTCATTTGTCTGTCTATGTATACATTATAATGTGTTATTATTTTGTATATCGGTCTCTTATTTCCTGAGTTCATGTTTCTATTGGGTGCTGTTCTTATTGACTGTTTAGTATTACTTTGCAGATGTTTATATATATACCCAGTATGCAAACCTCAATTTATGAGGCAGTGTTCATTATTTTAATATGCAGTATCTGACTGAATAACCAATAAATATAACAGTATTTCTTTCCCACTTGAACAAACACTGAGAAATCCCTTTTGCTTGCAGTCATGACTCGATCTTTTATGTTCTCTGTCAGTTATCTCAGTGTTTGGTTTGGAGTGATAAAAACAGAACAGGTGAATAGTTACAACAGAAGTGAAAGAAAAAGATAAGCCATATCTTAGATTTGCCCATTTACAATGTGAACACAATGAAAAATGTCTGCTCAGTTATATTGACTGACATGCATTAAGATGCGTTCACGCCTGCAGACCTGTGATGTGTGTAACTATGATACTAAAAGTACTCTGTCACAATTGTTGGGTATCTTGGCTGACCCACTTGTGGTAAAGGGGTTGGAAACACGATCATACATCTGGCTTGCTGTGTTCTTACCCTCAAACTCATGAATGACAAATTTAACTGGCTCTCCGTTTGTGGGCGTGTAGGTCATCTCCACTTTCCCAGGCCCAGGCACCACAAAGTCTGTGGCTTTGTACTGTAGGGAGCATATTGGGAAAGACAAAGGATTAATACAAGCAAGCAACAAAGCTGTTTGCCCCCACTAAACTACACCAGTGTAAAAAAAAACAACAAAAAACAACAACACACACACAGCTTTGGAAATGCATGATCTCTGTCCTGTAAAATGGTGTTAGGTCAAAGTTCAAGTGAGAATGACCATGACAGTCATAAACACCTAACACAGCAGGACCCGACTGTCAGCATGTGGAGTTGCAGTACAACAGAGTACATAGTACATCTGTGCAGCCATGTAATATCATGGAACGAGCAGCCATTTGACACTTCACCTGGATTACTAGATCTGTTGACTTTGGCATAGCACTGTGAGCTAATCTCTGATTTAGTTCTGCTGCTGCTTGTCCCGGCTGTAGAGGTAGAACATTGAGATCCAAAGGATGATGATGAAATATCATTATTGACTGAATCTCTCCTGATGATATGTGACACAACTGTAACTCACTGAGCTCATGCATGAGTTGACAGGAAGCCAGTCAGCTTGTCAGTTTGCTGGAAATTATGCTTGAGTAATAGTGGTGTGGTGACAATAAGGGAGGTGTTTTCTCTGCACAAGACTCACATTACTGCTACAGAGTTACAGTTCCTCCTTTTAACTGGAGTCCTGCAGCTTTAGCTCCCTTCAGATCAGGATTATTTCAAACCCTGATGGCCAGTTTGGACCAAAATTTGTCAAAGCTGAGATTTATTTTGAAGAGTGATTCAAATCTAGGCCACGTTTCTTTACAACCCTGATTCCAAAAAAGTTGGTACGCTGCATAAAATGTAAATGAAAACAGAATGCAATGATTTGCGAATTCTATTTGACCTGCACAAGACAATATATTTAATGTTCAACCTGACACACTTGGTATCAGGGGAAACAGAAAGCTGGGAAAGATGTGGAACGTTAAAAAAATAAACATGGTAAACAGGTTCAGTGGTAACAGGTGACAGTATCATGATTGCGTCGATAAGACTCTACCATGCAGAGAGAAAGACAGATATGAACAACATCCAGAAACACTGCAGATGTCTCTGGACCTGAACTCATCTGAGATGGACTGACAGAAAGTGGAAAAGTGTGCTGTGGTCTGATGAGTCCACATCTCAGATTGTTGTTGGACATTGTGTCATTCTAAAGAGGAAAAGGACCGTCCAGATTGTTACCAGCATCTGTGATGGTATGGGGATGTGTTAGTGCTTATGGAATGATGGCTAACTTGCATATATGAAAGCAACATTAATGGTGAAAGGTACATAGAGGTTTTGGAGCAACATGTGCTGCCATCCAGGTGTCTTTTCCAGGGACATCCTGCCTACTTCAACAAGACAATGCAAAGATGCTCCAACAGCGTGGCTTCATAGTAAAACAGTGCTGGTACTAGACAGTCCAGACTCGTCCAGTGTCCCACTGAAAATCTTTGGAGCATTATGAACACAAAATAGATGGAGACCACGGACTGTCGAGCAGCTGAAGCTGAAACACAGAGGTCACATGACCCTGGCATCAAATTCAGAACAAGTGTATATTTACAAGTTTACCAGTTTGAACATGAAATATCTCGTCTTTGTATCTTGTCTTGTCTTTGTACTGTATTCAATTGAAGGTTGCAAAGGATCAGCATGTGTTATTCATGTTTTACATTTGGCTTTGTGAGCCATAAACAATAATACAATTTTAACACCTACTTAACAGCAAACAAAAGAAATTTTACCTCAACCCAACATCCATTTCTCAGGATGCAGAAACATGTGAGTGTAAACACTCTTCAGACATCATCAGCAGCGTACCTGATCTCCATGGGCATGCCTGCCAATGATGATGGGCTTGATCCAGCCGGGCACCAGGCGGGGGATGTTCTTACAGATGATGGCCTCCCTGAACACCGTGCCTCCCAGGATGTTACGGATGGTGCCATTGGGCGAACGCCACATCTGCTTAAGCTTGAACTCCTCCACCCGCTTCTCATCTGGCGTGATGGTGGCACATTTGATGCCCACGTTGTAACGCCGGACTGCCTCCGCTGCCTCAACTGTCACCCGGTCATCTGTTGCATCTCGGTTCTCCATACCGAGGTCATAGCTTTGCAGGAAGAGATAAAACAATAGACGTTAAAACAACTTTATGATGATACTACATCCTACAGACATATTTCAGTCTGTCAGATTCATAAACCACAAGTCTATATTTGAGTGTTTGTCAGTATAAGAGGAAGCAGAGATGGAGAGTGTTTATAATCTCGACAACAGTGGCATGGACACCATAAACAAAAGCACTCAGCTTCAAGAGAAGCTGTGATCATTTACACTTCAGTACACCATTACCCAGAAGCCCTGGCAGAACCTAACAAAGCACTAAAAGTGAACATATGCAACTGTTTTAGTTGGCTCGAAGCTCGTCTGTGAATGTTAAAGTACAATGACTGTGATGTAAATGAAACACAGAGTCAAAGGACATGAACAACATTAATGAGTAGAGAACCAGAGCGCTTCCAGCTTGAGGAACCGCTCAGAATGGATTTTATTCGCTGCATATCTCGGCTAATTATATTTCTTGTAAGACCTGACAGTGTTTGCATCTAGAATAGCCATTAACCTCCTACCCCACTTACTGCACAGTGCTGCAACTGTGCTCATTCTCTTCTGCCTGTTCCTCGCCTCAGTGAGGAGGAGAGCTGCAAAACCAGCCAGCAGCACAAAGACAAAGGAAACAAGGAATCAATTGTGTAAAGATAACTGGCCCTCTGCCAAGAACTGAAAGGACTGCTCCACTTTTTACACTTGTGCTTTAGAAACAAACTACTGGTCAGAAGAAGTGTACTTAATCTGAACCTAATGTGCTTATCGTTCCCTTAAAGTATGTGCGTTCTTGTGGACTGCTTGGCTTTGTTTGAAAGAAGCCACGACCTTTTACCCAGTTTTGTCCTCCCCTCCCCCCATCGATAGCCAATACCCCAGTCAACAACTCCATGTTCAACAACTGAAACATACCACAGAGGAAAGAGAGAACACAGTTTAAGGTTTAACAAGAATGTTGTCCTGCTCTGATGTTTGATTATATTTGTTCAACCTAGATCACTTATTCAACAAGTTGATGCATTCCTCGGGCACTCTGAGCCAGAAAACCTGAGCAAGTCTGATGTGTGGCCTTCAAGGAATGTCTATCAACCTTCAAAAAGTGTGTTTCTGTTTTTAAATGAGATTGATCTATTTGACAAAATGCCCTGAAGAGGTCTCAGAATCAATGTGTTACAGTTTGTTTTTAAAGTGGCCTGATCGAAGACACTCCTGCTTGTTAAAAAATTGCTATTCCAGCAGAATAATGATTACACCATATTAAATCAAACTCAATAAATGATTAACTTTTACGATGCCAAAAAAGAAGGTGTGATGACAACACTGTCAAACATCTATCAGATCTACCTGGAAAAAAAAAAAAAGCTAAGGTTCAAAATGCTGATCATCTCTCTCCACTCCACTGCATGAAAATATGAATCATTATGATTGATGGGAACATCAGTGACTCGAACTTCACATAAAGGTCATGCAAATAACATACAACTCCGAACAAAGTCCATGCAACAGATAAGAGGAGCGGTAAGGTCGAATGAAGTAAGGGTTGGGGTGCTGATTGTAAAAGGCCAATATTCACTGAGAAAATATTTGATCATGATCTCCACGGTTACCATCCCTCAGTGTGACTTTCTCCACTGTTTAAAAAGTCATCAGTTATCCACATGATCAGGTCTTCAAACACTCATCTGAGCCATCCCTGACAGAACTTCCATCACAGTAGACATTTTCTGTTTGCTTGAACAATAGATGCTACGATGGTTGATGTCTAACAGTGTAATATGCCTTGAATAAGCTGAACAATATTTGAAATGTCTTCTACACAATCTCTTTATACTTTACTACAGAAGTGTTGCTGGTCTCTACTGACAGCAGAATATCTCCAAGTATAATACTCATAGTAAGTTTTATACGTAGAATTATTTATATAGAACATACAGAACTAACTTACTATTATCACACTGCTACATTATAACAATTACACACTGAGGCTGCCACTTTGTTGGTGAGATAACACTCTTAGAAAAACCCAGGGACAAGACTCAGGGTGGACTCCACCCGTGTTCATAACAAACCTTCTGATTAGGTCCTAATCTCTACACTCGAACTGGTAGTTTTGCTGTTCACTCTCTCTTTTGAGGGGCAAGACAAACAAGCCAAACTAGAAATCCCAGTACTGCAGAAACTGTCACTTGATTTTTTTTGTTTTTTATTCAGCCTCTGCTTAGTGTTCTTAAGTTTATTAAACATTGCAATTCAATTATAGAATGCATATTTGGGGGATATAATCTGCATATAATCAAACTCAGTCACTTTTCAAAAGAACATGAAAGTATTGATCTACAGTGTCCTCCATGTTACAATATGATGTTTCTTCACCTGTGCAAGTCGAGCTCCAGGTACGGGAGGATGAGTTTCTCCTTAATGAGCTCCCAGATGACTCGGGTCATCTCGTCTCCCTGCATCTCCACCACGGAGCCTGCCTTGATCTTCTGAGACATCTTGAGAGCCTGGCGGTGGACACAGGGGACACACAGACATTGAAGAGAATGATCAAGAAATAAACAGAGAGATGGGACAGAGGACATGACAGTAGCAGTAGTATTTTCATCAAACCAGGATCTTGTGCTGCAGATCTTTTTGTAATATAATAAACTGGACAGAAAGCTAATCTGAGCTTGTGACACTGATAGCACACCAAACGTCCCTCTTTACATAACACTCTGCTCGATGAATGAATTCATCCAAAACTTCAACTGCATGAAGTCTGAGCAATGACTCAGCATTTATTTTGCTTAGCCTGATAAATTCCACAGTCATCTTTAAGTGTGAATGAAACAACACAACTGGTTTGCAGGTTGTGACAGGTTCAAAGCACACTTGTAGATTTCTGTCGTTCTTTTTGGAAAATTCCAGAAGTTACATAAGCAAACAGACAGATGATCGCATGATGGGGAGGAGACTGCCAAACAGCCGGAGGCAGTCTGTCAGCAGGCCTGACGAGCACTGCAAACCGGTAACGTTAGGAGAACGTTAGGACGGAACGTTAGCCTCAGGATTGATACAAATGCCTCAGGCAGGAAGGAGTTTGCTGAGACAATGGGCCGTGACGTTAACGTCAAACCGGTTTCCGTGAACACGACTTCATTCATTCCTCCAACACAGCGCCACAAGTGACACAGGCTGGATTCCATTTAGTCTAACACAGAGAAGGAAGCATTCTAGATGTATTCATGTTGTTCAATGGTGTCCAGCCTCAGTATGCTAACAGCGTAGCAGAGCAAAAGCAGATGTGAAGTGAGAAAAGAGAACATGACACCTCTCTGTGACGGTAAACGCCGTGTCACGGTACTGTACGTTAGCTGCAAACACCTACCTTTAAATGACAGTCAGAACCGAGATGAGCAGGAGGAATGATGTCTGATCTGGAGGTTGACGTTAACTGAGCTCAAGGAGCTTCAAGCTGATCGAGGAAGGGCAGGTACCCGGCTTCCACCTCCTCAGCTCACTGACAAGATATTAGCCAATCGGAGATAGAGAGGAAAAACCTAACCGCCAATCAGAGAAGCCCACACATCAGGAGGGGCGTAATTCATTTCGTCGGGGGTCAAACAGAGCTCATTGATTTGTTCTTTTTCTTCTTCCTGTTTATGAATGTGAGTGATTATGATTATAGATGTTCCCCACCACACAACCACTTCAAGACACTAATGTATTTACTTTTTATTTATTTATTTATTTATTTCTCTAAATCGGGGGTGTCCAAATCGGGGGGCCAATACTAACATTTTAAAAATGAAAAAAATAAATTAAAAAAAAAAACAGAAAGTTATGTACAAATGCACTGCTCTAACTTTTTTTTTTTTTTAAATGACAATGTAACCAAATCTAAGCCAATCAGGCGTGAACAAATCTAAAAAGCAGTTCTTCCTTTCTTTCACATCTGGAGTCAGATAAAGAATAAATTGTATGGAACACGTTAAACTTGCATGAAGTTGATACAAATCTTAACCTCATGTTCATTTTAAACATGACTTATTATGAGTAATGCAAAGTCTGTTAACATTTAAGTTTAAAACGTGTCACTCTTGCTCTTCTCTTTAACAAAATCATTCAGACAGTAATATTTTGTGTCACATTTACAGGTACATAACACCAGCAGTTATGTCCTTAAAGGCTAATGTTTAGTGCATTCAAATGCTTCATTATGTCAACCAAAAAAGCCAAATCTTCCAGCCACACAGTATCTGACAATCCTAGCAAAATAATATATTATGAAAAAACAAAGTTTCGGGCCGCATGAAATCTGATCGCAGGCTGTGATTGGCCCCTGGGCCACACTTTGGAAATGCCTACTTTAAATGATAGTCCAGTAAAATCTGTATCATAAGATGCTTCACAGGTTTTATTCTAAGATCAGGAATGCAGACTTTTAAAAGACATCACTGAATTTTCTGTCAGGAGCACAAAACATTTAGTTTATTGATTTATTGATTTTCTATTTTAGGATACAGAATTATTTCTACTGAGGTTCATTACCTGGTAATGAGAATTGATAGAAGACGTAGCTGTTAATGATGACCAGTCATGTCATGCCATCAGTTCTCATGAGGCTACTTTGGCAAATGGTTTGTCTGTTTTTATTGATTCTCTATACTTACCGGTTGTTGCAGTGGATATTGAAGAGGAGACCACTAACGGCCCTTAAAGACCTCTCTGTTAGGACAAAAAATGCTGTCAGGCCCACATTGACACGCTGCCCTGCACCAGAAAGAGGATGGGAATGAATCTGTTGACTGGAAATTCGAAGACCAGTGGGAAATGACAGTATATGTGTTGTTGAAGCCTCACCACCATGGAGAACCGAGGATTTCAAGTAGGTGAGTCAATCATAGCCCCACTTGTGTCTGCTCTCAGTTCTTTGTGGTTGGTGTGCTTGTAATTTGAATGTGTCTGGCTTACCTGAATGTAGCTTTTTGTAGTTCATTGTGGTCAGGAGCAGGTTATAATGCAGTTTATCACTGCACTTTATCAGCAGCATGTGGACATACAGGGCCTGCCAGTGGTTTAAACTCATTCTAAATGAATTCCCTTATTTCACCTCATAACATTAGTGGTCATCTCACCTGTTTGGCAGATTGTGGTTGTGTAATCTGTGCAAAGGTGTTGGTTTTGTGCTTGGTTTGGATAGAAGATAAGAAATTCTATATCTGCTCCTCTGCATGCAAAGCACCATTCCATCCCAATCTGTTAGAGAGCGCCTTTCAATTATGGACTCGTAATAGCCTTATAAAAATGAAAGATCTCCATATGGCATAATGGCACATTCACATCTTTTGAATTACTACAAAATAAATTCAATCTGCCTCAAAGCTATTTCTTTCAATTTCTATGAATTCTCAACTATATTAGATCCAATACAATAACTGCTTTAGTGCACCTGTCACCCAGATGGAATCTTTGTTTCCTGTTGCTCCTTTGTTTAGGTTAGTAATATCATATCTGTAACTATATGTCTAATCACTTAGATACATCTAATTGATCTAATATTTATCTTAAAGGTGTAATGGATAGGGGCACACGAGGTTGTGCACTCAACACCATCTATGTACCAGTCATGGTCTCATACAGTTCAGAGTGTTGTATCATCTCAGTTTTTAAAAGTTAAGCTTTCTAAAATTTATTCTAATATAGATCCATTGTGTGACTGTTCTAGGGTTCATCTGACCTGCAGGCTGTGCCCAAAACTGTCACATTTTTGGAATTTTATATTTAAAACTTTGTCTGATATTCTGGATACATGATGGAACCTGCTGTATTTGGGGCACTTGGTGAGCATAGTCTTCATTTCCAGTACCTGGTAATGAGAATTGATAGAAGACATAGCTGTTAATGATGACCAGTCATGTCATGCCATCAGTTCTCATGAGGCTACTTTGGCAAATGTTTTTATTGATTCTGTCTACTTACCGGTTATTGCAGTGGATCTGGTGACCTTGTTATTGAAGAGGAGACCACTAAGGGTCCTTAAAGACCTCTCTTTTAGGACAAAAATTGCTGTCAGGCCCACATTGACTCTCTTCCCTCCACCAAAGGCTGGTTTTATTGACATTATGTCAATATCCAGAGGGGCGGGTGGGCTCATGATCCAGCAGAAATACCATTCAGCAGTGAGCGGTGACCATGGGGTTAACCCCACAGAGACTTTACTGAGAGAAAGTACCACAACTTGTCATAATACTTAAGTAAAAGTATTATCTTAGAGATATGTCTCATATCTCATGTAAAAGTACTCAGATATAACCTCCCACTCTACACTGATAAAATATGTTATGAACACCTGACACACTACCATGTTTCATTGAGAAAACTTGGCACCACATTATTGACTATGCAAGGCCAGGTAACAATCCTCTTGACTCTTTGCTACAATAACTAGGTTGGGCGGTGAGATGTTAAGCACCTTTGTACCTTGGTTAATATTTACACTCTTTAGATAGCCTGTATACAGTACTTAACAATGCTTGTTAGCTGTGTGGTCTCTGTGCATGGCAATACTTAAAAACCAAAAACATCAACTTGTTTGGACCCGTATAGATAACCTACATGTTATAATGATATACTAATTATTGGTCTGACCTCTTTAATTACATGCACATTATTTAATAATATAAACTATGTGAGAAGAATATAAACAAAAATAATAAAGTTCCTGAAACTAGATATCACACAGGGTCACTCTGGTCAGATGTCTAGTAATGACTTTGGGGATCTGGGGCTCATTTAGCCAAGTTGTCAATCTTGGCCAGTCGAGGTTCAGCAGATTGCTGCTTGGCCTGAAAACATGCTATCAAATGCCATGGAGCAGTTTTGGGAAGATTTACACAGAACAGACCTCCAACCTCGTCCTGACATTATCTGTAATTGTTACATCTGTTGTTGCATCTGTCTTATAGGCTTTTATTTTGACTATATGCTTTTAAAATCATGCAGACTGTGCACACCTGCAATCAGACAAAATGATTTAGATCAGTGTTTTGCACTTTGTACCATCTTAGAAGATATTCACCTCTCCAAGTATCTTTTTCATTGTTTTTGAGACTTATTTTGTATCTTTTTTATTGTTGACTGTTGCTGGATCCTGAACAGAACCAGAGGCACTTGGGTGCAAAAGAGGTTCTCCTGATCCACACTTCACTTTCTAATATTTCACGTTTGGAGCCATGACTGCAGTGTTTTTGAGTTTTTGAGCACTGTTTTGATTTTTTTACTATCTTACCATCACATTTTAGCTCATAACTAATCATGGATGTATGCTTGTTACCTCCATGTCTGACTACAGAGCAGCCTGAATTTGAAACAAAATATTAGAGGAAATGCAAAACTTATTTTAAATTACATTCCTTCGATCTCACACTTTAACTATTTCCATTCAAAACAAAGTATTAAGGAAGTACCGAATGTTTCTAAATTAATTTATTTAATAAAAAATATATATATTTCAGAGATTCCTCAGTGCACCACCCAAAGAAGCTTGCATACCATACTTAATTGAGAACCAGTATTTTAGACAAATTTCTCTCCACAAAACATTAAAACAGTTTTTCTTTGTTTATATAGATAGAAAAAGGCCCAGTGATTCTAATGCCATTAAACCCACTGTAGAGATAAATAACTTCACTACTACATCTGCCTTCAGATTTCACTCAGTGCATCCATGCACATGTTTTAAACTGTTTTTTTTAGCCTATGTTTTTACATGACGTTCTCTTTGTGTGAAAAGGACACGATGCGTTTATTAAATTGCTCCACATGACCAGAAGATGGCACAATCTTACTGTGCAAAGAGGACTGAACAGCTTTTCTTCTATCCTTAACTGCATGGGGCCATGTGGTCCTGAGGAGAGGCGAGAAGCCGATCATCGCAGGTTATTGTTTTATGGTTCTCTTATGCAATCTTAAATCAGCCCCGCACTCTCATGTAGTTCATTCCGTTTTCATTTATAGCTTTATGACTTGAGTTAAGGATATTGTAAGTACGTGGCTGGATTTTCTGTTTCATAAGCTGTAATTCAAAAACAAACAAAACGCAGGTCTTGTTTCATGCAAACAGCAGATGAAGACTCTGGATCAGCTTATCAACAGGAGAAAGGCCACAACAGCATCTCTTTCTTCCTCTTTGTCTCCCATCTCCACTTTGAAACAGGACCACAGCTTGGCAAGACCTGAAAGGCGTCATGTGACTCTGCATCTGCTCTCAGCTGTGGCAAGATAACAACGCACCGAGAGAGAGAGAGAGAGAGAGAGAGAGAGAGAGAGAGAGAGAGAGAGAGTTGAGGAGGAGCTTCTTGCCATAAGATTCACTCCACGCACCATCAGCATCAAAAACTTGCGGTCCATCCACCCATCCTCATCTCCGGCGCACTTGGTTTCGCGAACACACGCTGCTTTTGAGTGTGTTTTTTTCCCCCGTTGGAAGGTGCACAGGTGCATCCCACGGTTAATACTCGCTCTTTGCTGAGTTGATTATGGTCACAACCCCCACGGTGCCAAGGTGGAGCTACCGCGCGTATCTCGGATCGGTGCGCTTCTCCAGGGGCTGGGATGCGCACCGGGCACCTCTCGCTTCCTGCCAAGTTTCGGGTCTGAGCAGGAGTCAAGTGCTGGCCCGGGGCGCCGAGGCAGGAGGACCCAGTCGACCCGGAGCAGGATGCCGGTGATGAGAGGGCTGCTGGCCCCACAAAACACCTTCCTGGACACCATCGCCACCCGCTTCGATGGAACCCGTAAGTAACAAACAAAAGCTTTCTCATGATGCCCTCTATCCACTGCAAGTCAGAAACAAACATCACTGTGTATATTTAGGAATGTTTCTGGAAAGATGCAACTTTAAAAGTTTTTACTCATATTCACCTTTTCACTCTGCCTCATGAATGATGACTAGTGTATCTGCAAAGTGACATCCTCTGTGAAAAGGCCAGGTTAGAAGATACAGTGTGCTTCTGCCTGCACATGCAGAGGTCATACTTTCACGTGATAGACTACAGACAATGTAAATAATTTGTGTTAAATAATCTTTACAAATACATCACATTCTACTCTTTGTGTATTTGTTATGACTGCTAAAATGTTTCCTATAGGGTGGATACAACTGAAGAGAGAAGAAGAGTTTTTCTTTCATGTAAGGCCAGCTGTGCCTTCAGTTGTAGTTTTATGACTGGGACTGCCTTCAGTTCCATTGTGTCTTGCACACATTCAGGCTTCTTTCTGGGGTCTCTTTCAGTGAACCAGTCTCAGCACACAGGTTGCAGTTCACACTATGAGGCCCACTTCTCTGTTTAACTTCCCCTCTGAACCGGCACCAGTCCTGTTCTATTCTGATCTCCATCTACACTATTCAAGCAGTTTGAAATGGTGATGCTGAAGAGATGAAGGTTTTTTTTTCTTTGTCGAGGGTGTCTTGTGAACAGATGCGATGAGCAGCCCGTGTGTGTTTGGGCCCATGCTGGGTAGGTGGGCGGGTGAGAGATGCTTATATCGCGTTTGGGCCGTTCATATCTCCTGCGTTGATTATTCAGGGCGATGGGAGTTTGTGTGAGTCTGCAAGTGAGACGAGCCAGTGTCTCCCATAAACCAGTTATGTGTGACAGCATGATAGAAAAAGATTATTCCACCATGTAGCAAGCAAGTTGCATTTAAAGGCCGGTGAGGATCTCACCCAGATCCTCTCCCCTCCTGTTTTTGTCTACAGCACATTTAAATGCTCCGACTTTGAAAGGCAAAGTGTTTTGTCTTTGTAAGGAGTCAGAGTATCAGCTGTGGTGACAAAAAGGAATATATATATATATTCACACTCTGTCGCTGTTGTTAATGTGTCATATGACAAAGAGTCTACAGATACTAGGTCTCAAACCCTGCTTGCATTATTCAGAGGAAACATACACATGTACAGTCCACACGCACACACACATACATTCATCCACCCCCTGCACCCATGCACCCCACACACAACACTCGCATATGCTGATACACAAATCAGACAGCAGAATGTGAATCCCATTTCTTTTCATGTTCTGTAGATTAACCCTCGTCACATAAAGAAGTGGTCTAACCCCATGCAGCTATTCTTCTTTGAGTGGCTAAAACACAGGCCTTCCAATCGCAGAGGTGCTGATAATTACACATCTCCAGCAGTACATGTGCAGTCATTGTAATTAACTCACATGGACGTCAAGAATTCATCCCTGGCCTTTCTGCTTGTCAGTGGAGGAGGGGGGTTGAAATGAGAGGTTGTGTGGGGGTGGGGAGGCGGGGAGGCGGGAGTGTGTCGCAGGATGGTGGTATGGGGGAGTGTGTGTGTAGCTACTACCGTGTGGTTGGAGGAGGGGGAATTTTGGACATCTAAATATAAATCCATTCTGGGTGTAGCTGTGACAGACATGCAGCTATGTGGTTTTAAACGTGTGACATTAGTTGCTCATTAAATGAGACACTTCAATGAGAGTGGAGGAGAAGGCCAGCTCTGTGCCTGTCTGTGGAGGTGATGGAGGCTTTGTGAATGCTGCTGCTGTGAGTGTGCGTGCGTGTGTACCTTCGTAAAAAAGGTTTATTGTTGTGATGTGAATCAAATGGCAATCATGTTTACTTTAAAAAGCCACTCATCTCCGTCAGATCTGTACCTGAAAGCACTTCATTTCCTCTTGTTGAAGACTATTAGCTGCCCCGTGTAGCTGCTTCGTTGTTTTACATGAGTCAGTCGACTGAATGTGGAATTGGACCATCTAAAATGTCTCTGGGCCCTTCAGTTCCAGGTTCAGAGCAGAAAGGCTGGTTCCAAAACATGCCACCATGGAATGAGACTCACACATCCACTCACAGCTCACAGCACCTGTGACTCATGTCCACTGGGCTCTAATAACACTTTCTGCACCACTTTCTGCACTTTCTCTGGCTCAAACACAACACCTGAGTAGAGGGTTGGAAGTGTGCAGCTCTAGTTGGCTACAGGTGCAAGGCAAAATCAGCACCATACAGTGGGCAAAAAAAGAAAGTGAGTTTTACAAGCTCCAGCAAGGTCCTTTATCGCCTGATGGAGACCTTGCTAATATATTAAAAGGTCTGTCTGCTTTAATAAAAGCTCAAGAGCTTTTAAATGTCAGTGTTAGCACTGCTCCTTTAAACCTGAGATGTGCTGATCCGACTTTTTGTCTCCTGCTGATACTGATAAACAGTTCTGTAAATACTATTGGAGGCATTTCTCTGTAAATTAACATGAGACCAGGGACGTTACAGTCTACTCTAGGACTGTAACAACTGCTCAATTCATCAATTAGTCAACTGACAGAAAATTAGCACAGATGACAAACTCTTGCTGGTTACGGCTGCTCAGATGTGAGGATGTGCAGCTTTTCTCTGCTTTCTTATATATGTTATGAGGCTGAAAATGAATATCTTTTTGCTTTTTAGCTGTTATTATGGCAGAAAATCCAAATTCTAGATGTCGCCATAGGTTTTGATTTTGAGTGTGTCATATGAATGGGTCATAGATGCATTGATAATGAAAATAACTGTTAGTTTCAGTCCTAATCCAGCAGATACAGATTGAGAAAAATGGATTGGCACAGCCCTGTTATTGAAACCTTCCACTTATGAATAGAGTGAATACACACTATAATCTGTTCAACATCCTGAAAAGATTCTTGTCAGCTTTCAAAGTGGTAGAATTTCACTAACAGAGAGATATTACAGCGGGGATTTGTGTCATGGAGGTAATTTCTGTGCATTCGACATTCGACTCTCGTCCAGAGCCACTTCCACTTCCATCAGTACATCACAGACAAGCAAAAAGTCAGAACTATAATGTTTGGATTTGACCTCAGCATGATGATGGTCATGTAAGAGAAGTGTGTATGATTGTTCACAAGACCACACACACACACACACACACACACACACACACACACACACACACACACACACACACACACACACACACACACACACACACACACACACACACACACACGGATGTGAAATGCTACATCACACTGCAGAGCTTCTGAATCATACACTTGGAGAAAGGTTATTATTTATAGAGCCGGGTCATGACGTATGTCACAACATGACAGGAATACGCACGTGCACATACACACCTTGTAAATACTAAATGTGCCAACTGACTGCACACCCGGTCAATCATTGTTTATTTTGTTTCATTCTGCAATCAGAGGATTCACGCAGAGCGCTCATTAAAATCATTATTTTGAATTTGCTAATATGTGAAAATTACAGTCTGGATGAAATTGGGAAGCGAGAACAATGAAAGGAGTCCTTAGAAGACTCATCGTAAACCTTGTGTGTTTAATCAATGTTCATTTGCTGCTGAGCTGCCTGGAAAAGACAGAAGCTGTATGGGACTTTGCCAATCAATTGGTTCTATTAATTGAGTGGGTCTTGGCTTGGTCCTAATCAGGTTAGGACCGGAGCCCTGCTCATCATGTGGACACGTCTGGACCGGCACTCTGCTAAAGCTGCCACCAACCTGCTCTCACCCTCTCCTACTGTCATGTTTCATTTTTAATCCAGACGGAGATGAAGAAGGGCCAATTTCTTAGAAATGATTCCTAGTGTGACAGTACATCTCTATAATGTTATTGTCAAAGCAGCACATTTAATATGTTTGCATTAGATTTTTGTCCAAAGTGCATGTACAATGTAGAACCTTCCACAAACCCTTCATTTATTTAAGTTTCCTGGTGTCAGGCAGTCTCTACCCAGTTAATCTGTTAAACCTTTTATGAAAGGAAAAGTCTAATAAGAAATGGATGTCTTCATGAATTCAGTCTTTATGTTGCCAATTGTGCAGCTCATTTTGATCCGGATCTTTTGCTGCATCCACGAGTTGCAGCAGAGTTACTTACTGTAGAGAGTGGAGTATTTCACATTCATTTTAACTTGAAAGATCTTCTACCTCCATCTTCTCAGCCTGATTACATATAATACTCACTTTGCCATAAAGCCCCTGTTGCAAGGAGAGGTGTAGGGTAGCGTGGAAGAGAAAACATCACGCTGGTCAGTAGGAAGAACATGCAGGAAGTGCAAGAAGAATAGCTTGACAAAATGAAGAAAGATGGAGGGAATCCTTTGTTCACATATATACTCTGAGAGCCCGCCTTTCCAGTTTAAACTGGCCTATCAGGGTAGAACTCTGGAATGCAGAGTCGACAAGGTTAACAATTAAAATACATCATTTTCTTATAAAGTCTTATTGGAGTCGTCCATATATAAGCAGAAAATACTGTACATTCAAAATAAAGCAATTATATGTACAACATGCAGTATTTATCTTAATTAGCTGAGATTTCCTCACATATTCAATAACCAATCAAAACGAAGTACCTGCCTACTCATACACTCCATATAAGGCTTACTGTTGAGGCGTGCTTCCTCTATAAGCACCAGCCCAAGATGGCCGACACAAAGGACTCAAACAGGTTAGGATTCCACTACATTTGATCATGTTTTCAAATATGTTTTAGAAATGACCTTAATTCCAACATTGACTATAATTGTGTATCAGTCTCATCTGATATTGTAACTAGGTTAAAGAAAACAAAGAAAACTATGTCAGAGAGAATGGTCATCTTCTTAACAAAATTGGCCTAGTGGACAAAGAGGGAGCTGATGCTTCCTCACAGCCCCGTATTTACTGTAATGACAGAAGTAAGGCATATTACAGTCTGCCTCTCTAATAACTAATAACTCAAATTATGTCACATCTCTCTTCTCCACCCATCATCCCTCCTTCAGTCTTTTATTAGTGGCCTCCTGCTCTTGGTTTTCACTCACTTTTGTGCTTGTGTGTCTACATGCACATGTTGTAAGTGAGAAAATGAATGGCTACAGGGGGAAAGACTAGCACTACTTCCCCGTGCCCGTGTTTGTGTATCTGTGTGCATCTGTGCCTGTGTATGTTTGACAGCACAGATTAGCGATGAAGCATTGTCGTGTCTCAGGTGTGTGCGTTTCCCCTGTGGTGCTTTGTGCTTAAACCCCCTCCTGGCTTCTCTTCAGGCAGGAACAGATATAATGATAGGCCTAATAATGGCTAGGCTTGGCTCTGTCACTTTATGGTATTTGGAAGCTTCAAGCATCATATTTCATACCAGATAAAAAGACGAAGAGCCTGCAGACGCGCTAGCAGCATGATGCGGCTGCTCTTAGGCACTGCAATGCTTTGAACTAAATGGTGATGTTAGAATGGCAACATGCTTACAGTAACATTTTAACAGATAATGTTAGCAGCTGTTATATTTATATTTAGTTTAGCATGTTAGCATATAAGTATTTGTGAAACAGCACTGAACAAAAAGCACAGTTTGGTATCATTGTTGATACAGTACTAAAGTTCTAAAGCTTATCATGATGTGATGCACAGTTTCTGTGTGTTTCCACTCTGTTATGTTAATATCTTCAACTCAGTCTTTAGATTTTAAATTTGGGGAACAGAGAGCAGTGGTATTTGATTACTTGGCTCAATTTGGTAACTTGGCATTGGCAGATAGGTATCACAGTCAGTACTGGGAAAGACGTTCGACTGGTGCATCCTTAGTAGAAATGTCATACATCTTCTAGGGACAGACACTAGCCTGGCTAAAAAGAAAAACAAAGGAAAAAAATAAGATAGCAAATATTTTTATCTGTGACCTGGAGCTATTTATTAACTATTATTCAGGGTCACAATCATATTGCAGTATGAATATGTTATTCAGTGTAGGAACTGGCATGAAACAAAACTCATTTCAAAAAGTTATTCATAGA
The DNA here is from genome assembly GCA_033000465.1 of Sciaenops ocellatus. Lineage (NCBI taxonomy): Eukaryota > Metazoa > Chordata > Actinopteri > Sciaenidae > Sciaenops > Sciaenops ocellatus. The sequence goes on along the minus strand of CP136868.1, from coordinate 31,504,849 downwards.
TCCTCAAAGCTGTTTACACTCTTACAGGTGCAGTGTAGGGAACTGAATGCAGTTTTTAAAGTCACAATGGGAGCACTTTTGGTGCTTTGAAGAACCTGTTTATGCTTCTAATAATATCATTTTTATTCTTTCAAAGGTTCTTTGTAATACTGATTACTGGATCTTTAAGTTGACCGTTTGCAGCAATGTGACCTGGTTTTGATTAAAAAAAACAACAGGACAGTTTGAACACTTTTTTTTTTTTTGTGAACCTGAAGAACGTAGTGCTTTAACCAAGGCTGCGATATGCCAAACCTATTGACTAACATGTGGCTGTGTGTAGAAATTTTTGTTGTGGTACCATTTCTAATTTTAAAGGTTAAACTTCTTTTTAGAGAGAGCAATTGGTAATGTGATAATAATTTACATAAAGTACTGCATGACTTTATTGAATTAAAAAAGGTGAATTGAAGAAGTAATGTACCTAATGGTGTATTTAAAATAAATATTAAAATATTTAAATAAGAACTTGATAATCTTGGCATCACACAACTTTAAGTTCTGACTGCAGCAACATTTGAAATGTGTTCCGGAATGTTTTTGCAGTAATACATGCAGCATTATAAGATTTTAGATAATGTTGATAAGTTGTTAAACTTTGGTAAATTAGATCATTGATCATTTTGAGCCCATTGATCAGCACAGTGAAGATTTTTCAGTCTTTTAGCAGCAGATTAAAATGACACACTGATCATGGCTGTGATGTACGTCTGCCTTGCACAAATAGTGCACTGCATTACTGTGTGAATACTGTGTGAAGGTACAGTGGATGTGAATGAGGCAAATGATGATGAACAGAGTGGCTGAATACAGTTCCATTGACAGCACTAATGTCTGTGATTTCAGTTCTTTGAACATCGGACACTGTACGAGGAGTTTGAGGAACACGTGATGTGGATCTGCATTAAACAAGATGACATCAGCTTTCATGGGAATTAAAAGGGATGAATCAAAGAGTGAATTACTACAGCTAATATTGTTAGCTAATGTAGCGTGTCTGTGTTTGTACAGTAGCTCAGCCTGCAGGTCACAATCTGCCTCTCTTCTCACTGCTGGGAGAAAGGGGGGAGAACGAGACACAGGGAGCGAGATAGATGGGAAGGATTGATGTTGGGACGGGGGTAGGGATGGCTGGATAATGGTTGGAGGAGGCTGCATGAAGTATTGGTGTGGTGTGTACAAGGTACTGTCAGATATGATCAAATTGCAAAATGGGAAAAAGACTGAAGGCAGAGAGGATGAGAGGAGGATGTACAAAAAAAGATAATAGAGATCTAAAGTATGAGAAGAGTTAAACGAGATTAGAATCAGAAGATCATGAAACAAAAATGTGCTTTGAGGATGAATTTTAAATAATGACAGTGACTTGTCTATTTTAGAGTTTCACAGTCAGTGACCCTTACTGTTGGACAGGCATGGACATGTCATGGCTGCAGGCACTCCGCTGCTCCTTTCCACTGCTAATTCATGAATTATCTTTGACACATTCCCACCTGTGGGAATCCACTTGAGACTTGCACAGCGTATTGTATAAAATATCTCACAAACTTATATGAGGCCTGATATATTAATTATGTGGACTGTGGTCGAGGCAGGGGATTAATAAAAACCATCAATTAGGCACGCTCTTCAGCACATTTATAATCAAGAGCTCTCGACAAAGTGAGCTCGCTTCATTATTTCTGAATTTAACCCCCACAGACAGATTGTGAAGCTGATAGTCAGTGATGAGAGATCTCTTCTTGCTGTCTGAATTAGGTCTCTAACTGATCATTTTCACCATTCAGACACTGAAAGGCTCCCAGAGCTCAAATCCAAAGGCCCACTGAGGTTGTTTTCTTCCACATGCACACTCTAAGATACACGTGTGTCCTATCTTTCAACCAGTCATACACACACACACATACACACACATACACACACACAGTCTGTCTGGCTGCAGTAGTTTGCATTTCTGAAGGCAGTGGGTGAGCTGCAATCAATAGTGACCCAAACAATCATATATTATTTACAATGACTGTTTAAAGCAATCAATATGGACGCTTTCACCGCCCAGCTGCTGGTGACTCGGTTTACTGAGGCTGCAGGTAAGACCATGACATCGTGATATCTGAGAGCAAAACCTGTAGTGGTTAAACATTATTACCAGTTACAGAGCAGCTGGCCTGAAGGGCTGGTAGCCAATATATTTGACTTCTTTGCTTTTTTTCTCTCCATCTTTCCTTCCTATTCTTTCAAATGTAACATATGGGCAGTTCTCTTGATGGTGTTACTACAGTAAACATTTTCAGTTCAAAACTGTGCCAATAATATCGCATTCTGAACAGTGGATATCAGCTTTACCGTCTTTAGCTTGACGTGTCATCGTGTCATCAGTTTTTCTGAACCGCCTGCACTTCTTGAGGGAGTGCAGCTTTTCTGTGTCCTCCAAATGTTTCTTGTCAAAGGGGTGGGGGTGTTGGCTTCCTAACTTCTACTTGTGGACTCAGATAGGATCTTCATTTCCCACAGCTTTGCTGGAAGCCTCTTTGAGGTGCAGTGATAGAAGCTTGGAAAGCAATGCTGTGGTCTGTTCTCATTTGATTTTGCATAAACTCAACAAATAATTAAAATGGTGGTTATGGAACCTGATACTCTTGTTTGTACTATAAACCCGGGGTCAGATGAGGTCAGGTAGGTAACCTTCATACTTAGCTACCTTGACTACAAGGAGCTGGAGCCTCATTTATAAAAATGTCACTAGATTTATATTTGAACTCAGATCTAAGATCATTTCTGATGTTCAAGTAAAAGATCCTATGCCCATTTGTAACTTACATACCTGTAATCTATATATATCAAATTAAAATTGACAGGATCTGTCTTACAATCAGTGATTTTCCCTGATGTAATGCTAGCACAAATAATGGTTTAGTCAGAAACAGCCACTGTTAGCTCATTCTAATTCGACACACCATTTACATCACAAGTCATCCTGTTTTTAATTCAGAACACTTGTGTTAATTCATTTCTCACACCTATAATTCATTCATCAATTCAATTCAATTGATCATTCTTATCTCATTGTTCATAAAGCTAATGCAAAGTTAGCCACAGGCTGGGCAAACATTTGAGTGCAAAATTCCTCGTGACTCTCCTCCACCACCATCATTAGTTTGTACCAGCTCTACAAGATCTTGCAGTCACTGGTAGTCTTTGTTCTGCATTTTCGGGAAATTCTCTCTAGTCTTGTAAAAAGTGGTGCTACGATGGCCTCAGCAGAGACATAACTTCCATCCAGATGTTGTCACACGTCTTCAGGTCAGTAGCTGGGTAGTTGATGTGGACTGCTCTGATTCTTCTTCATGTGCTGCAGTGATTCCATAAACTGCCTAACTTTGATTTTTCATTATCTTCATTTATTTTTCTAAAAAGAAAATTTCTTAAATGGTCCAAAATGTTGTTTACCCAATTGTGGGACAATGTTACTTTTTCTTTATATTAGAAATATTACTTAAAATCACTTGTGCATACTGTGTCAAATGTGTCTGTACACACTTACTTCAATTATTTGAAAACATGTTTAAATCTCTATATTCCACAGCGTATAGAGATATATAACATATAATTCCCTAGTTATTTTCATGAATTTAGTGTGACTCCATACCGAATATAATTTTAATGGCTTTAATTTTGCAAGTACGTAAATATTTCGTATGAGGTTTTATGAGTTGGCAATCTTTAATAGTGTGACCAACATTTCTCTCCTCTCAGTTCCAGTTGTACAAATTAAGTACAAAGAGTAAGAGCATTTTTAATGACAGTACCTGTGAAAGATCAATCGGGAGTGAGGTTATGATACTAAAATAACTTTCCTGCTAACAATCATAAGACCTATAATAAGTCTCAGTATCCAGGCAGTTCTTGAAATAAACCAGAGGAAACAGGTGTCCAAATGTCAGGTTGAATTTTGTCATCTTTTCTCCAAACTGGATCATTCAATTTTGCCTGCACTTGCTTATTTTCGACCAGCAGACCTGTCAGAGCCTCAATGCCTTTTACTCCAGCATTGTCAAAAGCATAATTGAAGCAATTTTTCAGTTATAGTGAGGTGGAGAATGCTCAATGGCCAGGTGAAGTGACGGATCAGCTGAGTGACGCAGGAGGAGAGAGACAGGTGGAACGCTCAGAGCTAGAAATAGACATCAAACCGGGTGGTCAGTGAAGATGTCACCATGTGCGTAAGAAATGAGAGGAGCAAAAGGACTGAGCCTGGGACTGTAATAGCAGTAAATGAAAGTGATGAAGCCAAAGCAACAGGGGGTACATTAGACTCCTCTGAAGTAATACGTTCCAATTGGAAGCAGATGAATCTGAGCTCTGGCTTTATTAGGCCTTGAACCCACCAGGGCAGATACAGCAGCTATTAGATTCTCTTCAGAATGTTTCCTAGCAAATTGTCTAAAAGCTGTTTTTTATATTGTCTCATTCAGCCAGATTTCAGCTCCAGCTCAATAATAATGTGTCCTAGTTGTAAACTGTCTCTATCTAAACCACAGATGATACAAATAAATGCAAAAACCTTCACACACCTTCACACATCCTTACAACCAGAATTATATTTCTACCCACAGCTGTGTAAACTAGTAAACCAGATATCAAACTAAACCACAAATGATACAAATAAATGCAAAGATGTTTTGAATTCGCTGTTATCCTGAAAGGCACCAAAACATTAGCAGTAAGCTGCAGTAAGCAGTAGCATGTTCCAGTTAAGGAAGCTCTTAATCCAGCAACATACAATCATATTTTAGAAAGCAGCGTTCTTTCAACTTTGTGGCAACAGTTTGTGTTTGTCCCTTTACTCTTTCATCATCACATAACCCCGTGCACAGAGGAAAGTCCGTACAGAAATAGTTTGCCCACCTTGCTGTAGAAGAACTTGAACACATATTTCCAAACATCAATGACCAATGCACTTTTGATTCAGTGGGAGCACATCCTTGCAACCTAGTTCCAAAATATTTGGAGGCTGTTATAGCAACATATGAATGATTTTAGAATGAGACGCCCACATACTTTTTGTCACGTAGTGTAAATCTTACCTCTGCACATCTCATTAAAAAACGGCCATAATATTATCCATGTATAAAAGGTACATCACACCTTCACACATCCTTACAACTAGAATTATATTTCTGCCCACAGCTGTGTAAACTAGTAAACCAGATATCAAACAGCGAACTCTGCCTTCAAGCATCAATGACAAATCCCTTAGTCTACCCTTCTGTGGTCTTTACACATACTGTCTTCTAACTATGTAGTTTAGGCTCTTATGTACATAAAAGTAAACATCTAAAAAGTCTCAGTCCAAATTTGAAAGTCAGAATTTTTGTCTAATCTTATCCAGGCTTACTGTTTTTGTCAAGGGAGTCTCATTGACTTGAAGAAAGCTGTTTTTTTTAGCTGTGCATTTTTTAGATGGCTAAAATATGTTTTGCCGTCCACAGCAGCCGGTTACTCCTGTTGGAAGATTGATCAAACGGTGATCTGCCACATCCGTACACATCTGGAGAAATGGTATGAACAGTGAAATGAGCTGTGATTTGAACTTGGTTTTGCTTTAAACCCTGGCTCCCATCCATACTGTGATTACTTGATCTCCAGTTTATATACATTCATATGTGGGGTATGTGAAACTCAATGGGGGAGCAGGTACAGCTGGCTGCTTTGAACAGACAGAAACACCAAACACTGTATGATGAGTGAATCACTGCACCGATAACCTGTATAGACGAGAGGGGTAAAAACCATAGCATAGTAACATACAGTTACTGCAACCTGTGAGATGTAGTATGAGAGGCACCTACCAGGCATCCTGTAGAGACAAGGAGACCACTTTAGAAGAAAATAAAATCATCTCACAAATCAACATCAACACTTGCTTAGCCTTTAGTTCATGTCTGGTCACAGCCATAAGAGCAATGTGTCCAGAAGTGAGATGCTGTGGGATGAACAGTACTCTGAAGTCACCAGATGGAGTCAGAGGTCCCCAAGGACATCCTTCTGTCTCTTGCACCAAAACAAGAGTCCTGCAGGCAAACGTACAGTAGAGTACACATATGGATCCTATAGCCATAGGATATAATTCTGTCAAAGATGCAAATATATGCAGAAACAAGGACAAGGAGAAGATCAAGTTAGAAATCCTGTCACTGATCTCAGGCTGTAAAAATAGAAAGCACTGAAGTCCGACGTTCAGTTAGTTCCTACTGTGCACAGATGTCTCATTTAAAGCTCACATTATATAAAACGAATAATAAGAAAATCCGCGGTTCTTATGCGGGTCTGTCAGTCCACCAGTATGGTCCAGACTGAAATATTTCAGCAGCTACTGGATTGATTACCATGAAACTTTGTACAGATACAGTGGTCTGCAGAGGATTTGGTGCAGACACCCTCAGGATTAATTTTATTTTATCCTAACTTTAAATCTTCAGTTCAGAATTCTAAGATTTTCAATACTAATGATGTCTCAGGTGAACTTTGTGCTTAGTACTAATTCCTAAATGTTAGCATGCTAACATAGTGCTAATGTAAATTAAACCATTGTAAATTGACCACAAACTGCTTTGTGTTTTAATTCATTTATTTATTTGACAGTAAAATGCAGGCATTGTCCATTTTTTAAGCACCATTGTGTAGAAATTTGTGTTTTTGTGATTTAACGCCGAGTATAATCCCACTTTGGCAAATATGGACAGCTGTAAACTGTATTTGTTATGATTATGTGGCGAGGTTGGTTAGATTAAGGTAAAACTAGAATTAAATTTAAAAAAGCAGACAACGCCACCTAGGTTTAAAAAGGGAGCCTAGGGCTCACTCTAAAAAAGCTACACAGGTTCTTACGTAAAATCAGGTGTGAGCAGAGTTAAAAACCACAATGCAATATTTAAAGTTAAGAGTTTATTACAAAATGATAATAAAAACTAAAAACCAAAAAAGAACTGCCAAAGTCTCGCTTAGTAGTCCAGCAGTCCCTCTTGTCCGCCTCCTCTTGCAGAGTGGGATACCCCCCCCTGGTGTCTGCTGCTCCAATCTTAGAATGATACTCACTTATTTCCTAGATGCTCAGATATAACTTTATCACACTGTCTGTTTTGAACTGTACACCATGCATGAAATCATTGAAGTGGAATCTACCGGACAAGGCAGCAGACAAAGACCGCTTTTTTATTTAAATTGAAAAGGCCTTGTTTCAGGAAAAAACAGATTATAGCATATGGCCGAGAGGAGAGCTAAGGTGGTGCAGGGCAGTTGGAAACTCTTCAGTCAGTCAGACACTCTGTCAAACAGACACAATGTCAGAGCCAAGTGACCCAAACAGGACTTGGCAGCGAGTGCCTGGGGACTGTCTCTCTACCTCCAACCTGCTCTCTGAACAGCCATTTCACAGATTGCTGAGGTTGGCCCATCAGTCTCAGAGCACTTTTTAATCCAAGTGTGCATCCATGTTTTTTTTGTGTATTATTAAACATGTGTTCGTGTCCATGTATTTGTTTTTGGATTGGTAGGTGACCATTATATTGCATCATTAGCCTGGCCACTACTCTCCAGTTTTCTGTCTCTTCCTGCTTTTGTGTAATTGCAGCAAATATTGACTTTGGAGAAGGTCTGTCTCTCCCCTAGCATCAGACGGCCAATGACTAAGCAATGTTCCAATAAAGAAAAACAATGCTGTTTTCCATGGCAGGGCTCTGGGAGTGGCAGCTGGTCAGAGACAGTCTACTGCGAAAAAAACATCAGATGCACCTGTTACTGGATAAGACAGACGGGCTGTACTTGGCTTTACGAGGTCCCAAAGACAAAGTCAAGCCATTGCTGCTGCTGTTGTTGTTTGTTGTGTTTTTGAGCCTCTTTTATTTTCTTCATCTCCGACTAAGCGGTTTGCGCTTCAGGATCTCACGCAGTACCACATGTTCACATAATACCCAATTATGAAAGAATATTTGCTGAAGAAGCAACAGAAAGGCATTGTTCAGTTGCATATGTCCCCAGGTCTCAGAGGACGTGTGTGTTTGAGGGGGATTAACTTGTACGTAGAGATGCTAGCAAATAAACAGAGCTGCTGTAGACAAATACTCTAGATGCTGTTAATCCCTCAACTTTGAGCGCGCTGGGTTCTGACAGGAACCCCCTCACATCAGACGTAGGCCTACATTTGGAGGGAAAACAGCATTAGTAGTATCAGTTCATGATGATAAGGATATAAGGATGGCAGGGATTCACAAGTGTTTGTTTGCACCTTGACAATCTCTGGCTTCATCCAAACACGAGTCTTAACCTCAGCAGATCTTTGTTATTTCTTCTCATTCACCTCTCATGCTGGCCTGTCAGCTCTGCAGAGATGCACCAGTGACTGACTGGAACTCCTTCCACAGCGTAATGAGCTGTACGTGTGATACCACTCTCATTTGGGTACATTTGTTATGTGTGTGTGTGTGTAGATGTGTGTGATACATTTCATGCATTGAATTTGTGGCTTCAAGCCGTTTGCATTATTACCACCTTTCTTAATATAGCCTGCCAGAGTCAGAAGATTATGCAATTATGGCACCATGTCAAATTGATGGGGGAGACTTTTGCGCATGATTCTCCCTCAGCCAAAAGTGCCACAGGCATTGTGCAACGTCAGTCAATTTGATTACAGCGTGATTATTATTATTAAAAATACCAAACATGGTATCGATACAGTGATGCTTTTTCGATCTCGTGTGTTTAAAAGGATACAGTGTCATTCACTGTACAATTATATGTTGTACAATTATATGTTCGATAACTAAAGCTAACTTAAAGTTATTAAAAAAATACATGTGGCTCACCTGCTGCTGTGAAAACAGAATCAGGGGTTAAAAGTCCCAAAATGTGAGCTGCCAGCTACCAGCTGAAGTGGTTTTGAAAAAGGTATTGAGTATTGTTTTATAAAACTAGGACTGTTATTGCAATTTAAATTTTGGTATCATGACAACCTTAGACCAAACTGTATTTGCTGACTGACCTGTGAAATTTTAAAGCATGTCCAGTGTCCAACAAGTCAGAGTTCAATTCTCAGTAAGATATTTTATAGTGCTCGTCTTGTACTAGAACTGAGACACCTGAGTGGTTGTTTTGGTTTCTTCTGGCTTTTTGTGCACGGGATCTTTCTCACTGAATATCTAGAAGCCAGTTAAAAAATGGTTTGTTCTCTGAGGCAGAGTGACATGAGATCTAGCAACATTAAGTCCCTTTGTAAAAGCCTGAACCTCATTACAAAAGCATTGATTGGACTTTATATTCACAACATTTTGTAAGTAAATTATGGAAATAAACCACTTGATGGAGACAGCATATTGTCATGAAATGACATGAATAGAACAAATCCAAAAGCGGTGTGTTTATCATTAGACTTTTCCAGATGCCAACACAAGTCCAGTGAGTCAAGTCCTTTTTCCAGAATGTCTCAAATTTACACATTTTTGTATTTTAGTATTTTCCTTCCTCTCAACTCTCCCCGCCAACAGTAAGGACAAACAAGGTTGTGACATCACGGTGGAGAAGTGTTTATTTTGAATTGAAATGAGGAATCTCCCAGGGAAAACTGGGACAGTTTGCTCCACCTGGATAATGAGAGCTTTTACATCAGAACACCCAGCAGTTCCTGCAGTGTTACCATTCACCCACTCTGCTTCAAGTCAGTTTATTGTATTCTCCTACATATTGAACAATTCACTGACAGAAGTCGTTCATGTGCATCTTTGTTTTACTCACACAAGTGAGGCTTTTATTTGGTCATGTCAAAAAGTATTCATCCAGCGACAAACTCAAGCTCAGGCGAAACAACTCTGTTAGATTTAATCATATTATAATTGTCTTTTATTCATTTATAGGTTCCTGCATCAAGACAGGGCTAAATACGATATATCTGGTGCTCATGCATTTCATATCAAGATGTGTATCTCTCACAGATGGACACTGTCAATGTGTAATCCTGTGAACATGAATTGATATGAACTATATAAATAAAACAGGTTCAGTAGGTTTAATGTGAAATTTGATTGGGGGACTGCTTTAACCTCTTGATAAAGAATATTAGTCTCTATATTCTTTAACTTAAAGTGTTTATAAAATAAAGTGGTTCAAGACCTTTCTGACACCATCCTGTAAATGTCCTCCTGCATTTTTCACATTTTATTGGCCGTGGTTTACAGTCGTGTTGTAACAAGATGACCTGTTCTCAAGTGTTCCCTTGCCTCTCCCCTAACTCATCAAGAATTTAGAGCACAAACACCAAATTGAAATCTTGAGCTAATCTTTCAATCTTCTCTCTTCCACAAAGCACTCCCCTTCCTTTTATCTCTCATCAGGCTGTACACATTATACACAGAACATTCAGAAATTGCTTTTTATCACTGTAGGCGCGCGTGTGTGTGTGTATGAGACCATAGTTATATATTGAGTCAACTGTGAAGCTTACACTCACATTTAAGGAGCCTATTTGTGTTTGTTTTTTCTTATTTTTGTGCTATAGTGACAGTGAAGGGAGGTTTGAATGATGGTCTGTTCTGGTTAGAGATGCTCCATGTGAATTAGTATTCTAAATGAATGGAAACATTAAGTCTGTGCATCGTCATAGCAGCTCATCACATCATCAGTCTTTTACTTTTGTGTGTATGTATGTGTTCAGCAAAACGCTGTGTGTGTCAGTGTTAGCCTTAGAGGCATAGTTCATTATTTGCTGTGTGAAATGTATCTGCCACTTACACTTGCTTTTTAAATGCAAATAGTTTGTTAAAAATGTATGTATTAAAAATGGTGAATAATCATCATTGGATGTTTGCATCATCAGTCAAACTTGATAAACTGTATAATAAACTATAATAAACTGTAATAATAATGTACTGTACATTATGTACAGTGCATTATTATTACAGGTTTATTTAAGTTTAGCAGTTGAAGTGCAAAACATTTGATAGAACAATAATCATAATAATAATGTAATTATCAAAAACCCAAAGATATTCAGTTTACTGTCATGGAGGACTAAGGAAAGCAGAACATACACATTTGAGAGTCTGAAATTGAGAATTTGAACATTTCTTTCAAAGAAAATGATGTAATAGCTGAAAACTAATCGATTCACTGATTAATTGTTGCATCTCTAAGTTAAATGCATAGATGATTAAATACTTAAAATGCTTAAAGTCGAAAGCCATCTTCACTTCAGTACCCATGACACTTTCAAACTGTCCACTTGTGAATTGTCCACATCTTTGATTCCTAATACCTTTTATCAAACAGTGGTTATGAGAAAAGAAATTCTGTACTGCCACATTCTCACCAGACACTTCACACTTAAAAGCTTTGTTGATTAAATTTCAGCACTCGAGACAAATGACAACAGAGCCATTGATATACATTGAAGAAAAACGTATTTCATAGCAAAGCAGTAAGTGGACGGATGTGAAGGTGCTTCAGATAGAACTAATCTACACTAATGCACTGCTGACACATTACAGTAAAGCTGTCAGAGGAGCAACAGTGATGAACAAGAGAATCCAAAGAGCATTTAATAATTCAGACCTAATCAGTGCACTGGTGTTGTCACATTTGATGACTTCAGAGAAAAAAATCAAAATCAACACACAATCATGTAAATGCAATTAGACCATGATATACCTTTTGTGCAAGCTTTAGCTACTTTACATTCAAATGGGTTGGAAAGAGTGTCGTTCTGATGACAAACATAAAGCAGAGATGGATGGAGCAGACATTGCTAATCTTTGCAGAGCAGACAGATGGCCCAGACATAACCAGTGTATGCAGAGTTGACAGATAGGTCTAGATGGGAACATGAAATATTTAGCAGCAGTAAATGGAGGAGGATGCAGTAGTATTCACTGTCAAGCCAAGACTGATTTCATTTGCATTCATTAATATTAACAGTGTCACTGCTCTTCTCTGTCATGGGAACACAATCTGTTTCTTCTTCAACTTGGCCTTGTAATTCACCTGTCACAGCATCAGCCATTAGCCCTGCGTGATGGGGTGACAGATTCTATAAGAATGGTCTCAGGAATACAGTGCCAAACACTTGTGTGTTTGTATCCTTGTTGGATATCTTGTGCATTCTTTATTAGATCTCAGATGGTTTTCCATGACAACTTTTCATCTAATCTTTGGCGGTTTCTTCTTCCTGGCAAGTAGCAATATGTTTATATCTTGTTGTGTAGATCAATATTTATTGGACAACATCACCATCACAAGTATGTAAACATTGATCTCTTTTAACATTGTTAGACTCACGATGGGCAGTTCAAAAAAGGATTCAAATCACTGTAGCAGAACTGGAGATATTGACTTTTTTATTCCACACGTTCCTCTTCCTTGACAAATCCACTACCTACATTAGGTACTATACTAACTGACTGCTGACAGGTCAGTCAGTGATTTAGGTGTGTTATGCTAGGAGTGGCTAATGTAGCCTTGGGGGCCTTAAGCAGAGATGAGGAGTGGACTACAGAGGTCTGGTAAGCTAAATTTTTTTTAAAACTCCACAGCCTCATATATACATTTTTTAACTTGATGTCTTCATCCTCAACCTGAGGCACTCTCTGGAGCCAGAAAAACACTTTTTTTTTTCACATATGCACTAGTACTCCTGTGATGTACAAACAGACTTTGAAGTGTAAAATCAGTGAAGTTCCTGTTATATATCATAAGCTGCGGGAAACGTTTAGAGAGAGAGAGAGCAGACCGTCATAGGTTGGCCCTGGTCAGCCCTCCTACCATGCAGGACCTCCATATCACATTATTTCCTACTGTGCAAACACATGTGATCATGGCTTGGCAGGCCACAGTACAGGCTGGTGGAAGAAATTCCCACGTGTGAGACCCGTGTCTGTATTCTCAGCAAAGTCAAAGTTTTTGGTGGGTACTGGCCTCTGTCAGGGTAGTCCTCAGTCACAATCCTGTCTGTGATATTCATGTACCGGATCTCAAGGTGCAGCTTGGAGGAGCACAGTGTCCAGTTTGGAGGCCTCAGAATTGCATCTCTACTCTTTGCAGATGATGTGGTTCTGTTGATTTCAGCAAACTGTGGCCTTCAGCAGCTAATGCCATGCTGGTTGCAGTAAGAGTGAGCATCCAAATCTGAGGCCATGGTTTTCTGCCAGAAAATGGTGGATTGCTCCCTGTGGGTTGAGAATTAGTTATCGTGCCAAGGGAAAGAGTGTGCTCAAGTCTTGTTCATTAATGATGCTAAGGAGATCAGAGATGGACAAGCAGGAATGGTGCAACATCAACAGTAATGCAAGCGTTCTACCAGACCTTTGTAATGAAGAGGGAGTTGAGGGAGGCACCAGTCGATCTACATTCCAACTTATATGGCCATGAGCTTTGGGTAGTGACTGAAAGCGTGAGCTTGCACAAGTGGCCAAAATAAGAGGGTTGAGTTGGAGGGATGGATGGGTGGAGAGATAAAGAAGGTGGTAAGTGCCAGTGTCCATGTCATGCACCCTGTGACCAAATCAATGGCTTATCAGCCATGATACATTTAATGTCTGCAGACTGATAGGAAATACTGGCATGCATGAAAGACGGTGATGGGAGTCAATGCCTTCTGTCACCATGTTTGAACAGTGACTGATAGTGTTCATTCAGTACAGCCACCTGTAGAAGCTAAATGAAAACATTTCTAATAATTCATTATTTTGTGCATGTGTGTGGGGCAGACAAGTTTGTCTCCTCTCTTCAGTCTCTCCTGTCACTGCTAAACAATGCCAATCATGGTGACACACCATGATGTCCTGCTGCTGCCTGTCGACCTGTGCGTCACACCAATGGCTCATAGTGGTGTCTGACCCACACACAAGCACAAACAATTGTACAGATTGAGTATTCTTCATCATATTTATTGTTGATTTAGAGGATGTACCAGTACAACTTGTTCTTCCTCAAGGTTAAACACTAAATTTCACCCTGACCATTTCATGTCTTTTATGCCTCTCATGAAAAAAAAATCACTTTGTCCAGTTTGAGTTTTAGTTTCTATAGTAACAAAAACCCAGCAGTTAAACTAACACAACACTTTCAGTGCTTTCATATGCACTGAACACAAAATTAGCTTTGTTTTCATCCAGTGTTTCACTCCATGATGCATTTCGTAAGAGATCCTTGATATGAAATGCATTTCTTCTTCATAAAACATTTGCCTTTTTTGAATAGTCTGGGACCTGCTACATTTCATGGTGCACTATAGTGTCCAACTGATGATAACTGATGGCAGAGTGGTGCAGTGGTTAGCACTGTTGCCTCACAGCAAGAAGGTTCTGGATTCGAACACAACAGATGAGCCCGGGGCTCTGTATTCTCAGCATGTCTGCCTGGGTTCTCTCCAGGCGATTGGCTTCCTTAATTGGTGACTCTTAATCGCCCATAGTTGTGAATGTGAGTGTTTGTGAGTGTCTTTGTGTGTCAGCCCTGTGATGAACTGGCGACCTGTCCAGGGTGTACCCCACCTCTCGCTCAATGTCAGTTGAGATGGGCTCCTGCCCCCTGCGACCCTGATGAGAGGAAGCGGTTATGCAAAATAAAGGGATGTTGCCGCGTTTGTGCAATGTGTCATCCATCACCCATGCAGCACGTGTCTGTGTCCTTGTGTCACGGCATGCAAACAAAACAGGCAACCTGGAGAAATGATTTGTTGTTACATAGAGGAATTAATTAACACTTGAGGCTATACCAGTTTCTCACAGACCACAACACATACCGAGTGTCATCAGCTGTTGACACCGAAGAGAAGATGCAGGATGAAACAGAAATAACGAGGGTTCATATTCATTGTCCATCGTGGTTTCTCATTACTCTGCAGGCTGCCAACTTTCTTGCGTTAGTGTTTCCTTCCTCCTCCCTGCACTCTGAGCTGCTCGTATTAGAGTTTTGACGTTTGTCATCCAGTCAATTAGCGCAATGACAAGCATGTGGCTGTGACAACAGACACCCTGTAAATAAATGAGTTACTTTCCACAGGAGCCTGCAGGAAAGTATTGCTGCAGCAATGCACAGAGCCAAGTAATGGTCATTCCAGTAGCTTGGAGCTGTTGAAATGATTTATCAGTCTGAAATGAGTGTCAAATAGCAATCTCTCATGTGCTGAATGACACTGATGCACATACACACGTCAGCACACACACTGCAGAAGAATAACATCAAGATCAGAGTCTATAAGTCTGTGTGTCTGTCTATTTATGAGTCTGTCCATCCACCTCTCTCCTCCACCCTCTGCCTTTATGAGCAGTATTAAAGTGCGTCTGCCTTTCTGTCTGTCCATCTGTTTATCTATTCATCTGCCAGTCTGCCCATCCAAACCGTCACTCTGTTTATCCACCTGTCTTTCCATCTGTCTGTCTCTGTCCAATTATTATATCTGGCTGTCAGTCATATTGCTTTGATTGCACAGCAGTAATCACTGTGGATGCACTGTGTGAATCAAGTACCTCATGTACCTCACCGCTTTCATTTTTCATAGTATGTATTTGGGGGATTTTATTTAGTCTTTGCGTGTAGGTATGAACCTAAAAACTATGTAAGAATCACAGAAAGATGTACAGTATCATTATTCAATTTGATTTAAAAAAACACACACAAAGTTGTTACATTTCAACATCATTCAGAGGATGCTTATACTGTTAGCTAAAGACTTCAAGTCCTGAAGCTAATTCTATAAAAGGTGAAGGCAGTTTCCATATTCCTAAATCGAATGGGGACATCCAAGGTGAGGTATTTCTGTGAATAGGTACAGTATCCCATATTTCTTGAAAGTATTAATAAATAAGAGGGTAACTTATTAAGAATGACTTATCAACAAGAGAACAGATCATATGATGTACTACCTTACATGCTGCGGTCAAAGTGCTACGTCTAGGTCTGAAATTGACTGATGGGAAATAAAAACATTGTACCATAAAATAACAGATTTTCCGCCTCAACTTTTACAGAGTTTCCAGATGGACAGTGAAGTAAATTGCTGCCAACTGTAGCTGCTGTTAGCTAATGTCAGTTTATTAGCTGGGTTGCCCGAACTGTGAGCTCAGAGCACTGGGGGAGTGTTAGTGTTTGTACCACAGGCTTTTTGGACCACTGGGAAGAAGAGGAGGTTTTCTGGGAATGCTGATGGGGAGCAGTGCCGGTGTCTTGGAGCATCTGTAGCCTTTTAGGGGTCAGTTGAGGCCAAGGCATCAAGAAAACAGCCAGCACAGTGTAAAATGATTTTCCCATGTCACTTATGGTGGCTTTAAGCTAAAGGTTGAATTATGTAAAACTACTTAAATAATTGTCTTCTTGTTCATGCATTACAAATGAATTGTTCTTTCTCCTCTCTTATATGATGCTCCATTATTGAAGTCCCTGCTCGCTTTGCAGGACAGCTTCCATCACAGCTGCAGTAGGCAAAACCTATACAAACCTATGCAAAACCTTTAATCTCTCCGCTGCTGTCTATCACTCCGCTAAGCAGAGGGAGTTGGCTGCCCTTCAAAAACAGCCAATAGGCATGCCCTGCTCTGTCTCTGAAATGACCTGTGATTGGCCAAAGTCTCCAGTCACAGGCTAGATTTTCTAAAGCCTGAAAACAGATGCAAGAGGAGGTGCAGAGGTCTAGTTTTTCTACTTTTGCCTCATGATCTGACTTCACTGAAGCAATTTCTTGCCCACACAATGTTGTATGTCAAGTTTTCCAAAAAAGGCTTCAATCTGAGGAGCTCACTTGTGTTGGCTCTGTTGTTTTAGTTAGTTGATGATTATAAAATGTATTATTTGGCATCAGTTCTCTGCTGAAACTGTTCCAGATGTCAGTTAAATAATGGTATATCTGAGTAAGCTTACTGGGAAACAAGAACAAAAAGTGAAAAGAAAAACAATCACAGACATGAACAGCTTGTTTCTCAGCCTGTTGTCTCCAAATTTCCTCAATAGCCTCAGCACTGCCCTTTGACTTTCAGTGTCTGTTCCTCTCTGTTAATTTCAATTTGCAATTTATCAGCCCATACCGCCTCACGGTTCACCACCTCACCCTGTCATTTCTTCATGCTCCAGGCCTGTTTCTGTGTAATCTCCACTGACAGTCATTGGAATGATACGACTCTTTGCTTTTTATATGTTATGAACTCCATCAATAATAATAATAAATGTATTATTATCTACAAATAGGACTGAGGCCGTTCTAAATTGGCCATAGATGTGATTGTGGTTGTTTGTCTCTGTGTCCTGTGATGAACTGGCAACTTGTCCAGGGTGTACCCCGCCTCTCGCCCAATATCAGCTGTGATAGGCTCCAGCCCCCCGTGACCCTGATGAGGATAAGTGGTTACAGATAATGGATGGATGGATATACTATAATGTAAAATATAATAAATATCACTGCAGTTTGACTGTGGGCTTTCTGTTTCACTATGGGCTTCAGTGTGAGTTCTCTTACTGTGAGGTGCCACATTTTAATTCACAACACTTTCATTTCATGTACAGACAGCCCATCTGATGGGCAGCACACGAATTTGATTATTTTGTTTATTTGTTTTATTTGTTTGTTCCCCCAAATGTACTTAATGTGTGAGTACGTGCAGGTTTTTTTTATGTTTGCGAGTGTTTGCCTTGGCTTTGTGAATTGTGTGTATGTGTGTGTGTGTAGAAACAGATAAAATATTCTAACCTTGAGGAGTCGAGTGTTTCTCAGGCAACTGTGTGTGTCAGTGTTACACACAGTTGTCTGTTTTTAGGCAGTGGTCCATTCCCTAAAAACATTCAAGTCTCACGCAAAATGAATGATTGTTTGGAAGGATCTGTTGCGATCGATTTCCATGTGAATCTCAAAGTTGTTTTTTCAGTGTGATGAAAAATGTCAACAGTTTTCTAATGTGAACACTGCTCAGGTGCTTCTTTAAAAGAATTGAGGTTTGATACTCAGCTCTCGTGCAGCCTGTGTTTGTGTGTGTGAGTGTTTAACAGCATGTGTGTTATGTGTGCACACAGCTGACTCAAACATGTACAGAATGGGACATAACTGTCAAAGTGTGCAGAATGTAATGTGCACATAATGTGCTGGCCATAGGACACATGAACTCTTGACCCTGCAATTAGACTGTGCCTTCTTCAGTCAGCAAGAAATCCAACCATAACCTATCAATCATAAAACACATGCACACACGCACACACGCACACATAGCTTCATGAATTAGTTAAACCAGAAAATGAGCAGCATTGAAAAGCTGTTGCCTGCCTACCTCCTCCTCCCTCAGCAGTAAGTAAGAATTTTCTTGATCAATGACAGTAATGAACCAGCCTTTGCACACCAGGTCAATACAGCAATACACAACTAATGTATATTTTACACGCACACACACACACACACACACACACACACACACACACACACACACACAGTATTTATAGAACATTGTATCATCTATTTGCCTTGGCTGGGAGTGTTACTATAAAATGCAATCCAATATAATGACTAATTACCTATTAAGTAATTACAGTAATCCAAGTATAACATAGTTAAAGTAACATAACTTGATATCCTCAACACCAAAAATGCAAAAAGAGAAAAGAAATATCACAACATGTATTACATGTATTGTAAGAAAGTAGAACAATATAACCTTAGAAAAGAAGAAAAGAAATGAGATCAAGAGTTTTAGCAACAAAAATGTGTCCTCTTACTGTAAGTGAATTTAGGCAGCCTGTTACAGACAGTTTTCACAGCTGGAAGGCAGAACTTGTACTATACTGTGATGTTGTTCCTCATTCTGCTTTAAAGACACAATCAAATCCAATTTCAACCCAGTAACAGCATTTCTTTCACTTGACACTAGAGTGATGTTGTGAGACTCATCTCGTAAGCACTGCACAGTGCATTAAAATCTATGTGGCAATTTTAATCCTGCTAATAGTCCCTATTTTTTCCTAAAAGTAGCTGTAATCAGATTACATCTTTTTTCTCCGTAACTGTAACAGATAAGTTACCTTTTTTTAGTATACTGATTACGTAACTCATGTAATCTGTTACTCTCTAGTCCTGATGTGTGCAGAGTTTGGCACCAGAAGGCTGTTTTCTCATGTAACTGGGCAGCCATAGCTCAGTCTGAATTTGGCTTGGAACCTGAGGGTGGCCTTGAGCAAAGTACCTGAAACTGTATTTCGGGTCTATATATGTAAAAACCTGAGTGAAAAAAATAATTTCCCCACTGGGGGATCAATAAAGTTTCTATTCTAAGTTAAATCTGTGCACACCTTTAATCTCAGTTTAAGACATGTAGAAGCCAAATGTTCTGAAACCTGAAGACTGAAGAATGACCTGCAAAGAAAATATCTGGAAAAATCTATAAAAAAACATATTAGACTCAATATTATGTCAAGCAGAGTGTTTTATATGCCTGGCATCAACCCTAATGCACACTGCCAGCAGTCCTGGCAACATAAAATACTCAAACTGACCCTTGATGCCTTTCCTTCTTGTTCCATATTGACAATTTAGCAAGTTAAGCACATGGGGCAGTCTTTCCTTTGCAGTGTACTGAGTATGTAAAAAAGAGATGTCAACTTCAATGAAACATCCAGCCCAATAATATGGCAGAAACCCTTTGCAAACACCTGTTTTCTATTCTGTACAAAAAGGACAATCCTGCCCAGCAGTAAGAAGCCTCATACACACACACACACACACACACACAGATCACACACTGGAGGTCACCTGTTCTTTTCTCAGTGGTTTGGAATGGGTCCATTAGCAGGCTTTTTAGAGAAGAAACTAGATGAAAAACCTCCCACCACAGACGTAGAGGTAGATACTGGATTTTCACATTGCATATTCTCAGCTATACGATTCACACTGCACTTCCACTAGCCCTGGCTTAAATGTCTGTTGGAACAGCAGCAAGGCCTAGGCAGGTTAGTCCACTTTGGAATGTCCCAGAATTGTGCCAGTGAAAGCTTAGAATGCTTTTAACACTGATCTGCAGTACAGCGTGAAAACCTATAGAGTCTAAAAACTATTATTTTGACAGAACATGGACCTCAGCAAACATTTCCAGGCCATGAGGTTCTACCTGAACTCATTGTGATCTACCAATTCCAGAACCTTGCTGGTTATTTGACATCAGAATCCGACTGTAGTTGTTGGGTCATTAGCTTATGTTGAGGGAGTTGCCCCTGTCAGCCAGCTGATCAAACTGAGCATGTCTCTGATATAATGTACAGAAAAGTGCTTCGAATTGAAAATCAAGTTTTCAGGAGTGTGAACTAATATTTAATGTCACACTGACGTGAAAGGAACAGGACACGCTGGTCTTCCTCTGTATGTAATGAAAGTTATTACCTGCTGTGGCAAACCAGTGATAGTGGCTCTGTTTGGTAAAAGGCTCACATTAGGATCTCATATCCATTATCTGAGACGGTTAGTGCAAATGACATCTCAGGGTCCACAGTGCTACTGGCTCAGCTTACGGGAATTGAGAAGGAACGAAGAAGAGCGGGTGTAAAGAGAGCAAATGGAGCTGACATTGTCTGGTGAAGAACAGAGGATAATAGCAGTAGAAAATTAAATGAAGGCTCACACTGTATACACTTCTATTTCACATGGGTTTTGTCCTGTAATGGAGGGAAAGCTCGTGAATTTAAAACTTGCATTTCAAATTTGTCTGCTTTCACCTTCTGGCCTATACTGAATGGAGGCTGTAGACTGGAGCTTAATTTGGCACGGACACGATGGGATTTCAGTTTTTTGACTTTCACTTCACCAGAGTGCAGGGGAAGACCAACATACTGCATCACGTTAAAACAGATACACTGACAGAAACAAAATGGGGACAGAGAGGCTGATTGAAATGCTTCAGACAGCTGCCAGGAATCATCTGTTAATGAGTGCAGATGTTCCACATCATCTACAGGTTTCACAAGACAGCAAGAACCTGTTACTAAATGTGTTATCCTGTACTGACTATGTAAAAGTGAGACTGTGGCTCGAAGAAGTTTAGATATTGTCTATAAATTCAGAGGATAAACCTCATTCATTTGTTCCTCCTCAGCCATCATGATAGCTCACCTCAAATCAGGAGTGCCAAAGGAGCGAGGCTCTTGCTGTTTTTATCTAGTAACTACACTGATAATGAGATGAGAGGATCTGTGTGGTTGACCTGTACTATTTAGAGATATGTATCGGAAAACAGATAAGATTTAAAGATTCAGTCACACATCTGGAGTCTTGATCATCACAGCAAAAAAAAAAAAAAAAAAAAAGCATGTCCACCTGCCCCAGCATGCACCGAGCTGCAGCTGGTATCAGGCCCATCGGAGCCCCAGAAATCAAAGCCAGGTCTCTAATGTTGGCCATGAACTCTCACAGGACCTTTTTGCTGTGAGGTGACTGTGCTAACCACTAAGCACCACCTTTTGTTACAACACTGGCTGGAATAGATGTTGTGGGATGAGTTGCTTATCCAGCCATTAAACCCAGTCTTCTTTGTAGCCTAAACAACAAATGTGAAGTTAATTCCTTCAGGAGAAGCCAGGCTGGGCTAATTAAAGATCTAGTGTCAATACATTCTGTGATATTAATGAGGCTGGAAGATTCCTTGCTACAAGTGCCAAGGGAGGAGGAGGAGGAGGAGGAGGAGGAGGAGGAGGACTTACATGTACAGTTTAAAAGTCACCTGACCCACCTCCAAGGGGGTTGCTGTGTAATGGCAGTGTGCAACACTCCAGCTGATGACAATCAAATCTTTGTGTAAGTGCACTCTGCTAATTAATCCGGTCCACACAATATTAAACATTTTCAAATATCAACCACTACCTTTTTATTTAAGGAGAGAGGTGCATCCATATCACCCAGTGTGCTCAGCAAATCAGCATTTTAAAATCAATATGTAATCAATACTTCATGTCAGGCCGTTGCTTTTCATCTTGCATTAGTTCAGAGTTGTAACTAAAAATGAATATGAGGAGTGTCATCATGCCCAGATATTGTTTGGTCTGGCTGCTGCTGCTGCTGCTGGAAAGTGCAGGCTTTGTTTGTGCATGCGCATATGAATGCGCATATCTTTTCTGAGCTGGCTGTTGGGGTTCATCAAACATAAATAATTTCATATATAAGAATAATTTCACTCAATGCAAAGTTAGAGAACTCAGTACACATGGACAGACCAAGAGATGCCCTGAAAGCAGCACAACAACCTAATGTAAGTGTTATTTACTGAGTCAGTCTTGGAGAGGTAGGCAGTCAGGTGAAGTTAATCTGATTGCTGTTCCCACAATTCACTCTGATAATGTTTTCTTTCTTCTCATGATCAGAAGGATTGTTCCACTTCATCATTGCAGTTGTAAACTCTGACACCCTTTTTGACAAGATGGGGAGGCGGGGCCCTACAAAACCAGCTTACTGTGTCCAATGGTAGCTTCCTCTCCCACATCCATTTTGTCACCTTGTCTCAATGCCAACTCCTAACATCCTGAAAATCCATGATGATAAGTGGCTCCCAACAACCTTGACAGTGCATTAGTAAACAGCTGCTTTTCCAGCGGGTAGCCCTGTCGTAATGGAGATGTCCCAGCCACTGTGGACTGACACAGAGTCAAACCAAAGAAAGTGTATGGAAAAGGACTGCAGGAGGAGAGAGAGGAAGCAAGACGAGAGGTTCACAGTTACTGATGTTCAGCTGTCAGGCTGCAACACAACAGACAATTGGAGAGGTTTTTAACAGCTGTCTCTGTCTCTGTCTGTCTGTGTCTGTCTCTCGTTCCCGCTCTCTCTCTCGCTCTGCATTTCACACACATGAACACACGCACACACACACACACACACACACACACAAGAAGCCCTAGGGCTCAATTTAGCATTGATCAATCTGCCCTTTAAGTTTTGATAAGATTACACAACACACACAATTTCTCCTAATCATACACAACAGAAATACCACAGAGACTGACACGCACACACATGCACACATGTGCACACGCATCAAGCTTGCATGCATGCAAGTGGTGGAACAATGGCTTTAGAATAATGAAACAAAAGGCTCTCCACTGTGTCAACATTTCTCTCTCCTGACTTGATCAAATTTCCCAGCCTGTAGTGACAGGTGATGTTTTCATATTTTATCTTTGGTTATCATCTCATGAGGATGTGAGTTTTGTTGTGGTTATTGCAGCCAAAGATTTCCTTAAAAAAAAAAAAAAAAAAAAAAATGATGCAATTTGTGATTTTCTGCAGAAACTACAGAGAGCTGAGAAGAGAGTGAATATTGGACTATTCCAGTGTTCAGAGACACAAATCCTAATGACAGCTTATATTGCTCCATGTCTGTTAGGTGTGCAACTATTGCTCACAGGTTCACCATAACAGCTTTATATAGTTCTAACACAACTATTTTGTTTTGTTTCTGTGGGTAAGTACTTTCCTGTCATACTTACTCAATCATAATAGTTGATAGCTGATGGTTAAATGTTGTTAAGAGACTTTCTGTTCCAAATCCAGCCTGTCAGCTGATGTATACCATCACTGCCAACAAGCTTCATACATCAAATGTTTAGTTTTAGGTATCATGTTTGATACAGTTCAGTTTAGATGTACGGTTATGGCTCACTTTAAGGGCAATGAGAGGCAGGAAGTTGATGGAATGTTTCAGGCTGTTTGTTCTCTTAGCAAAACAGAAAAAAACTACAGCTCTCTAACTTCTAACTTGGTGACTGTCGAACTACAGTGCAGAAAACAACAAACAGAGCTTCATGCTATGGTACTCACATGAGACAGGTTCAAGATTCAGCAAACAGAAACACTAACTCCTGCTGGTGAAATCTTTGCCACTGCTGTGGGCGGGTAAGACAGCACTCTGGATAGCTTCCTAGCTGCAGGATCAGCACCTTGGAGAGTGTCATGCTGCACTGTGCTGACAAAGGCAGGGAAAACCCTCAAGTGTTTACATGTTTGTAAAATTGTTCTTTGACACTGACTCAACAGAAGTGAGTGACATAACTCAGATCAAAGATATAACATGAAGTTAAGGCTCACATTTCAGCAAAACAATGTGAAATAACTCATAACTCCTGTAGGCTAGGAGCAAAATCCTCAAATCAGACCCAATTTAGTCCTCCAGACAGAAACAGAAGTACTCTTAGAGTTAATCAGAAAAATCCCCACTGTACATGCCTCGGGCTGATGGAAACAGTCTGAGTCTGACTGAAGTGAGATTTTGGTCTTATTTGTCACTTATAAAAACGTTTTTTGACAGATTTGAATGAACTTTTGTTTAAAGGCAACAGACAGAGGAACAAGTGATTTTGCAGCCATGTGTGGAATTTCTGAACATTTAGTCTCTGTTCTTATGAACTGTTACCTAATATTGAATAACTATTTAATTAATTGTGCAGCCTAGTCAGAGGTGTGACAGAGCATTTGTGGAATGCATCGGTGGTGTTATAGATCCATAGTTCATAACCTGATGTCAAAGCAAAGTGGAAAACACATACACATAACAAACCTCAACACTTCTAACATTTTCCATTTGCTCTAAGTTCGTTGACAAACCAGTTAGTCCCCTGTAGTGCCTGGAGTGTCAGAACAGCAGGTACAGTTTTAATTTTAATCCCAGTTGACGAAGGAAGACATGTAGAGATAAATGCATGTCACTGTAAATTGGATAATACTCCAAGAGAAGAGGGGATGATGAACATACAGTAAATGTTAAATATGATGTGTATACCTTGGGGCAACAGGAGAAGCGTGTACATGTGCCACATGCACTGTGTACAGGCTAAGATAGTTGGGGGTGGAAGAGCTTTGAAGCTTATCCAAAGTGAAGAGGGGGAGAGGATTGTGTGTGCTGCTGTGTTGTAGAACAGAGATGACATTCCCATCGCCCGGAAACCAAGAGGCTTGTACACTGCTATGCTGCGTGTTGCCCACACAGAATGGGAACGTAACCGTCGGGGCTCTCCTTTCCCTTCATCCCGTTATTGTGCACCCACATTTCACCTTTCCTCCTCCTCCTCCTCCTCCTCCTCCTCCTCTACAGTATCAGCCCTTCACCCCTCTTCTCCTCATTCTGTCCTCTGCCCCCTCCCCTCTGTTCCTTTGTTTGGAGGTGGGACGCTCATGATGTAACAGCAGCGGTGCTTCTCTGAGCTCTCAGAGGACAAACACAGCAGGAACACCCATGAAGGGAATCTTGCTAGGTGGTCTTGTATGTCCTTCCACCTGTTTTAATACATGGTTAAAATAATAATAAAACGTTGACATATCAGATGATGCAATAAAGTCTAATGGAAACTTATTTTTATGAGATGGAGCTGTTTCTTTGTGTTTCTAAAGACCAAAAAAATAAATAAAAGACAATGGACAGCTGACTTATTAAACATAATAGGAGACAAATTGTGTAATAAACTGTAAGTGTCCAGCATACAAATGCTCACCTCTGGTTTATGTTTTTTACTGATCCGCATACAGTTTCTTTTCAGTGCTATTCTAATGTTACAGCAATTGTTGAAATTTTAAAGAGCTCAAAAAAAAGTATGCTAAATCGTGATTAGTTTCTTGAAATGTTTCAGTAGCTCCACCTTTAAGGTTTCTTCTAACCAGCTCTGCCCTCGCCTCTGCTGCTCTTTCCACCAGCACGCGCCACCGTGCCTGAGACTACAGAGGCCAGTGTGTGGCAGTCAGCACAGGAGGAGGGGCAGAGCAACAATAGTGTTTCCATGGCAACAAACCTCCAAAGGGATCAGTGTACTGTGATACGTACTTGTGTGTGTGTGTGTGTGTGTGTGTGCGTGTGTGCCTGTAACCACAGATCAACAGGTAGTAATTGCAGTGTGTGCTGTGTTGCTCATGTGATGTAACATGGAAATACAAAGTCCTGCAATAATCCCAGATTTTATGAAGACCTGACGAGCTAAGATGGGGGAAAGACGTTAACATACAGAGTGAGAGAGAGACCAATGGACGGTGTGTGTGTGTGTGTGTGTGAGTCATGACTCAAGGCCTGATGTAGAACAGAGACCAACTTCTGGAAGTTATCACATGTATATGTGCAGTAGATGAAGATAGTTTTACAATGGTTAATTCAAACTGAAGGGGATTGAAATGAGGAAAAGAAATTCAGATTTTGAATTTGTAGTTTCTGTGAATATGTTTGTCCATGTAGCATATTTTCCCAGAGGAAAGATGGAAATTAAAATGAATGATGATAATGCAATCTGGAAGAATTGGTGAACTTGAATTGAATACCAAAATAATAATCTGTTTGTTGGCTTTGTAATATTCATTACATTTGTGCCAGTGCTTGGCAACTATCTGAATGTCATTTAGTGATCTGGACATTTAACGAGTGTTTCATGAATCCTTTAAAGGGGGATTCTTGACTTTTACACACAGCAGTCAAACCAAATCCAGGTGCAAATCCAATGCACGACTAATGCTAAAATTGTGAAAACCGATTTCAGTTTCAAACAGCATTCTTACAGTCCTGGTTACAAATGCCAATTGAATACATTTACATGACATCACAGTGGCATAATAAAACAGCTTGTGTCTCAGTTAGTTCTCTGTAATAAAGTTTGAAGCACAGGTTATTTTATGTGTTGTAGCTCTCAGACACCAAAGTGCACAGTAATCACAGTGATGGTGTTTTTTAATCACTGATTGTTATTTAATTAATGCTTTTAGATGATTTTTCAGATGTATTTTAGTTATAAATATTTAAACTTTATGTTAGAGAAATTCATTGTTGTTCCCATCAGTTGGGTTCACTGAATAGTACTTCAAACAGTTATGTTGCATTGTGTTCCAGCACTTCTGGTGCAACATTCTTATTTCTTTGGGGTCCTGTTTGTCGAATATTCACTCTTTTGGCTCTGTTTTTGGTCTCTAACTGGTTAACTGTGTCTGTCTGCTGTTTGCTGAGCAGGTCGTGTACAATGGGTCTTTTTTTTTTCAGTTTTGTTTTTTTTTGCAGAAAAAGGCAGCCTGGTTGAAAACAAAGCTTTAAGAACAGTGAATGTGAACCAGAACAGTGAAGTTGTGAGCTGGACAAAGAGCTGAAACGTAAAGCTTTATTAGATTAATGACGTTATGCTTCCTATCAGAACTTTCTGTTGTTTCTTTACTGTTGATGTATCGATTATTCTGAGCTCAAGTGACAACTAATCTAACTCATCTCAATGCTATGTCATCTCTGATTTTTTAATCAGTATGATTGAATATGATATGCTCGGGTCTTTATTGGAGGCATGTTTATCTCTGCATAGCTGTGCACATGAACAATGAAGGCAGAAGATACAGGCATACATAGGAATGGTCCACTCGGGTTTTTGCAGTGCCAGTCAAACAACCAGTAACACAATGTACTATTCTTCTGATAGAGTATATGAAAAGACTGTCTCTCCCTCTTCCGGTGTCTCGGTGTCTTGTTGTCTCTCTCAGTGTCAGGGTACAGACAGATAAAGCTGTCCCGCTGAGCAGCAGAAGATTTCCAGTGTGATGTTTGTTGTTTGTGGCAGCTGTGAGAGTCACACTGATCACTCCGTCATTTGGCACATAAACAGTGCCACGGGTCTCACAGCATGTAAACCTGAGAGAGGAGAGGCTTTTGACTTTTTCTCACCTACTTTTGTAACCTACTTTTTGTTTTCCCTGTTGCTGTTATATCTTTCTGTCATTCTCAGAACAAAAAGGGAGGTGTCTACTCACAGTATGTTGACATTTTTTGGTCTGTTTGTGGGTTTTGTGCTTGCATAGGCATATGATAGGATAGTCACCTGTATCACCAATGTTGTGATACAGGTGACTGATCCATAATGAGTGAGCCCAATAAGGAACGACCTGCGCTGAGTATACCATGTTCTGTGCAGTATTTTGAACTGAATTGGATGTGTTTTGGGGTTAGAAGAACCTTTGAATGTAATGAGTCACATAGAGCTATCTGTCTGATTCTACCTGATTGCCTCTGAACTCTCTGTCCCACTCTTTCTCTCTGTTCTGTTGTAATGTGCTGCAGATTGCTGTGGGTGGATGGTGTTGCATGGAGTGAGAGCAAAGCATCATCAAACAGGCATACATTTGTTTATATGTGTGTGTGTGTGTGTGTGTGTGTGTGTGTGTGTGTGTGTGTGTATTTTCCCAAAGCTTCTGGAAGGTTTGCAGTGAATATGGTATAGACGTATGAATTTTATGAGGTCAAAAGTAATTCTTAATATATTATTTAATGCTCGTGGGGTCTGGAGTTTGGAGTTGGTCACATTAAATAATCATCACAATAAAACAGCAAGGTAGAAACTGATATTTTTAAAATTGATGAATTCATTTGCATTTAAATCATTGTCATGAATTTGAGCCTTTTTTTTATTTTACTGACTAATGTGTCTGTCATATTATATCTTACAGGTGATTTATCATCTGCTTCAATATTTACAGTTTTTGTTTCATGGTCACTTTGATTTAAAGAGGACTCTCTGAAGTCCACACCACAGAACAGCAACAGGATTGGTTTATTATGAAGCATCGCAAACAAGCTCAAAGTCTTAAAATCTTACAATGATTCAAGATTGGAGAAGAAGGCAAAACTTAAGGGACTTTACATTTTAGTTAGCACAGTTTTACTCCATAATTTATATACAATTTATACATATATTAACAGATTATAAGTAAATAGTTACTGTCATCAGAATATTGCTGTTCTTGGACAGATTCTCCAAAGAGTGAGACACTTAAGATCAGCAGATAACTGAAGTTTTGTTCTTGTGTATTTGTACTTAAACTTGTTTGTGTTTTGAGTATCTGTGAGGAGACATGTATTCACAATGTAATGAATGTGGAGTGTTAGTAACTCAAACTAATGTCCAAATATAATGAACAAATGAGGTATATCATAAGATCTGTGGAAGAGTAAGTTTGTTTGTGTGTGTGTGTGTGTATGAGGGGCATTTTATGCCAGCACACTATACTAAAACGTGTGTACAGCGCCTATGCAATGACATCAAACCTCTAACGTGCGGGTGTAAATTCCATTCACTTTCAATGGACAGACGAGCGTCACGTAGGCGTCACAAAAACGCTGCACACGCGTTATTGCGCATACGCCTACGTGACGGGTGAACTACGCCTCAAATACGTGACATGAAGACCACGCGTGACTGTGAAGTACAATTCTACATGAGTGTACAGACACACACTGTGTAGTGTTTGTGGAAATCAAATAGGGGTCATTCGTGCTGTGCCACGCGTTAACGCAGCAGACGCCTGCATGCACGTTCGTCTCAATGTACAAATAATTATTTACTTTATGATGACGAATTTTGAGTTTAACAGCTGCTTCACTTCACAATTCAAGCAGTCCATGTATTACCAAGACAGACCGATGTGACTGTTATTTCAGTCACACGTGCACACGTTAAGGCGTCTGAAGCGTTGGCTTTAGTACAATAGTGACACACGCGTTAACGCTTATAGTGTGTGAACGCCTATAATGGGATGTTGAGGTATATCAGGGACTGTACCATTGCTCAGGCACGAAACTGAGGAAGAGGCTGTGCGCATTTACGCACGAGGTACACTGGATCATCAGGACCTGACAGTTATTCATTTTCTATGTTCTGCAGCATATCTACACAGATCAGCTGTTACACATAGTCTCAGGTTCATACGGGATTGTTTAGAAGAAAGCATAACTTATAGATGAACCCCAAGCCCCATCAGAGCTGTCAGGATATTTTTATTTTCAAGTAGCTGAAATTATTTTAGTTATCCCTTTCACCCTTGCCTTTTTTACGTTTCGAACAAAAAACAATAAACAGACCGGTTCTTAACAGCACCTGAACAAAAGACATAAAGCAACGGGGAAAAAAACAAGACACTAGCACAAAAAAGGGAAACATTTCGGGAAAGTTGCTTCCAGAGCGAGCGTAGCTGTGCCGGTGTGCACGGGGCGTAACCAAAGAGCCGGTGCGCCAAAGCAGCAGCAGCAGGGCGTGGAGCCGGTGGCGCATCGGGGAAAATGAAATTTTCTAGTTATGAGTTATACTGTAGGCGTTCACACGCTATAGGCGTTAACGCGTGTCACTATTGTATTAAAGCCAACGCTTCAGACGCCTTAACGTGTGCACGTGTGACTGAAATAGCCTAAACTGTCACATCGGTCTGTCTTGGTAATACACGGACTGCTTGAATTGTGAAGCGAAGCAGCTATTAAACTCAAAATTCGTCACCATAAAGTAAATAATTATTTGTACATTGAAACGAGCGTGCGCACAGGCGTCCGCTGCGTTCGCACGTGGCATGACACTTATCACCCGTCACCCCTTCATTATTTGGTGTACTCGCAATACGCGTGCCTGTACGCACGCGTATTTTTCAGTCTTAAATGCAGGCGTAGGCGACGCGGTCAAGGCGTTTTAGTATAGTGTGCTGGCATAAAATGCCCCTCATAGTGTGTGTGCGTGTGTGCGTGTGTCATACCTGTGGCTGCAGGCAGTTGCTGAGAAGTCAGACACGATTCACTTTCTTTATTTTAAAGAGACAGGCAGCATGTATTCCTGCCTGAGGTTTTTTCTGGGTCTTTCTCTGACACTTGGATTGGTCGTCGAGTGGTCAACACCTTTAATGTGAAGCTCTTAACCCAAAACATACGTTTCCACGGCAACAGGTAAGCTTGGGCACAGTGAGGACAGGAGTGGAGATTTAAAAGTATTTAAGGACAGAATTGAAAAGGTCTGAAACTTTCAGTGAAGTGTCACTTGGTTTGAGCAAACAGAAATGAAGAGCTCTGTCCATCCATCTATGCCTGTTAGGAAACGTCTGGCTGCTTCTCAGTGTGGTGCACTTGTTTTCTCAATAGTCCGCACACAGACAATACTGTAGAGTAGATATGAACATAACTAGTTGTGGCCTTTTGAAGCATGTAAGTCGATAATTGTTTGCATTGTTTCCTTGTGCACTTTCAAATATTGACTGATTACAGATTGATTTTAGTTCCATGTTCATTCAAGCAGTCATGACATATACTGTACGTGCTCCTCTGTGTTTCAAAGACAGCAGTCTTTACCCTGGATTTACAGTGTTCACCATATATTTGTATCCTGTCTCCTGTCTCTGATCTGTCTTTGGGACTCTGATCACGGCATTAAAGATGATTAAAGTTGACACATGTGACACACATGCAGCTCAATAAGCCTCAGACCACTTACTCGAATTCATCCAGTCAATTGTACTGATTTATTGTCTAATTTTAGAAGCTGCTTGTTTTGTAAAAACACTGAGACTAACAGCGTTCACCTTCGGCTTCAGATTCTATTGTGTCTCGTGAGAAATTCAACTTGTTGCAAGGTCAAAACAGACTGAATAAATATAATCAAGTAGAAAAAATGAACTCATAATAGCAGTAAAATAAATGATACAACTAAATGGTAAAAGTTTCTAACTTTTTCATTCATTAATTTTGTGCTTTTTTATAATAATACACCAAGCAACTAATCAACGCAGATACAGAAGAAACTTGACTTGGGTTTGTGGCCAAATATGACACTTGACTTCACTTCTTTCGGCTCCATGGAATGCCTCAAAAACTGTCCAGAAAACTGTGTATTAACACAGAGTGGTCTTTCATCCATTCACCCTCTCTGTGAAAAAGCTTGTAATCGTTATTCTGTGTGTGTGTGTGTGTGTGTGTGTGTGTGTGTGTGTGTGTGTGTGTGTGTGTGAATCAGTGTGGTTGATTGTACTTGTGCACCTTGGATCGTGTGTGTGTGTGAATGTGTGTGAATGCGTTTGTGTTCACACATGCATGTGTCTTAGTAGGGGCATGTTACAATGATAATGAACATCATTTCCATTTTAGCCCCTCTTCTCTCTTTCCAGCCTAAACCAAGGGGATAAGCGCTCCCCTGTGAACTCCTGTGGCGAGTATAAAAGGTTGCCTGTCCACGCAACAATAGGTTTCATTTCCTCAAGGGCATTCTGAGAGCTGTGGGTCATACTAGGAATGGTTGCTGGTAAAAGAAATTACTATTGATCTACTACTGCTTTCAGGAGGTGTGAGAGCAAGCCAGGACTACAGGCCACACAAAATGGCATGCATAAGCAAAAACATGACTGTACCCACATACACATACATGCACACATGCATCTGGATTCATAGTGTTTAGCTATGTATGGCCATCTAGTAGCATTTCTCATTGATTTGTAAGCCTCTGTGGTTGCTGTCATAACCGGGAGGTGATAAAAGGGCAAGAAAATGTGCTGTTGCACTTCTGAAACACCCGTGTGCTCTCCTTCATCTTCTGTTTCTCCTCCACTCACAACTCTCCGTCCATACACCACTAACTAATGCATGACTGCAAAAGCAGATGTACTGCTTGACTATCAGATTAATTCAGGTGCATAACAAACATTATGTAAAAAAACTGAAGATAAAAGTACAGAAGACATAAATGTATTAAAATGAAAAGGCCTGCAGACTTTGTGCAGGATATTTTTCAAGACATTGTAATCCAAAGGAAGCTGAGATAGGTTCCAGCCCCCGACGACCCTACTGAGGATAAGTGGTTACAGAAAATGGATGGATGGATGGATGTAATCCAAAGGATGTTATTCATAGTAATCATTATTAAAACGTTAAAAACTGTTTATAATCTAATGCATAGAGTCATTTGGACCTTCATGTAGTGTAATGCGGGTGGAGGTGCAGCTGCAACCGAGTAAAAACTGTTCCTGTGGCGTGACGTTTTGGTCCTGATGGACTGCAGCCTCCTGCCAGAGAGAAAGTGTCTCAAAAAGTTTGTGTCTGGATTTGGAGGGGTCAGCCACAATCTTACCCACAGGCCTCGGGTTCCTGGAGGAGTACAGGTGGAAGATTTCAGCTGATCACCTTCTCAGCAGACTGACTGACAGGCTTATAGTCTGCCCTGCAGACTGCAGGGACGTAATCCTTATTGCAACGTAATCCTTATTGTCAATTGTGCACCACCAATGTACGTCCACTAAAAGCACTTGTTTTTGACAGGCTCATACTGTATTGTTGTGAAGTGTCTGACAGCATTATGGGAAGGACCCCTGCAGAGAGACACATTTTCTGTTTTTACCAGAAACAGCAGTTCTAATGCTGTGGTCCAGGTTTGATTGACAAAAACTGTAAACTGCTGAATAACACAACTCAATTTCAACAGAAACAAAATAAAACTTAACAATACCTTGGTTCAGTGTTCCAAAAATCACCAGCTCTGAAATTACTGAGATGTGAAAATATTGGGAGAGTAGACAGGAAGGACGAACATCAGGGTCAGAATATTTTTACATGTAATGGTTTATTTTGACCAAACCAGAATTGGTAATTGTCAGAATAGCAGAAGGACAAACCAAGGCTTTCAGTTTGTTTCTGTTGAGTTGTGAGTTACGATTACTATATTTGTCACTGTAGTCTGGTGGCTTTGAAGACATATAATGTGATATAACTGCTGTTTTTGGTGAAGCAAAAGGATCTTAATCTTCCACAAAAAGGTCTGTCTCTGTAGGTGTCCTGTGCATAATGCTATCAGACACTACATTGATGGTGTGCAATTGCCCATAAGGATTACATTGTTGCCAGTTGTGGTTCTGCTGGTCACAGCTGTCTTGCTCAAAATGACTGAAGTTGTTTCTGTTCTTCATGCTTCATAAAGCTTTCAAATCAGATCAGTCTGTAAATATTCTTCTACATACAAAATGTATCCATTGTTGTGGTGGGGTATTGTTAAACAGGCAATCTGGTGCATATCCCAAAATAATTTTTGTTTCCAGGCATCATCAAAATCAGAATCAGAATCGCTTTATTGGCCAGGTGTGTATACACACACACGAGGAATTTGACTCTGGTTCACTTTGCTCTCAATTGTACATACAGGTATAGACATAAGTACAGTTTAAAAGACAAGGGACATGATAGGCACAGACATAACATAAAAAACATAAAAACATAAAACATAAAAAATAACTACATACATATAACATACAAATAACTTTTACAGTGGCTGTGGCATCCCCACGGTGTTTTCACACTATTACTGCCGTCATCTTTGCTTTTAACCTTTTATGGATTGTAACTTTACCTGAAGTAAACAAGTGAAGGGAAAGATCTGCAGCAGAGTTCAAAGGTTTAGTCCACAGCAAATGACATAGCATTGACCCAGTGTTTAGAGATTAACCTCTCCTCAGCAGACACAGAATGCATACACATGTCCCTGGAAGATGCCAAACACTTTCTCAAGGGTCTGAAAGGGGAGACCACATAATGAAGCAGGTTCTTTAATTCAGCTTGATGAAGCAATTAAGTCCCATACTTAGCTCTGGTGTTTAATTTCTTCAGCTAAACGAATAAGACAGTCTCATGTTGTCCCATTTGGCTGAAAAAGTCAGCAGGCTCCTCTGTATGTAAAACAGAGCTGGTGTGCTGTGGGAACATCTTACTTCCAACACTGGACAGTTTTCTGCATTTTGTCTGACTTAGCATCTTTAGAGGATCTTTAGTTTTAGAGGAGCTTTCCTTGTTTCCTTTCCATGTTGAATTGACCGACATTGGCTATGGAAACTGCTTGGAAACACACTCTAGCCTCTTGAGGAACCAATATCCCCAGTGCAACAAGGATCTCTCTCAATGCCACGGAATAATTGACTACCATGGAGACTAACGGAGAAATATTAATAAGGCGACTACACCGGCTGCACAGAGGCTAGAGCCAAAAGCTATAAGGGCAGACATGGGATGTAAGAAGTCAGTGTATCATCTACATGATATACATGTGTGAACTGTATACCCACCAAAGAAAGCTGCAGGATTTCTGTATATCCTACAAATGAAAAAAGGATACGTGCCAATATCATTTTGTGACTGAACATTCATTACAGTTGTGACAACAAAGTGAACAAATATTGCTGAACATTGAGTTTGGCCTTGTGTTTGTCGACAAGAAGGCCCAGTAATGCACTAAAATGATGTATTCATATTATATTGTATTCATCATGATCATATTGTTTATGGCATATATTTTAGAAATCATATTCATAACTCAATACAGCATCAAATCATAAACCTATAGAGCGGCTTCCTAACATGTCAACAATGTGAGCAATGAATAACAGAATGAACTGGAACTGTGAAAACACTCAGTGTTTGAATCCTCTCAGTGTAAACGTCCTTGGCCTTTAAAGTCTTGCGTCGCTTACAATAAACTGTTTCATCTTGATCACACATAATGCCCTCTATTGTATGAGTAAGTGTGGTTGTGCTTATGGAAGGATACCACTCCAGGATATGTGGTTGTGTGCTGCATGGGAGAGGCGGGTGAATTACAGTAGATCATGCAACTGCAATAAATCTGTAGATCTTATTAGATGGCTCTACCATAAGCAATAATTGTGTTCACAGTAGGGTTGTCTGCTAAGATTTAGGTTTATGTTGGTCAAGACATTCCCGATAGCCTGAACTATACTATTAACCTACTATACACCATGACATCAGCATCAAAATTGACTCCCTATGTCTTGCCCCCTACCACATTAAATTCAAATCGCTAGTGCTTGCTTACAAAGTTGTCTCTGGTACTGCATCTTCCTACTTGAACGCCCTTAGACAGGCATATGTTACCTCACGACCGTTGCGCTCCTCGATTGAACGACGCCTGGCTCTGCCACCCGTACGCTTAGGGCAATCCAGACTTTTCTCGTCTGTTGTTCCACATTGGTGGAATGTCCTACCAGTTCCTACCAGATCAGGGGCGTCCCTCTCTACCTTTAAAAACCTCCTGAAGACCTCCAGCTCTTCAGAGAGGACCTCCTCTACAACACTACCAACAACTGGACATGATAAATCTACCCCTTAAGAATTGTCACAACACTTACACTTTCTTACTGCATTATATATATGTGTATGTATATATATATATATATATATATATATATATATATATATATATATATATATATATATATATATATATATATATATATATATATATATATATACAGTATATACAATTATATATACAATTTTATATATATATATAACTGTAGTTGCCTATAACCTGATAAAACCTTGACAGTCCTCACCTACTCTGAGATCAGACACAGCTTTTAAGCACCAGTGTACTCAGGTTCTTGTTATTTTGTTAATTCTTACTGTGTATTTGCAGTTCAGTACAACACTTCCATTTAAACTAAAGGCTCAAACTGACCACAGAGCAGCACCCTGTGATGCATTCACAACAAAATAGAAAATGATGTTAGCATCAGAGAAAGTATGATTTATTGTGGGGCAATTTGATTGCAAAATACTGTGTAACAGGATTCCATGATGCAGAAAAACTGGAGAGGGGGATGGTGTGTTTTCAGTTTTCAGAGCAGCAATGAGTGACCAATAAAGTTGTCTGGGTTGCTGTGTAAACATGTTTTTAATTAGCATTCATTTAATAATTGGACAAATTGTACACTGAGCCTGCAGAGTTACACACGTTATCTTACCCATGTGTTCTATGATGACAACATGACTGGTGTATGTATTTGTTGCACACAAGGAAAACTCACCAGGTGAGCTCTCATGTGACCCAGTATGCTTATTTGTAATGTGACCAACTGACCTTTGTGATGCCACCATGAGGTTGACATTTATGGTTTTTAGTGAGATGTGTCAGTAACTAATGTATAGATTTCCATGAAATGAATCTAGACATTCATGTCAGGATTAACTGCTATAACTTTGGTCGTCTTTTGACTTTTCATTTAGTGCCATCATCAATTTAGAATGTCTAATTAATAAATGTAAGCATGCTGATGCTATTCCGTCCTTCAGTATTTCACGTTTTACCTTCCATGTCTTGAGATTGTGATGAGACTTTGAATGAATTTTGCACTGTGGCTCTGGTTATCTTTATAGGTAACTTGTTCGTCACTTTGTTTCGCAGATACTTCTTGATCTGAAAGCCTTTTACTTGCTTCCACAAGTGAATCCTCTGAAACAATTCAGCCCGTTCTCATGGCCAGGGTTCTTATTTTTCTCACAATAGCTCATGTCATGTAACTTATTTGAACCCAAAAACCCATCCAAACTGCAATTGTTTCATAACCTTAACCACATTCTAAAAAGGCCTGTGACACAGCAATGAGCATGACAAAACAGCGTCAGTATTTGACGGTCTGCGATGAGAACATGATGGTTGATTCCATTCCAGCTGAACTGGACTGTAGAATTGTACTTCCAGCTGATGTGACCAGGTTATGACTCTTCACCTCCCACTTCCTTAGCCAGTCAACCCATTCATCCTCCTAATAAACCAGAGTTTTGCATTGTGGCCTCCTAAGCTTCCACAAGCTTCCATCAGGGATGAGCCCTGTGTTTTACTGTCATTCATACATGCTCTACTCTTCATCAGTCCCACTGACAGCTCTGTAATCTTTTGTGAATCCCCTCCAAAAATTGGTCTAATTAAAATTCCCCTCTTTCCTTCCATCCCTTTTGTCTTTTGTACTTGTACTTACTGTGTATTTTCTTTCTTCCTTTCCTCACTCCTTCCCTCTTTCACCCTCTCTCCTGCCTCTAAGCTTTTCAGGTTCTTCATTGACTGTTTACCACCTCACCCATCAACCTGTCTTTCTTACCCATCCAGTGATTCACCTTAGTAAATTTACAGTTTTTGTCTTCCTCTCACAGCACCCCTGTTTCTTTGCCTGTCTGCCTCTCTCTCTCTCTCTCTCTCTCTCTCTCTCTCTCTCTCTCTCTCTCTCTCTCTCTCTCTCTCTCTCTCTCTCTCTCGCTTGTTTATTGGAAAGCAGGCAGCTGGTGCCACCTTCTTTGTTAAATTCTTATGTATTAGCTGCCTGGAATGGTTGAATGTTCAAATTTCAGCAGCCCTCATAGATACACGATTGTTGTCGGCTTTTGTTTGGCTGGTGAATGAAGAAAATCTACCAGCCACCTGTATGTTTTACAGAGTGGTGGATGGTGCTAACTTTGTGTCCTGCTGCAGTTCCATGCATACATTCAGGAGCCACTCATCAGTATTCATCACCATGCCCAACACCTTTGTCCATCAAAATTATGCACAGACTCAGTTAGCATCAACTATGCTGTGTTTCAGTGTGAGCCTGCTGTTCATGAAACAACAGTAAAGAAGCAGGCATACAGATATGGGAGCCTTGAGGGACCATGCAGCACCTCTATTTACTTTGTGGTTAGAGAATTTGCAGCTCTTACTGGACATTTTGATGTTTTGCACCTTATGTCCAATCTGAGTCCAAATTGCATTTGTGTGATTCAGGAATGAACTGTTCTGCTGCTAACTCCTGGAGCTCCATAGATCTCCTGGGTGTGCATTAGGGAAGTAGTTCAGTCTGTAGGGGTTTGGCTTGGGAACCGGAGGGTGGCTGGTTCAAGTCCAGCACGGACCAAAGGGTGGGGTACTGCTGAGGAGCCCTGAACAAGGTACCAAACCCCTCACTGCTCCCAGGGCACCGCTCAGTGTGGCTTCTCATCACTCCACATTTGGATGTGTGAGCCTGGTTGTACTTCAAGTAAAATGCGTATAAAAACTTGAGTGAAAAAAGAATTTTCCCTCGAGGGATCAATACATATTTTATTCCCTGTGAGACTGTGTGCATTACAAGTAAAACAAAAATGGTGGCAGAGCTCTCTGGCTTAAGATCTAAGAGGGAGTCCAGAGAAAAACTGATTGAACTTTCTTAGCAGCATCAAAGTCAGCTGGAGTCTACTGACAGTAATTTTTCCTGAAAAAGGGAAGTTGATCTCTGAAACCAGACTGACCTGCTCAATCCTACATTTTAACGGGCCTCAGTGGTCAGGGACAAAAGGAAAATACTCCCCCTCTCTCCTCCTCTTCTGATGTCCTGGGAGAGAGGGAAATGTTGCATCTGTTCAGTCATTTAGCCCTTTAGCTCAGCTGAAGGATGACATGCCTCTGTCTTCTTCGCTTGCACTCGGACCATGTCCTTGTCAAGAAAACATTCAGCACTGAGGTGAAGCTGCCAATCTTTACTGGTTGTAAAGTTGCTGGTATTACTGAACAGTGTTCTGCCGAAGTGATTTTTCATGTGAGGACAAATTGTATTATGAATTACAGTTATTAGCATTAGCTATAAGCCATGATTGAGAAATGTACAGAGAGCTCTAAAATATCATCATCATATAATTTTTATCACACTGTGATTTATGGATATATTTATATGTTCCTGTATATTTAGGTTTCTGCAATAAATAATAGCAAAGCATTTCTCAACATACACATTGATTCATGCACAACATTTTTTAAAGTCTGTGTAAAGTAAGAATAAATATGTGTTCTGAGTTCAAAAAATGAATGATTAAAAATATCGACAAGTTTATAAAATTAGTTGTCAAAATCAGGTGAAAATGAATTCTCAGTTCCAGGACTGTGGGGGCGTGTCCGCTGGAGGTGCTGAAGCCACGCCCACTCGTGGGACTCCCTCTCCTACTCTCAATATGGCATGTCAACCAGCAGCACGGCGCACCTGCAGTCCAGGGAGGTGTTGTTACCGACACACGTAAACTTCAGATCTTTTTCAAAAATAAATCCACTTCTTCTTCATCTTTTCATGCTTGTGAAGTTTAAATAAAGCTGTTCATCCAGGGAAGATGCATTTGCAGTACTTTGAAGTCAGAGCTAGCTAGCAACTGGGTGTAAACAAGAATAATAACTAGCATACGGAGAAGCACAGATGCTAACACGCTGAAGGCTTTCATACTGTTGTGGGTTAGGGAGGCGGGGGGATTATGCTCAGGGTGGCCTCAACGCATCATCGAGCCACCTTTTAGGACCGCCCACAAAATCCTGGACTGAAAACTGATGAAAACCTGTTTTTACCTCTAGCTCCACATTTCAGTTATATATCATTCAAAGCCTTTTCACATGTTTTCAGCAACTGCTTTCCAACATATTTAATGTATTTTAAAAGAAATCTCAGAATTGCCTTAATACGGTCTTTAATGCTTCTAATAAACACAATGGTGTCTATTCCTGCTGTGACCATCCATGAACTCAGTACACATTACATACTGGACGTTGTGTCTTGAGTCACCGTCTTTCAGTGAATTCAGTCAGTGAATTGGATGTGGGGAAAAGAAATAAATAAAATTGATTGATAAATGAATTCTTGCATTTTGGCAGGAGCATTCATGCATGTGTCTGCTTGTGTACACCATTCTCTCACCCCCCACCCCGAAGAACAGCAACAGAGTAATTTGAACACTTGTTATTAGCCACAAGCTCTGAGTGTGGTGGAAAAGAGGTAAGTGATCTTTTCTGTTGCTTTCTCAGCTTGAACTGCTGGCTATTGAACCTCTACACTCCAACTGCATATGGATGTATTGATCACTTTGACTCCCAATGGGAGAGAGTCGACCATTGCAGAGGTTTGAGAGGTTAAATTCACCCAAACAGAACAGATGGAGTAAGGCAGCTTGCATCCAACATATATTGATTTTTACCTATTGAATGTAACCTCAGCAGGAATCTATTCAAGTGCAATCTTAAGTGCCTACCCCACTTACGGCTTGATTCCACTGGGCACAGCTCTGTGACGTCTCATCCACTGTTTTGTTAACTTGCTCAGATTTGGTAATTTTCTGTCTTTTTTGGCGATACTCAAAAATAATTTCAGCAGTCGACTTCATCACCATGAAATTCTTAATTTTAACTAGTCATCTTCAGACTTTAGGTTACGACAAGATGTCTTTGTATATCTGTTAACTGTCATCCATGTGAAAAGTCAATATCTACGCAGCACAGCACAGTTTTGGTTAGGTGGTAGTTAGCACTGTCACCTCACAGCTAGAAGGTCCTGGGTTTTAACCCGCCAGCTGTTCTTCCTGCAGGAAAATTGCTGACTCTAAATGTCCCGTAGGTGTGAATGTGAGTGTGAGTGAACGGTTGTCTGTCTCAATGTGTCAGCTCTGTGATGAACCGGTGATCTGTCCAGGGTGTACCCTGCCTCTTAACCAGTGTCAGCTGGGACTGGCTCCACCCCGCCGAAACCCTGATAAGAATACACAGCTTGAATGTGTGAGTACAGCAAACTCAGCATGGGCTAACAGACTGCTACTGCTACTGTACATCAACTCCACCTTTTTACAGAAGTCTGTAAAAATGCTTTTGAGAGGGAGCAAGCATGTGTGTGTTTGCAGAGAACACAACTAAAGAAGGGATCTCAAGTAATGTCCTTAAAGACAAAGAAGTATTTTTATTTGTTTAGTGATTTTATATTAAAATTTCTGATTTCTTTTTTTCTTTATTTTCTTATCCCTGTATGTACATAAACTTGATCCAGATAAATTATGGGCCACCAAATAACCACACATCGCACACATCATAGCTAAGAGAGGAACATCATACTTAACGTCAATTAAATCTCCTTCTGGGTGGAAAAAAAAGGGGGATGACATGGCTTGATGGCACAACAGAGTTTGTAAATAACTGCACGGGAAAAAAGATGAATAAAGATGTCGGACAAAACCAATCCACAGGATTTATATAGTCCAAGCGTGGAGTATAAAGAAGGATTCATGGACATGCTGTGGAATAATGGCCGTATTTCAGCAAGGTCTGGCCTTCACAAGACAACACCATGATGAATCCTATGAATGATGAGTATGGTGATTTCCATAATGTTCTGCAGGGTGCTTTATCAAATGGACATACATATAGATGGACAGGCTGGATGGGAGGCCTTCCATGCTTCATGGTTCATTGGTTTCTATTTGCTTGTAGATTTAAACTTATTTATAAGAGAACCGCATCTGCAAGGCTGCTCGCAGATCTGTGACACAGTAGTTAGAAAAAAGCACATTTTCCTCCCCGTAGCTTCAGCCACAACCTCAGAAATAACTTTGTAAAGATCCGTCTGTCCAGTTCCAGTAACTATAAACACACAAAGCTCCCTCTTACCACAGTTGAGCACCTTGTGCACCATATGTCCCTGTGCCTTGTGAGCATGTGTTCATACATTTATGACAAGATGTCCTGTGTGTGTGTATGTATTTGTGTGTGTGATATTAGAAACCCTGCCACCTGTTCAGAGTAATTTTTTTTGCCATATCCTGAGACACACAAAGCCAGGCCAAATTAACACTGGCACAAGGATTGAGCCAGGGAGAATGAGAGATGGACAGAAAGAGAGAAGAAGAGAGGGAATAAGAATAATAGAGGAGAAGGGCAGTTTTCTGGGTCTAAGACAATATTTCAAAAGTGTCTGTTTTTCAGGTCCTTTTTAGCTATTTGTTCTTTTATTCAAACTCGTTCTCTTTCACTCCTATAGTTTGAGGTTTTGAAAGTGATTCCTCCATGTTTCACCATCTTTTTCTCCCAAATCTAATCCTAACCCCAATCCTTTGATGCTCCTCCTTTTGACTTTCTTCCCTTTTCCTCCCCCTTCTCCATCTTTCATCCCATCCTTCTTCCCTATCATTTCTTTCTCTCTCCGTCTCCCAGTTCTCCCTCCTCTTTTTCTCCATAATTGAATTATCCAGCGTGCATGGATCATGCTGATCCGTGCACAGTAGCATGAAACCCTAAACCCTTCCCTACCCTCTCTCCCCATCTGGCTTTCGGAGCTCAGTACCTCAGTGTGGTCTTTGTTTCTCACTCATTCCTGTCTTTTCATTCTTTTCATTTTCCCTCCTCTTCCTCTCATTCTAAGGGTGAGTGTATATGTGAGTAAGTTTGTCCTAAAAAAAAGTCTTCAAATACTTTAAAAAAAGAGTGAAGTGGAGTGGATAAATCTTAAATCTCTGGCTCTGTCAGGATTTGTTCCTTGGTTTTCTGGAAACAAAAGCTGAAAATGAGAACAACTAAACTAACTTTAGACTCTTTAATATCAATTATTTGGCCCAGTCAAACAAAAAGAAGAGAGCGAGAGATTTAGCGTTAGTTTTCCTATTGTCTGATGTTTTAGTGGATGAGGATCTTTACAAAAGCACATTGTTTTCACACAAACAGCATTTCTAAAATGATCTGTTCACTTTCACTTACATTAACACACTTGGGGCCACAGTGCTTGCCAGTGGCAGGTCATTTTGGAGACATTTTATCATTATAATCTTATCTTACTGTGGAAATCAGCAGGAAACCCCCAAAAGCAGAAGCTAATTAGCAGAGAGAAACTAAAGCAGACTAATTAAAAAAAAAAAAACAAACAAACAAAAAAAAACTTTTTAATGGTGTACTTGCAGTGCATGAAAATGTGGCATGCTTTTAACAAAAGTTCCCTTCCCATGTGTCCATGCTCCCTCCATACTGAATATTTGATCCTCTGTGTTGTTGTAGTTATTTTTTCTTATTATGTCTTCCAGCGTCTGCAGTTAATGAAGCATTAGTTCAGTAATAACACCGAAGTCGTGCTTGCATCAGTTGATGTGCAATTAACGTTTCATTCATGCTTCAGCATTGG
Organism: Sciaenops ocellatus; assembly: GCA_033000465.1. NCBI lineage: Eukaryota > Metazoa > Chordata > Actinopteri > Sciaenidae > Sciaenops > Sciaenops ocellatus. Next base: position 31,461,315 of record CP136868.1, on the reverse strand, counting down.
TGCCTTGTTATACATTAGCTGATTAGCAGCTAATATGTCGACAAATAACGTCCCATCATATTCATATGTGTGTTCTCACTTTTACACTGCTCACACATCAGAAACAATATAAACCAGAAGAACATTAGGCCAATAATTGGATTTGTGGGATATTACAGTCTGATATAACATGACAGGGTAGTGGACTGAAGGAACTTTCTGACCCGAGCACCAGGCTGCTTTGGTTATTTTAAAAAGTCTGAAAAAGAATGACTTGAGGAAGGAGAAGTCAAGTTCATTATTCTTCTAACGCAACAACACGATTAATACTACTAATTAGCTGCTGCAATTACTGAATGAAATCAAATAGATCCAGTGAGCTGGCCAATGCCTTGTACAGAAGCTCTATGAGAATGTGTATGGACGTATGAGAAGAAGATGGAGCATATAAACATTTCTACAAAAGTTTAAATATGGGTTAGTTACCATTTAGTGTTAGAAGCACTCATGAATACACTTGCAGAGTGTCAGATTTGGTAACAGTAGCTGTCATTGATAGAATTTACTTCCTTAGTCCTCTGGTGACACTAAACTAGCAGACCAGCGGTGTACTTTGTCAGACTGATGGTGATTTAAGATTACCTGTGTGAGTCAGTGATTTTAATCACACCAGACCACGTGTGTGGTGAGTCATTTTTCACCCTAACCACAGTAATAATAACAGCAACAGTTACCTCCTGTTTTTGTGAGCCGGCTGGTCCTACTGTAACTTTAATCCCATCCAGAGCTTCTTCCATGGGGGTACTGGTATTCTTCTTGGACCCTGTTGGTTTTTTGCCTATATTTATTCTCATTTTATTAAACTGGAAGTGATTAAAGTATACCGAATTAGCCAAAAGCAGTTCATTGTAGTGTACACATGGGTACATTGTATGGGATATCGCTGGATTACTCTGACACTGAAGTTTTATTAAGTATCTTTTTATTAAGTAGATTTATGAATGTTCTTTCATGATGGACATCAGAGATAATGATATCTCTCAGGAAGTGGAAGTCACGCTGTATGATATTCAACTGAGTTATGGCTCTGAGAAATTGAATGATTTGTGACCTCACACAATATCTTTGATCTCTCCTCCGTGCCTCTCTTTCAGCTCTCCTGCATGGCCCTGTCTAGGCTTTTGGTTTTGGCTCTTCTTACTGTACATGTCCATGTCTATTACTGGAACTTCCTGTCCTGAACAATGAGTTAAACTACCATGGATAACAGTGAATAGTCCATTCCCAATCACTCCTTGTAATGTTAAATTGAACATAGCCAGGGTGAAGATCTGGTTCACGCAGGGCCTGGTTTGGAAGACCTTTACTATCTGGATACATAAAAAAAAATGTTATATCTTAAAGTGTTCATGGTTAGCACTGCCACCCAAGAAGGTTCCTGGTTTGAACCTCGGCTGGAGCCTTTCTGTGTGGGGTTTGCATGTTCTCCCCGTGTCTGTGTGGGTTCTCTCCTCCCACAGTCCAAAGACATGCAGGTTAATTGGTGACTCTAAATTGTCCGTAGGTCTGAATGAGAGTGTGAATGGTTGTTTGTCTCTATGTGTCAGCCCTGTGATAACCTGGTGACTTGTACCATGTACCCCGCCTCTCACACAATGCCAGCTGGGATTGGCTACCCTGATAAGAATAAGTTTGTAAGTAAGAGAGTAAGTTTGATAAAAAGGTCATGTTCATGTAGAAAAATACTTTGGTTTACTAGACTTATTCATCTTGGTGCAGAGCAGGGATAGAGATTTTAGCATCTTAAGCATTAAACTTGTCACAACCAGAGGATTCCCCATCCTTTTACCCACTGGACTGGAAGAGATGAGCACAAATTATTCTGAGGTCAGTGACGGTAGTTTGGAGTCACAGCAAAGAAAAGTAAACTCAGAAAGGCCTAACAGAGGACAAGGTCAAGGAGACTGCAGGAGGCAGAAACCACGCACTGTTATTTTCACAAGTTCTTGGAAGACTCGCCTGTTGTTGGGTGGATCAGCAGTTGCCAAGAAGCTGAATATCAAGGTGTTGTATACCGCTCAGTTTTAGGAGGACAAAAGATTTAGTGGTGGACTGTTTGAGGGGCCAAAGAAAAAAAAGAAACCAGTGTGCAGAAAGTTGTGACACGTTAAAGTGAAACAGCTTTGCCAGGGTTAGGGTTTGCACCCTAGATGGCCCACTGTAGAGGCCATCTTATAATGCTTTATCTGACATAGAGGCTCCCAAGATGGCACTTTCATGCAAGATACCACATTATGCTGTGCTGGAGCAACAAGTTAAGGGTATCAGCAGGATCAATAATCTGTTCAGGAAGGCTGAGTCAATCGTGTGATGGAGCTTGGTTTTGTGGTGGAGGTGTCAAGGAGAAGGATTCTGAACAGAGATTTTACACATCAAAGACTGTTTACAGGTCTTAGGGAATACTACTGCATATGTGAAAGAAGCTGTATAAAATATTTTGTGGGTCCAGAGGGAGCTGCATGAAAGTTTGAAAATTAAATTTTAAAAGTTAGAAAAAAGTGAGCTTACCTGAGCTCTGTAGCCTGCTCCTCGTCTCTGCTGGAGGCTATCAAGTCGAAGCTACATTAGGCATCGCTAGCATGACACAAATCTCTGACCAAACTGTCAGCGATCAAGTTGCATTATGGGTAATGTATACACCAGTTCTTGACTAGGAACAAGAATGAAATAAAATCTCTGATTTGGCTGCATCAATTTGATGCAAGTCTTCTTTTTTTTAACTGCCCATCGAGAGTTAATGTTACAGGAGTGCAATGATTAATTGGTGGAGCACTTTCAGCAGTGGTGTGGTAATGATACCACAAAAATTCACAGCTGAAGGCCACAGGAGATCCTACCTGCCAACAGCTGAACCTGAAAGCAATTTATGGTGTGTCAAGTACAATCCGTTACATTAGTTTTACAAACAAGCTTTAAACAGTAAAACGGCTATAAGTGATTTCCCCCAATAAAAATCATTGAATAGATTTTTGAAACACTGTTCCCTGACAAGAGATTATCATCCACTTTTATTAGTTATTATTATAGATGATTATTATAGAAGTCAATCCACATTTTTAAAATTTTCAGTACTTTTTATTTTTTAATTGCACCTTTTTAGGTTAACAGATATGCAGCAATCAAGACAATTCACCCAGTGTAAATGTAAAGTAAACTCCCGCAGAACAATTCTGGAAAAAAAAGTGTTAAATTCTCTATATAATAGTGTGTCTGTAGGATTAGGTTGCTATGTTATCTTTCCCTCAGTGGACTACAATCATTCACAGACATTGATGCAAAGGTCAAAGTTTTTTTTTTTCTGTCTGCCATGGTGTGACCTTTCTTTGAACATCCATCAACACAGCTGAAAGCTTTAAAGTTCTTCATCTTAACACACCTCGCTCCAGTCAGTGTACCACTGAAACGGACAGAAGAGGTCGTCTCCACAGATCCACCCCAAGATTTCAGAAATCCTGGATCAGTATTTCACCTTACGAGACCTGATACTGTAACATACAGTCAAGAGACCTGAATGATGCTGTTATCTGCTGTCATTCATCTAGAAGGTGATAATAGTTATGGTGATTATATTCCATTTATGCCATACTGTGTAAATAAAGCCCTCTAAAGCTGACACGCTGGACTTTTAAGTCCTCCCCTCTATAAGTATTTTCTAATGCGTAAAAGCCAACTTTCCACAGCTTACATATCACAGGCCCTATTAGAAAGCAATTATTAGTAATTACAGTGACATCCACTTTTTGTGGTGTAACCACAGGCTAAGCCCTGTCTGCACCTAGAAGAGTCGAGGACATGTGTTCTTTTAATGCTGAAAAAGGGTTCTGATGATATCTAAAAAGCTTTGTCTCTGCCACCAGAACAAGGCTAGACACACTAAAGCAGGCAGCCGGATTTCTTGTGCGTGTGCGTTTGTGTGTGTGTGTGTGTGTGTGTGTGTGTGTGTGTGTGTGTGTGTGTGTGTGTGTGTGTGTGTGTGTGTGTGTGTGTCTTCCTAACACCAGCAGAAGATAAAGGTAACAGTGGGTGTTTTAACACATACGTCATATCTTCTCTCTCAGTCAGATCCTTGGGCAGACATTCTCTCTTTTCTTTCTTATTCTTTTCTCTCTTGCCTGACCCTTTATCTCTGTCCCCAGTCACTCTCCAAATAAAGACATAAAAGCCCACCAAAAAAATAACTTCAATACTTTGAAGAGTCAGTATTGTACGTACAGGTGATGCAAACTTTTATGATCCTGGTCATTTCTGTTGCTAATCAGGTCTGACCAAGCAGCAACCTCCGTGGCAGTGATAAGAAGCCAAAAACTGCAGAGCCAAAAACTGCAGTTCCTTAAACATCCACTTGAGGCTAGTTGCAGAAGTTAATTGTGTAAGAGTGTTTACAGCCTGGTACAAAAAACAGTTTTGGTCTCTATAGCTAATTTCCCCATTCATGACAACTGTACTGAGGGTGGATTTTTATAGAACTCACCTGTTCAGATTATATTAAGGCTTAAAGTTATGTGGGATTAAGAGTGTGAATGCTTTGATTGACAGGTGGGTGCTGTCACAATTGCCTTTTTTGGGCACCCACAAGATAGCAACAGGCAGAGCCACCACACTTTGAGCTTCACATCAGCTCTTCAGAAACCAGTGGGTGAGGTCACAGTTAGATTTTTCTTACAGTCTGTGGGTCTGATGAGCTTCGGCTTGGCTGGAGACTTGTTCTGATCACTGCCATCCCATGTGGGCATCCCTTCCGTGAACAAATGCACATACAAACACCTCGATGTGTCTAGACTAACTGTCTGAATTCCTAGAAATCACTTTCAGACTGACTCTTAGTGCTGCTGCACTGATCACATTTCATTTCAATTTGGCCCCCAGTTACTTACAAACACACACTGGCACACGTTTTTTTTTGTTGTTGTTGTTTTTCTGTTTCATTGCCTCCTCTGTATTTCCTCTCTGTGGTGCCCCACAAGCGATTTCCCTAATTGTGTTTTTCATCAGAGAATTGCAGCAGGAAAACACCATGCCGTGCTCAATGAATCTGTCACAGCTGAGTGTCCCCAAACTAGCCCACAGCGCTCGGCTGCTTATTGCTTCAGCTACTGTATTTCGCTTGAGGGAACTGGCTGATAAGGTTGAGGCGTGCTGCATTACATGATGTCTTTGATAAGCCTATCAGTAAGCCCAGCTCGATTCACAAGCAGTGAACACCATCAATATTTTAGTAGAGATGAATCTAGAGAGAATCGGCACAATAGCTCTGATCTCTGATGGTGTTTTATTCTGACGTGCGTCTGCTGCTTTTTTTAACCCTTTAAAAACTGACCTCCTGTTTGCATAATCCTGTTTAAATCGATCTAAAATCCACAATAGGGAGAGCTTTCATTCTTTTTGCAGCTGAAAGCTAACGCTTGTGTCTTTTGCGTCATCACACACATCACTTGTGTTGCTAATTAATTAACTTCATTTCATTACATCACAGCAGCACAGGTGGTGACAACGCACGGTGCCAGAGGAGCAGGTCAATAGTTCATGTCAGAGAGGCTGAGAGAAGTAGTATTGTGTCAGTAGTTTTAAGCATGTATATAGTCTGAATAACTTGAGTGGGGTTGAAACAAATCTGTTTGTAAATTCAGAATTATTTTTATTATTATTATTTTTTCAATTATTTTACTATTATGATAAAGAAAGATGTTGTGACATGTCTCTCTGCCTCTGTTTTCCCCTCACACTTTCTGTGGTGCTTTTCATTTTGCCCCCTGTTGATCTCGAATTCACTCTGATGTGCCCTTGTGACACTACTTTCAGAATTTTCAGGCTTTGCTCTCAGTAGGTGATGGTCGGACAGTCTATTGGGATCATAAATTGCCACTGCAGGCCATCACACCACACATTGTTCTTCTCTAGACAAAACAACGACAACCAAACAAACCAAAAAACTTTAATCCATTATTCAGTCAGGATTCTGATAGAATGAAGAATACAGCAGGTTGATTTAAAAGGCTCAAGTTCTTTGATTCGAGATTACCTTTAATATCATTTATACTGCCACATAGAGTGTTATGGTGTTACATCACATCTGTGCAGCATATGATGTCATTTATCCCTAAGTCGTGTTTGAGGCCTCAAAAAGTCAATGCACAGTCTGCATAGATACAGCCACAACAACATCTTTTATGTCTGTATAGCTCACGCTGACTGATAGAACTCACTTTTTTAGTTTCCTGTTCCGCTTGTCTCTGTGTGTTCACAGTTTAGAGCCATAAAACTGAAGGATAAGTGTAAAATGTAGTTCACATAGCAGAGCATGTATTCCTGTGCCATTTACTTCTGTCACTTAAGTCCAGATGATGATGTATTTCAGAGAGTATAATGGTGTGTGTGTGTATGAGTGAAGGCAATAGTGTATAGATAATTATGATTTATAGCCCAGATGTGTGTTTGTATCTGTACGAATATGCTGTGCACATAAAAGGGTGATAATAGTGTGTGAGGGAGAGTACAGTGGTGTGAGATTACAGTGTATGAGTATGGTTTATAGCCTGACCAGCCTCTCATAGGAATAGTGGCTCTAAACACCTTTAATTTAAGGCAATAACATACACAAGGCATTTTTGATTCCATTTCCTAGCACTGGCCAGACGGGAGCTTGACCTTCGCCACCACTCAGCCTCTGTAGCCAGGTTACTATGGCGACAACAGAATGCAGCACTTGGGGGGGTTAATGATCAACTTCCTTTTACAGCTTGACTACTTCCTAATGAGCCATTAACGCTGTGATTGGGTCAGGGCCAAGGTATTCAAAGACAATACTGGATGTGGAAAATGAAGTGTTTGCTGTGCCACTGACTCGTTTTTATTTTTCTCATAGTCCTATTGCCATGTTTTACAGCCAACAAGTGCTTGCATGGGCACACACACACACACACACACACACACAGTGACCAATGCACACAGATACAGTCAGACAGACACACACACACAGTAAGCACACAGTCACTAATAGCCGGTGTCTCAGACTTCTAAGGAAAGAGAGCTTGATTATTAGTTCTATTCCAAGATTCATGATTAAAGAAGTTTGGTACGACTTGATGATTAGAGTGTGTGTGTGTCTGAGGATGACAGTGTGTGTTCTGTCCCCTCTTTCTGTTTCTATTAGCTGTGAGCTTTCAGTTGCAGACTGCACTCATTAACAGTATTTGGTAATATATTCACTGACACAGTGATGTTCCAGTTTCACCACAGGTCATTTTCTATTAATTGTGGCTTGTTCCTCATTAGATACAGGAGGGTGGGGGTAGATTTCCAAAGAGGTCATATGGAAATTGGAGGTGCTAGAATATCCATCCAAATGCTGGAAAAAAAATAAATATTGAATCTATAATATTCTCTCTGAATTGAAAACTCTATACAGGGCCATGTCTTGTACTACAGCAGGAGGCAGTTGTAAGTATTGCGTGGCTGTTGCCCTCAGTAGACTGGGTTATTACCTTCGCTGCAATTGATTTGAAATGACCAGGCAGAATTATTTTTTGAGATCATTTGTAACTGATTTGACATCTGGACCCAGAAGGCTGCAGATTCTTCTTAGTCTCCATCATTCACTTGTTTGGACAGTCTGTAAGGGGGTGCTTGGAAGCTGTGAACGGAAAGGAAAATTTCAAATTAGAAATGAGTGATTGATTTCATTTGGTTTCAAATAATTGGAATTTTTGCAGTAGTCAATCAGTAATAAGTAATGATATTAAGAAATAAATCAGCCAATTGACCCGGCTTGAAAGAAAATCCCGTGTCATCCATGACTCAGACAAGACCGAGTAAAAATGTGGCTGATTCCAAGACGAGATAGAGAACTTCAAAAAGTGGCCTTGAGACCAAGACTGATCTCAAGTACTATAACACTGATAAAGTGGTTTGCTGCTTTTTAATAATAATTATAATGATAAAAATCAGACAATAATTCTACCACACCAACAAATCTGAAGTCACCTGTTTGCTTGTCACTCAGCAGAGGTTCTGCCATGAAGAAAGCACATCAGTTCCAGAGTGTCATTCAGGATTAGTCCATATGAGTGCGTCCCTCTGCACTGTCATGTGCAGGAGTCAGCTAACTCTGGAGCAAGCTGATGGCTTATAATTAAGTACTAATGTAATGCGTCGTCCTTCATATTACACAGATACTTATTAAATAAATCATTAATTTGACAGAAAATATGTATTAAAGATAATTTTATCCTCCGCTGTGATCATGATCATGAGTTGATCAGAACTGCGCCCGTTCCAGCTGTCTGTGACCTTGGATTGCCATAGTTGACTAATTAGAAGCATTTACCAAAGGCTGTGCCATCAGTGTATGAATGTATGTGAATGGGTGAATGAGATATGTAGTGTAAAAGTGCTTTGAGTGGTCAGAAGACTAGAAGGGTGTTATATAAGTACAGTCCATTTACACATAAAGTTAGTATTTTTAACAAGCCTCAGCTAAACAGCATCATAATGGGGGTCACTGTCATCGCATCAGGAGATATGCTTCATTAGCCGTGGTTATAGGAGAAAGCAAGGCTGAATGTAGACATCTTTGTGAGGGTGTTCATCAGCTTTGGAAAAGGAGGAGGGAGTTAAGCACAAAGCGTCTGATCAGAGTGCTCCAATATGTAATTACAAAGGTGTTCCTCCAATCACAACTGTTAGTTCGACCATAGTTGGTTTGTTAGTTGACAAAGCACAGACATATCTGCTTCTGTGCCAAATCAGCCCTAATCCCTGTTCTGTTTTCTCTGTCCTAGATATTCTTTCAACTTTGTGCTCTAATTCTATCATTTAAAAAAAAGTTACAATTAATGTCATAATTACTTCCTTATCATTTAAATGGCCAAGACAGCGGCTTATTCCAGCAGACAGTCAAAAATGACAATTTATCCATCAGTCAGTGCAATTAAATCTTCCACATTAGACTCCTCCTCTGCTGCCTGTGCGTGTGTGACAGTTAGCTCTGCCATGCCACACTAAAACAAATTAAAGGTGTACATCATTAGTATACTCTATTGTCTATGTTTGTTACTATTTAGTCCTGAAATTAAAGTCATGGTTCGTTTGATGACCTGTTCTTACCATGGAAACAACATTGAACAATTACTTTGTCAGAAAATACAACAGATACAAATTGTTACACACAGTCTGACTTTGCATCCACTCTAAACAATTTCCATGATAGAGAGGTATTTAACCGTCTAATCACAAGAGAGCAACGTACACAACTGAATTAATTGTTAGTCCCTCCACAGCGTTCGTTGTATAAATGCTTTTTAACCTGCTGTTGTCTGAACTGAGGCAAGCATCCTGCTCTACATCCTGGCTGTGGCATAGGAGGTAGTGGGTTGTCCACTAATCAGATGATCCCCGGCGGTTCGATCCCCGGCTCCTCCAGTCTGCATGTCTAAGTGTCCTTGGGCAAAATACTGAATCCTAAATTGCTACTCCAGTGTGTGAATGAGTGTGAATGGTTAGCTCCTCAAACTGATGAGCAGTTGGCACCTTGCAAGGTAGCTAAAGCCATCAGTGTATGAATGTGTGTGAATGAGCTATTGTTGGACAAAGCAAGTCATTTGAAGATGACTCCTTGGGCTCTGGGGCATTTTTCAGAATTTTATGGTTATATAGATAGTTAGATAAAAATAACAATAAGTTGATCAATAATTAAAATCATTATTAGTTGCAAGGTTTTAATAGAGACATCAGTCACTCAGCTTTTTCCATCATGACATGAGCAGCAGTGATCTTTCATAGAGCACAAAACGTGTTCGACACAGCAGTCGGTCACAGTAAAGTTGGATAGCTCGCTGAGGTGTTGGAGGTGTGAGCGTGTTGGCTGCAGCTCTTCAATACAACAGTTCACTGCATCTACTTTTTATCTCATTACTGAAATATTCAATTTCAATTTTTTTCAGACACATTTTCAAATCATGTCTGTCAGAGCTAACCTCAGTGACGAATGCAGTGCGTTTCCTGCGACTGCTTAACAATAAAAGCCGGCTATACTTCTAATGTAACCTAGCAGCAGTCTGAAACATTCAGCTTGCATTAGCAGTGACTTAATACAGCTGTGATAAAGCTCTACGGTAAACAGTGATGCAACAATGAGAGAAAACGATAAGCAGTAATGTCAGATTACACGCTGCATAGTTTCCTGTGAATCTGTCGGTGTAATGAATGTTTAAGTCCAGCGCTGGAATGAAAAATGAAAGCTACTGTATAGAGAGGTCACTTCTAAATGTAAACACATTCAATCATAAATGGTGTCAAAAACAGAGCATGATTTCATGAAATTTGTTTTAATCTGCAGTAACTGAATTTTAAACTCACTTCCATCTTTACAGAGAAATAAATGTGAGGCAGTCAGTGGACAAGAGCATTTTTGTGTTTCTGGATTCAAGTGCGCATAGCTTCATCAAATGATTGCATCCATATTCATCTAATAAAGTAAACTTCAGCAAACATAAGACAGTGACACAGAAACAGAGGAATGGTTATGGAGCACAGCTGAAAGCAGAAACAGACTTCTGTCTAAACTAAGTTGATGATATTGGACAAGATTTTTTTTTGTCTGAATACCCGTCCTATTATTTATTCACAGCATCTCTTAACAGGAGAAGTGCTCCATCGTAGTCACTGGCAGGCTGTACTTATAACCTCTCAGTCTTGTGTTTTGGATTAAGTGCCAGTTGATTTTACAGAAGATGACTTAAGTGATTCTTTTGGGTTTGAAGCTGAGTTTTCTCTATACTAAAAATGATCATGAATCCACAGAAGTTATGTCACAACTGAATGACTTACTCTTCTGCTGGTCAGCCACTGTTTGATGGTGTGTGGGTGTCTGTGTGTGCGTGTGTGCCTCCGTATCTTATATTTCAGCTGTTATCAGTTATATGAGCAGGCGTTACAATGTTAGTGAGGATATTGGGCTCCATTCAGATCTACTGCTGCAAATCCTCTAATGTAGTTCATTGTTTAAGGCACTATCTGTGTGTGTGTGGTGTGTGTTGTGTGTGTGTGTGTGTGTGTGTGTGTGTGTGTGTGTGTGTGTGTGTGTGTGTGTGTGTGTGTGTGTGTGTGTGTGTGTGAGACATGTGAGGGAGTCAGAAACATTGTGTTCTTCTCATCAAAGCCCCACCCTCCCTACTGTCTCCACGGAAACGCAACACAATTGGTACCTGTCGCTTGGCAACATTGCTGGGTATCTTTGGGACACAGAGCTGCTGGCAAAGAACACACACACACGCACAGATACACACACGCACACACAGTCTGTCAGCTGTCACAAAGGTGGTTCATTTCACATTTCTTTGGCCATTTTCAACTGCAGTACACTCCAATGTTCAATTCTCTTGATACACACAAGTTTGAATTAGTGTTTCGGAGACTGGTAAGGCTGATGCATTTCTTATCAGTGGTATCAAGCATGTATCTAACATCTGTGTTTACATACTGTGTGATATGATAAAGCACTGTGAAACACGAGATCTGACATGATATATACAGAAACTACAGAAATACACACTACATAAAAGTCATTAGTAACTGTGAACTGTCAGAGGTGCATTGCCTAAAACTGTTGCCATACCTGCCCAAATATGAACTGGTGACAGGCATTAAAAATAACTATATAGACACAGACAGGCGTCTTGCTGATAGTCTTGTTTGTAGTTCATATAGAGGCATTAGTATTACACTGAGACTGTTTCATAAGCAGTTCAAAACTCCTGGTGGTGCATTTAAGAATGAAATTGCTGACCTGCTGGATAAATCAAATCAGGGGATTATGAAATGGCATAACTTCAGCCCCCACACTGCCATTGCTGGAGTACCCTTGAGTTACCCAGCTGCTTCAGTGGAGCTGCTCAGTGGAAGATCAGATCCGAACAGATCGGACTGTGGATTCACTGAGAGAATAACGATACAATGAAATAACAGTTCGCTAACACATTCAATGCAATGTATTTATTTTCTTCTACTATAGAGAAAGTAACATGATAGTGGTGAAAACAGTGAAATATGAAAACTTGTAAAGCATAATTGGGACTTCATCCTTATCCCAAGCCCTTCCTTGTGATGGTCGTGATGGTCGTTATGGTCGGGCAAGAGGTGGCTGCTAACACTGCAGCAATTAAGCCCTAAAGGTTAGGCAGCTTGGTGAATGGACAAGTGAAACTCTTGTGTTAGTAAAAGAGCAAATGACACTGCTAAGCAACTCCTGCTGATGAACAGTTCTCGACTGATCTGTAGCTAAATGAACGCATCAGAAGAACGAATTTGGAAACTGAGCCAACCAATACGGATTTAAGGAACTGACTTTGATGCTGCCTGATTAGCCCAGAGTTGATATCTGCAGCTGGCCAGTGACTCTACAAGATGATATCAGCACACCCACACACATCCACACTGTACTCTGCTAGAGGGAGACGGCTATGACAGTAACATATTTAGTTTTCTATTTTTGCCCCTGTCACACACTCTCACTGGAGGAGCAGGGTGATTCTGCCTTGGAGGCTGATTGGACAATGTGTTGTCCTCGTGTAGGTGCATGTCTGTATATAGGAACAGTGTGTATATGTGGGTCTGTATCCTAGAGAAGAAGTGTAGCTTTATAAACCATAAATTTAAAAAAAAAATTACAAGCAAAGGTTGAACTTAAAGGATCAGTGTGTAGGATTTAGTGGCATCTAGCAGTGTAGTTGCAGATTGCGACCTCCTCCACTCGCCCTCCTACCATAGAAACACTGATGCACACTGGTGTTACAAAAGCATTGAATCTTAAGATGCTCTTAAAGGATCATAAATGAATGAGTACCTCCTACCCACTTGTAGGAGGCTAAGAGCATCTTAAGAAGAAGCACCTGCAAGAGGAACCACAAAATACATGTTTCATTTGAAGTTTTTATTGTTCAGTTCATTTTTAGTGGCATATTTATATCTGTACTGTCATCATTAACACTGATGCTGCTGCTGAAGTGCTCTTTGAAGTTAAATGAGCAATGTTTAAAGTAGAAAACAGGCTTTTTGTTGGTGTTTGATGTGATTTTTAAATACATACTAATGTTTTTTTTTTTCTTTTTTTATTGATTACAACTCTACTGATGCAATAAATAAGACATTCTTTATTCACTGACAATTGCAGGGATCTCAGGACTTTTGGGAACAGAATTAGTCCTCAGAGTATTAGAATATACCATGAGCACACATGATTTGTCCACACACACAAATACACATTCACATTCACACTGACAGCCAGTATTAACCAGAGTAGTGAACCAGCAGCCTGTGGAAAGGTTCAGCTCGAGGTCAAAGAGCTGGGTGTCAGCCACCGTGTCTCTCCCTGGAGACAGCCCACAAAGCCTCCCAATTGCACTCACACACACCAACAGATGTAAAGGGTTGATATGCAGACCCCTATCACATGGCTGGGTGGCCCTGCAGTAGTGCAGATGATGGATGGATACGTGGTTATCGTTTATACCCTTTTCATCTAACAAAATCACTTTTTTAAGATTTTGACAGAAGAAGTCAATGGTAAATGTACTTTTCCACAAGTATGTCATACTCATTCATCGCTATACACATCTCTAATAGATATCTGCACGTGAATTCACTATCTGTAGGCAACAGACAAGAACTTGCTTAAGAAGCATTCTGGTTTCGTTTGTAGTCCGAGTAGTGTTGATCGTGGTTGAACGAGTCCATGTGGAGAGCAAAAGAAGTTCAATCTCAGGTCCTACAGGCTATCATCTGACCATGAATTAGCTATTTATTAGCTTTTTAGCACCGTGAAACAATCTGGTTGTAGACCTTATTCTCACTAATCTCACTCCTCATGCCTAAACCTAACCAACCCAACCAACAAAGGCAGTGTGTACTAGCCAATGAGAGGAGAGTGGATTGCCATTATACAGATATCAGCTGGCTACATGGCTCCTAAAAGACTGTTGCCCCCAGAGGTTAAATCAGACAAAAACTGATGGCTTCTGAGATTGCTCACTAATTAATTCAAAGAACCTACCTTGATGAAAGGTTTGATCAATGTACAGATTCTATTTGTGAATCTCAACACTTCTGCAAATCAACACTTAGAAGACTTCAGAAACCACAACTGCACAATGGTTTGCATACACTGCTGGACTATGTGCAGCATGTCTAATAAAAAATAGTACAAATAGTCCCTGCTTTTATTTATCTGGTGTGATCATTAAAGGATAAGTCTGCATGCATTGTTTGTTTTTCTTATTCCTCAACAAATGACAAGACCAAACCAGCCATAATTATCTCCTCCTAACAAGAATTGCTTGTGTTGCCAGAGTGTGATGTAACTTATTCTGTGCCACAGAGCTCCATTGTTGTCAGAAACCTGATATAAAAAACATTAATGAGCCCACGGTTGCATGAGTAACATGTTTGTTCATTACCATGAACACTGGAACTGTAATTTACTTTTTTTGTCCTAATTTTACACACACACACTGACATCGCCAGAGCTACTGGTGCACCACACCCCCAAAAAATCCTAATCACAACTATGTTACGGTATTGCATACACATCCTGGTGCCTTAAATACTCCCTAGTACACCAGATGGGTATGAACCAGTTGCTGAAAATGGTCAACAAAGGGTAACCTTAACTTCTGTTTGACTAAAGTTGTGTTTTAGTGAAATGACGCCAATGTTTAAAACTATTTTTTTAACATTTAAATTAACAGAATTATCTTTCATTCTGTAAACCAGATGCATTACCCTGAGGTCTTGATTAAAAAACACACTTTTAATTCCACATAACTCACCTGATTAGTTCACCTCTAAACTGGCTCGTTTTCTTTTCTGATTCATTTCTGCAAATAATTTCTCTAAAAATAAACCAGATTCTTTGTCATTGTTGGTGGTTTTCATGACTCGAGTTTTACAGAGTCAGAGTGGTGCTCACGTCTGACACTGTGATGTTCTTAGACATGTAAAAAGGGGAGAGATGACAACAACAAAAAAATGTGTCTCTCACAGAAACCTCAAGTACCCTCAATGCCACAGCCAGGTTCCTCCCTCTCAAACTTCTGTTCCCTTTCATGTGTAAACTTGATAGAGGGGATGAAGGTTTGTGTGGCACTGTGGAGAAGAGTTGGTGAATCAAAATAGGGGACTTGAAGGAAAAAAACAAATCAGTGAGGTCCAGTGAAGTGATTTGTGTCTCTCTGGACGAGAGTAGCCTCTCTTTGTTCTTCGATTCTTTTTCCACACTGTGTCCCTTTTTATTTTTTCTTGCCTCTTCTGCCTTTTTCTATACTCTTGTGTTTTGTTCTGTGAAACACAACCTCTGTATACACAGTTTTCTGTCTCATATTAGTCCCAGCATGCACTCCTTCTCTTTTTCTTTTCTCAAACACAAAGTCAGGACCCATGTGTTTTTAATCTTGCATTGATCCCACATGAGGGCTGATGCTCTGCTGCTTCTTAAATCTGTTGATTCAGGTGCCATCTCCAATCGCAGCTGGATGTTCGCTTCCCAGAGTGCCAGCACCCTGCCATTAATCCTGTCTGTTTAATCTGTGAATCCTATAGACTATTTATAGCAAAGATGCTCATCATTATGCCTTCTTAATCTGCTATAGCAGCAAACAAAGGTGTCCAGGAGTTATACAATGCTTCACTCCCTAAAGGGCATCAGAGGATGCAAAAGTACACACACATGCGCGCACACAAACAACCCCCACCATTTCCACCTTTCAAAGCTGCTGCCCAGGGTCCCTTCAAAGAGCCTTTGAAGGGACCCTGATTACCAGACAGCCTATAACTAGCATCCTGCCACAGTCATCCCAGCACACATGCAAAATTCACCATGGTCTCATGAAATCATGTTTTTCTATCTGGATGTGAGTCTGTGTGTTTCTGCCAACAGATTTCTTGACTCTGACATGTGTTGAGTCCATGTGAGGGTAGCACATAAGCACTTGTTGAGCTGTACAGTAACAGAGGGAGAAATTTAGGACAGAGCCTCTCACCTTCAGATCGTGTTCCATTCATGTACCAATCCTGATGAATATAGAACGAGACAGCTCGACTGTATCTCACTCCATATTAGCAGGAAGGGAAAGATAGCAGAACTCGAGAGGAATGACAAGAAAGATGAGTGCAGATGAGGGATGATGAAAGCAAAAGAAAACAAGTGAGGGTAAGAAATGTGTGCGTCTGTGCTCACTGTATGCAAGCAGCTGCCTTGTGTTAGTGATGGATTGCTAGTATAAGAGTTCTAGCTTACCACTGCTGCTGGCAAGGTCTACATCAGAACACCTGTTTAATGTGCAAAGGCAGTCAACATGCACTGTACCGGTCCATTTAAACTGAACTCAGGTCAGCAGCCGGCTCATCCCTGCCTGATTCATGTGCAGAATACAATGTCATAATCGTACAATGTGATACATAATTTATATCCAAAGAGACGCGTCCTCTTTTGTTTAGAGGTCACCTTCACAAGCACAGTTTTGGAGGGATTCAACATCTCAAGCTCAAGAAACCCGTCTCCTGTGTCACCACACTGTAATCAGTCTTTAATGAAAGTGCAATTAAAGCACCTCTCCAGTCACGTTTAAAAACACATTTAAATATCAGAGTGTCTGCAGCAGTCAGCAGCAAACTGAATGAGTTACAGGTGGATGGATGCAGCTGTGCAGCTGGTAGGAATAAAATGTCATTTCATTCCTACTAGCAAGGTTTAGAAATGCATTGCATCGCTGGGTGTTTGAAGTTTTTTCTATAATTTCTAATTGTTAAAGAGGTCATAGGAGGGGCCAGGTTTGAACTGGCATAGAACACCTTCCTCAAACAGCAATGGTCCAGTCAGGCACAGAAGCTTTGTGAAAGACTTTGTGGGGTACTACATGAGCTTTGGCAAACATCAGCTCCGTCCTCCGTCCTTGTTGTTACATTTACATTTAGTCATTTAGCAGACGCTTTTATCCAAAGCGACTTACAGAAAAGGGAACAATCAAGGTATAGTACGATAATAAGCGTTAGTGCAGCAATAAGTGCTAGTGACGATTCTTTAAGTTGTAGATTTGTCGTGTAGTGCTAGGAGAGAAGGTACTCTCTGAAGAGCTGGAGGTCTTCAGGAGTTTTTTAAAGGTAGAGAGGGACGCCCCTGCTCTGGTAGGAACTGGTAGTGTGTTCCACCAACTGGGAACAACGGGGAACAACAAACAAGAAAGTAGTGTTGTAGTGTTGTTGTAGTGTGTAATACATTACAACAACCCCAGCCAACGTTATCCAAGGTAGAATTAGTTTTGCCAAACACATAGCTTGGTCCTCATCCTCTTATAACATTAAAAGTGAAACATATAAACTCTGTCATGCTTGCCCAAGCAAGCTTAGCAACTAAGCAGACTAATATGTGAGCTGATTAAGAAACTAACCCATGTCCCTCTTAGAAACAAAGCTGTTTCATAAACTCCAACAGCACATCGTTTGCATAATGATTCATGAATCATTAATGTTCACAGGTAAGCTTTTAAAAGCTTTTTAAAGGCTTTGGAGGGTTCACTACTTTTCTTTGCTCGTCTCTTTAGTGTTGTTCTCTGTTACAGTCTCTCTTGCTATCTGTTGTCTGTCCTGACAGGATGTCTATCTCAACTTGTGTTTGTTGCACACATCAAAAACAGCTCAGCAGTGTGTAGTTTTGCTATTCCACTCACATACACACACAGCTTTCCACATGTTGGGATTTCTTTTTCTACGAGCATACAAAGGTGTTTTTCTCCTATGTTCAGAAGAATAACCAAAGAGAATTTATAGATAGAGACTTTCTTCAATAAGTGATCTGGATTTTCACATTCACACCCTGTAATGTTTCCTAGTACTGCTAATCCTACTGAGATTATTTCACCAACTGTGTATCCTTTTCTGGCTCATTGCTTTGTTTGCGCATCCATAGTGTTCTTACCGGGGGTCCTCAAAAAGAATAAGGACCTGTGCTCCATGACACATGCTGCCATATCATGAACATGCACTTCAGTGGACTGCAACTGGTGTACACTGAATGAATTAAAATGTAACACGATAAGAAATGGATCAGGCTTTATTGAAACATTTAAAAATGATGGGCTTGACTCTGATATTGATCAGCTTGGGACATCTCAACTGATATCAGCCTTCTGAATCAGTGCCTCGTAAACCACGTCAGTCTGTTTACATATGCATTCTCTGTCTCACCTTCCAGATGGTGTGTAATTCAATCACAAGTTAGGGGGTGGAAGAATCATCCAATCACAACTTGGTTGGCAAACCCTGATAATCCAATAACAGAGTAGCTCAACGATCAATATACCAGCATCATAAGCAACCCCCTCACATCTCTTTCTCCCTTATTCACATAATCAAACACACACACACACACACACACACACACACACACACACACACACACATACACACATACACACACACACAGTTCAATCCTCTAATGACCTCAAGTTGTTGCCAGTGTGTTAGATTATTCATCAAAGCTGTACAGCTGCTGTGCCTTCAGGCATGCTTGCAGGATAGATCCCTACATGTCCATAGCTCCTTCTATTTCCACACAAACACACACTGTCTATTACACAACAAACACCCCCTGGAAATAAATGATTTGCTTAACAAATATCAACAGTTTATGATGTGCATAACTAATAGGAGATGCACAATTCCCTGAATGAAAAAAACAGGACAGTGCAGCACAGTTGTACATTTCAGGGAAACAGTGACTGTAAAACACTCTCTGAAGTGTGGACATGCAGAACAGAACTCTTTAAAAGAGCTGAAGTACGCCTGACAGATTGTCCCCTCTTAAAAACATGGCTAAAGTGCTTCCACTTAAAGCAACATTGTGTACAAATTGGTTTTGCGGTTTAGCGCCCCCAGTGTAGTGTGGGAGTGTAGTCCCATTGTGGTAAACATGTTCAGCTGTACTCGAGTATTTGTTCTGATTACATTACTTATGATCAAAAACTAGCGAGTTGACAACTTCAACATCAACAAGGTCAACAACACAATTAGCAGCCAGCTAATATTACTGACTAGTCCAACAGCAGTCAGCCCAGCTCGGCGTCTGTCTTTCAGCCTTTTATTTCACCAAGCTCTCACCAACCACTAAAAGTCAGTCCCACATTTACTCTTGTCCAGCGGCTTCTTTGTCACTCTCTGTAACATCCTCTGCAGTCTCTTCTTCTCTGTCATTATGTATACAGAGTCTGCTGAGCCTAGTTACTGTACATTGCCTATAATTTTCTCCATAAAATATGATCCAGTTTCACCAAAATCAGTAAAATAATTGGTGGTGTGTGACTTAGTGCTGTAAAGCGTTACGTCTGCTGTTCACCGTTGGTGGAACGCACTACCCGTTCCTACCAGATCAGGGGTGTCCCTCTCTACCTCTAAAAAAGGAGTTTAGAGTAGGGGTGTGTGATAGTACAGATTTGTGTGTACAGATTTGTTTCAGGTTTGAGGTATATATCTTTGTATTGGAATGTATTTTTCAGTTCCAGTAAAATGATTCATTTAGATTTATTTAAACTGGCTTAATATATTTTATGACCGTCTGAATAGTCTATATTTAATCGATCTGCTAAAATGACAACTTTGATGACCAATTACACTTTGAAAAATAACATCAACTCATGCTAGAGATGACTAAATCTTACTTTAACTTCACTAAATCAGCTACCTGAATATACTTGACCTCATGTCATGTAAATGAGTGCAGTGCACACGCACGGCATGCCGGCAACAACTCACAGCATAACAGGGGGCGAGGGACAAAGAGAGCACGAGCAAATTGAGCGGAGTGGTGTGTGTTATGCACACAACCACTGTGCTGTAACAGGAGTTGTGTACTGTACTTAAGTATCGATCTCATCACGCAAGTATTGATCAGTACCGATACCAACGTTGGAATCAATACTAGATTTTAGATTGATCCACCCACCACGAGAGAGTACCTCCTCTTCAACACCACCAGCAACTGGACACAATAAATCTATCCCTCTAATACTGTCACAGTATTGCTGCACTAACATGTCCTAGTCGCACTTTACCATGATTGTTTCCCTTTTCTGTAAGTCTCTTTGGATAACAGCGTCTGCCAAACGACTAAATGTAAATGTGATGTAAATGTTACGTACTTCTCCCGACCTGGAGCCCAAAGTTACATAGTGTGAGAACAGACGTACGAATGACAGAGACACCATTCACCTGATTCAGTCAGTGTATCATCAACATGATTTAACAGATGTTATTTTATGGAAGAAAAGCTACACAGTGTTGCTTTAACAGCTATTATAAACTTTCTGCCACCTCCGCTGTTTTTTTGTGATGTCAGGTCAAGCCAAGTCAATTATATTTATAGAGTCTGAAATCACAAGTCTGTCTCAGAGGACTCACAGTCTGTACAATCATTTCTTTTATTGTTATCTCTGCAGGTAGCAGTGGAGCAGTGTTATCCATTTTTGTGTTCAAATTAATCATTTGTTTCCCAATTATATATCTTATACCTGCTTAACATTAACAGCAACGCCATCAGTTCATGCTGACAGAGCTGCTAACGTGGCTGTAGTCTCTGACACCAGTCTCTGTACACAAGGCATAGAATGAGCAGTATGTTATCAGGAGAGCAGGTTCTCTGCCTTTATCTACACAGGATGAGTTCAAGCACGGTACTGAGAGGTCATCTGTGTTTCGAAGAACTCTGAACCCAACACACAACCAACACAGCATGTCCACAGGAGGCATTTCAGCCACAATTCAAATGTCAAAATGACTCTTAAAGAGCGAGTTGCAGGTTGGAGATCGCAATGAATCAATTTGTAGGGAAACTCTTAAAAAATAAAATAAAATAATGCATATTATATTTACAGTATATTCATTAAATACACTCATGTAACTTCCAGGGTCGTTTTTGTAAGTTGAGTTTTTTTTTTTAGCATAACAAAAGATGTGACATAACAGAGCGGCCAGTTTAGGTCAAACGATTTTGTTTTCTGACTGTGACGAGGTTGAAAATGTATGTTCATATTTATACTGTCTAACAGACCACAGCCTTATTTTTTATGAACCTGCTAGGTGTGACTGTTCAGTACTGACAATGCTGCTGCTCCACTAATATGCTGCTCAAGACACAACTTCTGTGCAGACATATCACTGTAGTTATGTTTGTAAAATGAAAGAAAGTCACCTTTTTTCCATTTTACAAAATATTCTCTGGGTCATGTTTCCGTGCTCATAGCCATTGCGTGGGCTGAAGGCTTTTCACCAAGGACCAGAGTGTTTTGCTGGTGTGTGGAGTTAGGCCTCAGACTGCAACACATCGGGAGTCAGGGCCAACGCAACTCTCATGCCTCATGAATTATGAACCAGGATGAAAAGTTTAAGAACCACTTTTGCGAGAAAACTCACTGAACAGGTAGCTCATCAGCTCCGCCTCTGAGACACTGCTGTGGCACTCAGAGTCTGAAGGCCAGATTTTCAAGCAAAGAAAATAGGCAGAGCCGAGGATGTATGTAGTAAGGTGATAAACGGAGGTTTTGCCGCCTCAGGGTTTGTTTTTTCACATTCCTGTGTGGCTGCACCACAGTTAGAAAGGCCCAGACAGTGAAATAAAAAAAAGGAAAAAGAATGAGAGAGACAAGAAACAGCTGAAAGATTTATGCAGTCCCTGACTCTGACAGTCAAGGAGCCAGGTAAGGCAGTTTCATGTGATCTTCTCTCAGAAAAACAGAGTTGTCATGTCTCCAGACACCCTGCTTGATTTTGAGGACACTGATGTTGAGGGTTGTTTACTTGTCATTAATTGCAAATTGTAATTGTGCAGCAACCATTGTTAAGATGGGCCAGTGACAATAAAAAATAAATCTATTACCCTGGCTTTTTTAAATGCCACAGAAAGTGTTCTTATTTTGTCAGACCAGTGTTGTGAAAAAACATCTAGAGAGCAGCAGCATGGTGAAGTCTGGGAATAAATAGATGCTACACTAACAGGAAAGCGAAGGAAAGGAAAGAGCTGGGTAGAGCATTGATTGACAGTATAAAGGGAGAGCAGTAATGGCTGCTGACATGTTGCCAAGGAGGAGAAGAGAGAAGAGGAGGGACAGAGATTTGGACTATATACCTTCTATGTCTCCCCCCCAGGAAATGTGAAATGCTGAATGTATTTTTTCTTACCACCTCATTTAAGACTAGGCTCAAGGCTTGAGTTGCATTGTGGGTAATGTTGGCATCAGGTTGTAAAAAGGAGGAACGTATGGAATGAAAGACTAGAATAGAATAAAAAGGAAAAGATATATATATATCTCTGGTACTGCTGCATCATTGATCCTTTTTTAAAACTGTTTCATGAGTCTGAGTGTTAATGTTAATAATAATATCAATAAGCAAAAGAGAAATAGCATCCAAAAGAGGCTTTTTGTACCCCACTATAAGAAATGGATTATTGTGGGATCCCAGAGTTACTGACTTTTCAATGATTTGTTTAAAAATATAAATGTATTTAAATTAATCGACAGCTGTTTTGATGATCGACAGATTGCTTTGAGTCAGTTTTATGAAAAAAATGTCCAAATTCTGTGAATATTCTGTGTGAATATTTTCTGGTTTCTTTAGACCTCTGTGACAGTAAACTGAATATCTCTGGATTGTGGACATTAACCGTATATAATGAGTGGGCAGAACTTCTGGTTCTGAGAAAGTGAAGCAAACGTGGAAGTGCCTCAAACCTCACAACCCATTTTATCACTTGATTTATGACCTCAGTAAACACTTTTCTAAGGAGTTTATGGTCTCAGTCAAGTCTTCTCTCATATTCCATAAAACAATGGGTGATGTCACAGCAGGTTCACACTTATTTGAGGACAAAACAAGACATTATGAGGATGCTGCATTAGGCTTTACAAGACATTTTTCACCATTTTCTGGACCAAACAAAGAATAGATTGATTAAGAAAATAGATTAATCGATAATGAGAATGATTGCTTGAGCCCTGGAAGAAATGCAAAAGTGAGTTTTCATAGTGACTAAATTATGCTGCATAAATATTCAGTATCCTTCAGTTCTACAGATCAGTTATACCATCTCTTCCTGACATTTCATAAACAGCAGATGTGTTTGGTCCACACCAGACTTTGACTGACAGCTTTCACATCAGCCCCAATCTACCAAACTACCAAACTAAATGGGCAACACAGTATTTGTTTGAACCAAACCAAACAGGCTGAGTGTGAGAACATCATTAGTTGCCAAACCTTTGACACATAACCACAATCTTTCCTTAACTTACAGTACTTACTAAGTGCACATATTACAGAAATCCTGATCATTGGCATCAAATACCAGGTATTATCCTGATCCACAGGAAGGTGAATCTGTTCTTGACTATCTGCTCCTTATTTTACTAATGTTAAGCAACTTTGTTCTCACTACTCTGTGAATTTCCTGTTGTTGGGGAATCAAATAGCAAAGGTGTATAGTCCTGGGGTCTGTTTGTCCAGTGTCCATTTGCTGAGAGTACTGAGTCCCACGGTCATGAGAATACTGAGCTCCATCCTGATGTAGGTTTTATTATTGTCAAGGTGTTTGAGGGCTGAGTTGTTGCCAGACGAGATCGTATCCTCTATGGATGTGTTGGCAGGGAAGTCAAACTGGACTAAATGTGTTCTATGATGTGCAGGAGAACCTTTTTCTCTAAACACATTGTTAAAACTTTGTAATGGCCCAGTGCCACAAGCCAGTGTATGATGAGGTAGTTAGAGTATACTCAAGAAGAGCTGCATGCATAAATAAAATATGATATCCTACTAAGGTTCACTGGAACTGCATTGGCCCAGTCTCTGATCCAGAGGCCTTGACAGGATGGAGGTTTGATTCCTCCTTTTCACAAGTTTCCTTTAGCAAGAACCCTAACACTCAAGCACAGTGGAGGTACATGCAGTTATTTTTGTGTGTTTCCTAACCAAAACAAATTCAAAAAGTGACGACGGAAATATATTTATAATATTCAATTTATATCAATTCATTGATTTTCTGCATTTATTGACAAAGACTGTACAAAGGACTATGAACAGGACTACACCGAGTCAACATGGCCACGTTACATGAAGTGCAAATAGCAATTTTGGTTGTGAGCTGGACGACAGCGATCACCAGGGAGGCTTTAACAGAATGACATTTATGATTCGGTTCAGGTAGCATGTCAGATGTTGCCCAGAGTGAGAAGTGGATCACTCTGCTGACAAGTTGATGAGATTGGAGAGTTAGAAGCACACATTAATGTCCAGTCATGGCTGTAGCTTTGTCATTTGTCTGGGTTAGATGGTGCCTAAGGCTGCATTCACAGTTGGTACATGCAGCTGTTTGACGGAGCACCAGATATATTACAAGTATATATATATTGTGCAGGATATACTGAGAAATCACAGGCTCAAATACAGATATTTATTTTATTTTCATGGTATATCCTTTGCATACAAGCAATATAAATTTGATACATTTTACTATAAAGCATACATATAATTCAATTCAGCGCAGATAATAAAGGTTCTCAATCTCATGACAATCTCCATATATTACAAAGACACAACAACAATTCCCTCAATGAGCATGCACTCAGTGACAGTGGCGAGAAAAAAGATTCCTTCAAGAGGCACAAACCTTGAGCAGAACCCGGATCATGCTGCTGCTACAGCCATCTGCTACCAGTGGCTGAGTTCAGAGAGAGATGCACAGCAACAATAATCACAATGTTAACTACAACTATAATTATATAATAAACATGACTAATATCAATAGTATTTGTAATGGACATCAAGCAGGACCAGAACAGTAGGCGCAGCCACAACCCCTGATGCAGGCGTAGCCAAGAACCACGAGAATCTGCGAGACGAGAGAGCACAAAAACTCCAGTGAGAAGCTAAATTAGTAATATGTATTAACAGGACATGAATGTATATAAATGGAGATGGAGAGAAGAAGAGGAGAGCTCAGTGCATCATGGGAAGTCCCCAGGGCTCACCTGAGGGCTCACTCTGGTCAGATTTCCATTCAAAGTGGGATGAATGCCGTCTCTCCAAATGAGATCAGGTTTTCCCCAAAGAGTCCTCTACTTGTCTACAAAAGCCACATCGTTTGCTGGACACCACCTCGACAGCCAGTGGTTGAATGATGACATGCGGCTAAATATGTCAGATTAGTCAAGGTCCAGAGAACACTACAGAGTCTGACATTGTTTTTGCATATGCACACACTGACTGACACACTTTACTAGCAATGTGAATAACAATTTTAATATATCTATGATCATTTTTAGCCAGTAGTTTTAAATGAATTAAATTAAATTCAGCATTGCCCACTCTGGCCTCAGAGCACCCCTCATTCCTGTACATTCTTCATATATACATATACTGTATACAAAACATAGTAAACTGCTCTTTGACTCTTTGTATGGGTTGTTATGAGAATGTTCAGTGATTTTAACTCTGAAGTGAGCTCAGATCTTTTTTAGTTTAGATAATTATGATGCGTACAGTACGAGTGAGTCACTACATCACCAGTAGTCATGTGGATGCACTGACATTAGCCATGGCTCAGACTCCTGTAGTTGCTAAGGAGATAAAAATGAATAGGAAACAAATGTACTCAACTATTTGTGTGTTTCTGATGCTTCACTGTCCTCTTTTACCCAAAATAATGCAGAGAAGGTGACGGTGCTTATTTCAGCCACAAGCACTGTCTGCAACCGTCTGCTCAGGTTGAATATCACTCCCAACAAGCTCCTACAGCAAGTATAGGGAGGGTTGTATGTAGCTTGTTCAGTTTGCTGCTGTGTGTGCAGTAATTGTGAAGGTGACCACTCAAATGTCTTATCCAGTTTTGGAAGCTGTATAGTCTGAGACACTGTTCAGAGGGAGACTAGCAGAAAAATCAAATGATGGAGCTTTCCCAGTGGAAATTATGGCCTTGTCAAGAGGTCCAATAAGGTGAATAAAGGATCAGGAATACTCAATCCGTGTTTCATTTTGTTGTATCAGCTGACAACTCTTTGCTGCCCACATGACTGCCAGTAACTCATACCACCTTACATCAAAAACAGATTTAAAGAAGTCAAAGAAGTTGCAAAGAAGCCAGGCTACACTGTAAAATGGTCATCCACTGATGCCAGAGGGGACACATGAATTGTAAAGGGAAATGGAAACATGACAACACAATAAATCATGTGATTTCACCAGTTGGGTGTTATCACACACACTGGATACTGTACAAAGAATCATACCAGTGCTCAGAAAGTCTGTGCTCCTTGCAGACACTGAAGCCAATAATGTATTTAATATTCTCTGCAATCATGTCTTTTTATTATGTTTGTTGTAGCATCTGCAATTCCAGCTTTGTCCTAACCAGACCAGTTCTGACTTATTAAATCCAAATCAACCAGAAAGTAAATTTAAAAAAAAGAATGATGAGATGAAATTCTCACAGGTGCTCAGCTACAGTAAAAAAATGCTGACATCTGGTGAAAGTTAGCCCTTGTCTTTGACTAATGGATTAGGTGTTTGTTGCTGCAGCATCACAGTTTCAGTGAAATCTGTTCAGGAATAGGTATAGGCCACCAGCATTCAGGTTGCAGCAGTATATAATAATAAAACATAATAAAACATGTTGTATCATCACCTCAGATCAGAGAAAGTATCAATTCAGTTATCGACAGACTATGAGACATACATTTAAGCAAAGAAGACAAGAAACAACAATGATTAGTCTGTGGTTAGATAAGTGCACATTGATCAGTCAATCAGTCTGTTAATCATACACAATACAACATGCACGCACGCATGCACACACAGATTTGAACACGAGGTCAGATCCAACACTTCTCATTTTTAATTCAACTTGCAAACGGCCCCATTTGATCTCACAGAAAAGTGACATAACTGCAGGATGCAGACAGCATGACATTCATTAAAACCAAGTCTGAATTTAGAATTGACACAGAAAAGGGGAATGAGACAGGAAGAAGGCAGCGGGGCAAGACTGAGCAGGAACTGACTGACTGAGAGAGAGAGAGAGACATGGACATGGATCGGGATCAGGGCATTTATTAAGGGAAGATGAACTTGGAAATTGTATCCTGGCAACAGAAACTGTGACTGTGAGGACTGGAAAGAGCTAACAAAGCTCGATCATTTTAGAAACCTGATTTAGATGATGTTGTTTAATGGTGGTGTAAAGCTTTCTATCTGCTACTCTGCTTTTTTAACTGAATCCACCTTTGGTCTGTGTTCTTGTTGTAACACTCGATTTCCTCCATGGGTAAAAATGATAAACTTGTCCTAAAAGAAAATACCTGCAATAAATACTTTTTTCTAACTGTCATCAAATTTGTGTATTTTCACCTAACGTTAGTCATTTCTTATATTACTGTTGGGTTATTAACCAAAGTAAAATAAGCTCATTTTGACCGTGCGTTAGACACAATCATTTTTACCATAGAACTCTAACACCATGGTCAAAATACATGCAACATGGCACGACATGCTACCCAGAGCATCCCCACAGCCAACTGTTACCATTACAACTGCAGCTGCTGCATGGACCACAGAAGCCGCATGCTCGTTTTTATGCAGCTGGTCCTTTTTTTCTCTACATGTGGCTATACGACCAAAACTGTTTTTTGTACCAGGCTGTAAACATGTTTATTTCTGCTGTGAAGTTGGACATTTTAACATGGGGAGTTATGGAGACTGACTCACTTCTGGAGCCAGAGGAACTGCAGTTTTTGGCTCCTCTACGCTGGCTTCATTTCACAGCTACAGAAGTTGCAGATGGAGATAAATGATGCTAGCAGCATCAACACTAACCTCCACCATTATTATTTTCAAGCACACGGTCATTTCTCATACACGTCACACGCACACTCACACACACTCACACACACACACACACACACACATAGGGTTAAACCACGCCTGTAGCTCACGCCGTAGCTGCCAGTAGTTCCTCAAAGAACGCTGATTATTCTGTGCAAGTTCAGCTGTCTCGCAAGGTTATGGATTTATTAATACTAAAAAATATTTAATAATGCTGACCTCTTTTAATAATTTTAATTGTGAAAAACAAAAAGACATTCATATAAAAGTGTAACAAGCATTTTGAAAAGCAGGTGGAGAAAGCTAAATCATCAACTTTGCTGAAAACAAAATATGAATGTACTTATTAAACAGCATATTACCTTTATTGTTGTTGTGTAATTAATGATGGTTGCTTCTCGAAGCCTTCAGGAGCTTTGGCCTCTGAGCCTTGTGTCTCATGCCTGGTAGCACATCCAAGCACAGTGCACTTGGTGACATCAGGGTTAATTCTCACAGGAGAGAGGAAGCATGACAGCCACAGGGACTCTGGAAGGTGGTCTTCTCTGCTGTTATTTTGGTGGTTTCGCTGACATCACCGGATATCTCTGCTGTCTTCCCAGAGGGAGATAAAAAGAGAGGAAGTGTGCATGTGTCTGACACAGAGTAATTAGCTAATGAGGTGGATTGTTCTGTGTTGTGACTGACTGCTGATCTGAGGAATACTACATATTAATGTGCAACTGGAGCAAACATCAATGTGTTGTCAAGTTTCTTGTCTGAACATTTCATTTTAGCTCAAATGTGCCACACTGAAACACACACTAATGCACACACACTTCACACATCAACTATAGGCCATGAAATATTGAATACAGGTGTCTCGAGGGCCCTCACAATTGATCAATGAGAACGCCTGAGCACAAAGTAGTCCATTTTAGAGTGTTCACCCATCTACATGCCCGGGCCTATTAAATGAATATGCACTGGCAAATTTACACACACACACACACACACACAGACACACACACATCTATCTTCTGCTGATCATGGATCAACAGCCTGAGAGCGTAGCTGTGTTTGTAAATCAAGTGAACAGAGGATCATGCTGGGCATGTTCCTGCCTGTACACAAGATTGTTACTTGCGGGAGGGCGGATGTGCTATTGGCTGCATGAATTAATGAAACCTCATAAGGTTCCGTGATGACTGTTGACAGCGTTTACTTCACTCGATCAATTCTTGTTACTGATCTGCCAGGCCGCCTCGATCTGGAAGCCAGCAGCTGGTCGGGTCTCCTCTCTCGCAATGAGGCCGCTTTCATTTGCATCATTTAGAATATTTTGATAGAAATGAACACTGTGTTTCCTCTGAGGAATGCAGAATCCCTGCGGCTGTGCTGTGAGTCTGAACTTTGATAGAAACTGCAGATTCTAGATAATTTGTACAAATACTTGTTGATTGACTAAAGCTGAGGCTTTCTTTGACGTTTGCAGTGTCAGAGGTTCACTCTTGGATTTAGGACTGTTACATTTATATTTAATTCAATTATTTCATTCTAAATTCTCAGTTAGAATCCAAGATACTTTGACTAGAAATAGTATTAGTTTGTATTTGCATGTGCATGTATATGAGAATCAGTGCAGGTTAAGAGCTTCATATTAAATATATCAGAGGTCAGTGATGTTTTTTAATAACAAAGCTGTTTATCTTTCACAGTCATATTGATCACTCTCTCTTTTCTCTCTTCTGTCCGACAGACAGCAACTTTGTTCTGGGAAACGCCCAGGTGCAGTCGCTGTACCCCATCGTCTACTGCTCCGATGGTTTCTGTGAGCTCACCGGTTACGCCCGTGCCGAGCTCATGCAGAAGAGCTGCGCATGTCACTTCCTGTACGGCCCGGAAACAAGCGACCGGTTAACGGCGCAGATCCAAGGAGCCCTGGATGAGAGGAAGGAGTTCAAGACCGAGTTGGTTTTCTACAAGAAGGAAGGTGAGACTGCGTGTGTGTGTGTGTGTGTGTGTGTGTGTGTGTGTGTGTGTGTGTGTGTGTGTGTGTGTGTGTGTGTTTATCTACTTTTAATTTGGCCTTGAACTTAAATGTTCAAGTCTTGTTGTCTGGTGTACAGTTTTTTGTGTATGTCAGCTGAAGTGCTGCAGACAGCATAAGAAATATCTGTTAATGGAGTCAAGCAAAAGCAGAATATTTGAGGAGAGAACAGGCAGCGCTGGCACATTGTGTCATCTAGACCTTTCCATCTATATCACTTTTAATATTTTCAATTTACTGCACTCATTCACAGCCTATTTCCCATTAGCTGAAAGCACATTTCTATTATAAATGGGACACAAAGAATGCACTGACATTCTTCACACATTTTTCATATACATACATATTCAGCACAGAACACATCAGTAGATTTCCTCGTGTGGCAATTAATGCTGTCCATACACCACAGAAAAGTTTCATGGAGGCTACAGTAAAGTAGAAAATTGGGCCAGTGACTGAGGATTTGCATCTCATAACATTTAACAGACACAGAAAGTTTCAGGGTTCTTTTAAAGGTGCCATAACTTCTAAATTATTGTTAAAATTATTATTATGAAGAAGTGGTTTCAAAAAAAGAAGAAATGACATAGTCTCATATAAACTCTGAGGAAGAGATGGGAGTGTGTGAAGGAGACAGAGAGAGGGTTGTGAAAGAATAGAAGGAGAAAATGTCTTTTCATTCATCTGCTCTTCATTAATTAGAAATAAATCAAAGCTGTGATTTGTGATGAAAGGGAGAAAGAGCAAGGAGCTAAAGACTCAAAGGTCCACAAATAATAAAATAAGAGTGAGATGGAAAAGAGATAGAGGGACACATCTGCTCCTCTGAGATATAAGCCTATAACAAAGGCCAACAGAAGCTTATAAAAGTGTGTTACAGTCTAACACACAAATGACAAATTAGAAGTGTTTCATGCTTTTATCAGCTCCCTGTGAGCTCACATTAACATTTTAGCTGTTCTCCACAGACCAAGAAAAAGAAAAACACATTCGTGTATATCCAGTTGAAAACTACTGCATGAGGTAACTCGAGGTAAAAACTCAACAGCATACTATGAACTTATATGCACACAGTTATTTGATTAACTCTCATCCCACCAACATAATTAACAGGGACTACTGACTGGGGTCCCCGGGGACCCCAAGAATAAAAGAAACAACGCAGGTTATTATTATTATTGTTATTATTATTATTATTATTATTATTATCATTATTATTATTATTATTATCATTATTATTATTATTATTATTATTATTATTATTATTATTATTATTATTATTATCATTATTATTATTATTCTGTCCCTCTGCAGCCTCAAACGTAGTTTGTTACTTTCTCCCACACTCACACCATGTCCTGATCATACTCTGACTGCATGTCAATCATATTTGCAGTCTTATCTTTTGTAATAGAACATAAACATTTCATCTAATAGCCATAAAATATTTTATTATGAAATGATGTATTTCTGACTTTGAAGCTCATCTTACCTCAGGAAGGGCAGTGTTTAGGTTTGTTGATAGATGAGACAATGACTGGCACACACACACCGATGATTTCATTTCTTTTTCCTGGGCGTGTCTGAGGGCCGCCCCACTAAAAGTCGATAATTGGACTCTGGTGGAGTAGAGTCTGAAAATCCTGATTCGGGGGATGGCTAAAGCATGTGCAGACTGTGATTGATAGGACAGACAACACCTTTATTGTTCTTAGTGGTACATAGACTTCAATGACCTTTCCTAAGTGTAGTCAGCGAGTAGCATCTAGTAGTTACAGTACAGTTACTGGTGAAATGATAAATGTCACTTAGTATGTTCCTTCAGCAGGATAAATCCCTGTCCTAGCCCTCTGTCACAAATAATGCTGTGCTCTAATGAAATAATGATAATCAATACATATTAATGACAGCCTTTATTCACTCTCTATCCTCTCCCTGGCTTATAGTTATGCATAGATAGACAGAACTGAAGACAGTACATGCTGTTTCAACTGCTGTTGTTTACCGTTGTGTTCCAGTCAAACAGGGATATCCAGCCTCCCAATATGGCTGATGTTTTTATTAAGGCAATCCTCCACTTGTTTAAATGCATTATTTACATGCATGATCCCCTATTGGGAATTTGTCTTGGAGTTGCAGGGAACAGTATGCGAAGTACCAAACGTAGCCTATGCAGTCTGAGTACCAGGAAACCAAAACAGAATGTTTTAGCCTGATTTCATGCATTTATGTACCAGCCAGGGGGTTACGTGTCTGTCTGATAAGCTGATTTAAAGAACAACACAGGTGATATCCCATATTCTCCCTTTTTGTCAACAAATCCCAGGAAAAGAAAAAGAATAAAACTTTTTGTTTTGTCGTTGAATGCGGACCTGAGCTGGAAGAGTATTTTTCAGGTTGAGGCAGTGATGCACAGGTGTACTTCTGTACCCTGTGACATCACTGTTGGGTGTGATTAGAGTTTAAACAGGCTTCCAGAGCTGCTTTTCAGTGTGGTGTTAAATTACTCTTTAAAGTCTTATAGTAGTATCATCTTTTTACCAACATGAACACAACTCTGTTCAAACACTTATACTGATCACTTAGTGATGTAATGACAGAGACAGATAGCTTAAATAATGCATGTTCAGCAGTGGTAACGGAGGTCATGTGCCTGGCAAAGCAGTAAGAAGAATCTCAAATAGGGAAGGTGTGTGTATTTACTGTGGTATTCTAAAGTGAATCTACTGTTTGCTTCTTCCAATCTCTCCTATGCCTCCTCACATGGGGATTTAGTGTACTCTGAGGGTATAGATAGCACAGAAAAAGCAGTTTTTCCTCCAGGCTGAAGGACTTCTATGAATATCATTCTAGCTGCAGGCGCATGGTGCTGCTGAGTGTAATGAACGTATGGTCACACATGGAAAAGTTCTGGGAACATTATGCCTTCTCAGCTGCTCAAGGGAAATGATTTCTTTGTGAATCATGTTATCACCGATGCACATGATTGAGAAAACTTTAAAACCTTATACCTACAATCAATATGAAATGGGTGAACATGTCAAGATGTTCTATAAACCATGTGATAGTTTATTCCTCCATCCTGAACATTTCTCTCCTTGATTCACTTTCACTGTGCCATCTTACTAAAAGAATCATTTTCAGGTCTGAGTGTGTTTTTAGGGTTTTATTCTAACTGCCACTGTGACTCACATGCCTTCCTTATGGGCTCCCATTCTCCACAGTGTGAGGCTCGCAGTCATCTTAGTCAGTAAATGATGGGCAACGGAAATATCTGATGATTCATTTACTCTGGAGTTGACCTATGGATTTCACTTAAAGGAAGACAAAAAGTTATAGATACTAAAAGATATTACCATGAGACTTCCCCAATTAATGCAAATAGACAAAGTAAAGTCAAATAAACACCTAAACAAAGATGACATGTCATCGAAGCAAAGTATCACAGAATCTAAAACTTGACCAGCTCATGAAAAAATCGAATGCCTAATGACAAAAAGAACAAAATTTAAACACCTGATGGTCCAATGTCTTGTCCAGCTTCTTAATCACTGATCTTCCAGGTGGGGCGTTTTTTTTTCATGACTTCACTTGCTGACATACATGATCATATTATCTTGACTAAAGGAGGAGCTGACTGAACTGGCAGTACAGGTGCTCACACTACAGACACATTAGTCTTGATCTGGACAGTTTCAACATGTCGACATGTTAACTTTGGTTCAGGGTGTGATTCTACAATTGATGTTTATACTGTTATACTTCAGAGATGCAGCAAGTTTGCAAGTTCACCCACTCAGCAAAGAGAAAGAGGTGAGGATTTCAGTTTGTATCTTCAAATGACCATGTTATTTTGCTGCATGGTCTGCTGAAGCAGGTTCATTTCAGAGCTTCATATCAAAACATGTCAACAGCTGGACCACTGACCAATCAGATGTTATATTGATCAGCTGTTCAACTGTATTAACACTGGGTTTGTAAGTCCTGTTCTGCCTTTATCTCGGACTGATTGGAGGCCAGGCCTGCAAAAGAAACACCTTTTTGTCTTCACTCCAGGGTGTTTGTAAAAAAAGAGTCCCCATTGTACCTGAGCACTACTTAAAGGTTCCAGGAAGTACCATGAGCTGATTAGTGTAGGGGGGAGTGCAATTAAATCATTTAATAAATTGATTTATTAAATGATTATTTCCTCTAGTACTGTTTTACGGTAAATGTATTTGAAGGTCTTTTTTGTGTTGTTTTGTTATATTTTTATCTAATGGGATGGGCAGATTCCCCAATACTGTTGAAGGGTCTAGGTAAGATTCACTAGCAGGCTATATAAGGCTGCCAGTTTACACCACGAGTGTACACTTAGTCTATATGTAACATCTCAGTGTTGGTGAAATAAAAACACCTGGTTGGTTTGCACCTACCTCTGCCTCAAGCCTCCTGCTTTTTGAAGTCCAGCTGCTACACATCCATCCCAACAAGTAATAAGGACCAATAGATATATTTTAAACCTTATCCTACATTTAATATTTAGAAATGATTTCTAGTTTTTCTAAAGCTTTATTGCTCTACATGGAGTATGTAAATCATCAAATCACCAAAATTGTCAAAGGGATTAAACAAAATCAGCTGATAAAAACTGACACAACAAGTGGTCACCAAATTGCTTCAGAGTTCATATTAGTGCACATTATATTATTTTATTATTGGATAATGTTTACAGTGAACAATAAAAAGTAACAAGCATTATGGGTTGTGTTAATAAGAAGAGCTTACTGTAACACCACAGTAAGTTCTTCTTATTAGCACAACTGCTTGGCATCAGATTCCAATGAACATTTTGTGGAAATGATGCATTGACTGTGTATGTTTGTCCTCTCTACAGGAACACAGTTCTGGTGTCTTCTGGACATTGTCCCCATCAAAAATGAAAAGAGTGAGGTGGTTTTGTTTCTCGTGTCCCACAAAGACATCACGGACAAGAAGAAGGACCAGGATCCTGAGCAAGGACCTGATACAGGTGAGTTTATATAAATGAAGCCTGCTTGCAGTTCTGGTAATGGATGTACTGTAATGGTGAAGTATGACTCAAACACCTTAAACACTGACTTGTGTGTAGCAGCCTCGAAGAGAAAATGTATTTTCTGCTTTATAAAACTCCAACAATGATTTGAAGGTCAGCAATTAAAGAATCTGGACTCCATTCTTTCACTGAATAAACTTTAACTAAGAATCTATAAAATAATCAGCAGACTATCTGATAATAAAGAATGATGCAGCAGTGTTAGACCCAGCAAGCCTTTAAGGACCTCATGATGGAACTGGAGCTGCTTCTAAATAATAATCAACATAATTAGAGAAAATTAAAGGTTTCCATGATGGAGAAAGTCAGTCTGGGAATGAAGATGAGTTTTCCGATATTCTCTTCGTTTCAGCTGATTCCACTGAGGCCATTTGGCTTCCTCACTCAGTCTCACTTGTTTTCAGGAAGCAAACGGGTTCTCAAGTTCTCAAAATGAGACACTGAACTAAGGTCATTTGTCCTGCTGTAGGGTATCTAGCTTGTTACTCTTAACTGTAATCTCTGCAGTTAAATCAGTGACCACCAACTAACCTTTGCCAGATGTTTGAACTCCATGATCTTCAGTGAATGTTGTTTTTCTGACCATTGTCATTGTTATCACATGATCTGTTCCACACTCGATGACAACTGAGCCAACTCTATTCTTGCTTAAGGCCATGAGATAGAGTTGAAAGCTCTGAAAAATGCAGGTGCAGTAAGTGGACCTTGAGTTGAAGATATTTTGTCAAAGTACTATTTCTAGTCCAGTGGTGTACAGTGATTTTAGACCAGCTGAGGAGTGTTATGCACAATGCAAAACAAAACTCTAAAACAGCCTCACATATAAAACATTACTACACATCTGGCAAGGTATCAGAGACTAAATACAACTGCAACAGCTTTTTGTTAACAAATAATCATTCTACCACCAAGCAATAGTTCCCGTACAACATTTAGGAGAATGGTTGCCGAGCAACACACCGACACCTTGGAAAACATGCTTAAAGACTGGGGAGACTGGGATTATTAACATTTATCTGGATGTCACCTGAACTGAATTGTTGAAGCGTTCATCGTGTTCAGTGATGTTAGCGCTCCTGCTGTTTGACTCTGAACAGGTGTGTTTTAACGGTGAGTATCACTCCAACATGTTCTCCCATTGTAGTTTGGGTTTCAGTAAGATTTCAGGGTTCACATTTCTGCCCTGTCACTGACTGGATTTCTCCTGTTTCCAGGCAGCATCAGTTTTTGTACAGTCGAGCTTCACATGCAGTGGTTAGTGTAGACTGCAAGGTAGTTGAAGTTACATGGTTAGCTTAACCATGGCTGGCTGGTTGGTGTAGCTTGTGCCCTTTGGATGGAGATAAAAGGCATGTGGATCGAGCTGCAGTAACAGTCTCCATCAAAGCGGCAGAACACAGCAGGTTCTCTGACTGCTCAGTCATGAATCCTCACATGCTCTGTGTTTCTTTTTTGTCATTCGGTGAATGACCGTGTTGCACACTTCTGCCCGTTAAGCTTCATTTCTTGCACTTCAGTGTCTCTGTCATTAATTTCAGTGTCTTCTTTGTTTTTTTATCTTCCTCCCCCTTCTTTCTTCTCAGCCACTCATCCACACTCATCCCACCCAATTACTCAAAATAAACCACAAAATCTGACATTTTGCATCATTTGTTTGCTGTAATCACACTGATGTAATGCAGCCACAGGTCTGTTTATAGAGTATCTTACAACGGCTTCAAAAGCAGCTCAGTAAAATCAAAATAAAAGAGCTTCCTCACAGTTTTCATAATGACTGTCATCTTGACCATATATTTTGAAAATAATTTTAATCACCCGTCACCACCAGAGAGCATGACAGCATGCAGAACATTTTGCCGCTGTGCCTCTGCAGTTATTGTAATTTCAAGCAAACAACAATTAAACATCAATTAACAATTTTCATCCTGTGTCTTTTCCCCAGCGTAAATCTCACCCTGATTAAATAAGTGTGTCTGTCAATTTGAATATTACATTAATATTAATGACTGCCTCCATTAAATGCACATGGTGAACCATAAACATTCTGTCACAGATGACACACAGCTTGCTACCCAATATGATAATGCACATACTTGATGGGGGTGGTCACAATTCAAATTACCAGGCAGTATTTGTGAGTTAATTAGAGGCATCAGGAATGAATTACTGGAAAAACAATTTCATACTGTATTTTTTGTACACAGTTATTAAGATTCAGAAATTAGGAAATAAAAATATAAATTATATTAAATTTCCTTATATATTTAAGAAAACTTTGTGAGACCGTCTAGCAACAGCATCAGCCCTCGAGCAGTCATAGTTATGATGGGATCAAAACAGGAAATCAACTGACGTTATTGTAGAGTGACAGGGAGAGGAGGTCATGGGAGAATGTGGAATCCCTGTTTGGGGACTCCATGTCTGAAAGCCAATGGGAAGCAAGTAGAGTTGCCAGTGTTATATTCAATTTAAATTGCTAATGCTCACCTACAAAGTAGTCTACGGTTCTTCCCCCACTTACTTGAATGTCCTCATACAGACATATGTTACCTCCTCCAATGAACGACGCCTGGCTCTGCCACCCGTACGCTCAGGGCAATCCAAACTTTTCTCGTCTGTTGTTTCTCGTTGGTGGAACGTCCTACCAGTTCCTACCAGATCAGGGGTGTCCCTCTCTACCTTTAAAAACCTCCTGAAGACCTCCACCTTTTCAGAGAGGACCTCCTCTACAACACTACCAACAACTGAACATGTTAAATCTATCCCCCTCTACAACTGGACCTTGATTCTATGTGAGTAGTACTTATTGCTGCGCTAACATGTCCATGTTGCTCTGTACCATGATTGCGTCCCTTTTTGTCAGTCGCTTTGGATAAAAGTGTCATCTAAATAATGAAATGTAATGTGAGATGTGTCAACTTCGATGAGTGATCTTTATTTTTAAATGTATTTTAATTTTAGCAAATTTGCGAAAATCAAATTTCTCTGTTCAAGCCTTTAAATGGTGTCACCATTAGTATTTTTCGGGTAAAAAACTATCAAAATATTTTTTCTTGTGTGTAGCAGTGAAACAAATATTTTTGCTAAATTACCTTAAAAAAGTGCAGGTGAAAAGTTTTACCTTAAATAATAATTTGGCGGCCCCCTGCAGGAAGTCTGAGAGGCTCCTAAGGGTTGTGGACCCCTTCCTTTAGAACATATACATGCAGACGATAACTTTTTTTTTCCTGTTTCCAAGCAACAATCATCGTTCATTCCATACCCACACGTTCATTATTGTAACCATGAAGATGAACGTCAGCTAACCTTTAAGTGGCAGTCCTGCTTGATTTGACACTGGTGTAACACTTTAATGCCGTTTAACACAAGCTTTTTCCAGGCCCAACAATTCAGGGGTGAGGAAAGCAAACAAACCATTGTGTTTTTAATAAGGATGTCAGGCAGTAATTGGCTTTTTTCCATCATGCTGTGAGCAACCGTGATCTGATTTTAAACTGCGCGAGGCATGAGTCTGCAACAGCAACACTGAGCTGCTGACTGTGGCCACTGCTTCTTGCTCCATCCCTGCAATATTTAAAATTGATCTGCTCTCAATGAAAAGAAAAATGACCATAGACTACTTATAAAAAGTAAGTAAGTAACCATTATAGTCAACTTGTGCTTCGTTAATGTGAAGCTGTAGCAGTGGGAAATGTTTTTCCATGAATGTTGCCACAGACAAACATTTTGTAATACTGCAAATATATAAATACTGGAATGTTTAAATCAGTCAGTGTGTCACTTCATTCAGTGATTGTGACTCATGACATTCAAAATATAATTTAGCAGAATACTGTATCTGTAGGATTCATAAAGTGAGCTCCGAGCCAGGGTAGATTTTTGTTTGCCTGTGGTCTATAAGTTCAGTTCCCTTACTTGACATAACATTTGACCAATAAAAACATATATAACTGTAAATGTGATGGTTGCTTTACACATTATTGATCCTCCATCACTTCCTTCCCAGCGATGTTCAGGGCTTGTTGAGCAGTTTGTTTTTAGAAAACAGAGAGAAATCACAGCATGCAAAGCTGAAAGAGCAAAGGGAATGTCTTTAAGGTGTGTGTTCAATCATTGTGATTAATATTTTGTAATCCTGCAGACATTAAACTGCAAACATTGAATGCACAGTTATTACTTCATTTCAGTTCACAACAGAGAAGTTGAGAGTTGTGGTGAGATGAGGAGAGAAGCAGTAATCAAGACTCTTGGAGTGTTTAAATTTTTATTTTCATTTCAGATTGGCTTTCAGAGCTGCTGTGTGTAGTGCTTCCTGGTGGGAAAGAGCATCCGCGTGAAATCACTTACCCAATTTCCCCCCCACTCACCCAGCTCTCTCATTTATTCTGCCTGAATATTCTGCCTTACCTGCCAGAATGTTTGAAGCCGGCTTACATATACTGGATGTGTTTTATACACTGCATGTGTTTTTACATGTTAAATTGAGCTACCAAATTGGGAGTGTAAGCATACACCACAGGGGACAAAAGACAGACAACAAAACTGAAGGAACGGGAAGATGAGAGAGCAAAGAGGATTGAAATGCTTTCTATTTTCAGATTCATCGTAGAGACATGACTATAACCATGACATTCTGAGGGGTTCTGAGAAATGAAGCACTGTGAATGTCAGAAGAAAATGAAAGAGGGGAAGAAGTGATGAACCAGAAAATGAAGCAAAGGAAAGACTTTGACATTTATGGCGTGATGAGTTGACACAAACAATCACATTATCCTCTCCTCAGTGGGAGTCTGCTGACTGGTTAAAAGGCTCACTTTTGGCACTTTACTCAGCATGATGTAAGATTCGTCTTACAATCAGATGGCAGGTGAGTGAGAAAAAAGGCCGGGAAAAGATTGACAATAATTGTGCTGAATATACAAAATACAGCTTTATCACGTCATCACAACAAGAGTAACAACAGACACACTCTGCTGTGAGCCACAACCTGCTCACACACATGCACGCTATGTTAATTGAGTGTATATTAATAATTTAAAATGTATAGCTAGCCCATTTACCCACAAGCACCCACAGGCTCCCCCAGAGGACATACTGCATATTCTGAAACTATCAGTAATCACAGTATAATAAGAAGAACATACCCTAATGTGTGTAAATAAACTCTCCTTCTTTGCAATGCATTCCCCAGTCAGCCAAACAGCAAATGCATGTGGAGCAGTCAATGTGGAAAAAAAAAATGGACTGCACCCTTCTCTACATGGGAATTTGGATGAACACCTTTAATGCTAGTTGGAACACTGACCCTGAGACCTAAGCTTCATGTGTCTCCAGGAGACATTATGAATCAGGATGCTCAGTGTGCTCACATTTCAGAAAAATGAGAATTCAAATAAATGATAAATAAATATTCTTTATTGTTCTTTCTGTGTGAAAGGAAATATATAGCTAAATTACCTAAAATATCAAACTCCTGAGAAACAACTTGTAATATAATATGTCCTCTGGAATTTAGCTAGCTATTGCCAGTTAGATGAGTACCAAAACACAGTTAGGTGTGTATGTGGCTGTGGCTCAGAGGTAGAGCGGGTCGTCCACTAACCAGATCATCGAAGGATCGATCCCCTCCAGTCTGCATGTCAAAGTGTCCTTGGGCAAGATACTGAACCCCAAACTGCTCCTGAAGGCTGTGCCATCGGTGTGTGAATGTGTGTGAATGGTTAGCTCCTAAAACTGATGAGCAGTTGGCACCTTGCATGGCAGCTAATGCCATCAGTGTATGAATGTGTGTGAATGGGTGAATGAGATATGTAGTGGTCAGAAGACTAGAAAGGTGTTATATAAGTACAGAGCATTTACCATTTATACCAAAAACATAAAATATAACATACAACTGGCTAGTCACCAGTTTAAACAGGCACTGCAATCAGGGCAACACTAGCAGGAGCTTTGGACTTTCAGTACTTACAGTTAATATAAATTGTCTGGCCTGGTTTTAACAATGAATTTTTAGTTATCGCATTAAAGAGCACTATTACTTCCCTACAGATAACTTCAATTTTGTTTTAAAATATTTATGTGCCCATATGAACATTGAAGCAGGTTTTACTTTGCAATCACATACTGGCCATTAAAAGATTATTTGCTTAATTCACAGTGTAGGTGATGGGGCAGAATTCACAGTGCTGAGACAAATTGTTTTAGGAATGAATCTTCTAACAGCAAAGATGATCAGCAAGTAAAAATTGTTTCAATGTTCCTATGGGTACCCGACAGACTTGAAACTTGTCCTTTTGTGTCATGTATTTCCCATTGAAATGAGTCAGTGAGGAGTCAGGCAGATGATGACAGAAGCTGGATGAGTCATCACTAAAGGTAGACGGTTTTTCCAGGAAGTTTATCTAGAAAAGTTCAACCTGGAATTTCCATCATCAATTGTAGAATGATCGCATCAGGCTGCACTGACCTTGAATCTGTCCTCACTACAGTGCACCATCTGAACCATTTAAAATCCATTCTAGATCTGATGAACAAATCAAATTTACTGGCTGAGAATGAAAATGATTTGGTTACAGGGGTGGGTATTTGCCAAGCATGACATCATATTATGGACAGACAGAGGAACAATCATAAAAGGAAATGTAAAGTGGAAATGGAGAGAACAATAAAAGATTTTCTGTCTTGATGATGACTTAATGGAAAACAACTCCTTTAATCTGCATCATCAATTAGTGTCCTTTTTTCTTTTGCCTGAACACCGACTACTTTACTTTACCCGATCTTTTCTTTGAGTATTCAATAAATGACAAAAAGGATGACATGAATGAGATGTTGGAGGTATGTAAGCATTGTTACTGGTTCTGTTCTGGAAATACAGATCTGGATCTCAGCCCGGATCAGATTCTACTTAAAGAGGACCTTGTTAATCAATAAAGAATCACAAAGGCAGATAGCAGGTCAATATCATATTGAATATTCATGCAAAAACATGAGCTGTTGTACATCAGAACTGTCACAGAGGATATTCTACTCTAAAACTCAGAGAGATAGATCTGAGACAGCATCATGACATCATTTGATTTCTATGAGGTAAGATGCTGGTACAGGTTATGTTTTCACTGCCTCTGGCCTATAAACCAGTGTTTGAGTCAACATGTGGGTTATCACAGAACCTGGTTTAAATTCCTGTGGGATTGTAGCTCAGCATGTTACCATCTCCTCCACAGATGAGGAGACAGGTCTGGAGGTGCATCAGGTAACTCGCCCTCCAGGCTTCAACGCCAACCGGCGGCGCAGCAGGGCTGTTCTCTATCACCTGTCAGGACACCTGCAGAAACAAGACAAGAGCAAGCTCAAGATCAACAATGTGAGTGTCTCTGCTTTGTCTTTTGTCATTCCATCTAATGTGTTTGGAGAAATAACATGTTTGGTTGCCAGAAGATGCATTGCATGCCAAACTAGCCTCGGACTGGCTCTCATGTAATCCTTATTTACTTTTGAGACTTTTGCACAGATGATTACATTCAAGTCACAGAGGTAAGGATGT
Source organism: Sciaenops ocellatus (assembly GCA_033000465.1). NCBI lineage: Eukaryota > Metazoa > Chordata > Actinopteri > Sciaenidae > Sciaenops > Sciaenops ocellatus. Next base: position 31,418,721 of record CP136868.1, on the reverse strand, counting down.
GTTTTTTCTAAAGGATAAATATAGAACAAGCCAAACTTTAAAACCCCTGCAGGTTGTTCAACAACACTGTTTGTTTTGAATGCTGATAGAATAAAAATGACTCCTGCTCTGCAATAAAAAGAAAATGTTTAATTGTTTCCAAAGTTGTAACATGAATTCTTAAACCAAACAACAATGGTGGGCTCTTTCAAAATTTGGCTTGTATTTGCATAATCATATGATAGAATACACAAACTGTGCTTTGTCCACTTCCGGTCCAACACACCACTATGATCATAATCAGTGGATCAAATCAAAATCAAATCAAATCAAATTTTATTTGTATAGCCCAAATTCACAAAACACATTTTGCCTCAGAGGGCTTTACAATCTGTACAGGGAGTGACACCCTCTGTCCTTAGACCCTCGGTTCGAGTGAGGAAAAACTTGCCCACAAAAACCCTTTTAACAGGGAAAAAAGGTGGAAGAAACCTCAGGAAGAGCCACAGAGGAGGGATCCCTCTCCCAGGACGGACAGACGTGCAATAGATGTCACGTGTACAGAACAAATCAACAGAGACATATTGTACAATTACAATGAATGATAAAATGATTACAGTATACAGAGTACACAGAGATATGGTAACAATAATGACAGTAATAATATAAGTAGTGGACGTCGTGCAGGACAACAGCAGCAGCCACGATCCATGAGAACCTGCTGGACGAGAGAGCACAGAAACTCCGGGGAAGAAGTTTAGTTAGTAACATGCATTAACATGCATTAATGAGACATGTATGTTTACAGATGGTGGTGGTGAGGGAGAGAGAGAGAGAAGGTTTGAGGAGAGTTTTCAGTAAAGGGAGATGTGACTACATCTTCAACCAGTACCGTGCCTGACTAGGCATAACCCTGAGAGAGAGAGACAGAGAGAGAGAGAGAGGGGAGGGAGAGGGAGTCCCCCGGCAGTCTAGTCCTATAGCAGCATAACTAAGGGATGACCTGAGCCAGCCCTAACTATAAGCTCTATCAAAAAGGAAAGTCTTAAGTCTACTCTTAAAAGTGTTGACTGTGTCTGCCTCCCGAACCCAAAATGGTAGTTTGTTCCACAGAAGAGGAGCTTGGTAGCTGAAAGCTCTGGCTCCCAGTCTACTTTTGGAAACTATAGGAACCACAAGGAACCCAGCATTCTGAGAGCGCAGTGTTCTAGAGGGGTAGTAAGGTACTATGAGCTCTTCTAGATATGATGGTGCCTGACCATGAAGAGCTTTGTATGTGAGGAGAAGAATTTTAAATTCTACTCTAGATTTAACAGGTAGCCAATGCAAAGAAGCCAAAATGGGAGAGATGTGATCTCTGATCTTGGTTCCTGTCAGAACACGTGCAGCAGCATTCTGAATTAGCTGCAATGATCACTGTCGCAGCTTAGCACTGTGGTATTTGTGTGTGCCACACTGTAGGTCTGCTGCAGTCCAGTGGGCAGCACACAGATGGTATGAAGGTCATCAGGAATATGCTCACTTCTGTTTGACTTTGGGGTAAAAATTTCTCTGCATTTCGCTGATGTCAGTGATTAAACAAACATGCACTCACGCAGAATGCATCCCGTAAATGTGAAGCTTACTTATTGAAGGATTGTGTATTCTGTTCTATATTAACAATCAATGAAGACGTGATTGAACAATGACTATTTTCAGATGGAAAATATGTTTTAAAAGTACAGGATGTTGAACATTTTGTAGTTTAACCTTTTATCCTTTTTAAAGAGCAACCCATTTGTGCTTCTTCCATATGTTTTTGTTTTTGTCTTTACTTTATATTAATAAGCTTTAAATTCAGGACTTCTCATAAACTCCGCTGCCACCATTTTGGCAGTGGATCTTTCTGAGGGTTTCCATTCTGTATTTCTGGGGACAGTTTTCAGGCTTCTTTGTGTGCTCCTGAGATACATGCTACAGTGAATGTTTTTCCTCGATTAAATATGATTTTACAAACTAAGACTAAACATTCATTTTGATTATTAAATATATTGTAGTAAATAAAGTGACCTTTGATAGCCTACTCCAATACAAGCACACTATATGGTTTTGTAACACACTTGATGTGTATACATCTTAAACTACTTAAAGCACACGTAGCACAATACGGTCTTGTGTCACCCTTGATCTCATTTGTAACACAGAGATGTTTCTGTGGTATTTTCTACAACAACATGATTGCATGATATTAAAACAAATTTTACATTTTTAAACCAATTGTCTTCTTAAATGTTTCTCCACAGGGTTTATTTTTTTCTGCTTTTGTCATCACATAATCAAAACTTAGAATGAGTTTTTATAGCTGTAATCAAATGGAGAAATATCCTGTCCTTCAGTTTATATGGATTTATACAAACTGTAATTCAACAGTACAGTGCTAGTATGGTTGACCAACATGTGAGGCTTGAAGAGGCTCAGTATAAGTACAGGTCATTATTTTATATAAGTGTGTGTATTCATGTGTGTGTGTGCATGTGGCTGTTAGAGGGAGGAAGTCAGTAAAAAGTGAAAATTGGAACCTCTATCTCTCTTCCTGCCATCCAATCCAGAACATGTTCGGGGAGAAGCCTCCGATCCCCGAGTACAAGGTAGCAGCCATTCAGAAATCTCGCTTCATCCTGCTCCACTATGGGACCTTCAAGGCTGGCTGGGATTGGTTGATTCTGCTGGCAACCTTCTACGTGGCCGTCACCGTGCCCTACAACGTGTGTTTCACAGTGGTGGGAGGACGGGACGAAGGGAGCAGCAGCGCCCCGCGAAGCCCGCCCAGCGTCAGCGACATCCTTGTAGAGATCCTGTTTATTTTAGGTGAGAGAGCATGCTTTTTGACGACAAGGTACTGTTTTCACTAACATTTCTGCCTACATGGCCACTACAGGACCAGTGTATAGGATTTCATGGTATGGTGAGATTGCAGATTGCAACCAACCGAAACACCTCAACCAAGAGTGAAAGGAGAAACTACGGTGGCCGTGAAACTCAAGAAAAAAGCAAGAGGCCCTCTCGGACAAGTGTTCATAGAAACATGGTGGAGTCTGTGGAACAGTCACAGTTTGGTTAGTACTGGGTGTATCGCATAGACTGCAGATAGATCCTTCTTAGATAGATAGACAGAGACCCACGGGATCCATAGATAAAAAAAGCCTATGGTAGCAATAACATAAAGATTGATATATTTAGGTGATTATACACTAATGAAATCAAAGTTATGAATATTATATTCCATTTCTAAATATTCTGTAAACAGAGGCATCTAAACTTGACACACTGGACCTTAAAGTCTGGAGACAAATATATTCCTTTCATGAGGACACACACCGGAGCACATATTCAAACTGTGCTTCCTTTTATCAACATCAATGCTAGCTTTATTAATAAAGATTTAATTATTGTAAAGATTGGCTGTTTGTTCAGCGTTGTATTCCGCCCCTGATGGGAAGTCAGTAAAGCAGCTCATATCTGAGAGTCTCATCGGTCATAATAAAAGTTTTGTTGAAGTTTTTAATGATGCACACACAGCAGTGAACGGATATGAGCCGTTCACAATGGACCATTACGTTTCATTGCTAACTCATTTTCCAGAGAACAACAGGCCGTTTCGTCCTCAGCGTTGTCAACATAACTGTAGGAAAGTTGTGTGAGTGCTCTTCAATGGACAATTTGCCTTGATAGAAAAGAGTGAACACAAGCTTTCCGTCAATAAACGTCCGCAATGAAATTATACGAGCCACTGAGTTAAATGGCCGACTCTGTCAGTCGATATCCCATTTGTTAAAACTAATAGGCCGGCCTGTTCATCAATACGTTCACCCAGCCAACAATAGTGGATTGAAATGTGCCATCATGCTTCCGATGATTCGTTTGTTTCTGGTAAGTTCCTTTTCATAAATGAACTACATCCTAAAGACAAGTCAAAACCTGAAACAAGTTTAGGAGTTCATTTCACTAACCAGACTGGTGGTTTTGTCGTGATTTAGCCAACAGATATATTTTATCATACATCACTGCTTTCAGACAGACTTTTTGGTTTCTGTTAATGCCACTACAATTACGTATGAGACTGAAAACCTGCTTGAGACGGGTAATTCATCACAATGAACATTTTGTCATTTTTCTGCCAATGGGACATTATTGCTGAGTGTTTTAGACAGATATGAACAAGGACCTATTTTAAACTGATTGGAGCTTTCAAAAGGAAGATTTAACGTTTATCTGTTGAAAAGTGATGCACTTATGAGCTATGGGATGAGACAACCAGTCCAAGAAGACAGCCAGTGAACAAACAGTGAAGTCAAGAAACAAATCACATTCAAAGCTTCAGATGCCAGTGAACTTCAAACTACAGTAGTATTGTAATTTAGAAGCATTTTTATTCTTTATACCCCGACTGCAGTCAGTAAATCAAACGTGCTGAAAAAAAAAAACATCTGTGCACACCAAATTATGTAATTAACATCTTGAAAACAACTTGTAATACATTTCCCCATATTTGGTAATAAATCATTTCAGATTGCATTATGTAATGACCAACTGAAATGGATGTCCACACTTAGGGATGCAAGGATTATAGATTTGCAAGGATGCAAGGATTATTAGATTTTTTTATTTTTTTTGTTAAAGACATTTTTTTGGCCTTTTTCAAGCTTTAATTTTTGAAAGAGACAGCTGAAGAGTGACAGGAATGTCGGGAGAGAGACGGGGAACAACATGCAGCAAAGGGCCGCAGGTCGGATTCGAACCCTGGGCCGCTGCTGAGCCTTCGTACATGGTCATGGTCTAATCGACACCTCAGGATTACAGATTTTAATGGAACAGTTATAGAAAAATGCATTCATTTATTTCACAACACTATGGGCGTATAAAATCACTTGAGTTTTGTTTTGCAGTTTTGACTCAGACCATCTCTTGTGCAAGTGTTATGTCCTTCAGAGGATTACATGCCATTCATTTTATAAACGGTATATTTTTCCTATTCCTGCTTTGTTGCAGTTGGTTTACGTCGCACTGAAAGATCAACTCTTAACTCAGTGCTGCTTTGACAGAAGTAGTGGGTGTAGTTGAGCCTTCATGTGTACAAAACTGTCATTTCAAACCTGTTTTAAATAGTGAAATTAAGTTAATTGCTGCATCTCTTGTATACGTGTCATATTTTTAACATAGCATAAATGAGCTTCAGCTTCTTCAAAGTGCTGCTGCTGCTCTTTAGTTCTTAAGCCACTATACTGACTTCCTCTCAGCCATTGAACTGAATATAGAGCACTGCTGCTGGTTTATAAGTCAATACATGAAGTGGGACCAAAAAAATTAGACATATTTGAAGGAGTGCACTTCTGTCAGATGCCTCAGGTCAAGTGGGAGTGGGCTGCTTTAGTGCCCGGTGCCTGGGCTAAACTTGGTGAAGGAAGCTTTAGTCACGATGTGTCCTTCCCTGGAACAGACCTGCTGTCGATCTTTAAAGTAGGCTAACCCTCGAAACTTTTGAATCAGAATGCAAACTTTTCTTTGTAAAGCACCTTGCAGTGCCACTGTGTATGAAATTAGCATTTCATATTGATCTTTTGTTTTGTAATCATTTTTTGTCTCTTTTTCTGTACTGTCAAAATGTGCATAATACTGTGTGTGTGTGTGTGTGTGTGTGTGTGTGTGTGTGTGTGTGCGTACAAACGTTTGTGTCAGTAACACTCAGTGTCTCAAATCCTCAAGTACACTTTCTGTTAAGATAAATGAATACAGTGACGGTGAAAATGTATTATATGTGGTTGAGTTATTACTGTGTGTGGTTACAAGCCCTCTAGTGTGAAACTCTGCATGGTAAGCTCAAACATCCAAGTCAAGGAAGGAGACTTTAAAATGTGTTTGACACATCCTGTGATGTATTACGGTAAACATCATTTTCTTTCCTTTCCTTTTATTCTTTTTAGGTTTCAAAGCTGCAAATGATCACTGCACCACTTGGTGCATTTAAATCTAGAAAAGGTAGTTTAGTAGAAAATAGCAAGAGACAACTCATCTCTGAAAGTATGCAAAGAGAATCCCCCACTCCACCAAACACGTTTTTCTGCTTTACCTTAAATCTGAATTTAACATGGTGGGAAATGGTGGGTCTTGATCTTGACCTGCTCATATGGCAAGTATCATGATATATCAAATTGAACACATGTACACATGAGAATGATTATGTGACACCACAAGTTATGGTTTGGAACAGCAACTTGTTAGAGTGTGATGTGAATCACTGAATAAACTTCTCTTCATCTTGTGTCGAGCAGTTCTCAACTCTTAAACTGAACAATATTTGCACATTAAGAGATTTATGGATTTTTCAGTGAGGGAGAAAAACTTGTCTAGTGGTGATGTGGGAAAATGATTTGATGCTTAGAAAATGATCATAAATGTGGGAAAACATAAATTAAAGTCCCTGAGTGGTCAGATCTGATAAAGACTTTTAGTCTGACTTTTCTCTTTGCTCTGCAAGAGATTTAAACTTGCATTTTTCATAATCTTCTGAATCACAATGAACCTGTATGGTCCTTAAGTGTACGTTCTTATTGTTTCTGACATCCCTTTTTAATGTTCTCATCAAAGTGACTTCAATGTGATTCACTGAATAACCATTGTTCTGTATGTTACTCGTTGTTGTGTGATAATCACTGAACAGTAATGTGTCAGTGACACTTGTAGTATCCTGTTGGCAATTCCTGCTGTCAGCTTCCGCTGTTGTTGTCCTCCTCTGCAGACATATTGCTGAACTTTCGAACCACTTTTGTGAGCACGTCGGGTCAGGTAGTGTACGACGCCCGCTCCATCTGTGTTCACTACGTCACCACCTGGCTCTTTGTCGATCTCATTGCCGCCCTGCCCTTTGACCTGCTGTATGCTTTCAACGTCAGCGTGGTGAGTCTCCTCTGTGTGTGTGTGTGTGTGTGTGTGTGTGTGTGTGTGTGTGTGTGTCTGTCTGTCTGTCTGTCTGTCTGTCTGTCTGTCTGTGGCCATTTGTGTGTGTGCATTAACAAAGATGGCAAACAGTGTGTGACAGATTGACAAAGTGTGTGACAAATCAGGCTACTTGATTCACCTTTTTTTTTTCTAGGAAAGAAAAGCTCTTGAATGTGGACATGCACTCATTCTCCGGCGTTCATTATCCACACTAACACACCAGTGTCAGCGAGCCAAATGTGGAGAACGAAAGAATGAATGCATAATGCCACAGGCTCCCTGGAGAACATTTTATTCAAAGTGATGCTCATCAGACAAACAAATGGCACAGAGCCAATCTGATGTTAGTGCACATACTGAAGGTCTCATTAATTTGTTTTCCCATGCTCAGAATCCTAACGATGATTGGAACTGCGGGGTAAATTACTACACGTGCATACAAAATGAGTATTCAGACTTATTCTTCAGTTCTAGTTTGGAGCTGAAAAATATTCATTTCATATGAACAATAAATTAAAGATCCATCTTTTGAATAAAACTGTCGACTACACTAACAAATTATTAACCACATGTGATGAAAAACATATTTGCTCATTTAGATCCTCAAGTATCGAAATGTTAATACTTTTGCAGATTAGTTCCTTCATACTGAAGAAATACTGAAGGAGTTTGTGTGTGTGTGTGTGTGTGTGTGTGTGTGTGTGTGTGTGTGTGTGTGTGTGTGTGTGTGTGTGTGTGTGTGTGTGTGTGTGTGTGCTGATGGGCTCTGCATCTATCTGTGCAGTACTTCGGGGTCCACCTGCTGAAGACGGTTCGGCTGCTTCGGTTGCTGCGGCTGCTGCAGAAGCTGGAGCGATACTCCCAGTACAGCGCTGTGGTTCTCACTCTGCTGATGTCCATGTTCGCCCTGCTGGCCCACTGGATGGCCTGTGTGTGGTACTTCATAGGCCGTAAGGAGATCGAAAGTCCAGGCTCCTGGGATATTGGTGAGTACACACTTTTTCCATCCACACACACAGTGTTGGAAAGCAGATTATATTTACTCAAGAGCTGAACCAAAGTCCAGTTTTTCTATTTTATGCTTTGATTTTTAATGCTTGGAACCACGGCCTGGGTGGGGTCTTTTAGTGTGGCATTTTGAATGAGCAAATGTGTTTAGGGATGAGGATAATGCTGAACGGGGTGGAGGAGGGACACAACAAGTTCACACTGAAATAACAGCTGACATCAACAGGGAGGAGAACGGATTTCAACTTTGACAGCAGCAACATGACTGGCTGATAAAGAATATGGAAAAATCTGATTGGATTATCTGAAAGATTAAACACGCCATCAGCTGATTAATAAGAAAAGAGCTGAGAATGAACAAGGCATAAAGATTCCTCGCTAAACTTGAGCTGAGCTTCATTTAGAACAGGTTGGATACTCTATCGCTCATCTTAATTATACTGTAAGCTCTGTCCTCAGGAAATGAGTTTAGGTTTCACAAATGCAGATTCAATGAGATCTTATCGTATCGGTCGAGCATAAAAGGTTTCCACTTAAACATCTTGAGCTTTAATCATTTGCATATTCACTTACATCCTCTTGCTTAAAGGCAGCTGTAAGATGACACATGTCCACCCTCAGCAGAGTGCTGTAAGTAATTTTGTATCCACAAAAAATGCACGACGACCCCCCACATGTCTCAGTTTTCAAGCACGACCGATGCTTTTAATAACACGCAGCTTTGTTGGTATTCCACATGTAAGTCTCAGTGGAGGATCTCAAATCCTGCGTGCGACGTGAAACCCTGACATACAATCTGATAAACTTGTAAACATGCAGTTTCCAGGGGAGCGAACTTTAATCCTTTTGACTGTGAACTGGGGAAAAACATCAACATCAGGCTTTGTGTGTCTTTCATTTTATTCCACCTGAGCATCAGACAAATACACACACACACAAACACAAACATGTTGAGTCAAATGATAAGCTGCAAATGAGCATGTCTTCTGAGCAATAGGACACATGACAAGATGTCTTCTCCTGTTGTTTCTCTATCTGCTCTGCTCTCAGCGTATTCTTCCTTGTTCTCTCCTCCTCTGGTTCACTATGTGTGTCTCATTGATTGTACCACCCTACCTATCATTATCCTTTCAGCAAACCACATAATGACAGTCAATTCATGTCAATTCATGTCAGCGCTCCCTCAATTTACTTTCAGACGGACGGAGGGGAATCCATGGGACAACAAAGCACAGTCTGTAGTTTGACCTTTCTGTGACATAAACTGTGATTCACAATGGAGGTCTGATATCAGGAATGCACATGGCTTGAACCAGTCTGTCTGTCAGTTTACTGGCTGCTTCTTGGGAGAGGTACAGGTTTTGTCTGCAGGGCTATCAATATTTCATGCAGTGGAGTTATGGCCGTCCCTATAGGGATAGACTCCCTCATGGAGCTGTAGTCACCACACACCAAAGCCACAGTCTGATGGAGTGAACAGAAAAAGATGAGGTGATGGGCATAACATGGAACACCTTTAGACGGGAAAGCAAGCACCAACTACCACTGCTACAGGTGATGGTTTGAGACAGCAAAAACAAAATGCACAGTATCCTCGTTTAATTTTTAATGTCTTCATTTTGGAAACCACCACAAAATCACAACAACAAACAAAAGTAACCCACAGGAACTGAATCTGTAAGTAGGCTGGTGATTTTCTCTATTTTTCTTTCTGTCAACAACTCCATGAAAAGACTAACAGCAACAATGTGTTGTTCTCCTTGGATTTGGATCTTCCCTACTCTGTGACAATCATCACCAAGCAGACACGTCATAGAAATCATTATTTGTTACCTCCAGTTTCAGAGTGTAGTCCCACTGTAGTAAATATGTTCAGCTGTACTCGAGTATTTGTTCTGATTACATTACTTATGATCAAAAACTAGCAAGTCGACAACTTTGCTAACAGCCAAACATCAACAAGGTCAACAACATAAGACATAGCAGCCAGCTAATATTACTGACTAGTCCAACATCTCCCGTCTAATGTTTAGATTAGACGGGAGGTGGAAGAAGCAGTACATCCAACATGGCAGCAGCCAGCAGCGCATATTTTCGGCCTCAAAACAACGCTTCAGATACCCATGGGTGACGTCCCTCAAGCTATGTCCATTCTTTATACTGTCATTCGTTGTAGTTTATACTCTGGCAAAGACACATCACATTTAATATACAGAGGCCCAGAATGGTCATAGAGAGAAAAAAAAGTTATATTGAAGCCACATTTTACTACATTGGGTGCACAGAATACAGTTGGTGCCTATGTTCTGATTAATTTGTGTGCACAAGATAAGCCTTTATCCTGAATGAGGGGCAGTCCACCTGCTTCAGGTATTATACATACATATTATACAATTCTAGCTTATATCAACCTTCTTCACTGAAGGCATTAGAGTAAAGTCCAAAGTTAATGCATAAACATGATTCATTTAGAACGTATACAGGAAACTATTTAGGGCACAGCAACAGTAGGGACAGTTGATTAAGACATGCTGTAATTGCATGTTGATGACCTACATATGTGGTCCATGTAGATTGTTCTTGGGTGCAGGCTCGCTGTATGCACTTGGAATGAACTTTGTGTGCACATAATAGCATTTAGAGCGCTCAGTGTAGTAAACCATGGCCTCGAGCTAATATTACTGACTAGTCCAACAGCAGTCAGCCCAGCTCGGCGTCTGCCTTTCAGCCTTTTATTTCACCAAGCTCTCACCAACCACTAAAAGTCAGTCCCACATTTACTCTTGTCCAGCCGCTTCTTACTCGCTCACTCTCTCCTTTTCTCTTAGCTTCCTCCGTCAGCGTCCTCTTCATCCTCTTCATCATTATGCCATAGAGGCTAACAAACTGAGCAGCAACAACATTAGCTAACTGCATCCATAGTTCACAGTAGTTTACTTCACTGTCCATCAGGAAACTCTGTTAGTATGATTCAGTTTCTTAAAAAAGAACGTTGACGATCGATGAGCAGGTGATTGTACCCGTCCAAAGTTACATAGTGTGAGAACAGCCATACAAATGACAGAGACACCATTCACCTGATTACAAGTCAGTGTAGCTTTAGTTTATGGTATAAAAGTGTGTTTTTCTTTGATTTCCAAAAATACCAGGGTGATGTAGTTTTAATAAAAAGGAGTAAACAGTGAATTTGTTGGGGACTATTTTCAGCTGTGGATTATTACTATTCGGTTCTCTAGTGGGTATTTATGGCACTAGTGGTATTAAGTCACAGTAAACTACAGTGTTCATTATAATGAAGGGCATGCCACCCAGTGTGGCCCCATTTATACATATTTTATGTGTTTTTAATTGAGCTCGGTGGCACAGAGGAATATTACATATAACCAAGGTACATGTGGCTACACAGGCGATCATTTTGAGCAAGAACAATGTTGGTTTTGGTCTTTTTCTGGGATTTCTTGACCATAAGAAAAATCTAAAACGTGATCCTTTAGACACTTCAATGGTCATCAGGGGAAGGCCACCCGCCTTGTGGTTTTGTCGTATCAGGACATGTTTGACAGAGGCTGACAACAGTGATTAGTAGCAGTAAGTGTTGCTGGCTCTGGAGCAGAGATTACTTTTTAATCAAACTGTGTGTGCTTTTCTCTGTCAAGGCTGTCACCAGACAAGCATGGAGGCGGCAGTTAAACCTTCCAACGCTGCTTGATAAGGCAAATGTACTCATCTGAAAGCATTTCAGATGCTGGAGTATGACTTTTTTTCCCATGATGACTACTTCTTCACTTTGATGAATAAAAGAATAAACTCCTGAGCCTCAGTTGACCTTACTTGAATATACGAGTCCAATACAACTGAGAAGATTTTAGAATAACATGTACGCATGGGCACAATTCATACCAAAAGCCTAAAGTAACATTGTGCACTCATCTTTATACAGTAAGTCTCACAGAATCATGTATTATCACTTCACCAAACAGGCAGCAGACTATATGTGTGCATTATACACACACCAACAAGGTCAACATCTAATCCTCCAGGCACCCTGGAGCCTGCACATAAGTTATGCACATACATTATGCCAAGGACAGTGAGACCCTGTCAGGCCAACTAACCATGTCAAATGTCAATGTCAAAGCACAAATTAAAAATTATTGTAAGATACACATTCAAACATTCCCTTATGGTCATACATTTCTCCACAGTGGACTGAAGGTCATCTGTTTTCTTGCTGAAAAAAGGGTTGTGAGATTAAAATGTGTGTCACAATGGGTGGGACAGTGGCAAAAAGTTGACGTTGCTAATCACACTCGAAAGTTGCACAACAGGTGGTGCTGGAAGCTTGGTGATGTAGTGACTGGCAAAATGGTCGTTAGCCATCATAGGTCAGCAGGCTAGCTGTAGTTTATACTCTGGCAAAGACGCATCACATTTAATATGTACAGAGGCCCAGAATGGTCATAGAGAGAGAAAAAAAATTGTATTTATGCCACATTTTACTACACTGGGATTTGATTACTTAAGATGAGCACACAAAATAACCTACACTGAATGCACAGTCTGACAGTTTGCTGAAAAACGTCAGGCTGTTTTCTGAGAACTTGCCATACAGCTCTAGCTTATATCAACTTTCTTCACTGAAGGCATATTAGGACTTAAACAACACAAATATTAGAGTAAAGTCCAAGGTTAATGCACAAACATGATTCATTTAGAACGTATACAGGAAACTATTTAGGGCACAGCTATGCACAGTTGATTAAGTCATGCTGCAGTTGCATGTTGATGAACCTACATATGTGGTCCATGTAGGTTGTTCTTGGGTGCAGGTTCTCTGTATGCACTTGGAATTAACTGTATTTTTTGTGCACACAATAGAATTTAGAGCACTCAGTGTGGTAAATCATGGCCTCAATACCTATTTTTCTCTCTTTGTATCCACCCTAAGCGCTGTAAATATGAAACAGCATTTTCTACCACAGTTTGAGATTGTTGAAACAGTTGCTAACATGATGCTGGACTGCTTAGTGCAGAGCCTTATTACCTTTTTTATGTGCTGGTGCACATCCCTAACCTCTCAGATTAAAAGGAGGCTACATGATGTTGTGGGTACATCTGTCAAGATCATCTGTCTCCCTCTAAAGTCTCTGGCCACCATATAATCAAATCATTCTTCAGAAGGTCAGTAAAATCCTCCAAGGCCTCGACCATTCTGTTGCAGGGGTCTGTTCTGGTTCACACCTGTGCTTCCTCACTAATGGCAGCACTTGATGCACCTAGCATGTAGCATATTAGCTGTTATTATGCACTTTTTAATGCTTAACAATGTATAGGATTACTTTGTCCTGTACTTTTATTAAGATGTTTGCTCCGCCAAACAATACTTTTGAATCGCCCCACTGGGGATGAATATAGTATACTGAACTGAAGTGGGCTGAATTGAATTCAATTGAGCCAATCCACTGAACACAGGAAATTCCATTAGAATAATTTGGTTTCAGTTGAAAATGTCATTGTTGTATTGGTGTGACTGTGCCCAGAGAGAGTGACCACAGACAGCTCACAGGTTCAGTCACTTGTGCTGGACAGAGAGAAGGAATCAGCACGTTGGACAGACTCAGAGAGGAAACACTGTGTGCAGGAACAGCCTCATTTGCACCGTCAGTGTCTCGGACAAAAGCCATTTAAAATTTAAGACACTTTGATTACACTTATGTGTCTCTGTTGGCCAGACAGACAGATGTGATTACAACCAGTCTTTGTTTTCCTGGGCCACATGCAGATCAGGGTCAACCATCTTCTAGTCCAGAAGGTGGTAATACATCAAAAGCTGTATAGCAACAACTCTGGTGTTTATGAACTACAAGCGAGACAAAGGTTTTATTGTGCTTAGCCTCAAACCATCTACGAAGGTGGTTTTAGCCTGTCATCACTGCAAAGACAACTGTTAGTATGATGCTATAGAATTTAACAGCACCACACACAAAACCTGCAAAATGATCAACATAAAAACAGCTGAACAATGTCACCCTTATAACAGCAGGACTGCTGTGTTAGACTGCATTAGTTTTAATCTAGGTTAACCTAAAACCAGGCTGTCTCTTGTTGTCTTTTGTTTTGTCTAAACAGAAAACGGACATGTGCCTTATCTCAGTGTGTCTTCAGTGATGCAGACTTTATCATAGCCTGGTCCTACATTATTATTAGCCATGCTTTTCGCATTCCCTTATGCACTGACAAGAAAAATCAAATTCTTTTTACATAATGCTTTATTTGTTATAGATCCACAGGCATAGACATGCATGGAATGTAACGTCAGGTCCACATTTCCTCAGGAGGGTGGAGGTTAAGTTGAGCTAATGACAAAGTAATTAGGAAACTACTCAGGTGTTAAATCCTTTAATGTTGTTGGTTTAGCTGCTTGACTGGGACTCTGCTCACAGCTCGATTGTCACTTCTACTTATTTATGCTGGCAAGCTGGTCTCGCTGTCTGAGAACTCTCTCACATACACACACACACACACACACAAACACATACAGGTTTACTTAGGTCCCTTTTGGGGACCTTACATGGGCATAAAATATAATATCCCTAACCTTAACCTGTGAGCCAAAAATCAGCTTCTTCACAATTGTTGACACTGGTTTTGTCCCCATTTGGACATGCCATACCTAATATATATTTAGTCTGAGATGTGTCCCTGAAGGTAGCCTAAGTCAGAAACAAACACACACACACACACACACACACAGTCAAAGCTGCTTGCCTGAAGTGTGTGAAGACAGAGATCAATGAATGGATGCATCCATGTTGTATAATTCATATTCCCTCTCTTGCTGTCTTCCCTTTTTCTGATTCTGCAGTGGCTCAGCTGGGTTCCACGACTCATCAACGCGCAAACACTGTTTTTCAATCATTTATCCTTCCTCCCTCACTTCCTACATTATTACCTCTTTCTTCTATCCATGGTTGGAACATGTTCCCTGTTAGACATATTCCCTGTTAGTCATGTTCCCTGTGAGACATGTTTCCTATTAAACATGTTCCCTGTGAGACATGTTTCCTGTTAAACATGTTCCCTGTGAGACATGTTTCCTGTTTGACACGTTCCCTGTTAGACATATTCCCTGTTAGTCATGTTCCCTGTGAGACATGTTTCCTATTAAACATGTTCCCTGTTAGACATGTTTCCTGTTTGACACGTTCCCTGTTAGACATATTCCCTGTTAGTCACGTTCCCTGTGAGACATTTTTCCTATTAAACATGTTCCCTGTTAGACATGTTTCCTATTAAACATGTTCCCTGTTAGACATGTTTCCTGTTAAACATGTTCCCTGTTAGACATGTTTCCTGTTAAACATGTTCCCTGTTAGACATGTTTCCTGTTAAACATGTTCCCTGTTAGACATGTTTCCTGTTAAACATGTTCCCTGTTAGACATGTTTCCTGTTAAACATGTTCCCTGTTAGACATGTTTCCTTTACTGTCAGCAAAGCTAAGCTGTGGAGAGAGCTGCTTTTGAACATTAGGAAAAACATTCACTGTTGAGGAAGTCATGTACTAGTATATCAGCTGTAACTTCACATACATTTATTCATTTTGGATTCTTTCTTTCTTGAACTCATCTTCCTCAATAGACATGTTTGTTTGTTAGACATGTTCCCTGTTAGACAGCAGGAAGCTCAGTTGTAGAAGCTTACAGTTATGGATGAAGTACTCAGATCCTTCACTTAAATAAAAGTAACACAATGTGAAAATTATTGGTAGCAAACTGTGCTTTAAGTGCTCAGTACTCATTATGCATAATGACTCTTTTTAGAGGGTTGAATGATGTCTAACAAGGTCCTAAAAGATCATACACATTAAGAGCGCAGGGTAATATTTTATACATAATTATCTTGTGCAACATAATTCAGAAAATTGATTTTCTGCATTAATTTCTCTCTGTCTCTGTCTTTCTCTCTCTCTCTCGATCAGGTTGGCTCCATGAGCTGGCCAAGCGCCTGGGTACCCCCTACTTCCTGTCCCCCCTGACAACACTGGTCCCAGCCACAGTCAGCAGCCTCCCGGCCAACAACAGCCAGTGGAATGTGTCTGGGTCAGACGTCGGAAGGCAGGGCTCCTGGAACTCCAGCCAATATTACGGAAACATGTCAGGAGGCGAGGCCGTGTCAGGGACAAACACTGGGGGTGAGGGTTTCGGGGTGCTGGGTGGCGGCCCGTCAATGCGTAGCAGCTACGTGACATCTCTCTACTTTGCTCTGAGCAGTCTTACAAGTGTGGGATTTGGAAATGTGTCAGCCAACACAGACTCAGAGAAGATCTTCTCCATCTGCACCATGCTCATAGGAGGTGAGACTTGTGTGTGAGTGTGTGTGAGAGTGTGTGTGAGAGTGTTTCAGTGCTCTTAGCTCATGCCCCTCTCCTCCATTCATCCACTTTGTATTCATGTTGATTTCCTCTCAGGATGTGAAGTTCTTCTTCTCCTCTTAATCTTAAGTACTCACTCAGCTCATTATCTGGTGCCAGTGAGATTACGTCCAAACTGAGCACATTTTGATTTATCCTTTTTTTCTGTAAAAAAAAAAAAATCTCCTTATTCATACTGGTAACAAACAATAGATGCACACACAAACTTTTCATTAGTCCCATGTTCTTAAGGTTGGGTTGGGTCGCGGTGGTAGCAGGTTTAGCAGGGTGTCCCAGACGTCTCTCTGCCCAGAAAAATATTCCAGCTCCTCCTGGGGGATCCCGAGGCTTTCCCAGGCCAGATAGGCTATATAGTCCCTCCCGCGAGTTCTGGGTCTGTCCCGGAGTCTCCTGCCAGTTGGATGTGTCTGGATCACCTCCAAAGATGGACTGGAAAATTGAGCCTTCCAGTCCAGCTCCTTCTTCTCCACAACAAGTCCAGTACAACGTCTGCATTACTACCCACAATGCACCAATCCACTGGTCAATCTCACGCTCCATTTTCCTGTCACTCATGAATGAGACCCCAAAATACTTGAACTCTGTTGGATGAGGCAGCAAGTCACTCCACCCACGCCCAGAGGGAGCATGCCACCGATTCAGGCAGAGAACCACGGCGTCAGACTTAGAGGCGCTGACTCTCATCCTAGCTGCTTCACACTCGGCTGCAAACTGCCCTGCCCTGTCACAGTCTGATGAAGCCAACAGAACCACATCATCTGCAAAAAAAACAGGCACACGGTTCTGAGGTTCCCAAACTGGACACTCAATCACATATCACTGAACAGAATTGGAGACAACTGGCAATCTTGTCCAACATCCAGTGAGAGCACTGATTGGCAGCTCTCACTTAGTTGTACAAAGAACTTGAACTAAAGAACTAATAATTATCAGCATGTCAGTTTATAATAAGCTGACATGTTTTAAAAGTGGTTTCTGGTCCTTCTGTTTGCAACTGTTTTTTTGTGCTCATAAAGGGCTTAAAGAGAAGACATAAGCAATAACATGTAATAAGAAAATTCACAGTGCAGTGCATATCTACATAATACAATTTACTGACTAAAGCAAAATACACGCTGTTTTTTTAAGCAGAGGCTACACTTAGCAACAGGGTATATTCTATACAAGTTTAGGGTTTTTCATACTAAGCTTGTGGAGGCAGCAAGCAGTGTGTCACCTTCAGTCAAACACCCTCAGATGTTCAATCTTCAAAAGGAATCAAATATGTGAATGAACTTCTGTTAGTCCAGCGCAGATCAGATGATTAATGGGAGAAAATTGGAGAAAAACATTCAGCTCTGTCTTTCTCACACTGCAAACCTGATGGACTATTCATTTTCAAAACACTGAAAACACTGCAACACATTATGATAATCAACTGAAGCCCAAAAATGATCCTGCTTTGATGCTAAATACATTTATGTGATGATTAAAATAGAAGTCTGCACTGGAGTTGCATTTCATGCATCCTGCCATTATTTCCAACTGTTTTTCTTTTCTGGGGGGTTGTGGGTGGGTGCTGGAGCCAATCCCAGCTGACACTGGGCAAGAGGTCGGGTACACTCTGGACAGTTCATCACAGGTCTGGAGATACGATCATTGAGGATAAACAATAAGGCCTAATACCTTATTTGCACTGTCTTTAAACACAAATGACACAACAGAGAGATGATGAGCAAACTTCTTTCCTAACATTAGCACCTTCTTGTGAAATATCATTGGGTAGTTATTACATCAGCACAGTGTTTTGAACAATCCTCTTAACTGTCCTGAAACGCTCACATTCAACTTGTGCATGTGCATGGAGAAACTGCCTTTAGCCTTATTTTTAATGAGCACAAGTCATATTTTGCCAGCCCTTTGAAATCATAATAATTGGGATAGATACTGGTATCTTCACAAAGGCATAAAATATGTGTGTATACACAGTGCACTATGAATTCTGATGATTTTTGTGCTGATGCACATCCCTAATGGAGAGAACTGAATGTTCAGGAAGAAAGCAATAAAAGACAAAATGGGAAAGAAAGGGGGGGAGTGAAAAGGTTATTGGGTGAGAGAAATGTCGGGATGTGATGATGTGTGGGGATGTCTCAGGCCTCAGTGCACATTAAGTGGGCTATAAATGACAGTACACACACACACACACACACACGCACACACACACACACACCATACACAGACACACTTTTACTATTGTACCTGCGTGAACTTGACTTACTTTTATTCTCCAGTGGCTAAAATGTTAACTTTAACCACACATGCAACTGACATGTGAGCTCACATGTGACAATGAACAGATTTAGTTTCCACAGTGAATACATCACACTCTCACATGCACACACACACACACACACACACACACACACACCAGTGGCAGTTTTTGAGTCAAAAAAGTAGAGAGGACAGGAGGAAAAGCAACTCACAAAGTCATGTTATTTTACAACTGGCTGCTGAATGTCTGTTGAATGCAGATTTATAAATGGTGTGAGATATAACAAGTAACAGACCAGCCTACAGACAACACCTACATGCAGTTCATTAGGCTGCAGACTGCATGATGATCCACACTCTAACAGCACACTTAATGTAAAACATAGTTTCAGCTGAATTCAGTTGCTTTTTATTTTGGATTTATTCTAATCTGGTTTA
Source organism: Sciaenops ocellatus (assembly GCA_033000465.1). NCBI lineage: Eukaryota > Metazoa > Chordata > Actinopteri > Sciaenidae > Sciaenops > Sciaenops ocellatus. The sequence goes on along the minus strand of CP136868.1, from coordinate 31,399,635 downwards.
TTTGCAGCTTTTTCTGACTGCGCTCCAAACGGAGAAAACTTTACAAATGACTCATTGTATTTTGTCATGAAAACAAATACCTTTATGTTAACATATATTTGCACTGGTGTGTCACCCATCCCCCAGTGATGAGTTTGCTCTTGTAGCTTCTTTTAGTTAACTGTGGTCATCTCATGATTAGATTACTATAACGTACTCCTGATGGGCCTCCCAGCCTGCACAGTGAAACACCTTCAGATGATCCAGAACACGGCAGCACGCCTGGTCTTCAATCAACCCAAAAGGTCACGTTACCCCGCTGCTCATCGAGCTGCACTGGCTACCTGTAGCAGTCCGCAATGCAGACTTTTTTTGTAAATGGTAAATGGTAAATGGACTGTACTTATATAGCGCCTTTCTAGTCTTCCGACCACTCAAAGCGCTTTTCTGTTCTTGTCTGTTGTTCCACGTTGGTGGAACGTCCTACCAGTTCCTACCAGATCAGGGGCGTCCCTCTCTACCTTTAAAAACCTCCTGAAGACCTCCAGCTCTTCAAAGAGGACCTCCTCTCCAACACTACCAACAACTGGACATGATAAATCTATCCCCCTCTACAACTGGACCTTGGTTCGAGTAGTACTCATTGCTGCACTAACATGTCCTAAGACTATGACTATCTTGGCAGTCCTGCCTCTGCTGCCTCCCAGCTAATCTAAAAAAGGGAAAGGAGGTAGAGCATGGGTGGAGCTACCTTCAACATACAGCCACAGAGGTTGCTGCTTGAATGAAAGCCAGAAGGTATTCAGAGATGGAATGACACGTTGTTGGTCTTTCCATGGGAGTTGTTGACAATATGAAAACATATAATGAAGCTATCCTTATCCTTTAATTAAATTTTGGGTTTTGGAGGTTGTGTTCTTTGTGTTGAATTGATTTTTAATAACCTTGCGCCCACAGTTGTGTGTGTGTGTGTATAGTCCACTGAAAGCAGAGCAAGCCAAGCAAAACAGAGAGAAGAGTAAAGAGAGGAGATGACGTATTCATTAATCTCTCTCTCCTCTTACTGAGCTGGGAGCTCTAGTGGTGAGCTTCCCTGAAGCAGTGGGGGCCCTTCAGCTGTAACTCAAAGATATTTTGACATTTTTACGCCAAAGTTTTCCTAAAATGTGAATTGGTTCACCGTGCCCGAAGGAGCAGTCATCCTAAAACAATGTTATTAGTCTGGGTGGACTGTGTAAGTGTCCTGTGATCTGAACGCTAATTCAGCACCGTGCAGAAGCCTCCACACAGGAAAGTACATTATAGGATAGATAGTTCCAGTACTCACTGGGTAGTTACTGGTTGTCTGTGATAACATTCAAAGCAAACCTGAATGTGACTTTAGAAGTAAATATTAGTACCACACCAAGAACCATAGCTCCTACTGGGATTGAAGAGGTTTAGAGCTTTAGAATAATAATTTAATTGTCTTATTGGTGTTTTGTTCACGAGAAAAAAAAAAAGATTTATTCACCACTGAGATTGTTGCACAGTAATCCACTTGAGGCAATGCTTTACAGTGGTTTCAGAGGAGCTAAGTCATTTTAAGCCTTGTGCTCTTTAACTTCTTGGGGCTTATAAAGACATCCTATAAAGCTTCCTGCTGTGGAGAAGCAGTATGGGATTTTCCTGAGGGCCAGTGTAGACAAAAAGCCAATGAAATAACTCTCTGTATCATCCTAAACACACACAACCTTTCCTCTGTCCACAGCACTCATGCATGCAGTGGTGTTCGGTAACGTGACGGCGATCATCCAGAGGATGTACTCGCGCCGCTCGCTCTACCACACCCGCACCAAGGACCTGAAGGACTTCATCAGGGTCCATCGGCTGCCGAAGGCCTTAGAGCAGCGCATGCTGGAGTGTTTCCAGACTACCTGGTCGGTCAACAATGGGATAGACGTCAGCGAGGTGAGGAGAGAGCTGACAGTCACACAAAACATGTTACACAAAATTATAAGTGCGACAATATTGAACTGTTTATGCTGATTTTATAAACACCTCATTCATGCATTAACATTAAAGGGTGATTTCACTCAAAATGCAGTTTCAGTCAAAACAGTTTCAGTTGTTGAGGTTATGAGATATCTGCATCTGAGATTTCACCCAGAGATGTCAAGAGACAATTATGATGCGCCCTGGCTACAGTATTCCATATTGTGACTTCACATGATCCAATAGAGACTTTACATGGGACAACATCAACATTCATATTAACCAATCTTCATTTAGGGCTCTATTTAACGAATGTGACAGAAATGGAAGATAATATTAATAGTATAACTGAGCCTTTAAGCTCCCTCCCTTCCAGCCAATCAAATGCAAGCATAGTATACCTAAATTGTTCTTGGAACATGGCCTCTGGAGGGCACAACGAAATGATCTAACATGACTTCACTCCAAAAACAATGCAAATAAGTTGCTCAAACCTTGGTAAGGACATTTCCCTATCAACCTTATGCAAACCTACGCTCTATATCCAGTACAATGAAGGTGAACCATTTACAGTGCTTACCTGCTAAGTTTTATTGCATTTATTTAATTACTTAGTATTTTCTACACTCAGTAAAAAAAATAGTTCTTAGTTAAAGTTCTAATAAATCCACTGAGATGTGTGGATTCTTCTGGAGAATATGTTGTTTATTTTGGTTGAACTAAGCTTTCAATGCAGTGGTTCCCTGACTTTTTCTGTCATGCTCCTTTTTAAAGATATTTTATTTGTTTGGATTACTTTACTGAATATATAATTTTATTTAAGAATAATTCCTGATTACTTGAATCATGGTGGCCTTACGTTAGCATTAGTGTTTCCTTATTGTCCCAAATCAATCACTGAATCACTGCAAGAAGAGCACAAGTGGATCTAATCACTGGTGACTATGGCCTGTTCCAGCAGTCATGCAGCAATTTATAATGTTATATTATGTCAGTTATTTCTCAGATGTCTATAGCCTCCTGTCCATTCAGCAGTATTAAGCCCTCTCTCACTTTACAGCTACTGAAGGACTTCCCAGACGAGCTGAGGGCTGACATCGCCATGCACCTGAACAAGGAGCTGCTCCAGCTGCCCCTGTTCGAGTCAGCCAGCAGGGGCTGCCTGCGCTCCCTGTCCCTCATTATCAAGACCTCCTTCTGTGCTCCAGGCGAGTTCCTCATCCGGCAGGGAGACGCCCTGCAGGCCATCTACTTCGTCTGCTCGGGGTCCATGGAGGTCCTGAAAGACAATACTGTGCTGGCTATACTGGGTAAGTCAGAGGGCAGGATGGTGGTTTACAGACAGAAAGGTTCATGATGTGGATCCTCAAAAGGGCAAAGTTTACTTTTGTTTTTGCTATTTTTCAATGTGCAGTGCATCTATAAAAATACAAAATAAGTCTTGACAGGAACACAAACAGCTGTTTGGTAAGATTCTGCAGAATACGTGTAAAAGCAGAGAGTATGTGTGTTACAAACTTTAGATGTTTTGCTTCTCCATGCTCTATATATTTATGCATTTGGGGCTGAGCCAACAATATACTTGCTTTTAGTTTTCCTTAAATATCCAATTTTTTCCCCAAATTACTTCGAGGGATAACATCACTTTTTCTAGTATTTTCAAATTAGTGAAGAGATGGGAACAGAAATTAATAATGTGATGACTTCACTAAAAATACAGAGCATTAAAAAGCATGTGATTGGATTTGTTGACTGCTGGATTGTGAAAATGACATGCTGCTTACCTAATTAGACTAAAATCCAAAAAGTGTGCTCCGTTATTTGAAGGAAATTTTGAGTAAACTTGTGACACAGAATGAAAACTACACAGTACCCCGTGGCTTTGATATCCATTTATTTGTCAAACTGAGACTTAATGAGAGGATGTGAGATGCAAATGATCTACGGGACACTGTGTTGCATAGTTAATGAAGGTGAACCGTTCATTTGAAGAACACTCTGAGAAGAACGAGGCAAGTACATGTGTGTTTGATATCAAATGCTGTTAATGAAGTATAGAGAGAAAAAGACGAGACAGATTATCTCCCAGTTCAATGATTACAGTTAAAATATCTCACAGTGCTGGGTTTGGTTTCATCCAATCAGACCTGCAGAGCAACTTGATCTGGATTTGAGTGGAAATTAGGTTGATGAGGGAAACAAAGGAAAGAAGGAGGGAGGAGAGGACACAAAGACTGTATCAGTCAAACAACAGGGGAGGCAGGGCTGAGTGAGAGCTAATAAAGAGCTGCTGTTTGTGCTCGGCTGCTTGAAAGAGTTATCACCGTGTTTGACACACACACAGAGTCGAGGCTTCCCACAGTGTTGAGGCTGTGAGCTTTACAGTGTGATCCTTCAATCCAGTGTGAATACAGATGTGGGAAGTCTTGCTATCAGACCTCACATATGGCAGAGAATAGACGTTAAAACAAACGAGGATGTTTGGAGGCTCCTGGTGCGTGTTTGTGCTGCAGATAGTATGAATAGGCATCATGCTGTATACATTCTGCAGATCCCGGGGATAGCCTACAAACTTTGAACTTCAAATACAGGAAATATACAGTGTTACATAGACACATAGGATGTTGAAAATGAAAAAAAGAACAAGGCTTAAAGATGTGCATGCTGAAAGTTCACACATTTCCAGTAATTAGACTTTATGTCAGGAACTTGCTGTTGAACAAGAACCATTTCTACGTACCGAACTTATGTTCAACAGCAAATCAACCATCAGGCTTCACACACACATCTGAGAAAACATCTTTAAAATTTAGCCAAACAGCATGGCCTGGAAAGCACTGAGCTGTCATTGAAAAGGTATGAAGGTGCAACAGAATGAGTCAGTGTTGTTACGTGAGCTGTCACAGGAGCTGGAAGCAGCCAGCCGCTGTAATTACTACTCTGTTCAATGGGAGGAAGATGTTTGGTGGGTGGTTTGCAGTTATTTTTTTGTTGCTAGGAACATGCCGATATGAAATCTAATCGAAGCATTATCGTGGTTTGAATATTACCTTAGTCATAACCAAAATAAGAGACGCTGGCAGCATTACAACAAACTTATAAATATGAATTTATACAATTTATACAAATCTGATGAAAATGTAAAAGATAACCTTTTTCTAATAATTTTTTCCATGATTTTCATTTATTTTCTGCCATGATAAATATGTAATATGTATACGTAATATTCCAGACATACTGTCCAGTCCTCAGAGTGTCGTGGAAGAGGGCATCGCTTTGTTTTAACTGCAGTTAGTGCAATAATGTCAGGGAACAAAATACGTTCTATCATATGGTAGAACTGTACTGTACCTCTCATTTGTCTGTCATGATGGACAGACTCTGTACAAATTAAGCCAGGTTGGTCGCCCCAGACTAGTTTTAGTATTGGTATCAGTATTTTCACCAAATTGAAGGAATCACAACACCTAATGATCAATTTTTGATTGATTTCTGCCATGTCAGCACAACAGCTGTCTCACAGTTAGAGCACTTCCATTACCTCAGACACGCTGCTGTCAAGAGATCTGTCCACATCTTCACAGCCATCATTCAACATTTTAGATATCTTATTTGAACAAAAATTAACATTTTGGTATTTCTATGAAGACCACTATAGTCTATCTGTAGTGCATTGTGGGGAGTACCCGGAGAGAACCCATGCAGACACTGGGAGAACATGCAAACTCCACACAGAAAGGCCCCAGCTGAGGTTCAAACCAGGATAATGAAGGAACCATTATAATGAATTATAATGCATTCATAATGATTTATGACTACACTCATAAACTTGCATAATGTTTTCTGGTACACTGGATCTATTCTAACCACTGACAGTATAAAGAAAGGACTGCGTACGCATGATGTCACCCACAGGTTTCTGAAAAGCCGTTTCAAAGCTCAAACTATGTGGCTCTGACTGCCGCCATCTTGGCTGTCCTGCCTCTTCTGCCTCCTGGCTAATCTAAAAATTGGCAAAATGTGGATCATTGACCGACCTGAAGTGGGCTGAATGACACCTGGGTGCTCAAAGAAGCCATCTGTAAAGGCACCTACCTGTCAATCAAATTGTTAATTTTGCATAACTGTAATATAATTTGAACAGGTGAGTTCTATAAAAAAAAAACATTTTAACATGGGGACTTATGGAGACTGACTCACTTCTGGAGCCAGCCACAAATGGACGTTTGAGGAACTGCAGTTTTTGGCTTTTCCGCGTCGGCTTCACTTCACAGATACAGAGGTTGCCGCTTGGTTATAGCATATTATGAGTTCTTACTACAGTTGATTGTTGAGGTGTGAGTATAGATAGTAATAATGTGTTATAAGCTCCATCAGTAAGCCTCTAGTTATAACTAGTCAAGAGCATCCATAAGACACTTGAAGTTATAATTCATTATAAGTCACATCTATAATGTTGTGCATCAGAAAGCATTATGTGTGTAAGATAAAGCATTATGCATGCATCATAATTATCAGACTATAGAAATTTCCAGTGGATAAATCCAGTGGGGGGCTTCATGTTTATGTTCAGCGTGAGCACCTACGTCATGACGCAGTGTGAACATAGAAGTTGTATGTTTTGGACGGGCAGAAAGGGCACTTCAAACATGTAGTGTGAGTTAATGCAACATACAAGACGAACGCACAGTGCACAGTGTCTGCCCAGCTTAACACACTGAGCGCTCACACATGGTGAGATATTTCCAAATCCTCCATTTGAGTCACAAAAAGAAATGTTGTGGAAAGTGGTAAAAAATCTCTTGTGTGGACATGTAGTTTGTCAGTTGGAAGAGATGGCGATGGTGGAGTTACACGCTGAGGATAAGATGCAGGCTTCCACACACTCAGAGTGAATTCTGATTTCTGGCATAAGCATGTAACTGTGAGGAAAACATTTGTGCGTGTGTGTAGGTGTGCGCGCATACTGAGCATTTGAAAAATGGTGTGATCATATGTCCTCAGTCACATTGGTCTCTGGAGATGTGAAGGCGGAGTTGTTCCAGTGAAGCCTAATATTAAACAGGAGTGATTTGCAGACAGTGTGTGGGTGGAAAAACCAGAGAAGTCATGCTCTGTGCAGCCACTTTTACCACAGCCACAAATAACACAGCTACCACGATCACATTACAGGTCATCATCTATACCTTAAAACAATCCACACTTCATTTACTCCATTATATTCATTAATTACGCAGACACTGCAGTGTTCTTTTCTTTCCTTTTGTTCTGCTCATTCTTTCCATCTTTTACATTCTGTTTGACGTGACAGCTGTACTCGGTCCTCCTCAGGAAAACAACAGACTCGTGTCAGACCTACTACAACATACATTCATGGATTGACGGGTTTCCTGTTTCCAGCAGGAGTAACCATAGCCATATTTATTAATGTAACCATGACAACGAATGTCCCCCAACATTAGAAAAGTAACCATTTCAAAGCACGAAGTGTGATCTTTCCAGCTCTGACACAGTTTTTGGAGGGCACAGACACATAATGTCATTCTCAAACTCAAACTTTATTTATTTTTATAGCACCTTTCATGCAGACATGCAGCCCAAAGTGCTTCACAGAGCAGAATAAGACAGAAATAGACAACACTGAACAGTTTTTTATGCAACAGATCAGGTGCATAAAAATTAAAAATTAAAACCAAAATAACAAACATAAAAACTGCTGATAGAAAGTTCAGAGCAATGTATTTGTTGTTTTATTTGGAGGAGTTGTTGGACAAACACAAAATTAGTTTCTAATTTAATCAATAAACAATTTGATCTTTAAAATAAAATAATAATAATTGAAAAAAAAATAGTGAAAAATGCCATGAAAGTAATTGTTGTCTGACCATCAGTCCAAAACCCAAATACATTCACTTTAAAATGATATTAAACAGGGACAAGCTGTAAATCCTCACATCTAAGAACTTATAATTATAAAATGTAATGAACATCAAACAGTTATCTGTTAATCTTTTCTTTCATAATTTAAGATCTACAAATACTTCACAGTTGCTGAATAACTTCAACTTTTCCCTTATTCCAGCCATGCCAGCCAGAAGAGTAGCCAGACTTCAGTGACACTGGTTTGATTCTGCAGAACATTCAGTCATGCCCAATGATGACTCAAAACTTGTAAACCTATAAAGATATTGAATAGATAATGTCACCCATCTGTTAAAGTGAGTTAAAGGGTCAGTTCTCATGAGTGGTAGTCGAACAGATTTTTGTGTTGAGGTTCTCAGATATCTGTCTAAAACTTCTTCAGCCACCTCCATCAAATGGAGTGGAATGAATGAACGGGGAATGAAATTCTGTTGGTGAGGCAACATTGTTTTTTAAACAAGTCCAAGAGTCTATAGTCATGCCAGACGCTCTGTGAGGCTGTTTCAGCACAGCAGTACACTAATTCTAATATCAGCATTCTAACATGCTCACAATAACAGTCACAAGATGATCATGTTAAACAGGTACAATATGTTAGCTCAGCATGCTCAGCAGCTCAGTGGCTCTGGTAGCATCAGGAGCTAGTTCCTGTGTCACTTCAGAGATTTAGTCTTTACGTCTGCAGAGACGTACAGGAACTTAAGACTTCTCAACGATCCAACTTTTAGCAGTGAATGTTAACACTAAAGCAAATCTGGAAACTGTGTGGTCAGACTAAATATCACACCTGAGACAACAACAAGTCATTTCTTTAGTTGGCTGTCTAAAGCGGGCTAAAATCTCATTTCCTCTGGATGTGCTTCAAAGCATTCGCAACACTAATCCAGCGAACAGCTTCTCTGAGGTTTGTGTGTGTGTGTGTGTGTGTGTGTGTGTGAGTGTGTAATAAACACAGAGATGAGGGAGGAGTTGTGCTTGTTTGTGCATGTGTGTGCGTGTCAAGGACAGATGTACATGTCTCAAAAGTCAGTTTCTCAAAAGGTCAAGATGTATTGAATTAATGGTCTGCACCTGTGTAGAATGATCTGTGTGTGTGTGTGTGTGTGTGTGTGTGTGTGTGTGTGTGTGTGTGAGAGACATGAAGTGGATTTATCTTCAAATGCCAAGCCCCCGGCCCATATTTGATCTTGATCATGATGCACGCGCACATACACATACACATACACATACACATACACACATCAATAACTGGAATGCGGTACTGTGCTGGTATTAATAATGAATAGATTGTACATTATTAAAGCACCTTGATTATTAATGCTGAAGTGTGGATCAAGCAGAGCCCTGCGCAACCCAGGAAGCTCTTCACATGGCAACGTCCAATCACGGCCTTTACCAAGAGCTTGCACCGTTCTCCAGTGTTGTTCCATAAAACTCCACTGTGTGTGTGTCTGATATTAAAAGGGTTCTTTAAAAACTGACATCTGACCCAACAAACACACAACACACACACACACACACACACGCTAATTAGCATCGTGTTAAGCTAGCGGAAACCGTTTTATCAAAGCTAAACTTCTCTCCCCCTCAGAGATAGCAGCCAGGGAACAGCCACGTCATGATTTAAAGACTTCAATTCATTATTTCCATCATATGCCCCGGCTGCAGTACTGCTCTTTCTTTTCTACAACAGAAAACTGAAGTGACTGCAGCATGCACACTGGATGTCTGCTCAAAATGTGTTTTTAATGGCCATATAAATCATTTTGATCCACATGTGGTAAACGAAACCTGTTGGTTCTATCGATGACGTTCAGCCAATCAACACTCGAGGCTAATTTTTTGCAGATGTCATCAAAACTGGAGCAGTGATGTAACACATCAGCCCTTTACTTCGACCATCACACCAAATCAGTGTAATGTATGGAGGCATGTAATACTTTAAATTGAATGAATTGTGTGTGACAAATGCGAAAAATTACAGCCAGCCAGGTCAAGCTTCCGAGTTATAGTTAGCATGGCTAGACGAGAGGATGAGTCTTTTTAAAGATGTTTTCATCATCAGTGATGTATGAGGTATCAAGAAATTCCACATTTAGATCAAAGGACAAAAGAAATAGCACAGACAAACAAACTGCTAGAATGACTGGCAATGATAAAATGAGCATCTTTCAAAGCTCCTTTACTCAGACACACAGACACCGACACATTAAAGACTAGAAAAATAGACACTCTTAAATGTCACTCTCAAGTACTCATCTCCTGCTCAGTTTAACATTTCGCTGTGATTATGGACAAAAGCTGCTTGTGAAGCTGCTGACGCTCATGGCTGTGCTGCCACCCCATCATCTCTGTGACAAAAGACAATTGGAGCTGAACTGCAGTGGGGTGGTGGTGGTGGTGGTGGTGGGTGAAATGAAGTGGAGGAGCAGAAGTGTGAGTGATGTGAAAAACATAGAGAGACAGACGGAGCATGTGAAGAGCCCATCATGCCAAATTAAGTAGAAGCACAGATGGGGTGGGGGTGGGGGTGGGGTTGGTGAGATTGCTGAAGACTGTTGGACAGCGTTGAGTGCGGCGACAGCAGGATGTGGAGGTGGTTCGAGGTTCAGACGAAGGGTGGAGAGCCATGTCCAATAGCTGCTGTTGCTCACATGGCATGCTCCAAGCTTCCGCTCACCCTCACCTCTCCCTCCCTCCCTCCCACCTCTCCTCCTCGCTTTTCTCACCCCTCCCATCCATTTCTCCTCAATGAACCCGTGCCAGTCTGCAGCAGCCCCCACACTGTGTCCCTCTTCAGTTCCTCTCCGTCACCTTTCCTTTCCCTTGTTTCCTCCATCTTCTCACCCTCCCTCTTTTCAGTCCTCCTCCAGACTCCATCACCCATTTTAGGTCCCTGCCCTGTCTTCCTCCATCTTGCCTCTCTTCCCTCGCTCTCTGCTTGTTTTCCTCCAGCCCCCTCTTTCTTTTCCTTGCTCTCCTGTTCTCAGCTGTGTGGCTGTGCAGCCCCAAAACAGTCTTTGTCTGATTTTTGGACTTGTTTTTCTTAATTCTGCAGGTCTGTTTCCCCTTGTAGACTATACTACAACATGCTGTGTTCAGTTAACATTATTCATGAAAACATAACAAATTATAATGTGAAGACGTCTCTTCAACACTCATAGCTTTGTCTCTCCTGACTTCAGCAGTGGTGACTGTATTGGTCTCTTCATTGTAAAACCTCTGTTCACTTCTGTCATGTCGCTCACTGTACATTTGAACCACTTTCAGCTCTTAAACTGAGAATTCAGCTGCTTTCATTGCTTTCATATGAGTCAACAGTTCCACTGCTTTCATCTGTTGTTTGACTTAGAGTTCACTTCAGCTTCTTTCTCATTTTGCTACACTTATTTCAACACCTTTCAGCACTTTCACTCCAGCCTCAACTTCACTCAATGCTTACACTTAAATTAACACTTCAACCTCATTCAGAGCTTCCACTTTACCTGCCATTGCAGCACTAATTGCATTTTGACTGCCAAGTCAACTTCTTTTCAAAACATGCTTAACAACACACACAATTTAGTCTTCAGCAAACTGCTGCTTAGAAAGCTGCCCTCTGTTCGTGGGGTTCGTGTTTACACATCCTTCCCCTTTCAGTTGTTGTGAAATCTGTGTTTGGACCGCTTTTGTCACATAGATCGAGGAAATGTGCCAATTTTAGAGTTGTTATTTCTGGAATTTATAACTTCTAACACTCTGCATAGTTTTGTGAATCTTATAAGAACCATTTTACCATTTCTGTGGTAACTTTTCTATAACTACTTTTCTAACTCTGGCTTTAATTGGCTTAGTTTCTTTCCAGCTTTCTTTCTCTCTGTGACTGAAGTGATCTTCATATGCAGAATCAGTGGTAGAACTCTTTTAGGTGCTTTATTTTTCAGACCAAAGGACTCCAACTGAACAGTTTGCATGTGTCTAAGCCACCAAACACAACATGCAACAGGTACCACACTGAATAGACATTAAATGGCATAAACGTGTCGGTGCAGCTTTCTGCATTTGTGTGTATTTGTCTTACATGTGTCTCTGTGTCGGTGCACCTGCCCAGGTAAAGGAGATCTGATTGGTTCGGACTCCCTGACAAAGGAGCAGGTGATCAAGACCAACGCCAACGTCAAGGCCTTGACTTACTGTGACCTGCAGTATATCAGCCTCAAGGGCCTCCGCGAGGTCCTCCGACTCTACCCAGAGTACGCCCAGAAGTTCATCAGCGAGATACAACACGACCTCACGTACAACCTGCGAGAAGGCCACGGGTCTGATGTGAGTGCACACAGTAATGTGAGAGAGCTGTGAATGAATTGTTGCAAACCTTCTTGCAAATGAAGCATTTTGAATTGAACTGAACAGATCATAGTGACGCCTCGTGCTTTAGCTATGCGTTTGTCAGAAAGTGAGAATTATCAGGCACAAACTATTTCTGCTTTATTTAAACTTTGAATCATCTTTTATATAGATTGTGTTGGATGATTTCATTTTATATCAATTATATCAGTCAGTCAAAGAGAGGTAGCATCTGTATATTTATAAATGCACAGTTGGCATCGCACTATACAACAACAACAAAAAAAACAAGGTACCTCTTGTGGTTATCCACACATGTTTCAAAGTATGTAGCCAACTAAATAACCTCAGCTCACTATGTAGCACGTATCCACCACCACCATCACCCCTTTACCTCCAGCTGGACCAGAGACACTGCCTGTTGTTTCATGTCATCCCGTATAGTATTGTATAGTTTTTACTCGACAAACAATGCATAGGTCCCTGTGTAGAGTCAGTGTTTAGTTTGTCCACTCTGGGCTACTGTAGAAAGATGGCAGTTCAACATAGCGGACCTGTAGCATCTGTAGGTAAAAAGATAACAAAGTGATAACATAGTTATGAATCTCATATTCCATTTCTGCCATATTCTGTAAATAGAACATCTGACACACTGGACCTTTAACTTTGCCTGTAGATGTAAGTGAGTCTGTCTGAGTGTGTGCGTGTGTGTGTGTGTGTGTCAGCGTGTGTCAGCGTGTGTCAGCCCTATGACTGGTGATCTGTCCAGGGTGTAGCCACTTGTCACCCTGGGACAGGCGCAGGACACTACTTAGGATGGTAGGGGTGGCTGTGACGCAGGAGGTAGAGCAGGTTGTCCACTACCTTTTACTTTAATTAGCTATGTCCCAACACTTACACCATATTTAAACCAGTCATTGTATTATGTAGACTGTGTTTCTTGTAAAAATGGAATAATTTGGTACAAATAAGGAAGTAAATATCATAAACACACATCCATAAAAATATCTTATGATGTGAGTGTGCAAAAAATATATATATTATATTCCCATCATGGTGGCAGCAGTATGCTGCTGTATACAGCTCACCAGCTCCGTCACACTGCTGCATTTGCAGCTGTGAAGTGCAAATTGTAAGTGAAATTACGGTGCTAATGGCAGCCTGAGGAATCGCTCTGCTTAAGAGGGATAATAGGCATGCATGACCCTTCCACCACTACTTTAAAATACACACACAGATCTGTGCACACACCACGACTTGAAAAGACTTTTTCTCAACTACTGCCATCCGACACACAAACACACACAGCCTGTGCCTTTGGCTGGTGCAGCAGCAGCAGAGGGAGCACAACATAAGGACAAGAATAGCTTAGTGCTGCTGTTTGAAGCTGTCCTGTTGCTAAAAATAGTGCAGGGGGGAAGCACGGGTTGTCCCTGACTGGCTGAGTCCCCCGCAGTTGCTGCTAAGATTGGATCCTGCTCGATATAAATAACCCAGCCAGCCGAGGAGAAGAGAGGAGTAGGAGGGAGCGGAGGAGAGACGAAGGGGAGGGGGAACCTCTCATTTTCTGTTTCGCTCTTCCTCAAGTCCTGCTTTTTCACTGCAGTACCGTTTGGTTCTCCAAGGCACAGCACGTAGAGTGTGAGTGGGATATGAATGTGCACATGTGTGCATGTGCATCACTGTCTCTCCAGCAGTACCTAGAGGATGCACAAGCTGCTGCCCGTATCTTAGATCAGGGTTGCAGATGTCTATCCTGGTTATGTATGCAAAACCACTCTGATACCAGCAGCCCAGGAGAGTGTGTTTGCATATGCATGTAAAAGAAAAAAAAACCTGCAGGGGAGTAGAAAAAAAAGCCTGCAGGTATCTAGCACCTTGAAGCTCAGTCAACAAATATTTAAAGACAATCTGAAAGGATGATGATGATATGATGTTCATAGCAACAACAAAAATGGCTTGAAAAAATGATAGAAGAAGAGGGAAAGAATGAGCTGAAACATTTGGGTACAAAATGTTGTTCACCAAGCAAAGAAGGATCCATCATCTAAGTGCTGGTTGTACTTTCAGTGTCCCTCCCTGTTGATTCACAGTCATGACCCCGCAGCCTTCAGCCAAACAATACAATGTGCAAGAGCAACCAGTCGACTGGGTGCACTGAGCTGTGCTGCAGAAAAAGTGGGGATGTTTTGTACCCCGCGTCCTCGTGCTGTTCAATCTCTACACCATAAACATGACCCGGATATCAACACATCACCTGCAACTGCACATACCGTACAAACACCAACACAAACACACTGCACTAACTAGAAGAAAAATAACACTTGTTAGCTCGTTTTAGCATGCACAAACACACAGCTTACATCCACATACATACATGCCTGCACTCAGATGTCTGCAGTCTGGTTTGATTACACATACATGATGCGAATGCAGACTTCTGCACACCCACGCTCTCACACACAGACAAGCACACCCCGACACGTGGCAAGTGCACACTTATCACGCCCCCGCATCGCAGAGCACTCTTTGGTTTTCTCTGGAGCTTGGAGCTAAGATTAGAACAAGAGAGCTAAAAATACATTACGGTAGCATGGGGGGGTTGATGAGGGGGTTGGCTGAGAGGAGGGCAGTGGAGGAGGAGGATGAAAAAAAGTAGCTGAGCAGGCAAGGAGTGAGGGGAAGGAGAGAGGCTTGATTAAAGGGAGAGGGGAGGGAACGAGGCTCAGAGTGGGAGAAAGCGAGCGGGGAAAGGGAAAGTGGAGGGGCGTTGGCTTGTCTGCATGATGAGATATAGAGAATAATACATTCATTACTCACTGCACCAGTCATTCCATGGTAGAAACGATGATGATGATGAGTGATGGTATTATTCTGAAACCATGAGGGCAGAATGGCAGTAAAGACCACTAATACCACTGTATTGTGGAATTAGCTTGAACGTGTATGCAAATTCAGTATATTTTAACCATAATGCATATGCAGAAAGAATCCTCCTCATCTCTTTTATATTCTATAGTGTTCTATCATTGGAAATAAGTTGCACACCTTCATTTTTATACTACACATTAAAATCCTTGCAGTGTCACATCGACACACATGTTTACACCAAACATTTAGCCACATCTCTCCCCATGAATTCAACATTTCTTTTCTGCTCCCTGTTGGAGCTGGTGCTGTCGTCGATTTGCACAGAGATAGTCGAGTTCAGCTAGTCATTTGTTAAAGTTTCAGTGAGCCACCATCCACACTCATCAGCACATAAGCAGAGACATAGCTGATGGGGAACAGAGGCGGGCGGGTGTGTGTGTGTGTGTGTCTCTTCTTGGGAGAAAGTGATGAGGAAAAGTCCAACACAGCAGTCTGTATTAAATGTAGCATGACAGGCTTCTTTTTGCAGTCAGGCAAAGATGGAGGCGAAACAAAAGTCACTCAAAGTAAAATAGGAAATAATTGGCCTTTAACTCGTTATGATAAGCATTTCCATTTCTTTGTAATCCCTCGAGGGTGACAGAAAAAGTTTGCAGCGTGGCTCAGACTCTTCAACACATCTCACTGTTGCATTTCAAAGACACGGGACCAGAGGAGGAGCACAGTTTAACAGTTTCTCCACCCATTACAGGGTCTGTTTCAGTCTGTTTGTCTGTGTGTGCTCACTTTTCTCTCATTTATCTATGAATGGAAACAATATGTCAATAGACACACACACCAAACAAATGTCAGAACCAGAAAATAAATTAATAAAATAATAATAGTGATATTAAAGACAGTTACAGTAAGGTACAAAACAAGACATCCGCACATCTCGAGGTTGAAATATAAATAAAGCTTTTATATAAGCATCAAGTATTCATTTTCTCCCGGATCCTGGATACTGCAGCAGCACCTAGATCTTTCTAATAATGACATGAAGAGGGACAGTCCCATAAACTGAGATAATGGATTGTCTTCTGAGGAGCTGAAACCCTCAAAACAAATAATAATATACACAATATCCTGCTGTCTGTATACAGCCTGACATCACCTCTACACCTCATCTACAACTTAAGTGTCCCAACTATGAGAGAAAAGGTGCACAGACATCTTTAAAAATAGATTGATGGAGGAATATTCTCAGTTTTTGCTCACTTTGTGTCTGTCAACACTCTGAGCACACTGAGTCCATCACATTCAATGTTTACTGTAGAAAAGCTACAACCTTGTGGTTGTCTGCCACCCACTGGTGTAACCTTGTCACTGCGCTCAATTAACCAACACTGATTCTGAGTCTGATGCATGTTAATAAAACTTCAACAGGTGACTGCATTCAAACTTCCAACCCTCTCTCCATGTCTCAGGTGGATTGGGAAAGTAACGGTGGCTTGGTGAAGAAGCTGCCCTCCATCCGTGAGGATGAGGAGGGTGACGAGGAGCAGAACTCTGTGTCCCGTGCTCCTCGCTCCCCGCTGCGTCTCAGCAGGGGGCTCAACTCCCCCCTGCGTTCCCCTCTCCTGCCACCCAGGCCATTCCGTGCTCCCTCTGAGCATTCCCGCCCCGCCACCCTGCAGATACCTGTGGTCAGCTTCAGCAGCGCGCCGCCTGAACTCAGCCCCAGGTAATACACACACACACACACAGGCACACACACACACACACACACACACACACACACACACACACACACACACACAGGCACAGACAAGAAAATGCTGAGAAAGATGCAGTCGCCAGGTATGACCGATACTCCAAGAGATTAAACACACCAGCTCAAACTACGAGTTCACGGCCAGAGGAGCGACTGCACACCCAGCACTTGATGTTGCAGCATAGGTGTCTGGCTGCCATGGTAACTAGTGGGCTATGGTACTGGTGGAACACATGGAGCCTGGCTGCTGTTAGAAGGTGTACAGGTTTTCAGACTGTAGGTGTGTGATGTGTGATGTGTGTGCTCAGAGATTAATGACACCCTGTTTGTTGTGACGTGTGTGTGTGTGTGTGAGAGTGAACAAAAGCTGCTGATAGAGATAAATACTGTACAGCCTACACACACACATGCAAACACACTGTAATTATTGCTCTCCTGTGTCCCTCTCTTCTGCACAGATTTGTAGACGGCATTGAAACAGAGACCAATTCCACCTCATCACAGAAGTTTGAGTTCAGTCCCAGTCTGTCACCTGCAGCACCACCCTCCCCATACCCAGGTAACACACACATACACGCACCCACACACAGAGGAGATAAAAAGGTTTTTGTGGAAGTTTAATGTGTGTTTTCTGTTGTGTGTAGGGATCCAGGAGCACTCAGAGATCAAGCAGAGTGTGTCCAAACTGACTGAGGAGGTGAGCGCTGACTTCATGGTTCCACATTTAACACAAGGCTCGAATTATTCTCAGAGGACATGTTGTCATGACACAGTAGGAAAAGCGCAGGTTTAAATGATAAAATAAATGATGGCTGAATTCCATTTAGCTGCTTCAGTTTCAGGGTCCTGGTATTTGAGCATTGTCACACTGTCATGGCTTAGCCAGGGCATGTGCTGCAGATCTATCATACACGACTTTAACTGTGAGGAACACAAGCATAATTCTTGTTTTGTCTATAGTGCATATCTGCCTTAAAATACTGTTGCAGTCACAAATTCATCCAATCTTACTTGTGTAATTTATTTAGTGAATGTAGGATTTTGAAAACATATTTTACATTATTGTAGGACTACTTTTGCTTCAGTAAAAGTTCTTCTTCCACCACTGGATGGCAAATGTTTGGTTGTAAATGATTCACTTGAAATTTTGCACAAAAGTTTGCCATGTCAGCCCATCAGCATCACAGTCTGTGAGCACTGTGTATGTTTTGTCACAGATCCAGTCCCAGATGCAAATGAAATTCTACCATTAACAGATTTTCAGGGATGCAGCTGTGTTCATCATTCTCTCTGAGCGTGCAGAATATTTTCTCCACAGTCTGAAGAAATGGTGCGATGCTGTTATCAGTTAACAAGTTAACATTACGTATGCTGAGCATGGATCAGATTAGGCTTCACACAAATGAGGATTAATTTAATGAGATATTTTTATAAGCACGCCTGCCATTCTCCTCCTGAGCAAAAAGAAACTTGAGATAGCATTTGCATGGATTGATCTTAATCTGGTGCGTGTGTGTGTCCTCGCCCTGCAGATGAACAGTCTCTCTAAACAAGTCTCCAAGCTCAGTCAGGAGCTGCAGGAAATGACACGCCTGCTGAAGCCCCTCCTCCAAACAGCATCGCCGCCAATCCTGATGACCATGATGCCAAATTTAACCCCACCCCCTAGCAGTGCCAGCCAGTTATCATCAGGCGCCTGTGTCGCATTGCCACCAACCACCACATCTTGTTCCCTCCAGAGACCTAATGCTCATTCCCTGTTAGACAGTGGAGACATAGAGGGTGTGGATTTGCCAGGATGCCTTCTCCCAACTCATCATTCACCAAAAAGGCCTAATGTGTCTTCTTCAGCATCGCCACAGACCCCATCCAAACCCACAGCGGGCAACATGAAGGACCACACCCACTCCAACCTTCCTACAGCCAAGGAAGGAGTTCCTGAGGAGTCCCCAGTCCTCCAAAGCCACCATGCTTCCTCCAGTAATGGGGTATTCTTGGCGTCACCACAGGACCAGCCTCCCCTGGTCTCTCACACCCCTTCACCTTCTCTCTCCTTCTCCATGTCTCTCTCCTCCTCACCATCTCTTTCCCCCTGCCAAGGCCCCCATCCGTCTCGACCTGGCAGCTGTGCCAGCAAAGGCCTACTCCCTCCTCCTCCCTCCCAGGACACCCCTCCTCCCCTGTCCTCCCACTGCTCCGCTCCCCCGTCGCTCACATGCTCTCCTAGAGACCTTCACCTAAGGCCTTCTCCTCCTGCCCCTTTTGTACCCCCCACCGTCTCCCTCCATCCCTCCACCCACTCCCTGCCCTTGTGTCTGGACTTTAGTAGTGCTAGGAGAGGGCAGGGAGATACCAACGCTCCACCTTGGTGTAAGTCACAGCTGCGCCAAAGGGAGGCTAGACCTGTCACTCATCCCCAGGAGCTGGAGATGCAGGAGTGGGGACGACAGGTGGAGGAGGGGAAGACCTCCACAGAGCACATCAGCTTCATCGATGAAGAGGAGCCTGCGTTATGAACGTGTTAAAAATGAGCAAACGTGAGAGAGAACAATAGAGTAGAAGAGAATGAAAGAGATGGAAAAACAATGATCAGATCAGGGAAAGTGACGGCTGGATGATGGAATGAAAACTAAATAGAAACAGAAGCTGGCCCATTTTACACATTTTCGGGCAGGAAATGCTAAAAAAAGGACAGACAGGTAAAAAGGAACACACCTGGGAGGTGGAGACACAAAGCCAGCTGTCACCAAAACAGTGTGAAGGAGTACTTTTCTACACTGAAGCAACCACAGAACTACAACAGCACAAAATGTCTTACAGTATCAACACTTCAGTAGCATCTGTTGATCCCTGCAGCGACGAGGACACATAGGACCAGAGCACGTCGTTTGAACCGGTCCCATCGATCTCTCGAGCCTCATTTAGCTCTTTCCGGCTAACTGAACACACAAGATTGCTTTTTAAACCCAGTATGGATGTCTCCTCAAAGGGCAGGTACAAACACACATATCTCAGCGGGCAACATGTCTTTACTCAAGACAGATAATCCAAGCCGCCGCACCGGGACTGAGAATGTAAACTTGATTCAGTCTCAGTCACATCAGGTCAGCTCACCTGGAAAGCCAATTTGTGTCATCTATGAGATTATTTTTTAAGAGATGTGATAATCTGCATCTGGGGTGGTGGAGGTAAACACTCTCAAATCCATCTCTTCAAAGTCATGTGCCATGCCCATCACTCGGATTCAGAAAAAAAACATTAAAAAGATATTTGAATTGATTTGAACGCCTCACAGAAATGTTAGATTTCCTCTAAAAAGCAGTTTGAAGTGCACAGTCTAGTCAGCATGGAAAGATTTGAGTGTGGACCTTTAACGTCTGAGCTAGCAGTTTGGGTTGTGTGCCAAAGACAAAAGCAAGATTTCTGGAAAACACTAATATCACAAACAGCACCATACATAACTGTTAACCACCACCATGACTGTTTACAACCAGCCAGTCAGATTGTACAACAAACTCCCACATCACTCCTGAGCTTTAGCCATCCAACCATTCGTGCCTTCTCTATTTAAAGACCTGGACTTCCCTCGGGTCCTTCACCTGTTTCACGACAGGAAGCATTTGGATCAAAATTTACCCAGAAAGCCATCAGTGTCACCTCCAGACAACACGTGCACCTTTATCTTAAATCTAACTCATTTATTTATTTATTTATTTACATGGACAAAAGCAATGAGGGAATACTGTATACTGCGCGTCTGAGAGATCTAAGGCCGAGGAGGACAGATCACTGTCCAACAACGTAACCTTTCCATTTCTGATGTAGCACACACACACATAGAGCATATCTTCAACGTGCACATAAGTTTCATCATCTCCATCCTCTTGCCAACCTCTGAGCGTTACGCCGGTATGAGACAACAGCCTAACCCTAAAACTACAATACCCAGGCTATGGAGGTCTCAGGACTTCTGTACTTTTTGCTTTGTGCACCACGTTACTTGTAATATAGACGGTCAGATTTCTGGTTTCTATTTTCTGTAACGGGAGCAGGGGAGGGACTTACCTGAACTCTACACACTGAAACACAAAGATTCACTGAGCATAACTCCCACTGATGTCTGTGGAGTTCTGACCCTGCAGGTTACTCTGGGGTGGGGGTGGGTGGGTGGGGGTTGTTCTTGGGTACAAAAAGGGTTTTAAATAAATGCATGTCACAGCTTTTTTTTTTTTTTTTTTTTTTTTTTTGCATGAGGAATGTGCCTGCTTCTGAACTGTAGAGGGCAGAGGGCTTATGGGAGTAGACAAACCGCCTACCCTGTTGGAGGCTGTTTGGTTTTGGATGTGTTTTATTAAAGACTGCTGTTACATAAAAACTTTACCAGGATTACATACTGTACAATAATAAAGAAGTGTTGTTTTGTAAGAGCTCAGACTCCTGTGCTACTCTTAGGAACCAATAAAACCAGGATGTGTTAGAATTCCACTGGAGGCACAGAGGGTATCTGTTCTCTGAAGAAGAAACACAGAGCATGTTTGAAAACCCAGTTTAACATCACAACAAAGAGTGTAGTGACATCCATCAGTGAGGCTGCAGATTGTGCACACTCAAAAAAATGTTTTGGCCACTTGTGCATTTCAATTACATAGAATTTCCATCCATTTGAATGACATAGTTTTAATATACATAAACTAATAAACTTATGTGAAGCAAGTAATAAGATTTATGTAATAGTACTAATAAACTCAAAATGACTGCATTCATTTTCAGTGTTGGGCGAACAAACTGGCTTTATTAATATTGAATGAATAAACCTGGTTACTACTACACTACTGTGTAGTGGAAGCACATTGAGTTTATTAGTACCATTACATAAATCTTATTATTTGTTTCACATTAAGTTTATTAGTTGATTTATATTAAACCTATGGAATTCAAATGGATGGAAATGTTCTCTGTGATTAAAATGCATAAGTCCTGCATTTTGGCCAATTTTTATTTTTTTTTTTTGAGTGCACAAACTATAAGATAGACTTTATGATCATGATGATGATGATGATCCCACACCAGGAAAAATCCACTTGTCACAGCAGCTCATATACACAAGGTTGATAAAAAAATTACTGCTATGTAAGAAATATATAGAAAAGTCATGAAGTCATGCTGGTGTTAAAGAGTCTGCCAGCTGTTGGAATGAAGGACCTGTGGTAGATCTCCTTCTTCCATGGTGGGAGTAGCAGTCTGTAGCTGAAGGAGCTGTTTAAGGCCTCCACAGTCTCATGCAGGAGGTGAGAGGAGTTGTTCATGATGGATGTCAGCTTTGCTAACATCCTCCTCTGCCCCACGTCCTCTATGGAGTCTAGAGGGCAGTCCAGGACAGAGCTGGACCGCTTCACCAGTTTGTTGAGTCTTTTTCTGTTTCCTCCTCCCCAGCAGATGACACAGAGTAATGCAGATGCCACCACAGTGTCATAGAAAGAAAACTACATATGAACTATAGCGTAATTAATGGTATCTGGAGCCAGTTTGTCCATTCTCGGCTACTGTAGAAACAGAGGTGCAACACAGCAGACTCTGTGTAAGACCTGCTCTCTCTCTGAAGATGGAAAAGTTCATTCTAAGGTAACAAAAGCAGAATTCTTATTTTCAGGAAACATACATAGAAATATTATATTCCATTTGTGCCAATAGATCCTCCTAAATGTTTCACACTAGACTTTTGAAACAGAAATGAAATAGAAGATAAGATTTTCTATAAATTAAGCAAAGACATTATTGTCCTTTCAAGCAACCAAAAATAAAATTGAAGAATTTTATTTTATTTTAGGATATAAATAATTCTCAGAAAAAAGAAGACTTCTGTTAAAAAAGGTGTCGGGTTTCAAACATTGCAGTGCATTTATTTTTTAGAGAAATTGATAATTACCTCCATCTCTCCAACTCAGTGACAACTATGGCAGGGTGTCGCTGCCATGCCAGAGAAAGAAAGAAGAAATCAGTAACTCCATGACAGCAATATGATGCTGTGCTAAATGTTGGACAGTGTGGACTGGAGAGACAACAGAGCTAAAGCTGGATTTGATCCCGATAGTGGAGGTTAAATCCACGAGGCAACCCCACGGTCCTGCTTTTAATGAACTGCTTTTTAAAGGTGAAACATGATTGAGGAGAAAGAAGACGCAACACAGAAGAAATCCTTCTTCAGGTCTGCATATATTTTCAATGGTAACATTCATTCTATCAGTGTTTCAGTAAGGTTTGAAATGTCAGGGAGCAACAGTCTAGAAATATCCTGATGGGAGAAGAAATGATAGAATAGAGGGATCAAACACAATGTAGCACTTGTCTGTTGCTGTGGAAGCTGTAGTGTCTTACCCTCCAGGGGCCAGTCTCAAATTTGTTTTATTTCTTACGTCTACTCTGTCCTTGCTTACTTCTCAAAACACATCAGAGGAAAGAAACCCAGGAGCTTTCATTTATCCCTTTTGACAAGCACACACAGAAGAAGGGGGAGGGGGGAGGGTGGGGGCTGAAGAGTATGCAGAAACAGACATTAAGTCTTATTCAAAAGAGGTGTGAGGATACATGCATCCTCTCATCTCCGGTGTCCTGTGTACTCATGCCTGTTAATTAGTAACTGGGCATGTCAGAGTAAGCACTCTGGAACTACATTTCCCATTGGGATCATAAGGATACTGGACAGAGGTGACAGGCTCCAGTGCACGCTGAACCACGACGGTGAGGAAAAAGATGAGGGGGGGGGGTTACATTTCTCTTCCTTACTCTCCTCTGTAGACCACGCTTGAAGTCTGATACATCACAATCAGACTGCAGTGGATTCATCCCACTGTTCCAGGAATCATGGTTCAGAGAATGAATGGAAACAAACAGAGGGTCAGGGGAAAATAAAAATCCAAAAATATATATTTATGTTTATATTTATATATATTTATATATTTACGAGGTATGTATCCACAAAAAAAAAAAAAAACACCCAAAATTTCAAAATAGGCAGTCTGTGTTTTTCCAAATATGTCCTTGCTTGTGATGCCTTAAAGGAAACATTAATATTAATAGTAATATTAATTAAAAAATTTAAAATTAAAAAGGGGAACCTTTGCTGTCCAACAGCTCTGTTCTTGTGTCAGACCTCGTTAGTCCAGTTCTCTGAGACCAGAGTCTCCTCGATCAGGAGTCCAAAAGCACCGTGAGGCGCTGCTGTCAGGCTGCTGCACTCCAAAAAAAAAAAAAAAAAAAAAATCACAAATCTCAAATCACAAAGTCCCAAAAGGAGAAAAAAAAAATCACTTCATTGTTAAAAAGGAAAAAGAAAAACAAGAGAACCCCTCCTAACCATTGATTTCCCAACAACCATGGTCTCAGAGTCTCCAAAATGAAGTTTGGAGTGAGCAAAACTGTTGGGTGGTGGGTGGTGAAGGAAGGCCAGCCACAGGTCCAAACAAAAAGGTGTCTTTGTGCAACAAAACAAGCCTCAAGATTAAACTAAAGGAAACAAAGGAGCCAATGGCAGGAGTCCTCCCGGTGATTGTTAGTTAGGCTGGCAGTAGGGGATCTCTCTCCTCTGTAGTCATGCTAGGTACTGCTGCATCGCCGTCTTTGCCCTGACAGAGAGACACAATTAGCCCAGCCTGCTCAGCACTTTAACAAGTACCCCCCCAATTTATGATTTGCTATTGTGGCCCACCTGTCACTGAGGTTGGGGTCAGAGGCCTGGGTGAGTTTGTGCAGGATGTCCACAAAGCCCATCTCTCTCAGCTTGTCCTGACGCTCCTGAGAACCTGGTGACGCATGAAAGCAGAGATGATGATTCATTCCAGCATCTAAACACCCATTTCAGCTGTGTGCTAAAGATGTATCCCATCATCATTTAGAGCAGAAGACACACGATCTTCTTCAGTACTGTAGAAACAAGAATAAGGGTTCATCTGTAAACAGCTGAGCAGGCGGTACAGAGGTTTTCTCAACGAACATTCTCACTCTCAAGTTGGATTCAAATTATTGTGCTCTTCCTCCATTATTGTGTATGTGCTGTTTTACACCGGTTCTGTGTGGAGGTCCAGGGTGCACCATTTGTTGACCTGAGCAGCGCTGACCTTTGTGGACACAGCCAATTGCTGTTGACCACTGCTTGAACTGCAAGATGAACAAAAATCTAACACAAGTTGGGCTCATATCAACACCAGACAAAGGAAAAGACATTTGCTTGGCAAGATTAGCAAGTGAACACAGCTGCCAGCTTTGTTACGAAACCACTGGAACGTGAAGCCTGGACTGACACCATTTCATCAAATGTTCTTAGTCTGAAATGACAAACCATCCCTCTTCCTCCTCTCTGAACTCCTCCTTCTACTTGTGTGCCGTGTCCCTTACCGTCCTCTTCGTTCCAGATCAGGTTTGAGATGCAGAAGGTGGCGGCGAGCTGCAGTTTCACATTCGAATGCCCCTGAGACAACAAGAGTCAGAGAAAGCACAAGTGAGGTAAAACACAACTAAATCACAGGTCACATGATGTCAGTGAGATGTCAGGGAAGTGTTCTGTTAGGCCTGCAACATCAGAGAACAAGGCTGATGTTATTTTAAACAGTACCATGTAGTATTTGATTTTCTGGAGCATGTCGTCATTGGTCATGATGAGTTCCTTGGCTGTGTTGCCATCGGCGATGTTGGCGAGGATGCACAGCGTCTGCCAGATAAGAGTGTTAATTAGTTCAGTTATCTGAACATTTTGAAATCTAAAAGAGAATTCTAAATTGCCGACTGCTTCACTCTCATGATGCACCGCATCACTGGACATGCCTCAGTGAATAAAGACTGATCCCAGGCCTGTAGGCACACCTGCACAATGTGAAAACTTCTCCACAGTGCAGCTGTAGGACGACCGTTTGTGAACATGAAGTGGAGGGCATGCTCACCTGTTCTTTGACCTCTATACTGTGCTCTGCTTCCAGGATGAGGGTCACTGCCTGCATGATCTGCTTCCCATGAGAGCTCATGATCTGGTCAATGTGCTGACAACATGACGGTTAAAGAGTGGAGAGGAAACAGGAGAGAATCAGTGTGCATGCTTTGGATTTCTGCGGAATTTATGCAAACTGAGTGCATAGCAGATGTGTGTTCATTTCTACAGAGCAGAAAAGAAAGTAGACAGCATCGAAGGTTGGTGCTACGGAGAATTACTACAACTTTTCTGTGACATGCCATGAAAGTCCTGTGGGTCATCTCAGACCACAGAACAGATCAGAACAGCCTACTTACAGACCCGTGATGGCGATGAAAAGAGGGACGCTTTACTCCTGCAGGAGTTTGTCTATTATCATGTCATGTTTTTAATTTCATCATTATCCAAAGTAATGTGTGTGTATGTGTGTCTCTCACTGGGCGTGTTGACAGCAGGTTTCGCAGCAAACCGAGAGTCTTCATCAGCACGTTGGTGTCAGGGTCTGATAGCAGGCGGAACAACTGTTCTGTACCCAAACACCGAACGATCTCTCCCTTCACCTTCTGATCTGCCTGGAACGCCATGTTCTACACAGACACACAGACACACACACACACACACACACACACACACACACACACACACACACACACACACACACACACACACACACACACACACACACACACACACTTTGTAATGAAATAATCACTGAGTCACTGTGTGGAAATGGATTAGCTTTAGCATATTTTAACTCACTGTAACCTTAAATGTCTTAACTTTAGACACTACATAGTTTTGCAGTGCAGAGAGAAACAAAGAAGAGAGAATGTTTCATTATATCCAAACATGTAAGTCCTGGAAAGCAGAGATTCTACAGCCGTTCTGGTAACCGTTAAATCCGACCAGGCACGGCCTTGTGACGCTGCGGCCATCACGCTGTTTTGGTCTGCTCTCCACGCAGCTTCACATCCGACCAGGAGTATTTCAGAAGCGGAGTGTTTTGCCCACCAAACGATGTTAACTTGCTCAGATTTGGTCATTTTTCCAAAGTTAATACCGTGAAATTTCCGTTTTGTATGTTTTTAATGATCGAGAGTCTCTACAGGGTGATTTATTTTGAAAATTAACTACATTGTCTATGCCAGTGATTCCATTCCACTGGTGGTACGCTAAATGGAATAAATGAATTTAAAAATCATACAATACTTTGAAAGTACTACTTCAATTCAAATTGAAATAACTATAACTACATCTATTATGCTGTAATGTAATTTACAAATCCGTTGTCTTTCCTGTAAAATATTTTTTATATATATATTTCAATGAAAGTCTGCTACGTCGTCACGTTCAAGCATGCACATACGTCACCCGATTTGTTATGAATTAAACGGTGATGGGAAAACAGTAAGCGGAGCTTAAATTAAAGGTTGTAAAACAAACACTGCAACCGTGGCTGCAAACAGGAACTATTAGCTATACAGCTTCTAAATCTGTGTCTGGCTCACTTTGCAGTTTATGCTGCAAAATAGACACGAAGAAGTTTCATTTGGTTTCTCATCAGCAAAATAAAAAGTTATTTCCTGACTTGGAGAGCCCAATATTTTCTGAGGTGGTACGCAGTGCAAAAAGCTTGAGAACCACTGGTCTATGGCATTTCTGTGTCGGACTACCAGCCAGCTCAATCTGTCCTGCGCTGCTGGATAGAACGAACAGTTGCATATTCTCCATGGAGGAGAGCAGAGAGCTGCTCTGTAACGGCTGTAATCATCACGTTGCAGTCAGAACGTGTCCCAGCCATGCTGGTTGAATTTAGGGGTAACCCCTGACTACCAAGTCAACTGGACAACAGGTGGAAAAACTCATTTTCTTACCATCAGGGCCCAGATCCCATTGACCCTCAGTGCAGGACTGTCACTCTGGGTCAGACTGCATAGTAACTCAATAACCCCTGATTCCAGGATGGGCTGCAGATAAACAGAAACAAAATGCTCTCAATATTCCAGGAATAAAATCAGTTCTCTGTTGTGTTTGAGTATGTGTGAGTGTGTGTGAGTGTGTACCTCTTTGCTGGGTGAGAACTCCAGCAGTAGATTGCATAGTGTAGAGGAGGCCATGACCAGGACTTCATCTGGGGCGTTCTGCAACAGCTACACAGCACGTTAGTCATTATCCGTTTATTTACTTTACACACACACCTGCACACATCCGGAGAGCTGCAGTATCCAAACAGAATTTCCTTCACGCTCCACTGACCTTCATGAGGGGTTTCCACACCGCGTGATCATGGAAGCTGGTCCTCAGCTGCTGCACCGACCGTGACAGACTGTGAAGACACCTGGACACAGAAAATATAAAGTATGGACGGACGTAAACACAGTGTTTAGTCACAGCTGCACCATATTTAGCAGAAATGTTTGCTTTGATATATCAAGATTTAATTTGAGCAGAAATTCCATGACAAAACCTGAATGAAATTATTAAATGGTTCTAAATAAACCTGAAGAAAAGACGAAAAGACGAGTGGATTAAAAAAGAAAAACTGTGTAGAAGAAATAAAGCCATACAGCATGTTATCAAACATCTTGATGGAATTTCGACCTTCATTACTGCACAGTTCAAGTTAAATATAAAATTCAATGCTGATCAACTTTTGCACAACGTAATTTCATTTCATAAATGTCAGTTGAATCCTTGGTACGTGGACTATAAAGAATGCAGATGAGCCAGAAAGAAAGAAAGAAGTCAGGTCAGTGTCAGGGTGTCATCATCAGGGTGGTCACATCATACCTGACAGCTGCCAAACGGACTTTAATGCTGGATTCTGATAGGCCACTGACTATCCTGTCCATCATGTTCTCTGTCTCTGTGATCTGAAGAAAACAGACAAAAGAAGAGGATAGATTAGGAAACAAACACGCGTGCGCACGATTATACATGCAAACAAAAATGCAGTCGAGGAGAGGTCACCTTTTTGCGAATGTCCTCGTCGTTGGAGCCTAGAGAGGCGTAAAGTTTGAAAGCAGCTTGTCTCAGCTCGTGTGCGTGCTTCAGGTCATGGTCCAGCTGCAAATCACAGAGTACACACAAAGTGAACGGGCGCAGAGCTTTGACAGAAACCATGATGAAACATTTCTAAAGGCGGTTTCACTTCCTAACATTACAAGTTAAACTAACTGGTATCACTCATTAAACAAAAATTGCTAATGACTGTGTTTAGAAACACTATGGATTATTGCAGGTCTGAGCAAAACAATCGACTCTAATAAAACAGCTTTTAATTGGCCTAATTGTGATTATCATCTATATCTATCCTAGCAGCTTGGTTCTATAGATCTGAAGGTCAGTTGGTCGATCCACCACTGAAATATCTCAACAGCTACTGGATGGATTGCCATGAAATGCAATGAAATGTATACAAAAGTTTCCCGCTCAGGCCCACTGACTCACCCTCTTGATGTCGGTGATGGCAGACACAGAGCTGGGGTACTTGAAGTAGTCGGCCAGCATGGCCACCAGGTGGTCGGTGGTGCTTGCGATCCTCTGCAGCTCCACGTCGGGCTCCATCAGGTAGGCCAGTGTCTCAGCTCCCTCCACCCTCTCTTCAAGCAAATGCTCTTTGCTGCACATCCGCACGAGGCACGGCAGAGTCTGGGCGAACAACAGGAAGTCCCATTAAATAAAGAAGTACCACTGATATGTAGGCAATCATAAGGATGATGATGAATGGAGGTGCAGTTGCACAGGTCTCGGAACAGCCTGACCTTTAGGACTATGCAGCTGTCATCTGTCCTGATGGCACCCGCTCGACACATGTACGTTAAACTGAGACAGAAGGAGAAACAAAAACATACAAGAAATATAAGTAAGTAAATATTATGACTGAAATCAAAACCAGTTCATGTGCTTTTATATCACTCACCATTTGGCTGCTGTTAGCTGCATTTCAATGGGTTGATCCCTTTGCATCATTCTGACAAATACCTGAGAGAGCAGCTCACCATCCACCAGCACTGACAACAAGAGCATAGATAACATGTGAAGCTCATACCAAGGAGAGAGGAGAGGAGAGGAGAGGAGAGGAGAGGAGAGGAGAGGAGAGGAGCCTCACCATTAACTAGTGTCATGGAGACCTGAGTGTTCTCATAGGCCAGGACTGAGAAACACTTTAACGCCTGCATCCGGACCTGGAGAGGGTTGGAAGCAGCGAATGAGAACCAGTGACCGGTTGAAACACTGTCACATCATCCAGTTGGGTAAATGCACACGCTCACATAGAGACATTAACGTACCTTATAAGAGGGTGAGATAAGTAGAGGCGCGATGTTCTGGATGGCGCCGTGGTTGAAAAGCACCGTCTGGTGCTCGGGGGTCTGAAGACAACAGACGTCCAGTCAACAATAAATCTGGGTCTGGCTACGAGTGCGATGGACTCCTCTGTGTTTGTGTGTGAGCAATTACCAACAAATACCTTACAACAGTGGGAGAAGATCTGTGTGATGTACTCCTGGGTTCTCTGTGAGCGGCTCAGTAGAGACATTAGATGGGGAATCACAGTGGAGTCCTAAAAAGAAACATACACAAAGTCAAGATGGGAATAATTAGAACCGGTCTTGTCCTTGCTGTAATAAATAATATAATAATATACGTGTTCACACAGAAAGTGACATGAATGACACCGCAGATTGTGTGAGGAGGACCAGGCAGAGCAGAGGGACAGAGCTGCTGCTGCTGGGCTGACAGACAGCTGCTGAGTGCTGGCTCGCTCTGGAGGAGTCAGCCAGACTCACAGCAGAGTTCTGCTCTGATCCAGAGCATTTTTTTCTGACAGGAGGAGAGTTTATTTTTTAAAATGTGGATTTATCTTCACTCTCACTTCCCAGTGGAGGTGTAGCTGTCTGTGGGTATGCAGAGCTATACCATACTACTTTAACAAGACAGGAGGCTGCTGGGTGAAATGTTAAAAATATGGATCTGTTACTTGATACAAATTCAGAAAACATGCATTTCAAAAGTTGTTTGCTTGTCGTCATGCAGGTTTTGATCTGTTTATTGCACTTACATCTGTTCATACTGCGCTCATACAACTATAATAAGAATAAAAGTGAGTATTTATGATGATGTACTTGATACTGCAAGTACAGCAAGGTGCAAATTGACTTCACTTTCTGTGTGAACATACAATACCATTCTGAATACATTCTAAGTACCAGTACTCTGCATTCATTTGTTCGCTTTAAAACACCACAAGAAACACTTGGACATGTACTTTATGCATTGAAATTTGCATAAAATCAATATTTCTAAGATTACCATTGAACAATGTTTGTGTAATGTGGGAGCTACTGCTCATATACATAACAGGCAGATCATGTACAGGACAACTTACAGTATAGAGCAGCTGCACGGGAGTGACTGGACTTATGAAGACCGTTCTGAGACATCGAAGACAAGCCTCGATGAAGATCAGGTCCGGACATAGGAGCCCTGCGAGCACAAAACATGGGTGTTGTGTTAGCTCTGTGTCTCTGCCAAAGACGTTGTCCTCTGCGGTAAGCATTTGCATGAATGAGTGTGCGTGTGTGTACCAAACTGACCTTGAAGAAGGGCAGGGATGATGTGACAGTCCACCAGGGACTTAATGTTGTTCTCAGTGCCCATGGCTAAGCTGCCCAGCACCACTGAACACTCTGTCCGGAGCTCCAGACTGGATGAGCTCTGCTGGAGCAGATACAGTAACCTGGAACCAATGTACACACACACACACACGTTGAAGCAAATACTCATGTCTACTGAACAAAAGCATGTTTGTAGCACCAATGAGTGTAACCTTTGTAAAGGAAAGATAGAATGGACAGGGGTGGAAAGGTGTGCAGAGACGTACCTTGGCACAGCTCCAAGGACGATCAGATTGGCCTTCTGCTTGTTGTTTCCTATGACGGCATTCTTCATGTCACTGAAGTCAGACATACACAAAATGAGAACCACGCTTAGCGATCTTCGTGCAACAAACTTTTACTACACTCTGAGGGAGGTGAAGTATGGGAATAAGGGGACAACAATCTGCAAATGTCTTTTCACTAACAGCTACAACAATCTGGCATTTATGTTCAATAACTTCACAACTACATGTACATCAGTGCGTACTATGCTGGTGCACCATACAAAAAAATGACACTAGAATGCTTCAAATCACGTCCCACAAAGTCCCTCTGCAGTATGTGTATTTCTTCAAACTTTACAACAACTTTATATATATACTTCTGTGACCAGTCCTATGAAACATGCTCTAACAACAGTGCATTATGTTTCATTAAAGATACACTGAACACAGCGGCGTCCTTTCATAATACAAGTTTAGCTAGTGGTCAGCAGACAGAGAGGGTTCACATGGAGCAGATGTGCCACATACTCTTGCAGAACACAGAATGAGCCTATTCATTTGTATTCACTGCATTTTGTTTTCCGCAAGTGGCCCAGATGATATCAAATAGCAGGTGAGCGGGGCTAGTGGAAAAGTACAGCTATAGCAGGCAGTCAATTCAGTCAGGTGTTCAGCTAGTGGAGCGGCACAAGCCGTAACCAGAGCTAGTCTCTTCAGAAGTTAAAAATAACGATGAAATAGGCAGAGTTCAGGTCAACACAGCTGAGAAAGAGAGTGAGAGTGAGAGCGAGAGAGAGAGATGAAGTCACACTGAAGAGTGAAATGCATTTTGAAATAGGTCACCTGTGCATGTAAACAGAGTTCATGCTTACTATCAGCAATCTTTTCTACAGAATAAATTCTATGCATGCTATTCAAAAGAAGTGCTTTCATTAGCAAATAACCAGAGTCAAATTCCTTATATGTGTACACATAGCTGGTCAATAAAGTGATTCTGATTTAATCAACAACCTATGAAAGAATTCAGCAACACCAGCTGACTTGCTGGAAGAATCTGGACTTTATTCAGTCCTCACGTTTCAGCATACGACCTTCAAAGTTCACTGAAAGAAGAAAGAAAAAAAGCCCTGGTCTAGACAACGTTTATTGTATACATGAAGTGCTGCTGGACTTACATGACTCCCTGCAGCACTTTCTGTGGGTCGGGGTCGAACAGTCTGTCAACGTAATGGCGACTAGTGGCAGTGACTTCCTGCATGAGGACAGATGTAACAGAAACATCGGTGACATAATTCACACACATACATTTTCCTGCTAGGACAACCTTGCAAGAACATTAATGAGAGTGTTTCTATCAGACACACACGCAACAGAAAAGTACAAATATAGTGTACAGATTTCATTTTTTTTTTTTTTTTTTTACATTTTAAGATCAATTTAACAACAAACTAAAGTATAACATATGACAGAAAGAGTCTGTCAGATCATCATCAGGTTGGTTTCTGGATGGAAAAATAGCAAGCATTTAATAACTAAAGAAAAACAACAGACACTATACACACATTTAAATAAATGGCATTTAACTCTAATAAAAGGCTTTCTAGTTGCTTGCAGACATTGTTAGACCCACGATCACTGCACACCGACACATCCAGCAGCATCCATAGCGGGGCCCTTTAAAAGCTGTTATATATATGACACCCAGTGGTTCCGTGTGACAGCAGGAAACTTTGTTTATATCACTGACAGCTTTAACCAGAACTTTCCACATGACCCCCAGAGGAGCAGCCTTCACCAGGCTGACAACATGCTGCTGTCGTTAGCCTCTGCTGCCTACACGCTGTTAGGAAGGTGTTCAGCACATTCTGTACCTGCACGAAGCTGACTTTACCAAATGTGCTGT
The DNA here is from genome assembly GCA_033000465.1 of Sciaenops ocellatus. Classification (NCBI taxonomy): domain Eukaryota; kingdom Metazoa; phylum Chordata; class Actinopteri; family Sciaenidae; genus Sciaenops; species Sciaenops ocellatus. The sequence goes on along the minus strand of CP136868.1, from coordinate 31,366,064 downwards.
TCATGTTTCAGCTTGAATGTTTGTCACACACACATACAACACACAGTGCTGCTTGTGGAGACGGCATTAGCAGATACAAGCTGCTGTAATATCTAACTCTGAAGGTACTGTGTGGAGCTAACGTGGGGGCGTTTCACCATGCACTCCCGAGTGTGCTCCTTTTCTCTAACCATTTCATGTTTACTGTAGCAAACTTGCACCTGACAGCCACAGTCACCTGCTAGAACACTTGTCATTACCACCGCAGCAGCTAGACTTCCAGCCGCTGCCAGTGTTCATTGTACCCGGTGAAAACTTCTCGAGAGGTAGGCACGGTGTTATGCTAGCTCAATTAGCTTAGCCGTGTGCTATCGGTTAGCTAATGTTACTTGGTCACCTCACGTTAGCTAGCTTAACGATGTTAAGTTTGCAATTGCAATTAGCAACCCGCAGTGTTCAAGGGCAGCTAATAACGGACAGCTGGAGTACAAAGCTGACCAATGCGAGTTATTTTAAACTGAGCACTGTAAAACATTTTAAACGTGTTTGGGTCATTTCAGAATGAACAGCAGTGACAGGAGCCTCACTCTTAGCAGTTAGCTGCTAACTCATTCCGAATGACACTGACAGGTACTTAGTTCGTTTGATTTGGTTTACCTAACACACCGTCGGGGAGAACGGGCATATTAATCGCATGCATCCCTTCCCGCGTTCCCGCCCATCCGGGCGAAGCCTGAAATAAATCGTTCTCACCGCCAGCTACGTAGGCGGACCGCCACAGCGCTACATGTTGCAAAGGCTTTAAGTTAGCTCGCAGGCTAGTAGGAGATATAAACCCTCCTCGGTCTGACTGCTCACGGCTTCACGTGACTGAATAAATGATATAAACCACTCACTGTTTAAGTGTGCACACTATACATCTGACAATGCTACTTTAAACTATGAGAGTGACACTCACAGACAGCACACTGATGCGGAGTGGGGCCTCCAACAAGCACGCCATCTCTCTTCCCCCGATCGAGCGCCCCAATCGGCGCAGCACTTTGCAGACACTCCGCCCCCCAGAGCAGCTGTGAGGAGCTTTAAAAAAGTAACTGCGGCTGAATCACGCAGCGCCCCGCCGGCGTTCTGATGATAACAGCTGACTGTATTCCTCTGCGAGCTCGGCTGCACTTACTAGCATTAGGTATACTACAAAAAACAACAGTGCTAACTTGGAGAGCTGCCTGTCAGACAGTGGATTTGTCAATTAGGTAAATGTTGTTTATAAATGTGACGTAGTGACGTCTCTTTGCGTCAGATTCGATACAACAACTTGACCCATACGACCCATGCAGTTGAACCAAAAATAAACGTAAAAATGCGGACCATGTGACATATATATAACATTTTAGCTATATGTACACTGAACAATACGTAAACAGAAAAAAAAATGATTCCATATTTTTTTTGTGGAATCTACCGCTGAGGACCAAAAGCGGTTTGCTCAAATTGTCCACGTACTGCGCATGCGCTGTGGGTGGTGGACGCGAGGTGGGAAAATTCATTCTATCGTGTCTCTGCAAAGCTGCGCTATAAACATGATTTATAGACAAAGTTTGTAACTTTACAGAGTACATAGTACACAGGCGGACTCTTCAGATAGTCGTTCGTCGCCGTAAGTACTCAGTCTGTGAGCTGAACTCGTTCTGACATGCTTGTGGGAGATACATGGAGCAATGTTTGCTGTGGCTCGTTATCATACATTATACTAACTACACAGCGCAGCTAGCTAACGCACGCTCTATTTAGTTGCTAGTTAGGAGCTAGTTAGTTAGGTTAGGTCGCTGCTAGTGTGTCGTAACAGGACGTAACTACACAGACTAGACAACATATCGCCAAGGCTTCGTAAACACGTGTATTAGACAGCAGCAGCTGTATTTGACAGATAGAAACATTTATACAATTTTATATTAATAAAAAAATTGTGTAAAAAAAAGTGTACGTTCCCGCCGCCCTTTCACGTGACCTCCGGTTGCCCTGGTTACCACGTCATTGACACGGAGTTAATGGGATGTTTACCACTGTACTGTACAACATTGATTTATTGTATTCACAACTGTTTAAAGTAATACAACATTTAAAAAACAACTACTGTGTCAGCTCTTTTGACGTTGACTGACAGTACTGTTGATAAGTGTGAAACCTAACAGGAGTCATCATTGTAGCAGTCTTAAGTCCCTTTCCACTCTCACTTTTTGTGCCCTCCATGTATTTTCCACTTGAACAAACTTGACAGTAAACTGTCAGACTGACTTTAAACCATGTTACTGCTCTGCTGTCATGACTGATACCTTTAGTGACAGGAGTAGCATCGGCAGTGTCATTTGTTGCAACAGCTATCAGTTTGTGTAATACAGTAGAGGCACTCGCACGTTGCTGTAGTAATCCTTTGCTGTAATGCACTTTAGCCTAGAATACAACCACTGCGATATGTGTTGGTCTTTTTAACCTTTGCATTGTACTGTCTTGTGTTGGCGTTGGCCTGCGAAACAACTGGCCCCTTGCTTGTTTTGAACTTTGTTTTGTTTGTTTCCCCACAGATCACCCAAAGATTATTGACAAAGGAGCAGGCCTCAGCATCTCTGTGTGTGTGTGGTGGCTGGCAGCCCCTCGGTGAGCACAGAATACAAACCAAGATTGTGGTTTTCTCTGGGAATCTGCAGCATGAAGATTGCAGTAGAAGGCTGCTGCCATGGGGAGCTGGACAAGATCTACGAGACAATCGCCTATCTGGAGAAGAAGGAAGGGGTAAAAGTGGACCTGCTGCTTTGCTGTGGAGACTTCCAAGCAGTGCGAAATGAAGGAGACATGAAGTGCATGGCAGTACCAGCCAAGTACAGAACGATGCAGACCTTTTACAAGTCAGTTCTTTGGTCTTTCATGATTAAAACAAATGCAAGACATGAGTGAAAACATATAAAACATAATATTATCGACTTTGTTGCAGATACTATTCTGGAGAGAAGAAGGCCCCGGTCTTGACCATCTTCATTGGAGGGAACCATGAGGCTTCCAACTACCTACAGGAGCTGCCTTATGGAGGCTGGGTGGCACCCAACATTTATTATCTAGGTAGGGACCAATACACAGTGGATGTGATTGAATCTAGCTCTATCTGTTCATTCCCAGGCCTTGACATAAATTCCATATTTTTAGGTTATGCTGGTGTTGTTCGCTACAAAGGGATTCGAATTGGTGGCTTATCTGGAATCTTCAAATCACGTGACTACAGGAAGGGTGAGTTTTCTTGACCTTTTTAATGGTTGAAGTTGGATACACTATGCAGTATGTTTACATGAAATGTGTGTGTTTAAGGTCACCATGAATTCCCTCCATACAATCCTGACACACTTCGAAGTGTATACCACATCAGAAATGTTGAGGTCTTCAAATTAAAACAGGTAAATCTCGTTGATCCGGTGTGTTCAGAGGATTGTCCGTTGATTCATCTAAAAAGTGTATATTCAGTCATGTTTATTTTCCCTCAGATCCAGATGCCCATTGACATTTTTATGAGTCATGACTGGCCTCGTGGAATCTACTACTATGGAAGTACAGGGGAATTGTTGCGAAAGAAGAAATTTCTGCGTCACGAGGTGGAGTCCAACACTCTGGGAAGTCCTGCTGCTGAGGAGCTCCTGGCTCACCTCCAGCCCAGCTACTGGTTCTCTGCACACCTTCACGTGAAATTTGCTGCCGTTATGCAGCATCTGGTGAGAGTGACATTTTTTCTGCAGCAGTTATACTTTGAATACTTCTTAATACTTCTGGGCACCAATCTAATATACTCACCATGTATTACAAACTCTCAGTGAATTCTCTTGTCTTTAGCCCAAAGGTAATGCTGCCCCACGTGTAACCAAATTCCTGTCCCTGGATAAATGTCTGCCGTACAGGGAATTCTTACAGGTGAGAGAAGCTTTATTGTTAAGTATACACAGTTTAGGTGAAGGTGTAAGACTGATAATTCTAAGCAATGTTACGTACACTTGTGCTGCAGATTGTGGATGTACCAGAGAGACCGGGCTCATCTGAGGGTCTTGAGTATGATCCAGAGTGGCTTGCTATTCTGAAGGCCACCAACAGTCTACAAAGGACAACCCCACACCCCTGGAACCCCCCAGAGAATAACGGCCTGCACGAACGGTATATCTAGACGTAAAACGACAGGCAGAACCGTGAAGCATCATTCACATGTCTGACAAAACAGTCAGTCATTTTCAAGCTGTGTTGTAGCTGTGACTTAAGCCCCAGTGACAGGCCTCCCAGCCTGCATAGTGAAACCCTGCAGATTATCGAGATTAAGACTTGTTTTAGTTGAAATAATGTCTATTTGTCCCCTAGCGACCACTATAAATTAAGAAAGGCTGCTAAGAGGCTAAGCACACACACAAATCACAGCACTGTTGGATCAACTTTGCACTGACACCAATATATTACCACAATTATTTTCTGCATTATGTCATGTACGTGCTTATCAGATAAAATGTATGTCTGTGACAGGCCAATATCTACAGTGTCCAGAATTTGAACTTTTGTGGATTAAGCAGTCAGTAAGTTGACACAGTGACTGAGCTGCTGGGCTCACAGTTTGGGTTCATCCTGTCTGTGATAATAATATGGATTGTCTTTACCCGTCAGGTGGGACTTTAGAGTTTCAGAAGCAGCCATGATGCAGGTGGTGGAGGATTTCAGCGGTGAACTTGCCATTCCAGACAACTTTAGTCGGACTGTGCCACCCTATGACCCCAGCAAGCCCCAGCCCCATGCCGCCCCCAGCCGTAACACCAACCCTCAGACGACCGAGCTCTGCGCCACGTTAGGTCTCACAGACATCTATGCCCAGGCTAGCCAGGGTGATGAGCTGGGGAGAGTTCCAGGCAGCGCTGGAGGAGAGGAGGAGGATGATGATGATGGACAAAGTGTAGGAAGTGTGGAAGAGCCCAGCGAGTACCCGAGTGACACGTCAGGACTGTCGAGTTCATTTAATCCAGATGAGATCACAATAGAGGATGAGTGGGAGGAAGAGGTGGGAGAGAAGGGAGAGGAGGAGGTTGAGGACAGGTCTAACTCAGAAGCAGCAGCAATAAAGGGAGATCAGTGCTCACATGTACCTGAAGGTGAAATCCATACCCCCACCCGCATGGTTCTGCCCAAGCCCAAATCTGATGCCTCACCCACTCATCTCTCCCACATAATGAACCTGCCACCTCCCGCACACTCCACCCCAGCAGTAGCCCGGTGTCAGTCGGAAGTAGACAGGGAAGGACTCTGTGAGGGCGACGATGACGATGCCACGGCTGTACGCATCCTCAAACGCACCAGCGATGAGAGCGGAGATCCTGGCAGTCGAGGAACAACTCCCAGAATCAAACGCAGGAACCAGGTCATCTATACAGCAGTGGAGGATGACGAGAGTGAGGATTAGAGATCAGGGTGAGATCAGGAAAGGTGAGGAAGGGGGTCCATGCTGTTTGTGTACAATTCTCCATTAGTTCATATTGATTTGTAAAACTGTTCATTTCACTATTCTTTTACATATTTACAGCTGCTGGCATGAGCTGTACAGAGCAGGTGTGGCTTTATTAAAATGCCCTCAAAGCATTTTTTTAAAAAACTGTTCAAGACAAGCGTTGGTTTCTAAAGAGGCAGTTGTTGCCATGCAGATGTTTCTTTGTTAAAATGTGTTTTTTATATATTTTAATCAAACAAGAACATTTTAGGAGAATTTTTTTTGTTTCCTGTTAACTTTTTGTACAGGTTATTTCAAGATGAGCGATTAAAATAAGAGGCTGGAGATTCAGATGTCCTTTTTTAAACTGGATTAACGACACACGTACAGCCAGACTCAAAGGAAGAAAATCAAATCTTTTGTTTCACTTATTGGAGGCAAGTGAAAGAAAAGCAGTCAGTATTCTGCACTCAAAGCGCCATTCACAGCTTTATTGAACACTATACATACTGGAGGTGCTGATGAAAAATCAGGTGTTTAATGACCTTCATCATCTTAAGTACACAGAACACTGAACCTACTTGTGATCACTGAAGAATGAAGAAGCAAATGATGTTGGATGGATGGGGAGCAGAACAAATCATTTGAGCTTTTATTTGAATACTGATTGAAAAGGAGATTAATTTGAGACTCTTAATATGCAGGAATCTGAAAATAAAACAAAGAGTTTCCTGGACACCAATATTTGTTTAAATCAAACAGATTTATAACATTAAGAGTCTAAACAATCCATTCCAGGTTCACAAATGTGCTCTGCTAAAATCAACATACACCTTCATTAAAATTAAGACAATATGACATACAGTGAATTCAACAAGATCTCTTTACATCCATACAAAGAGCTGATACAGTATAGCCTAATGACGGAGTGCCGAGTTATTGTTTTATTGTACAAGCCTATGTGAGGAAAAGCGAAGCACACACTTAGAGAAAGCCCCGAACATGAGTCACAGAAAGAAAACTGGGAATAGGCACTTCTGTTTTTTTTGTGTGTTTTCATCAATTTCTTACTCTGTTTCTTCAGCCAAGCTTTGGACAGCAACGAAGCACACAGCTCTGTTTTAAGAGCATCATATGAAGTTCTATGAATGAGTAAAACCATTAAAGAGCACTATGATTTCATGTTCAGCAACAACTTTAAGCCTTAGGACGAGGGACACAAACACAGCATGGGCAGATTCTCCTACAGCGCGTGGTACAGGTTTATTACAAATCAGCCTTCAATATATCAGAGCAATATTTAGCATTTCATCTTGGCATCGTTTCCTGGTTTTACCCAGAACTCACTGTGATTAAAAAATGAGTTGAAGCTGTTCATTCAAACAGGGACTTGGTAAATCTTGTATTTGATGCAGCACTACCTTTTTTGGGTTTAAGATTTTCTCTGCTACAGGCATGTAATTAGTTAGAGCTAACGGTTTCCTGCTCGTACATAGCTATATTAAAGTCACGTGACTCCATACAATCATATCAAGTCTATATTGTTGCTGTTAAGAGCTACAGCCTGTGGTGCTAAACATATTTTCCTTAAGAGCAATCAACAAGGCATTGAAATCCAACACTGCACTTCAGCAATCTGTCATTAAACAAGCAAGTCTTGGACCAAATGTGTCGCAGAAACACAATGTCAAATCATCAACCTCATTAAATCAGAGCTTTGTAGAAGTTTAAATGTGTGTGTATGTTTCTATCTGGACAACAGGAGAGGAGTAGTGTGAGTGGGAGTCAAGAGAAGTCAAAACACCAGACAATAAATACGTACAAATTGACTTACGCTGGGCAAACTGTGCCGTGGGTCTGATGTGATGTGATGTGGGTCTGGACTGTGCCAGTGACACCAGGGGAGGTCAGGCAGGACACAAAGGGATTATGAATTATGGGATCATTCCAGTGGTAATATGTGGCATTATTCACAGCATGATTTGATTGATTCAGGACTAGAAGGAGGCAAACAGAGCTGGCACAGGCTCTGACAGAGGAGAAGAAGAAACCCAATCATTTGGCTTCTTTCTATACGTCTTGCCACTCGCCAGCACACGCTGCTCATTTTGTGCATTTTAACACGATTGGGGCTGTGACTGAAATGATGCAAGGTAGAGTGAAAATGAAAGAAAATTCACTATTAGTGCTAAATACTACAACAGACTTGCCACTGTCTTCCACATTCTTTATTTTCCTCCTCTCAGTCTTCACTTTACTTCCTCTTGTAGTTTCCAAAATGCAGCATCTCAGTTGGTGGTCAAGAAGACACAGATGTGTCTTTCTCCTCCATCTCTGCTTGCTCTTCCTTTCCTCTGATTCTCTCCTTTGATTTTCTGTCTCTGATTTTCTGTCTGCTTGGACAGGATGAACGGAGGGGAAGGGAGTGAGCGGATACCGGGTTTCCCCCGCACCAGGCTCACCCCTGTAAGTTGCTTGAAGGAGACAGGATGGTTGAAGGGCTGTGGTGGTGTGGATGGTGGAATACTGGTGTTGGAGAGGTCTAGTTCCCACCACAGCATGCTCTGGTAGAGTGGGCGTCTGGGTCCTGGAGGTTGACGCCCCGATGTCGTGCTGCATGTGTAGGGTTTTGGGTATCTGTTTTTGGCATCTTTTTTGCTATGTTAAGAAGACAAAGTGAAATATTTAGATTATTTAGTCTCGGAGAGCACAAAGAAAGCAATTACACCCAAAAAAAAATGATAGATAACCATAGATATATACACCAGATATAAAGAAAATAACAGGGTGGGGTGAAGATATCCAAAGTTGTCTCTGCAGTGTTAAGAATCAATCGAGATCTAAACCTGCACCAAAATCCACGTCACGGATGAGTACTTTTTTTTTTTGGTGGAGGAAATGCTGAAAATGTATAAATGATACATAAAGAATAATCCTACTTTACAATGTCTGATAATCCTCTCAAAGACTTTGATAATAATCAGCATCAAGAAAATCATCTCTTGTTCATGGCTTAACTTCCCAAGTATTTTAATGTATACTGCAAACTAACTAACAACCTGAACAGAACCTATACTCACTTAAAGGTCCAGTGTGTAGGGCTCTATTTTCAAAATGTGTAATACGTAAATAGTATCTGCATAACTATGTTTTCATTAGTGTATCATCACCTGAAAATAATCTGTTACTTTAAAATGAACCTTTTCTATCTACAGTGGGAGCATGTCCTCTTCCATGTTGAAACACACTAACAAACTAAACACTGACTCCAGATAGGGCCTTTCATGTGTTGTGTCACTGTCATTTCTCCATCAGACTAGGAAGGCGAGGGTGTGGTGAGGAAACGGCAATGCCACAATTACACCACTAGATGCAACTAAATCCTACACAACCCCACCAGGAGCATTTTAGAAGCGGAGCATTTTGCCCGCCATTTGTTAACTTGCTCAGATTTGGGCATTTTTCACTGGTTTATGTGCTTCTAAATATGTAAATATGTGACATAGATCATTTGTTTCCCTTTTGGCTTTTAACCATCTGCAGTTTGCACGGGGTGTTTTATTTTGAAATTCAACTGGATTCTCCATGCTGTTTCTGTGTCTGTGGTCAGCTTGAGCTGCTCTGTGCAGATTGACATAGGCTGCTTGCAGGGTTCGTCAAAAATAGAACAGATGCATATTCTGAGCAGACACCAGACAATTCAGACAATTCTGAAATGGACTGTGGCGTTTGAAATATTGACTAGAACAGCCGCGGCACACATGGAACGCGTCACATCTGTGCCCGGTGGAATTTGGCTGTCAACCATCCATCTATTTTCTCTAACTGTTTATCCTCATCAGGGTCACGAGAGGTTGGAGCCTGTCCTATCTGACTTATGGTGAGAGGTGGGGTACACCCTGGACAAGCCTCCAGCTCATCACAGGACACAAACAACCATTCACACTCACATTCACACCTATAGGCAATTTAGAGTCAGAGGTAAAGACTCCTTTGGTGTAAATCTCTTTTTCTTCTGGAATCAAACTTTTTAAAATCAGATATTCGGATAGAAATGAAAGGTCACTCACCAATGGCCAGGAAGAGCTCATTGACGTTCATGGCTGTCTTGGCAGAGGTCTCCATAAAGAGCAGGCCAGTGTCTTCAGCATACGTCTGGGCCTCCTTTGCCACACAGCACACAAACAAACACAAACAGAACATCAGCTCTAAAAAAAAAAGCCGAAACCTGAAAAGAACTCAAATGTTTCTTATCTCCAAACAGCAGGCAGTGTACCGCACAGACCTCTGACTGCACCACACACACCTCTGAGCTGGAAAGTGCAACCTCTGCAACAGCTCTTCTTATGTTTTGTATTCATTCATTTTCTGACAAACTTGTTATCAAATGCAACATTGTCAGGTAGCAGCTGACTCATGAGCACTTTTCCACCAGTATTTGAACGCAGCCTGATCAGTTTGGTCAGGATGTGATATGAACATCAAACCATTTGTTTGACAGATCCTTGTGTTCGTTCTGAAGATTAAACAAGTGCAATGTCATCAACTTGCCAGTCTTACACATGACTGTGGCTACTTATAGCACGCATAGTGCCAAAAATATTCATTCATTGATACCACATGTCATCAGCAGTGATTAGCATCATAAACACAAAGGAGTGTGTTACCTCATACTCTACTAGTCTCCTCTCTGCCAGGTCAGCTTTGTTTCCAGCCAGGGCAATAACAATGTTAGGACTGGCCTGCCTCTGCAGCTCCTTCACCCAGGCCTTAGCTCTCTCAAAGGTCTCCTGTACAAGCACAGCACCAGGGTGAGATAAACCACCAACACATACCATGAATGGGAATGGAATGTATGAGATGACAAAACATACCAATATAATATTAATATTGTGATGTAGGTTATGTTACAGTTAACAGGGCTTGACAGCAATGGATACCATTGGCAACTACTATGGGAAATTAGCGATCAATTCTTGGTCTTTTTGAGCAAAAATATGGCAGCAAAATGAAAATTAAAAAAATAAATAAAAATGTTTTTGACATTTTTCTATTAGTGATATTTAAATACTGCTGTTGTAGCCAGAACCAGACTATGCTGCACATGCGTTGGCGAATTTACTCGCTTTCAATTTATTTTTGGGGGATCTGTGAGGAACATGACAACAGCTACACTGCTGCTGCTCTGTGTGGCAGAAGCTGAGAGTGAACACATTATCTGATACCACGTCAGATTTAAATGACGTCAAATATTAGCTAAAACTTGAACTAAAAAAACTATTTTGTTTGTTACTGTATTAAAGCTTTATGTCACATTGTCATGCTGACTTATAAGTGCAGAGTATCTTAATTACTCAGAATTTAAGGCGACTAGAAATGGCAACTATTTTTAGTTCTGGCCACCAAAAGCCTTGAAACCACCTTTAAAAGTTTGTGTTGAGCCCTGACTGTTTTAGCAGCAGTAGTTATCACCCAGAACAACATTTAGGGATGAATTTTGTCCCAGACCTATATAAACAAACTAATAATTGGGTTTATACAATACCGGCTTGGTGATGTCAAAGACAACGATAGCAGCCTGAGCACCACGGTAGTACATGGGAGCCAGGCTGTGGTATCGCTCCTGTCCTGCAGTGTCCCAGATCTCAAACTTCACCGTGGTGTCATCTAGACACACGGACTGAGCCAGGAAAGCAGCTGCACACAGAGAGGAAAATGACAGATAAGCATCACTCAGTCCTTCAATAACCTGATTCACCAACAAAGTGCAGCCTCTCTTCACATTCAGTCTTCACCTCCTATGGTCGTCTCCTGGAACTCATCAAACTGTCCCTTGACAAAACGCAGCACCAGGCTGGACTTGCCCACAGCCATGTCACCCAGCAGCACCAACTTGAACTGGCAGATCTTGGTCTGTGGTAGTGTGCCGTTGGTGCGGCCTCCACTCCCTCTGGAGCTCATACCGGCCCTGTGTAGGAGACGGCAGGGGGGCTGGGCCTCCTCCCTGGAGCGGAGCACTTGCACTGCCTTCCAAACAGGAGTGTAGTCAGGTCTCTCCGGCGGTGTCTTGACCTCTCGTCACGCCTTGATTTGTCTGGGTGAAGAGGTGAAAGGTTTTGTTTTGGTGCAAGATTACATCATGCCTTACCTCATGTACACTTTACTTTCTTTTTCAAGGCAACAAAAACCTCTTGTAGTGCTCCATCGAGTCAAAGGATGGAGGGATGGAGATCTGACATGAATGCATGGGACAGCAAGTCTGCGACCGCATTTGCTTCACATGTACCAGGCCTGAGGTCAGGTCTGCTGTGCTCACATCTTACCCCCCCCACCACCACCACCACCACACACACACGCACACACACTTCTCTTTCTTTTTCAAGGCAACAGCCTTCTCTCCCAGTCTACGGAGTGGAGTTTGTAAGGAAGGGTGGAGATTTCCTTGGCATGAAACCAGCGACAGACAGGTTTGATTGCTTGATTTCCCGGCTCTGTGTCTACTCTGCGTTCACTGAGTCAGGTTTGAAAACACTGCCCTGTGCACGTGTCTGTGTCTGATGATCCTGCAGTGGAACTTGAGCTCAACAGGGATGCTGCGCCTCGGATTGCTGTCTCCTACCTCACAGACAGACACAATGCTGAGCCCCCATCACTGCAGCACGTCAGTCAGCAGAGACATTACTCAAACCTCAGCGTCATCCCGTGCTCTGTGTGTGTGTGTGTGTATGTACAGAGAACAGCGGACATTCCTGAGCTCTGTCACCGTCCACACTGAACGTTAGCAGCCCTCATCTTGCGTTATGTGCTAACGGGACACCGCTCCGTACTGCTCCGGTCGGACGAGACAAAAACTGAATTCAAGGTTCATACTTCGACGCCCAGCTCAACACACACACACTACATGTACCACAGAGGCAGACAGACGTATTGAGAGGAACATACACAGATACTTACCGTGTTTACTGTCGTGTCAGTGGCGCGGGAATCTCAGCTTAACTGTTGACAATTTGGCTATCAGCTGGTTAAAGAGAACCTTAACACTTCCTGTAAATCGGCGCATGCGCACAGAGTGCCGCATTGTCACATTCCTCGCTCCTTCAGTGATGACCACATTCTCACTCTTCTCATTTTTACATTAAAGTTGACTACATTTTATCTTCGTCGTGTCGCAAACGAAGACTAAACATTTTCTTCATTTATAATAAGACGTATGAATGACTAATAATGATAAATAATTATTATAAAGGCCCGAACAAGTACATTATCTCCGTAACTGAGTGTTCCTCTGCACACAGATATTACCTGTAATGTACAGGTGATGTGCACGAGCCTTTGACAGTGTGTTATCGTTGTAAGCTCCGAGCCGGAAGAGGGCGCGAGAACGCCGACACGAAGGTAACGTGACACGGAAGTGTTCACTACGTGCAGGATGTAGAATTATTTGGATATTTTGAAGTGGACTGCTCACAGCACCGACAGTCATCACCGACAGTCATCAGTACTACTAACTTTCGTCGGTACTAGTTAAACACACACCTGTACAATGTGTGTTGAAGTGCTGTGACAGCGTGCTGACGTCATGCCCACCACAGACAGGAAGAAGCAGAAGCAGGGGAGGGACACCGCGGTCAGTGTGACGTCATTCAGACACAACCTGTCTCTAATACAACCTTCAGTGTAATGGAGTGCTTCATGTATTTATATTACATTACATGCCACTGTATGCTGTTCCTGCAGTGCAGAGGGAGTGTTGTTGTTACTGCTCTACAGGTTAAACTACTTTTACAAATGAAGATAAAACATGAAGCATTATTGGATTATTACTACACTCACTGCTACTTACTCATTAAAGGTACAGTGTGTAAGATTTGGGGACTTTATTTTCAGAATAAGGCAGACATGGAATATAATATTCATAACTATGTTTTCATGTATGTATAATCACCTGAAAATAATAATCTTTGTTTTTGTTACTGTAAAATTCTCCTTTTATATCTACAGTGGAGCAGGTCCTCCTTTATGGAGTCAGCCATGTTGAAACACTGTGTTTCTACAGTGGCCCAGAACAGACAAACTAAATACTGACTCTAAACAGGGTCCTTAAAGTGTTGTTTCTCCTTTACATTAGGAAGGTGAGGGTGATGTGAGGAGATTACAATGCAGTGATTAGTCCACTAGATGCAACTAAATTCTACACACTGGACCTTTAATACATAAGTGCCCCAATAAATTAATTATTTTTCTGCACTGACTACTTTTGATTTTCAATCAACACATTTTGCAAAAAAAAAAACACCTATGTAAATTTACAATTTTTTTACTGAAGTACAGGAGTATTTCTTCCACCATTTGTAAGTCAAACTGATGACAGTTTTAGGCGTTTACAGTTTCTTCATGTCTTGACGCAGGTCCAGGGAACCAACGACAGCAGCGTGGTGAGCAAGGTGTCTGCTGCGGCGCAGGGCTACTTCCAAGATGTCTTCCTCCAGCACTTTGTGTGCAAAGTGGCCCGGAGAGCTCCACTTATCAACAGGTCAGCGCGGATCTGAATCTTGTCGTACTCACTCGTGCTCTGATCAGGCTAAACTACTTTACACTTGCATTATTGGATTACTACTACACATTGTTACTTAATACATCAGTAATCCAATCAATTATTTATAATAAATTATTAATTATTATATTACGTTATGTTATGTATTATATTATGTGACAGTCCCATGTTTTTGAGGGTATTGAAGGTAGACCTGGGATTAGGACTGGAGCTACAGCTATGATTATTTTCATTACGGATTCATCTACAGATTTGTGACTTGATTTCTTCCAGTCATCATCCAGTCCATAGTGAAAGGTCTGTCACAGCTCAATATCATGTCTGCATACAGCAGCGTATAGAACACTGCACATGATAATATCAGTAATAATGTGTTGTATTTGCATGTTTTAGGGGCTACTATGTGCGCTGGAGAGCTGTGGATCACTGCGTGAGGAGATTCCTACACATTACTGAAAACTGTCCCAAGAGACAGGTAAGTGAACAGTATATTGCCCGACAATATCAAAGCTTGCATATTTTATATGCCACCATTTGTCTTTTTTCTCACTCTCTCTGTCATTATCATTCCCCTTTTTTCTGATAGATTTTGTCACTTGGCGCAGGGTTCGACTCTCTGTATTTCCGCCTGCATGCACATGAAGCACTTGAAAGGACTGTTGTGTTCGAGGTAGATTTTTCTGATGTCGCCCGGCGCAAAGCTGCCCTGATCAACTCTAGCATCACACTGAGGGGGATGATAGACTCCAGTTTACCTTCTCTTACAGGTTTGAAATTGAATTCACACACAACACGCTTTTCTTTTTAGAAGAAAAATGTCATGAGTTAGGTTCGAGTTCATCAGTGTATGCCTGCCTGTGTGTCTTCAGGACCTCTGTATGTGTCTAGCAGTCAGTACCATCTGCTAGGGGTGGATGTTAGAGAGGAGTCTCAGGTGGAAGAGGCTCTGGGTGCGGCTGGGCTGGACTGGGCTGCCCCTACCCTAATCCTCTCTGAAGTGGTGCTTACCTACATGGAAACGCAGTGGTAAGGAGACCAGATCACCCCCTTTGTGCATACATAATATATAATATTACTTAATAATAATTAATATTACTAATACCTAAAAAAATAGTCACGATTATGATTTCAGTTAGAATTATACAGCTCTAATGTGACTGCTTGTTTATAGTGGTGATATGTTGTGTGTCTTCAGGTCAGATGCTGTCATTAGTTGGGCGGCAAAGCTCTTGCCACAGTCGCTCTTTGTTATATACGAGCAGATACATCCACATGATCCCTTTGGTCGGATAATGCAAGATCATTTCCTGAAACTAAACTCAACTCTGCACGCCCTCCGACAATACCCAGATACTGCCGCACAGAGACACAGGTTCCTGGACAAGGCCAGTATGCAGACTTCAATCAGCACAGGCTTTTATCTCTTATTTCCACGACGATCTGGTTCACTCAGAGCTGTCTTATTGTGTTGTTGTGTTCAGGGCTGGGAGCAGTGTGTGTGTCTGGATATGAATGTCTTCTACCTTGGGCTAGTCCCCGAGGAGGAGAGATGCAGAGTGGAAAACCTGGAGCCTTTTGATGAATATGAGGTGAGCTGTTGAAATGTGTTTGCGTCGTCTGCATCTCTATCATATAAAATCACCCTTCCTGTAATAATATTGAACATAATTACTCTATATCTGTCCACCCTCAGGAGTGGCACCAGAAATGTTCCCACTACTTCATCCTCACTGCATCTCGAGGCTCTTTGATGGCACAGGCTTTACTCACACATGCTCCAGGTAGATATCACTTTATTTCCCTCTCAAAGAAAACTGCTGTCTCGAAAACAGCTGTCCAGCTGACAAATCTTGATGTGAAATGTACGTGTTTCCTGTCTGTGGTTGTAACATCAGTTTTTGTATGTTGTTTTTTTGCCTCAGTGTCTCCAGTGCCTTCTGTCTGCCCATCATGGAGTTGCAAAGCCCTGAATGTGCAGACAGTACCAGTTTGTATGGAGGGGCTGGGGATGGCTACCTCCTTGCTGAGACCAGGGCATGTCCTGCTAACAGGAGGCTCTAGCAGAGGAGGCAGGGGGGAAATGACTAGGATTCTCCTGAGGGGCCAGGAAGGCTGGAGATCTGTCAGTGTGGAACCATCAGTCGATTTGGGTAAGAGTCAGTAGTATTGCTTTTGCTCTTACACTACACTTACAGAGAAAATGCAGACTGCTTAATTCATAAAAAGTTATTTTCAGGTCATCAGTGTAGAACTCACTGCATCCTGACTGAAAGGCGTAGGTGAGTGTGTCTGGACGCACCCTGGACTGGTTCTCCTCCTGTCTGTCCGATAGAAGTTTTGGTCTTGGACCCTACATGTCTGAAACTTCTGCTCTTTCCTGTGGTGTGCCTCAGGGGTCAGTCTTGGGTCCTTGAATATTTGTTTGTTTCCTGAGATCCCAAAGTAGATTTCGTGTTGAGCACTGACTGTAACCCTAACCCTAACCCATGGGTCCTTTGTAGGGTTGACTGAGAACTCAAATATTATCTTTGTCAGACTCACACTCTGACTCACACCCCACTAAACCACTATTAAAGCCAACATAACTGTTTTGCATCCCATAATAATATCCAGCCTGTTAAATGGGATTACTGACTTAAAGGGAAAATAATAATAGTTAGTTTGATGTTGACGATTTGCAGATTTATTTGTTGGCAGAATAATCTGTTTGTGCCAAACTGTCATTATTGTATCAGTCTTTAAAAATCCACTATCAACTGGGTTTTACACAGTTGATTGGACTGGTTCTGCTTCAGATAGCATCGCTCCCCAGTTTGCTCACCTTTCTTCAGTTGTACAGTCTACTCTTAGAAATCTTGGTCTTATATTTGGTCAGTCTTCCACACTCAGGTCTGTGCAGACAATCATTCAGATGATCATCCCAGTTAGATTACTATAATTCCCTTTTCACCTGCCTCCCTCTGGAACATCTACAAAGTGTTCAGAACAGCGAGGCTGTTGACCAGGTCCAGCAGGACGACTCACATCACTTTACACCTCTTGTTTTCACATTTAGAGGCCTGCAGTGTCAGGCAGCAGTGTACATCTCTGACCTGCTCCATCCTTATATCATCAGGAGGTCACTTAGTTTGTCAGAACAGGGCTTTTACTGTTTGTCCCTCATGCTCAACTCAGTACTAAAGGTGATGGTGGCTCTGACACTGTGGAACACTCTCCCTGTAGACTTCCATTCTGCGGTCTCTGACACAGCTGAAGACTTGTCTCACCTCATGCAGTCTAGTTATTGTAGGTCTGTGTTTGTTTTGTGTCTGCTGTTTCTCTTCCAGTGTGAACAGTCGGTTGTGTTGCTTTCTTCCAGGCGTTAGGCTCTACCACACTGTCACCTCTCTTCCTAGAGGAGGTGTTGTTGTGTATGGTGGACGCTCCTCTCCCCTCAACCCAATCAGAAGCCTTTTTAGAGTGAGCCTGGACCCCGGTAGTTCAGAGGGAGGAGGAGACACACTGAAACTCTGTGCAGAGGAGATGGTCTGTACGGGTGATCCACCACCGGCAAGATGGAGGCACAGTGCTGCTGCAGTCAGTCACAACGGTGAGATAAAACTGGAATGTGATTTCTTTCATTGTTTGTCTTAGTCTGTCTCTCACTCATTCACTTTACATTAAAGCCGTCTCATTTCCTCTCCTGCAGGCAAAGACTTTCTTTTTGTGTTTGGTGGAAAGAATGAAACCGAGGCGGCTCTAGGTGATGGCTACTTCCTGTGTCGAGACCAGCAGCACTGGACTGAGGTTTGTTTAGTCCCTATCTGTGTGTTGCACACATACCGCTAACATTAAAATAATCTTCTCTGGGGGTGCTGGTTAGCTCAGTGGGTAGAGCATCCACCCCATGTACAAAGGCTCAGTCCTTGCCGCAGCAGCCCAGGGTTCAAATCTGACCTGTGGCTCTTTGCTGCATGTCATTCCCCATCTCTCTCTCCCCACATTCCCGTCACTCTTCAGCTGTCTCTATCAATTAAAGCTTGAAAAGGCGAAAAAATATCTTTAAAAAAATAAAAATAAAAAAATCTTCTCTGGCAAGAAGTACTTGTAGGAACAGGTTGGTAGCACCTTTGATTTAAGACAAATTGTGGCATTTACCAGTTTTCTCCACTTTGAATGTCCTCTTAGGTACAAACGAAATTCACGAGTGGTGCAGACCTGTTCTACAAGTCTTGTCTAATATAGTCCACCTCTCTCCACAGGGAGGAAACACTCCATCTGAAATCGTAACACCTCAAAATGTTCAAATGAGACACAGGAATGAACTAAAATGTCACTAAAACAAGATGAATGAACATTCTTTTCCGCCATATTATCACGAGCATTTCATAGAGAGGTTTTTGGCATGATGTCATTTTTATTGGCATATTTCAACACAGCAACTTGAACACTCTCATTCATTTTTTCACTCTCAAAATTCTCTCATTCATTTTTGCAGGTCTCTGTCCACTGTGATCCTTTGTTATAACACCTGGCAGTGTAACATCACCTGCTGTGTGCTAAATATTATCCCGTCTAATATCGCCATGGCTGCCACGTCCCTCCTTTGACCCCCTTTCATATATTTATCAGATATCATTTATAAAGACTTTTAGAGTCTAACCTCATGTCAAACTGTGCTGTGACTGTCACAGTACAGCTGCTCTGATCACATGACATGTTGTTGGCAGCTGTAATATTAATATTCTCTGTGTGAAAATCTTTGGTAACATTTTAGTGTTATTAGTTATCACTTTAGTCTGGTGTTTCTACATATTAAAGTAAAACAAAAACATAACATTGAAACATACAACTGCACAGAGAACTGATGTCTTCATTTCTAAACCTCATTCATTTTTTTTGCATTTTCAGCATCTTCTTCTTTCACTCATCGAGAATAAGTGCATTTTTCCCGCATGAGTATTTCCTGCATTATATAACTACTGTCTGTGTCTGCGTGGCTCAATTTCAAATCATTTCCTTGTAATGGCTGTCCTGCCAGCTGTGAGTAGAATTTTGACCAAGTAATTATCTTCCTTCTTCCCTCAGGTCTAAAATGCAACACTTCTTGGAGATGGAATACCATAAAACCTAATTCAATACTGTACTCACTCTGTCCCAAAATGTCTTTCATTTTGGCCAACTCCAGAAGTTCTGTGCATGATTTGCATCTGTACAATCATTTTGCATCAAATTTAATGCTCCATTTCTGTGAATTTGTGGATGTCTGTAGTGTTTCACACATGATACAGTTCTTCTAGCTTTGGCCTGATATTCCATTAAACTGTGGTAGAATTTAAAGATAATCCTTGATGGTTATTGATGACATGCATCGACCACCACTTGATTTATGAGTTCATTTTAAAGATGTGGAATATGCTCTTGATGAAACCTCTCAGACGTGCATCTCTTTGTAAACGGGTGGCATTCTTTAGGCTGAAAGCTGTGTATGAGCTAACCTGACCTGAAAAAGTCAGAGAGGTGTACGAGAAGATTACAAAAGTGCGTGTGTGTGTGTGTGTGTGTGTGTGTGTGTGTGTGTGTGTGTGTGTGTGTGTGTGTGTGTGTGTGTGTGTGTGTGTGTGTGTGTGTGTGTGTGTGTGTGTGTGTTTGTGTTTATAGATGTCAGTAGAGGGCGCAGCTCCAGAGGCCCGCCATTCGCACTCAGCCTGTTCATATGAAGGAGGCGTGGTGCTGTTTGGAGGAGTGGACAGAAGGGGAGTGCCGCTGGGGGACACAGCGGTGTTAAGGCCAAACGAGAGAGGCTTCTCCTGGGAGAGAATAAAGGTGCAGCCGCCGCCTGTTCCCAGGTCTGTTCTTTTCACATCATTCAGTGAAGCAAAACAAAACTCTAGAGCAGTGTTCTTCAATCCTGGTCCTCGGGGACCCCTGCCCTGCGTGTTTTAGATGTTTCCTCCTCCACCACACCTGATTCAAATGATCAGCTCGTCATCAAGCTCTGCAGTGGCCTGATAACGAGCTGATCATTTGATCAGGTGTGTTTGAGCAGGAAACATCTAAAACATGCAGGGCAGGGGTCCCCGAGGACCAGGATTGAAGAACACTGCTCTAGAACCATGACCGCAAGTTTCCACCCACTAAAAGGCAACAAGACCTGAACTGGTTTGTTTGTTTTAGGTACTCTCATTCTGCTCATGTGATTGGTGAAAAGCTGGTTGTGGTTGGAGGAGTTTGGCTGCATTCTGATGGTGTACCAGGCGCTCTCATTATCAACCTGAGCACACACAGCAGTGTGGAGTTCAGTCTGGACACGGTAATTTGAAGTCACATTCAGTACCTCTCTCTTTAGAACAGTGTGGACAGTCCATTTCACTCATCATCATATAGATTTTTACTGAATAATAAATCACTGTGTGTTCCGTTCTTCCACCTCTAGACCTTGGTGCCCTGGCCTTTGATGCTCCACTCATTCTGCTCTGAGCTTACCGACCCAGAGGAACCAGAGCTTCTTCTGATAGGAGGTGGAGGAAACTGTTTCTCGTTTGGGACTCACTTCAACCTTCAACCTGTCGCTGTGGACCTCAGACCTGTGCTGGGATGAAATAACCTAACGTGTTTCTATGAAACCGGTGATGCAATCCAAACTCTAACCACTAGATATGTCAGACAGGATGAAGTGATTCAACCTGGGTTATGTGGGACAATCTGAATAGAGCTAACCCCAGACAGGTGTTATTGTTATTGATCCCTGGCCTGTGGATGTTTACTGTCTGTATGAGACGGCACACAAGGGTTCAAAAGATATTAAACAACTTTTGTATGGAAATCCAAAGATCATTTGTCTTCAGTCTGCTTACTGGTTTTACAGGTTTTTATTTGTGAGACCTCAGTTCAAAATCACAAAGTAGCCAATGAAAATTAAAGTCCAATATCGACATGGTAGTATCTTTCTTTAAACATTTGGGTGGAGTTGAAATCCCTCAGTGAAGCGCCTGAAGGACTGGACCGTAGCACAGACGGCACCCCAGTCACCAGGCTTGCGGTATTCTCCCTTCTCCAGGAAGTACTGGCGTCCG
The DNA here is from genome assembly GCA_033000465.1 of Sciaenops ocellatus. Taxonomy (NCBI): domain Eukaryota; kingdom Metazoa; phylum Chordata; class Actinopteri; family Sciaenidae; genus Sciaenops; species Sciaenops ocellatus. The sequence continues at coordinate 31,344,982 of CP136868.1, read as the reverse complement.
CGGTAGTTGGGGTGCTCATAGAAAACCCACCAGCCCTCAAAGACTTTACAGGAGTTGACCTCCCTCCAGCGGAACTTCTCCATAAGAGAGGGACAGTCCTCGGTGACCTCGACAACCTGACCCCCGAAGTCTGACTTCTCATACAGCTGCATCTTGTACTGGGTCCCACTGGTCTGAAAGGTGACGGGAGGAAGCGAGGTTGGGGGTGGGAGCAGATGACGAGGGGGTGCAAAAGAGAGAGTGGGGTGAGATTTGTAGCACTGCACATAGAATGAAGCTCTTGCAGTAAAATGAGCATCGTGGTGAATATTCTCAGTGTATCTGGCATAATCTGCCACATCAATTAGATAACTGACTTTAATCAAACACCACCCTTAGTGTTGGCGCTCTGTCCGCTCACTGTTTCACGCCTTTATAAACTGTACTAACTAGATTGATTTTTGTATGAGTGGCGTCCCTGAATCTGCCTGCAGGCTGTGGGTCAGTTAGACCCAAGCCTGATCACACAAATGGACTGACCCAGGTTTTGGTCTACATTGATAAAGCCCTGCAGTCAGTGGTAACATTAACACCATAACATGACCTGTGTGATGTGTCCATCAGTTGCTACTGTAGCTTTTATAACTTCAGCTAACTTCTCATCAAGTTCATAACCCACGAGGTCAGGCCCCTCTGCTTCACAGCTGTGGACAAATCCCACAAGGTTATGGTTACAGGGATGTACAGGTTAGTTTCTGCACCCAGTGTGTCCCGGTCAAACTGTGGAACAGATCTCAGCATCAGCAGCAGAGCAGATCACAGGCGATAGCTGACTTACAAAGTGGATCATCTTGCAGGAGCAGAGGCGGTCGTTGAGGGCCATCCACCGCTGGTACTCAGGGTACTCCCCCCTGGTCAGGACGTACTGAAAGCCTGTGTAGTTGGGTCTCTCGTACACCACCCAAGCCCCACTATCCACACGGATGGAGTTGCAGCGGCTCAGGTAGGCGTGGAAATCTGAGCAGTCGCTGTCGCACTCATAGCGACGCCCCTGGAAGTTCTTGTCCTCGTAGAAGGTGATCTGTGGGATGACACATGGTCAGATGCTTCCTGAGGAAAGTGACTGTCCATTCCACTATTTTATCACACAAACTTTACAAAAGGCTTCCATGACATTACAAAGCCTTGAAAATCATTGCTTTGAAACTTGCCTCGCCTGCAAACCAGATTAAAATATGTTCAAATCCCAATAATCCACCTTGTCCACTACCTAAACCCACACATTCATACCTAATACCTGCATATCACAGTGCCATCTGAACTCACCCTGCCCATCTTGGATGTAATGTGTGGAATGGCCTTGGTGATGTTAAGTGATGGTTCCCCTGAGGTCTCGATGTTGTACTGGTCGCTCACCGGTCCCTTTTATATTCCCGCTTACCCAGGTTCATAAATGGCAACAGTGGAGGCAGTTAGGGGAACAATCGCTTTGTCATGAAAATGAGATCCAAAAATTGAGTCAGTGATTTTAGTGCTATTCAGTTTTTCCAGAAAAGCGAGGAAGGATTACGGCATAATGGCCAGGCATGGTAAGCTGGGTCCAGTGCCCACACCGCTACACCCGCTCTCATGTTACACATGCCAGCTCCACCAGTTTGCCTCCCACCTGGTGAGGCCATGCCAACTCATGACTTATTTCTGAGTAAAAGTATTTAGATCCTCAGAGTCAAAGAAGCAGTAACGTGCTGTAAAAGTACAAAAACAATATCAGCAAAATACACTTGTTTTAAATGTACAAGTACTCTTGCAGAAAATGGCCCCTTGTTGTTATATATGTTATGTTATATATTGCATATACTTGAAACTAAAATATTGTTTCAGTTTAGCACGTTTTACAGGTTTTACAGGTTAACACAGGGTCAGCAATACAATGAAATGTGTTGGACGAGAGGAACCTGTCAGCTCAGCATTAAGAGCACTAATTGTGCAACAGCAATACACATGCAGGATAAAAAAGTAATTTATATTTATTTAAGTCAAATATAATAGAGTCAAATTTTAGGTAAAAAATATAATATAAAATATAATATAAAATATACTAAAATGTAATATGAAAAATATGAAGAAATGTTCTATACACTGTACAAGTGTGACATAATGTGTCAATTATATACAAGTATCACTGCGTAAATAGATATGAACATACTACAGCACTGTGAAGAAGTTTTATGCAGGTGTGAAAAAAATGCTGTAAAGAAAGAATTCTTTCAAAAATATAACTAATCACTTATTTTTATCAATTTATAAAATGCAAAGTGAGCGAGCAAAAGAAAAATCTCAATCTGTTACTACCCTTTGCCTTCAAACCAGCATCAATTCTTCTAGGTACACTTGCACAGTCAGGGATTTTGTAGGATTCTAGTCAGGTGTATGATCAACCAATTACACCAAAGTGGTCAATATCACATGTAGGTTGAAACACAATCATTAACTGAAACAAAAACAGCTGTGAACTGGGTAAGGAACAGCCAGACTCTGCTACCAAGGTGAGGTTGTCGAAGAAGTTTCATGTCACAGGTCATACACTATGGCAAGACTGAGCACAGCAACAAGACACAAGGTAGTTCTACTGCATCAGCAAGGTCTCTCCCAGACAAGGATTTCAAAGCAGACTGGGGTTTCAAGATGTTCAAGGTCTTGGTGGTCAGCCAAAGAAACTTAGTGTAGCGTATAAAAAACACATCAGGCTTATTTCCCTTTGAAATCTGAAGATGCCCAGCAGTGCCATCAGCTCAGAACTGGCAGAACCCAGACCCAGGTACTCCCATCTGCTGTCTCTCCAGAAGTGGTCTTCATGGAGGAGTTGCAGCCAAAAAGCCAAACCTCCGATATGGTAACAAGGCCAAGGGACTCGATTATGCAGGAAAATACAGGAACTGCGGTGCAGAAAAATGGCAGCAGGTGCTCTGGACTGATGAGTCAAAATTTAAGATATTTGGCTGTAGCAGAAGACAGTTTGTTCGCTGAAGGGCTGGAGAGCGGTACAATAATGTAGTCTGCAGGCGACAGTGAAGCATGGTGGAGGTTCCATGAAGGTTTAGTGCTGCATTTCTACAAATGGAGTCGGAGGTTTGGTCAGGATTAATGGTGTCCACAATGCTGAGAAATACAGGCAGATATTATCCATCATGCAACACCATCAGGAAGGCGTATGATTAGCCCCACATTTATTCTACAGCAGGACAACAACCCCAAACATACAGCTAATGTCATTAAGAACTATCTTCAGCATGATGAACAAGAAGTCCTGGAAGTGATGGCATGGCTTCTACAGAGCCCTGATCTCTGAACATCATTTTAGAACATATTGTATACATATTTATATTAGTTAGATTTTTAATACTGTTTTTTTTAATCTATCTCATGTTTTTACTTAATGTTTGTTATGCACTAATAACACAAAGTCAATATCCTATGTGAAAACCTACTTGGCAATAAACTTGATTCTGATTCATGGAGTCTGTCTGGAGAGACAGAAGGATTTGACGAAGCCTGTATCCAGAGAAGATCTGTGGCTAGTTCTCCAGGATGTTTGGAACAACATACCAGCCGAGTTCATTAATGTGTGCAAGTGTACTGAGAAGAACTGATGCTGTTTTGAAGGAAAAGGGTGCTCACACCAAATGTTGATGTGATTTAGATTTCTCTTCTGTTCATTCACTGCATTTTGTTAACTGATGAAAATAAATGAACACTTTTTATTAACACCTTTTTGAAAGCATTCTTAGTTTACAGCTTTTTTTTTCCACACCTGCATAAAACATTTGCACAGTATTGTATATCCAAAACAAGAAGGAGGTGACCAGGTTTGAGTCAAAACTTTTATTCATTTTTAACAGTCAAAAACTAGACTGTGCTCTTCATGGAGTAGCTGCATAGAAGTTTGTGTTCAAATAAGCAACAGCAGTTTGACGGTGCCATCACTCCCACCGTGTAGAGACGTGCCAGCATTTTAAAAACGTTTACAGTGAATCTTTAATGTGTAACATGTTAACAGAACATAGAAAATGCTGCCCTGAAGACGCATGCAGCGCTTCTGTTGCATGTCATAAATGGCCCATGAAACCTCAACACGGCTGTGACGTGTGGAAACAGGAAGCTAACAGCCTGAAGTACACTTGGAGGTGTTAAATGCTAACAAAATGAAGGCAGGGTAGATTCATGAAAAATAATCTACTATAATGCTAAAATAGACGTTAATACAAAAATAAACAGACATTTAGGCAACATCTGGTCACAGCTCTGCAGACTGAACACATCTGGCAAGTCAGCAAAGTCTACAATAAAAACTGCTGCTGCACTTTGATGTTAGACATGTGGACACACCGAGCAAATTTTCATATTGACTAGGGATGCACGATATATGTATGAAGGGTGATAAACTATTAGTCGACAACTGGAAAATTATATAATCTTGTTTTCCAATAATGAAATTATATCTGATAATCTGTGGAATATTAAATCATCCATCTTTGCCTGTCTCATGCTCAGCTGTGCATAAACTACAGGATGTCAACTCATTAAATTATAAAAATGTGAAATTATTGTACATCTTATCAATATTAGCCACGAGAAGCCATTAAGTCATTATCCATGAAAAAAAAAAAAAAAAAAAACTGATATCGTGCATCCCTACTGATGAAAACATCTACTGAGATATGAATAACTGGGGTGTGTAAAAAAAAGAATTGAGGCCGTGCAGAGCAGTGAAGCTGCAGGTGCTGTTGACTTCCAGGTACATAAAATGTCACATAAGTTTGGACGGTGCAGTTACATACCTACAATAAATGATGTTAATGTTCCTTCCTTTTACCCAGAATAGAAAACGCTTGATTGTTATTTTGTAACATTCCACTAACACTAAAACTTCTATGACCTGAGTGAGTTACTGTAGGTGCACTACCATACCTTTAATACCCAAAGTGCTAAATTCATCCATCGTCTAAATTCTCCATCTTTAAATGTGTGTCAACTTTCTACAGAAAACAGCATGTAGTTAACACAAATGGGCACAATCTGTGAAGAGTCACTCCAGACTGTGTGGAAGAGAGCCAAAGTGTTCACAGCAGCTTCCCCTAAACAAGCATTGCGTGCTTTAAGCTGACATTCCTGTAACGGTCACTAAAAACTCTATTGCACTGTGAGAGAGAATAGAGAGAACAGCATGACGGACAGGTCTGTCAGCCTGTCACAGACGGTCGGTGCCTTGTCCTTGTTCCTCCTCAGCTGCACCCACTGTTTCTGACTACATGTCAAAGTGTCCCTTTAAAAGCCTGTGGTGACTTCACAGACGCTGCACCCGTGTTTATTTTTCTACAGCAAGTCTACAGCTCGTGATGTTGTTTTACAACATGCCAGTCCACTCCCTGCTTCGCCGAGACAGGTTAAAGACAGCTGCCTTTTCTTTTTTCAAAGCAGCCCGTACCTTCCACTCAGGAACGAGTGAGACATAAGTGACTATAAAAGCTGCATCAACAGCTTTTGACATGGCAGAGACAACGTGTAACTAACTTCAAACATACTGCTCAATAATACTTGCAGCAAGTTTGTTAAGAACTTACAGGAGCTCCTCATGTCAGTAAGATCACTGCCATGCCACCTTAATTTACAGGTACAATTACACTAAGACCCAAACACGACCAACAATTCAACAAGCCATGGGTGACTGTCCAACTCCCCGTCCAGTCCTCATATGTTTGGCATCATTATCTCGGGCTGCATCTGTTGCAGGCCCATCTGAGTCCTTTAAAGAGGTGTACGTTGGAGGGATAAGGCTGTCGAGTTCCTGCCTGTGCCCCGCTTCCAGAAGCCACTCGTGGAACTTGACCTCCACCAACTCCTGAAACTGTCGCTTCTGCTCCCTTTAAGCAGAAATGAAACATGAGTTAAGGGTTAACAGGAACTGTTAAAACACTGTGATACACAATCAGTCAAAGGATTTTTCCCAAGTGAAATGGAATCCTGTGATGCATTTCCTATTGTTCCCTGTGCTGGTCAGGGTCAGGCAGAGTGTCGAGCCCCTCAAGCGAGTTTTCTGACACTAATGCCATCGCTGAGCTCCATACTGCTCACCAGCTGAGTAGCTAACTCACATTCTTATTGATTTTTGGAATGACTGTTCTGTTATAACTTTCCACTAATTAAAAGAGCACACTGCTCAGTGGAATAAGAAAAGGCCACGCATGCACACATGACAGAGTGTTTAGGTACTACTGGATAGATCCATGTATTATTGATGGTGTGAAGAGAGCCTGCCTTGTCACTCACTTGTTCAGCCGGGCCTCCATCACAGTTTTCTGCCAGTTCTGTATCCTCTTCTGCTTTTCATCCAGCGCTGCCTGATATGGTGGAGGTAATCCACCTGGCACCTCACATGTGTCGCCCTCCATCTGGAAAGGCACGACCAGTGTGTGAAACTCAGCTGGGGGCAGCAGGCGGTAGCAGGCGGGGTCCGGGTTAGACGTCGCGTTGAGAGAGGGCTTGACGAGGCCCTCGGTCCCCAGGAGCAAGGGTTGATCCCAGACATTGGGGACTACAGCCAGTCCAACGCTGGCCATGTGATCCTCCATGGAGGGGTAGAAAGTGTGGAAGGGCCCCAGTGTGATATCTGTGTTTCCAGGCAGGAGCAAGGGGCGGGTGGGCGTCAAGGCGTGGATAGTGCAACGTGAGGAGGCTCCGACAGTGATCCTGCCGGCCACGCACACCACACGCACATTCTGGCAGCTGTGGATGTGGACGCTGGTCTCAACAGGACCCAGAACCACCGTGCTGTCACGGCATTTGTCCACACTGACTGATCTGAGGGAACAAAGAAAATACCATGAAAAACAGTATAATCCAAAACACAACCTTCATTAATGGAAGCTGACCTTACCTGAGAGGTGACAGCAGGTATATGAAGGCATCTGAGCATCTGTGGATTTTGATGTTGGCACCGGTCAGCCTGTCTGAGGTTTTAGCCAGGGTCTGTTTGAAGACTTGGGACATCAGCACCATCTTACTGCCAGGTGGAGCCATGTGGGTGTTTCGGGCTATTTTGGCTCTCTTCATGGCTCCCTCCACTAGAACCCACACAGAGCAAACGGACGGTCAAAGAAATGTAGACAGACAGGAAGATGAAACCTAATACCAGATGATTTTTCGGATACCTTGTTGAGCCCAGGCTAGTTTCTTGCCTGAGTGCAGGCAAGCCGTCATCCCGAAGGGGTTCAGCGTGAGTCTGTGCTGGAGACACGAGAGTAGCTTGTGCAGGGGGAAAGAGTGGCTGAGTGCAGAGTAGCCCGCTTGCGTCTGGAGTGGACCTTTGGTCAGCAGTCTGTGGACAGGCTGGACAGCTCTGCCGTGGCTAAGTGAGCCCTCCAAGAGCAGGCCCAAGCTCCGCACAGCCTGCAGGGATATCTGTGAAACACACGACTGTGAAATGAGCTACAATGCATCAAAAGTTGTGAATTTGTTTTAGAGGTTCATTTTGGTCAAAATTTCAAAAAGCCCAGATGAGCTGCAAAATGTTTAGCTCCTATTCTGTAAACAATACGTGCTTTGCTTGTGCGTCAATTGAAATGACCGGTCAGTCTTCATCTTGACTTCTCTTTGATAATGAATACCCAATCCTCTCTTAAACCTGCACTAAGTCATTCTTTGTCCACTCCGGGGCAGCGCAAATAAGTTGTGAGCTTAACACTGACTTACAGTATCATCACCTTTATGTTGGAGTGAACTTGTTAGCAAACAGTTGCTTATTTACACATCCAGCAGCTACAGAGGAACGTATCATTTGGAGTTGTGTGTCGAGTATTCGCTCTCTTTTAGCTCTGTTTGGTCTCTACCGACTCCTGAGGGAAATATCTGTCTCTTTAGCTGCTAAATGTTCCACTCTGTTCACCAGTCGCTAACTGTCTGTCTGCTGTTTGGTGTTCAGCGGGTAGTGTACAGTACATTTGCAGACTGGACAGCAAAGCAATGAACTGAAGCTCAGTGTAAAGCCGAGGAGAGCTGCAGGTTCAGGTGTCTCTGTATGTTCATCACGACTAGTGACAGCTTTCACATTGTCACGTGATACATTATTTTATTAGAACAACATTGATTATAGGTACTTCAAGTACGTTGCTGTTAAAAAGGACCAGTGTGTAGAATTTAGTGACATGTAGTGGTGTAGTTACTGATTGCAACCCCCTCCACTCAGCTTCTCATTGCAAGTTTGAGGAAGAATCTATGATGGCCATGACACATGCGTTCTCGTCTACTGTAGAAACATGGTAATTCAACATGATGGACTCAGTGGGAGAGGACATGCAGCGTCTAAAAGTTCCATTCTAAAGTAACAAAAACTGAAGATTCTTATTTTCAGGTGATTATACAATAATGAGAACATAGTTATGAATATTATATTCCGTTTCCACCATAATCTATAAATAGAGCTCCTCAATCTGAGTAATGCAGGATGTGTGCTGACTGTCCACAGACCTGGCTGTCTCTAAGGCCCTGTCCAGATTGTGACAGTTGTCCCGGCTCCACCAGGAGCTCCAGAATCTCGGCTAGATGGCTCTGTACAAATGACAGATGGGCCTGATCATCCCAGTTCTGCTGAAGCAAACAGAAACAGCAAAAGTAGAACTATGAGTGGCTCATCAAACAATAACAGCTGCACTAGAACATGATAATGTAGAGTGATTTGAATTACAGAACATTGAAAATGACGTCTGTCACAGTGACATGGACCTTGTTCTGAGAGCTAGTCTTGGCCTCTCGGTCTGATGGAGAGGGAGAGCGAGTGCGATGACTGGGCCACTCTTCACCAATCAGAGAGGTGCGCAGAGACACACGGTTCAGCTGCTGGATGTAGAGGAAGAGGAGGAACTGCAGTGTGTCCACAGACAACTGGAATGAAAAGGACAACAACATTAACCAAAATGAGCTGCACACATCATGAAAGAGTCAGACGTGATACAAAACAGTTATCTGGGACACTGAGATAGTATTTCATTCCTGGGTAAATTGAGCCATTAGCTCACGTAATCTTTAACTAAACTGTGCTCCGCCCTGTCATTGTCTTTACCTTGTTCCTTTGTTGGTCCAGCTCGCTTTTGGAAGAGCACTGGGAAAGACACTCTGCCCACTCCAGCCTCTCCTCTGGAGTGTGGCCAATAAGGAGGTCAAAGGTCTCAAAGTAGAGCCATGCAAGGTCTTCTGGAAACTGGAGCTTCCCACAGGCGATATGCCTCCACATGGGCCAGCCCAAAATGGGGAAGCAGCCGTCCCGTGTTTGCACGTAGATCGCCATCTTGCGGAGATAGTGCAGGCTGAGCTTGGAGGAGGGAGCCACCTACAGAGGCATTGAACCCAGGTGTTTTACGACACATGCATTCACTGGACAATATCAGTACATTATATAACAAGTAGGACCGAGCAACAAATCATCATGCTCATCACTAAAAATACTACTCCATTTCCATGGTAACATGATAACTGCCAGAGCTGAAGCAAAAACCTGACGGCTGCAATAAATGTGAAACATGTTTTGTTCTTTGTTTCAGAGGTAAAACTGTCCACTGTTGTAAAATGTCATGATATCTTATAAACCAGCAAGTATCCAACAACACACAGACTGTGAAATCAGAGGGAAAGAATCACTAAATAAATCATGAACCAAAATGGGCCTATACAGACCATGACCACCTGTTATGACGATAATTAAATCATCTTTCTGTAATACTACTGCATCACTGCTGTGGCAATAATGACAGTAAAGCAAATCCCCTCATGTAATATTGCTTCATTCAACGGATGTGAAGATTGTATTCACCTGCAGGGCACCCAGTAAGAAGGGCTCCATGCGCGGCCATACACTCACACTGTCTGCCTCCATCTAGAGAAAGGAAACAACAAAACATGTCAGACACATGATGCACAAACATCTGACAGCACAAAGAGAGCACGACACTTTGTCTGCTGAGAGTGACAGCACAGCAGAGATGGACTGTTGTGACCAGCTGCAATGAGGCTGACCGTACAGGTGCACCACCATGATAATAATGATGAGATGTGGTATATGGTGGGAAATGTGTCCCGCGGTGACGCCTCGATGCTCCCATGACAACTGGCAGCCAGGCGGCTCTTGTCATCAACACCTGACTCCAATATCAAGTTTGGTATGCTAACCAAGCTGAGCCTTATCTCTCACAAACACACTCAGACAGTATACAAACACACACACTCACTTCTTATTGTGACGGAGTGTAAAAGGCAGCTCGATAGCTGGAAGAATGAGTGACCGAAGTTATTAAATTAACTTCACCAAACTAGAGCTCGCCAGGCAACTTAGCTCCAGTTAGCTCGCAGTGCTAGCCGAGGCAGAGCAGGCTATGAGCCTGCTCTGTGCTCTTACTTTCGGCCTTTGTCTTCGTCCAGGCGACGCGGTGCTCCGTCTCTGCGGGTCCAGTCACTCATATGTGAAGGTACACATGAGAACGAGTCCTGCCGTGGCTGAGATTAGAGTCGGACACATCTGCCGTGCTTCCTATTTGGCGCCCTCCTCTTGTCTCCTCCAACACCGAGACCTGACTTGACATCTGTTGCGCGCGGCTCGCGGGAGCGCGCTTCAGCCTTCTCTGAGGGCGGTTTTCATCCAGGAAGTCAAATGTTTTTGCTGTGGTTGAATTAATGTATATAATTTGAAGAATTCGCAGCAAACCAGTGCACACTATAACAACAGCTATTTTATTAAAATGAATATTGAGAAATGTTTCTTTAACGGTGGGCGGGGTTTGGACTGAGAGGCGGGTTTGCCGACATCCAGTGGGCGGGCTTTCTCTGACAGGAGAAAGGAAGAAGGCTTGTGAGTGGCAGCGGGATCAACCTTCAGAAGCCGGCTGTTCTCTGTCTACCTCTGTCACAAAGATCTGGATCTATGGCTAACAAAGGGATGAATCTCTGCAACGTATGCTGCCTGCTTCTGTATGTTATCACGGCGGTGCTGGCAGGGTAAGTCGGCCGTGCTCGCAGAGAGCGGTGGAGCAGCGTCGCCGGGTGGTACACATGTTCCACTGTGATTGGTCCAGACCGGCTCTGCATGTGTGGAGCAGGCTCACACACCGAGCTAACTTTGCTAATGAGTGTTATGTTGTTTTCGAGCTACATTCAGCGAGCAGCACTCAGGAACTAACAGTGGTTTATGGTTGACTAGTTAGCTCGCTTAGTTAGCCTGGAGCTAGCCTCGAAACTAAACACCGGCTTCCTGCTCAGTGACTGCAGCTAGCTAGCTCTCTGTGCATCACAATAATTCATTCTGTGTTGGTCACAGCGGTGTTGTGTAGCTACAGCTTGACCTGTCTCTGCACTGTGCCGTCTCTCGGTCGTCCATAACCTCTGTCATCTCCCCTCTCTTGTCTTGCAGGAGAGACTTCTATAAGATCTTGGGGGTGAGCAAGAGTGCATCCATCAGGGACATCAAGAAGGCGTACAGGAAGCTGGCTCTGCAGCTACACCCCGACAGAAACCAAGACGACCCCAAAGCTCAAGACAAATTCGCAGACCTGGGAGCAGCTTATGAGGTGTGTGTGTCTGTGTGTCTGCTACTGTTGTGTGTTTGATGTTAGTGATGGCAGAAAAGAGACCAAGCAGACTTACTGTGTCCTAAAAGATAGCTGTATTTATGTAACTGTCAGGAAACAGTAAGTGTAGATTCAGTATGAAAGAAGCGCCACAGGCACAGATACTGAAGTCTATTGTACGCCGGCTATCTGGTTGTTGCTGTTGGAAACGCTGTGGTCGCTCTGATTGGTCGACTATACCGTGTGGCTGTATCTGATTGGCTGTTACGTAGCACAGCTGGCATACAGAGAAACAAGACGTGGATGAGTGGGAGTGGGTTCAGATCAGATAAACTGCAGGTGTGTCCGGATCCTATTTTCACATTATTAGTGATCGATAAACAGCGGGTGAACATGCGCAGTTTGAAGATAATATTTTTTTTGTTTAATATTCTAATCTAGAAGTTGTGTTAAGACTGTGTCAAAGCTGTGTTGGTGGTGTGTGACATACTGCAGGTGTGTTGGTGGTGTGTGAGTCATTTCATCACAGCTGTGTGGAGTGTGTTTGTTCTCTGAGTGACAGCGTGTGTGTTCCTAGGTGCTGTCAGATGAGGAGAAAAGGAAACAGTACGACACCTACGGAGAAGACGGACTCAAAGAGGGTCACCACGGCTCACACAACGATATCTTCTCCAGGTTGGTACCATGAACTCTGCTGGTTCTGGACAGGAGAGAAAAATCACTGCATGCAGCTGAGGTCAGGTCAGCAGGGTCAACTTAAAGGGCTGGTTCACCCAGAAGACAAAAATCTCACAGTTCACAGCTCAGATTTGCACTTTTTGGGACAGCTTTACCTCTTCTTCCACTCCTTTACAATATGAGCTGAATAGAGTTTTGTTTGTGTTGATCACAGCATTGAAAAATCACATTTAATGTGTACTTCCTGGATCATTCACAGAGCTCACTGTAGACGGTTTCACGTCAAAACTGCTGACGTTGTGTTCTGCGGGTCACACTGACCCGCTGACAGCGTGCCACTTATCTGAAAATATATGTTGCTGTTCTGTTGAGTTTTTATATAAATGAATGTCATAAATTAAGTTATTAACCTAGATCCAACTGACAATAGTGTGGGGTTGTAGTGATCTGACATTTTCACAGAATCACAGCAGTTTCACAGTATACAATCATTTATTATTTATTATTATTATTATTATTATTATTATTATTATTATTATTATTATTATTATTGTTGTTGTTGTTGTTGTTGTTACTGTTATTATGAATCACAGACTCACACTCTCACTCTGTCCTCCTCCTGCAGCTTCTTTGGTGACTTTGGGTTCATGTTTGGAGGCAACAGACAGCAGCAGGACAGGAACATCCCCAGAGGAAATGACATCATACTAGACCTGGAGGTCACGCTCGAAGAGGTGTACTCTGGGAACTTTGTTGAGGTGAGGAGAAACCCACTGGTTCCAAAAGTGAGGGTCGCGAGGCAGCAAGGGAGGGTCACAAGATGATTTTCAGAAAACAAATAAAAATAAAAAACTTTTAGAAATAGCATATTTTAGCCGTATTCGTAACAAAACATAAAAAAAGTAGTTACATTTAAAATAAAAGCCCCTTCTGACCCCTGATGTGATTATGACAGATTAACGACATTAGCAGCAACAACATTAGCTATGGTCTATTAGCATCATGCTAAACATTACAACATGTAACAAGGACAAATCATGTGACATGACAAACACATAACAAACAATAAACAAACAACCTGCACAAGTGATCCATGTTACAAAGTGCTATTGTTTCCAACAGATTCATCATCATCACCATCTTATTTACTCCCTGCTAGTCTGCTGTGTACAACCCAGACACTTTGTAAAACTTCAGTTTAGCTAGGACGATACAACGTCCATGATATCCAAAAATAACCTGAAGCGTGGACACGTCACTTTTGAACATTCGATATCTTGTCTTTGTACTGTAAATTGATTATAGGTCGAGGCCAGGTTGTACTTTGTTTTGACAATCTTTAAACTGCTTTGTGTGACAGGTTGTACGTAACAAGCCTGTAGCCAAAGAAGCCCCCGGTAAGAGGAAGTGTAACTGCAGACAGGAGATGAGGACGACGCAGCTCGGACCTGGCCGCTTCCAGATGACTCAGGAGATGGTGTGCGATGAGTGTCCCAACGTAAAGTAAGTCAATGCTTGTGGTTAAACTCGGCTTTGTGTTCATGCATCACAAACTGCAGCCTTCAGGACAATCAGACAGTTGAATCAACACCTCTGAAACAGTTTAAACAGAAGCTGAACAGTTGTATTAGACATTTAATCTCAGTGAAACTGATAAACTGAGTGTATTAGAGGTGTAGTAGCATGTAAAGAGCCTGTCCAAACCTAAAATCAACACATCTATTCTGTATTATTAACCACAGGCTGGTAAATGAAGAGAGGACCTTGGAGGTAGAAATTGAGCAGGGAGTAAGGGATGAAATGGAGTACCCTTTCATTGGAGAAGGTAAAGCTACCTAAAGCTCAGCATAAATCATTTTATTAGTTCTTCAAATATGACCTGTTGCTAACGTCTCGCGGTTGACCACAGGGGAACCTCACATCGATGGAGAGCCTGGAGATCTACGTTTCCGCATCAAAGTGTTGAAGTATGAATTTTTTTTTTTTAACTGTGAAACTTCTACCGTGCATCTGTGGCATACAACAAAATACTTTCACAGTATTAGATTGACACACATTAACATGATTATGGGGATGCTTTTCCTTTCAGACATCCTGTGTTTGAACGCAGAGGAGATGACCTGTACACTAACGTCACCATCTCCCTGGTGGAGGCACTGGTCGGCTTTGAGATGGACATTGTACATTTGGACGGGCACAAGGTTCTGTACACACTTGGAGTTTGTTATCCGCTGTCACTGCTTCCAAAGAAAATAAGAGTGTGGGATTGAATGTGCCGGTTAAATTGACTTGTTGCATGTGTCTCTGTCCGACAGGTCCATATAGTGAGAGATAAGATCACCAAGCCCGGCGCTAGAATGTGGAAGAAAGGAGAGGGCCTGCCAAACTTCGACAACATCAACATTCGAGGTTCCCTCATCATCACGTTCGATGTGGAGTTTCCTCAGACGCAGCTCGATGAAAACCAGAAAGATGGTGAGAATGAAGGAAATGTTAAAGGACTGACAGGATCAGTCAGTTAACTTCACATCATACATTTTTAAAGGTCCCTTGTGGACGTGAGATTTCAAAGTCTGTTCTGATTATAAAGCAGGTCTAGGTGCTTGGAGAGATGCACACAGCTCAATTACATAGACTGTGACTCTTAATGAGCTGTCAGGACATACATAATGTTGTGATGTCACAACTATACAATCATCACTCCCACCACTGTCCAACCAACAGGTCATTCCATCGCTGAGCTAGCAAGCTACAAGACAGAAAACTGTCTGTCTGTGTTTTAATGTTACAGAGTTTCATGGACAGATAGCTTTACTTGTTATTATCTGCTAACTGTAGCTTTACTTGTTAGCGAAGAAGCAAAGCTGTCCATAAATCACCAAAAGTAAAGGCAGAGCATACAGTCCAGTTTCACCAAAAATGGGAAATAAAGATATGGTTTTTGTGAGGTCATCAGTACAACCCAGCCCACAGAAACACTCACAGATACTGGGCTCTGCCCCTGACAGGCTCCTGGAGGTCAGTCTTATAGAGACAGGAGCGAAACAGCTTGTTTCAGACAGGTTGAACTGAGAGGCCAGTAAAAATGAATAAGGATGTTTTTGAACTGTGAATCATGTAAATCTGCTCTAATGAAATCCTTTACAACCTTTTTTAAAGGACAAGTTACTTTATTTCATGACTTACTTTAAGAGGAAACCAGATAGATGCTGTTAGTTGCATTGCAGTAGTAGGTTTAGTGATTCTGGAGCGTGACCTATACCAGGGACTAAAAGTCTGGATAACTCTTGTGTCCTGTTTCAGCAAACGTAGTACACTACTAAAGTCATGTCAGTAACATGCACATTGAACTTGTTTAACGGTTATCATGCTGTTGTTTGTTGCAGGAATTCGGAGTCTTCTGAAGCAGGGATCTGTACAGAAGATTTACAATGGACTACAAGGATACTAACACACTGACACACACTGCCTGGACTGAGTTATCTGACACACACACGCACACATACACATACACACACATCCTCAATCAACAGGAGGGTGCTCTGTAATTCTGGCCAGGGTGTATTTATTATTTTCAGAATGTTCTCAGGATGGCTTGAACCCAATTTATTTTTTTAATGTTCTCCATTCTGACAGCTGTGGCACAGTTGCAGATGTTTTTATTTGAAAGTGTATAAAATGGAAAGGACGCCATGTTTTTGTTGTTCGTTCTTGTCCCCACTTTGTAATAAGAGCTTTTTTGTTTCTTTTCAAAATCAAAATGACAAACTGGACCCAAGAAGAAAACTCCTCAACAACCTCTGAACAATGTTCAACCTGTGCGAGATCAGAAGATGTTCTATTTTTCTTATTTTCTGAATGTAACAGCTTCACCTGTTGAGTTGTCCCTGATATTTTTGTTGCTCTGGTCAGATTCCTGTTCAATAATACTGTAAATAGGGAGGAACAAAGCTCATCTATTTGTTGTGTTTTAGTTTTTCCTAATTTATGTCGGCTCTGACTCTGTCTGCATTCGACACGTTGCGGCAGGAGGTGTGTCGGCGTTGCACAGCCCCCAGGTTCACTGTGACAAGAGTTGACCTCTTCAATGAAACAGTGAAGTTTTATTTTTGTGGAGGAATGAGGCGGTTTGCACATCCTCCAGCGCCACTGTAAAAAAAAAAACAACAACAACACTCTCCCTGTGTGGGCCGAACACTTATAACTCAAAGGGACTTCAGACCGTGACGTTTGGTTTGCAAGTATTGATGGCTGGTTTGCTTCATAAGGATTTCCCTCCGCTCTGTTTTTACGATCGACTGCAACGCTGCCTCCCAATTTTATGAGAGGTGACATGGCCTTTAAATGTGAATTATTTGGCCGTTTTTACTGAGTATGCCAGGGGATAATGTACTTTTGGCTCACTATAAATAAAGATTTCTACAAATTCTGAAGGACTGTCATACCCCAAACTCACCAACAGATGACGGCAAAGTCTAGATAATGACCATCATGAAGTAACACTGGCATCTAGAGAGTGATTGGGAGTGAAGCACTGTGTGGGGACAACTTACCCTGAAACAAGCCTGTCAGGTCGTGGATCCAGCTGGTGTCTGGATCAGCATGCAGCCGCACAGAAAGGGCTCCCTCATATGTAAAACAGGAGCTAAACATTCCCTCAGTACAGTCTCTCAGGTGTTTCCTCCATAGAAAGGTCTGGATAAGAAGTTTGTCCTATTTTTAGAATGAATTATCAGTGAAATCTGAAATGAACGAGAATCATCTTTGATCTGTTCTAGGGAATGATTTATTGCAGATATAGATATCAATAATTAATAATAATCTTCAATTTGTTGTTTAATTAATAGAATTAGGTTTTATTTTTTTGTAATAATGAATGTGCACACACCGACCACTCCACCTGTGCAATGTAATGTGATCCAATACAACAGCTCTGCTATAAAGATAACAATGTCACTGTCAGACAGGTGTTCATTTAACTTCATATTTATTATTGAGGTTGTAGTTTGCAGTGATGTTGATCTGGACTTTATTATACAGAGAGGTGTTTTGAATATTCTGGCCACCTAATATCTGAGAGGACTGCAGTATTAGAAGTACAAGTACAGTACAACAGAGCACCAACTATGAAACATAAAAAAGAATTATTACATCTGACATTCTAAGCTTCATGAACGTAGAGTTCATGGCAGAGCTGTTTGATCACAGTGAGTGCTTGGGTGGAAAACGAAAACCTCGGTTTGCAGTGAGTAAAGGAGATCATCTTTAGTCAGGTTGAAAACTTGCATGTGTGTGTGTGAACTCCTGAAAACATTCTTGGAAAGTAGGCTATCTTTTCAAATGGCTTTTGGCTGGCCACTGGGGGGCAGTGCAACAAGATGGAAACATAACATTGGCACATCATCACCTTCTAGAGCTGTGGTAACACGTCCAGCAAACACAGTGTAACATTATAGTAAATGGACTTAAATGGCACTCACGACGCTTTTACACTACACTCAGCCACACAGTCATAAAGTGATGGCATTGACTAGAGCAGTATCTTACTCAAGGACACTAAAGGAGCCGGGGATCTTACTTCTGATCATCTGTCTACCTCCTGAGCCACAGCATGGTCATTCATCTATGTCTCTGACCACTCGATGAGTATCAGGCAGATTTTCACTCTCAGTTCTTCAGAGTGAAAGAACCAACTGCTCATCAAGCTCAACTACTGATGGGAATATCTGTGTCTAAGTGTTCCACTGTGTTCACCAGCAGGTCACAAGCTTTATCTGTCTGCTTGTGACGTGACATGGGGTTTATTTAAACAAGGTTGATGAGATTATAAAAATATTGATTAATGCAGCTTCAAGGTTAAGAGCTGCGGAATGCATTATGTAAATGACGGCCCACAGAAGTCTAAGTGTGTGTGTGTGTGTGTGTGTGTGTGTGTGTGTGCGCGCGGTCCATGTGATAGTTGGACAACCCCCTAACATGTCCTGACCCTGTGACCCCTCAGTGGCTTTACTGTAACAAGCGGCTCAGTGTCACAGACATCAGGCGCGCCACTCTATCCTTGGACCAGACGCGCACACACACCCCCCCCACACACACACACACCTTGTGGGTGGTAGGTTGTCGGGGAGTCTGTCTGCATGGGTGGGGCAGGGGATGTCCACAGAAACATATTCATGATGGTTAGTTTATAGTGTGGTGAGTGTACACATCTGCCCACCAGTGTTCATGTCACAGACTGTGTTTGTGTGTGTGTAATAATCCCCCTCAGTATGTATGTAGTAGATGCATGTGTGCATATTGTACGAACAATATCTGCTTATGAATGAGTGTGTGTGTGTGTGTGTGTGTGTGTGTCTGTGTGTGTGCATTCATGTGTGTGGCCACTCTGTGTGTATAATGAGCTCCCACAGAGATAGCAGGGCTGTGGTAAAGGGAGTTTCCTCCCTGGCCCACCACACATCCCATAGTCATTTTCAGACTGAACAGGCTCCACAGAGGAGAAGAGAAGCTTTGTGATCTGGCTCTGATAGAACTCTTCCACCTCCAGCTAATAGGACCAGTGAGATTCAGACCTTTGGAGGCCACCGTCACACAGCTGGGAAATGTTTCTCAAAAGGCCGGAATTTCTGTCAGACTGCTCCTGTTTTTATTCAGTATTTATTACACAAAAACATAATGTGTCCCAAGAAATATAGCCCACTTCAGCGAATTATAGGTTCAGCGCCTGAACACAACAGATGACCACGTGTTCCCACGCCAGCTTATAACTTAGCATGTGGATGTGAGGGTCCGATCAGGCTGTAAGAAACTGTACACGAGGTGACTGTTTGTGACCCTCTTTATGAGATGTGGTTCTGAGTAGAGAGGACAGGGTGAGTTATGTTGGGGATTTACCAATGATCCACAAATAATATATTTTAACCACTTGTAATTACAAATTGTGGAGCACATGAGGGCAGCATTGCCTCTTCAATCACATCCCTCCCTAAATCACTTTTTATTACCCACAACACTCACCAGAGGTCTGTGTAGTTTGAGTGTGTGTGTGTTAGTGTGTGTGTGTGTGTGTGTGTGCAAGAGAACGCCTGCACTTGCCAGTTGTTGATGCAGATAAGCGCAGGGATCACACTTGACCCTGAGTGTAATGACTTCTAAGCGTAGCTGCAGGGTTAAGAGAGGCACAGGCTAAAGGAGGGTTAATTGAGCAATCTGCTGTGTGTGCATGTGTGTGTGTGTGTGTGTGTGTGTGTGTGTGGTGGCGCCAATGGGTGTTTTGACCTGCTCTGACTCGGCAGTGTGCTCGGTTAATGGTGCCTGACCTGTCAGACGCAGAGTTTGCAGAGTGCAGCCTCTGGAGCATTACTCATAGCAGAACGCAGAAATGTTACAGTCGTTTCCCAACTTTTTATTATAATATTTCAAACAGAAATGCACAGGGGGATTCAAAGCAGATCTAACGCCTCTGTTATGATCAGCTGTTTGACATGAAAACTGACTCACTGAAACGTCTTGCAAGCATATTCACATGTTGGTCAGAGGATGTTTTTGAATCCAAAATGCAATTAAAGCAATCATATCTTTCACATGATAATTCTGAGAGTCCATCCTTGTCATGTATACAGTCTGTGTATGAATGATGAATTGGTAAAGCATTGCTCTGGTTATCAAGACAAACTGTACTTCAGTAGAAAGTATTGCTCAATGACTTATTACCTGGAAGCCTGAGCAGAATATGAAATGCTTTGGCTTTCATGCTGTTTAGATTAACTGACACAGAGGGGCGATGCTTGTTGACTGTATATATTCCATGATTGTCTTTTGGCCAGTTCCTAACACTTTCCTCCTACATCAAGGTGTGTGAAAGACAGATGATTTTTGTTGAGTAAGAATATAATTATGACTATTCGTTCATATTTAAATAATTCAAAAAGTAATACTGACAAGTAGGAGGGAGAGCGTGGACCTCCACCAGCCAATAGTTCAGTCTTCTATGATATGCAAATAAACCACAGTGCAACCACAATATATCCACTCTGAGAAAAATTGGTTCTTGATACGTGCTCTGGAGAACCTTTTTATCCTTAAGAACATTTTTTTTTTTTTTTTTTGCTGTTTAAAGTTCTTGGGGGAACTGAATGCAAACAAATAGTTTTTTACCCAATTTATCCAATGTTGCATTTAAAATTAAAAACATACATAAA
Source organism: Sciaenops ocellatus (assembly GCA_033000465.1). Lineage (NCBI taxonomy): Eukaryota > Metazoa > Chordata > Actinopteri > Sciaenidae > Sciaenops > Sciaenops ocellatus. Next base: position 31,324,515 of record CP136868.1, on the reverse strand, counting down.
TGAATTCAAATTATTATATATTGCACTCTGAATCAACTCAGGTGCAAATACTCTTTACACTAAATTTTGGGAAGAACTTTATAATAAATGTTTCTTGAACCATGAGGTAAAAGGTTCCTTTCATAACTGAAAAAGGTTCCTGTGGCATCACCATGAAGAAGATAAGTATTGTGAAGTACTTGGAGTTCTCCCTTTTTTGCTTTTTAAGATTCTTTGGGGAACTGAATACAAAAAAAGTGTTCTTTAAGTCACAATTGTAGCACTTTTGGTGCTTTGAAGAACCTTTAATGATAATAATAATAATAATAATAATAATAGTAATAATAATAATAATAATAATCTTTGTTCCCTTTGAAGGTTCTTTATTATACTGATTACTGGATCTTTAAGTCGGTCTGCAGCAACTGGCTCTTTGAAGAACCTTCAAGTAAAAGGTTCCTTGCAGAACTGAAAAAAGTTCTCCTATGGCATCACCATGACCAACTTGACCCTTTATTTTTAAGGGTCTAGCCTGTTTGACAATTAATCTATTTGTCGATGTTAAAACTAATTAGTGTATGCACCTCATGATTCGGATCCACTCAAGACTAGAATGGGTTCTTCCCTGCCCCATGTTACACCCTTGTTTTCATAAAAACCAGGCCAGTAGTTTTACCTGTTGACAGAAAAACTAATGGGACTGAAAACATAACCTACTTACCGGAGGTAAGGAGCTTTTGTAATGCAATAGAGACCTTCAATAGGGAGATAGGAAATTGGAAATGTCACCTTCATGAATGCTCCTAAAAATCTGTCTTGAATTTCACGTATCTGCGCTGAGCAGGGCACAGATTGACAAGCTTCCTCCTTCCCTTCAAGACCCTGAGGATGAATATGACAGACAACAAAAAAGTAATCTGACTGTTTTCAATGTGTGTGCAGTTATCGGTGGCGTGAAGCACCAACACATGCCAAGGCCAGAGAGGACAGCAGGAGAGAGAGGGGGGAGGGGGCAAGGAGGGAAAAAAGGACTCTGCCCGAAATAAGAAATGTTGACGGACAAAGCCTACAATTTGCGGGATTTGAGCATAAAGCAAACAAAGGGCAGCTTTTGTAAGGAATAATGCATGTCAGCCGTATCCTTATCCCGCCACAGCTTTGAACACTGTTGGGGACGTCCATTGCTCCACTGTGTATGTCGTGTTGCTATATTAAAGCCAGTCACCTCAAAGAGAAAAGCCTCAACTATTCAACAATTGAATGGTGGGGCTCTCATTATGGCCAATGTGGGCAGGAAAAAGTGGCTTTGGGGGTTTTCAATTCAGCGACTTAAAGCCCTCCTGTTAGCTAGGACGAGCTGCTGTTTATCCCAATGCCTTTCTGGGGGCTAAACATAGTCAACTGTCATTATGGATCTCACTCTCTCTCCTTTTCTGTCTCTCTCTCTCTCTCTCCTTCTCTGTCCTCCCCCTCACTAACATTTATTTATTTCTCTCCCAATTTTGTCATCTAATGACCCGTGTTGTGTTGTTGTTTGAAAGGGCTGATGGCTCTCCGGTCTCCCACATCCTGAGGAAGAAAAAGGGGTGGCTGGGATACTGGAGGGCGAGCGCAGGACAAACAGTGCTGCAGACCACCTATATGGATGAAAGCCACAAGTATATGGATAGCATTCCATAGGCATCATAATGCCGACGGGGCAGCACCATGCACGCTTTGGCTATATGTTACAGCAGCGTGCATATATATATGTATATATGTATATACATACCCTCCAATTATTGTTCATAAAAGAACCACCTTCACAGTTGTCCTTTACAAAAGCATCTTTATTCAGCTCATCCGTGTCAGGGGCTCGGACAGTTTGGCGGAGCAGTTTCCCAGCAGCCACATGAATAAGGCCATATTAGCAAAACTGTATGCACACACAGTATCTAAAATGATGTAAATATGTATTAGTGGGTGTGGGTGTGGGTGGGGGTCAGGAGGGTACATGGTGGTGAAGAGAGGAAACTGCAAGCGAGGTGAAAGCGGCCTTTGTGTTTAGAGCAGAGCCCTCTGGTGGACCCTCCCCTCAGCGCGGGGTTGCCCAGGCCCTGTGGTGGCGGATCACAGTTAATAACTGTGCGGTGGGCTGTCAGAGGCACTTAGCCTGATGCTGGGCAGGCCGGGCCAGGCTGGGCCCGCATACACAGCCGCCTCTGCCTCATGAGCCTGGACCAAAGCACTCAGCCATGGAGGAGAAGAGACAGAGAGAGAGGGAGAGAGAGAGAGAGAGAGAGAGAGAGAGAGAGAGAGAGAGAGACTCATACATGAGGAGAGGTTGGAGAGGATGGGCACATGAATGAGGCAAAACAAATAGGAATATTACAGGAAAACATTCACTGTGTGTGGATCCTTTTTGCAATGTCTAATAGGCATGAAGTGGGTAAATAACTGGGACAAGGCCAAGTTTTTCAGACTGAGCTCAGGTGTCTTCCCTGAAGACTTCAGTGCCAAACTTAATGCAAGAGCAGAACTCAGTCCAGGACCAAGCAGAAAGGATCGGTTCACATCTTAAAATCTCTCTGAACACAATGCTCACATGCACATATGTACATCGTAAGAGTTTGTGGTCGCTGTAAATGTGCCCCCTGTCCATACTGGCCATGAAGAGATCCCTTCCGTGCATAATTCCAATGTGAGAGACGGGCTACACAATCCACAAACCTTTGTTTTGCGCAAAAGTGCATTCTGAAGTTGGAAAGTGATACGAGGTTTCATCAGTCAGGGTTAACAAAATCAGAAAGAACGGGAAGAAAGAAGTGCTGACACCTCTCCTGTGTCAATCAGCAGGAAATCTGTCCGATAAAACAAAGACTGGATATTTAGAGAACATCCACTTGATTTGTCTAACAACTGCCTTTAGATTTGTCCTTCCAATGAACTGATATTTGTGTGTGCTGTGACTGAATCTTCCAGAAGTAAAGCCTTAGCTGTGTGCTCATTAGCAGGTACACTAGGTGATCAGGGCTCTCTCACCCAATAATAAATGTTATAATAAAACTAAATAGACACTCTCTGTATATGAGCTCTTTATTACAGAAATGTTAATACTCTCCGACCTGTAACACTAAAATGTTTTTAGGAAAGGGACCTCTTCATGGCCAGAATGGACCATAGACTGTCTGAATGAAGCCTGGGGCTACCTGTGACAGGACCCACCTGTCAATCAAAGCGTCCACACTCTTAATTCTGCATAACTTTCAGCCTTAATATCATTTGAACAGATGAGTTGTATAAAAATTCACCCTCAGTACAGTTGTCATAAATGGGGAAATTAGCTATAGAGACCAAAACTGTTTTTTGTACCAGGCTGTAAACATGTTTATTTCTGCTGTGAAGTTGGACATTTTAACATGGGGACTTATGGAGACTGACTCACTTCTGGAGCCAGCCTCAAGTGGACGATTGAGGAACTGCGTTTTTTTTGGCACAAATGAAGTGTTGGCTTCACTTCACACTTTGAATGGACAGGAGGAACAACTACAGCAACCAAAAACATTTTTAATGGACACATGTAAGTATTGTTTTTAAGATGGGCTAAAAAATGTGAACCTATCCTTTAATTCATGAGGCAGCACACACACATCTGCCTTACACTTCAGTCATACCACACTGTCTTCTAACAAAACAGTGGGTTGATTAACACTACAAAACACGGCCTTCCACTGAAGCACATCTGATGCAGTTGTTTTAGAGCGACCACAGCACCATCTCCACTGATCAGCACCAGACGTTATCTGATCCTCAACAAAGTACCTCCACAAACTCTTATCTGATCCCCGCTCATAAACCTCATGCTCCGAATGAGGACCGTCACGGCAATCGAACAATGAAGACTCGTCTAATCTTGAGTGGCGTTTTATTTCTGTGCCAAACAATACTTGTGGACAAACTGCCCTGTCTGTCTGCGAACTCCAAAGTCCAGCTCATCCCTGTTGACTAGATTAGATAACCCGGTTTTAAAGGCAGGGATACTGTTTGTTCAGTGACTCCTCTCTGCCCTAATAGCATCTGATCTAATGAGAGATTGCAGGCTGCTTGTTGACAGTGGAGACTGACACAGCGTCAAGGCAATGGTCAAACAACACAGGATAACAAAGCAGGGCAGAGCTTTAGTGCCTGTAATAACAGATAAATATCAGCTTCTTTGCGTAAAACGAGCCGCAATAAATATTATATGCTGCCTTAATTACAGCAATTACCGTCTGTGTTTATCATTCATTTAATACATATGTAGAAAAATACATTTAGTTGGCAGTTTATTAAGTACACCTTTCATGAAAGTTCAAATTTTCAGGTTTGTTGAAATTGTTTCAGAGAGGTGTTGATTCAACTGTTGGATCAGTAGATTGTTAGATTACAGAGGTGTTTTAGCTTCAATTCACTGTTATAAATGGGGTCAGTACAATGCAGTGCAATTCAACGGCAACATAAACTCAGTGTAAATTGTTTATTGTCCAGTCCAGGAAATATAACATTTGTGATCATTTTAAACCTGCATTAATAGATTTTTTTGGCCACTTGGGGGCAGCAAAAACAAGCTGATGACACAACGCTCACATTTTAAAGGAATAGTTTGTGAGTTTTGGAAATAGACTTATGCTTTTTTGGAGAGCGTTAGATGATAAGATCAATACCATTCTCATGTCTATACAGTAAATATGAAGCTAGAGCCAACATCCAGTTAGCATTACTCAGCACAAAGGCTGGAAACAGTGGGTACAAAATCAGCCTGCCAGCACTATGTGTTGTAGATATGATTTATATTTATATTTATATTTTGAGCTAATTCTTGCAATGCGTTGCAATTTGGCAAAGAAGCAGGAGAAACTGTAAAATGTTGCAATGCAATTGTTCTTTCCGGTAAGTGCACAGTGGAAGTATCCAAATTGAAACACAGCAATAGTCTGACATGTAACCCCCCTGCAACCACGATATATAGTTTTTATGAATCCGTGTTTGTAACAGATTAAACAAACATATACATAACATGTTTATTAGTGATCTTAAGAGATGCTTGTGGAGGTGGAGGCAGGTGGATTTGTGACCTGTGGAAAGAGGCTTAGTCTTTTATGCTAAGCTAAGCTAGCCGACTGCTGGCTGTAGCTTAATATTTACCATAAATAAGAGTCTAACTACTGACAAGAAAGCAAATAAGATGCTGAATGTGTAAGTTACTGTGAACTTTTAACTAACTGTTTCTGATTTATACATCAAGTAGACATAAAGAGGCATTATCATTCATTTGGAGCTGTGTTTCCAGTCACCTGATGAATCTAAGTACAATATTCTTCCTCCTTCTAGCTCTGTTTTTGGTTTCCACCAACAATATAGACATGTATTTGTCTCTGTGGCTGCTAAATGTTCCATCCTGTTCACCAGCTAGTCGCTAATCTTGTCTGTCTACTGTTTGGTGCTGAGCAGCCACACTGACAGTAGGTTTTTAAAACTGTTTTTGTTAACAGCTGCTGAAATGGATGAAAGCAGTAGCAGAACCAAAAAAGTAAAGTTGTTGGTGGGAAAAACCAAAATAATGAGCTGAAAAATGCTAAAGATCCTTTGAGCTGAGAGGAACTGCAGAGTGGGGCGATAATTCTCTGTGGGTTCCTCAAGTTAACAATACTTTTCATATACAAGTAGGCATGTGATCCATTGTTGATCCGATGAAATATTGATTACAGCCGCTCTACATTAAATGACTTTGTACTGGTGACGTGAATGGGAATCATAATTCAAAGCTTACCTGTTTCTTCCAGCGTGCATATGTTTTAGTATGAGAGAGAGGGAGGGTAAGTAGTTCTGTTGCTGGCGTCTCTGGTGCTCTGTTTAAATCATCACTTCCTGTTCTCAATCCCCACGTCTGCTTATCCATCATTTCATAAGCATGCATGTGTATGTGTGTGTGTTGATACGTTCCGGGTCCTATTGCACCTACTCCAGCCTCCCATGGGTGGTGGCGGCGGACGAAAACGGGGGCTGCTCCCTCAAGACACCCCTCAAATTATGGCCTAATCAGTTAGCCCCAAGAGCAGGCCTTCCACAGCTCACAGACAGACAGACGGACCCCCAGACCTACAGCAACCTCATCTTACTCCCCCCTCACCCAGCCACACAACGCCGAGCTTGGCCTTGTCCCTGTAAAGACCTCTCTCCCTCCTTCTCTCCTCACACTGAGATAAAACAGGTCCAGCTTCGGTTTGAGAAAAGTGTCGACTGTTCCTGTCCCTCACTTATCCACTCCTCTTGTCTAGTCTACCTGGCCCTTTCACCGCTCTCTCTCTCTCCCACACACACACACACCCACACACACTTTGACACACACATCACTCACCCGCACACAGCTATCTGCAGACGTACTGTAGTTTTTGTTTTTTAGCTGCTGCCAACTTGAATCCTCGTTGTTGTTGCTTTTCACCTTTTTTTTCCTGGTTTGAATGGTTTTACGCTCTTTTATGAGTTGAGTAAACTTCCGTGAATTTAAAGTCCATGAAACCAAATCCAAACCCATTGTATCATTTCAAAAAAGCATGTGTGTGGGTTGCTTTGGTTTTCTATTTTTCTTTAAAAAACAAAGAAAAAAATCAAGTCAAACTAAAAGGTTTCTTCCTCATTGTTTCATTTGTAGCATGAAATATATTCATCTTATATGATTTTATTATGATCTACTGTCAATTCTATAATAATTGCTAAAACAACTGCTGTCCTGCTTTTCTGTTTAAGTATTTACTGTTGCTGCAAAGTTCACCAAATCCAAAAAACTATTGCAGTCATATTCAATAATCTCTCAGTAATAAGAGAAAAATAGCACCGTGAGAAATATAACAATGTCATGATATCACTTTGGCACCTCAGTTCATGTCAACAAGTATCTGGCTTTTCCCTGGATCATTAATCTACACACACACACACACTGACACACACACACGCACACACACACTTGGATTCACTGCGCTAATGTGATGCTTTGTCAACTAAATCATTGCAACTCTACCCGGTTAATCAATGGCACATGGCAGGTTCTGGCAATGTCAGACCTTCACTGACTCCATCGCACCATTCCCCTCATCTGCGTTGTCATTCCCGTTCCTCTATTACCACCCCCTTACAAACACACACACACACACACACACACACACACACACTCCATGTGGCAAACCAGACCACTCGCCATATACACTAATGCTTCTGTTCCTTCCGAGCAGCTCCATCCGTCATGTTCATTTCGCTTAGGATTCCCATTTGTTTTCATTTCACAGCTTTTGCAAAACACCACACACACACACACACACACACACACACACACACAAGCAAATATCTGCATATGCATATGTGTACAAGAGCTTGCAGACATTTATGCTCATACATGCACACATACCATTACCCTTCCTGGCCATTTTTGTGAGAAAATAAAGTAGCAAGCCTGTCAGATGTAAAAAGCAGCAACGTGCAGAGAAAATCAGATATTGTGTTAAATCAGAACAAAAATAAAATGCTGTGATTTTATCATAAACCTGCAGTGTTATTAGGAAATGAACTGAGATGGAGGAAAGGATGGAAGGTTGTGAAGGACAGAAAGGCAGGAGCTGGAGGAGGAGGAGGAGGAGGAGGTGGAGGAGTGATCCATATCTAGTATCTGTGCTGTGATTATTTGTAGAGCAGTTATAAAGCCATAAGGCCCGGCCCTGGTTCCTGAACATGTTGATCTTAAACCTCCCTGGGCTATAAATAATGACTGATTAAGTGGATACTCTCCTCTTCTTTCTCTCCCTCACTCTTTGTCTGTCTTACATGTCCAGCGCTCTCACCCTCCATCCCCCAATATGTTCTGTATTAGTGGGTCTTTGTTGAGTGTTTGAAGTATGAAAATTAAGGAGGTGGGTGGGCATCCGACCACCATACTCAGAGGAGACCTGTGACGCACACAAAACTATCCTCTGACTCCATTAGCATACCTCTGCTGGCACAGCTACAGTCAGCACAATTGCCTACAGCTCTCTTATGTGGCTGCTATTATATTTGTATGGAGGCTACACCACAAAACTATCTGGAGGCAAAGGACTGTCAATTAAACCCTTTGAGATCTGTGACTGTGCTTTAAGGACATCCTCACATGAGACTCGCCTATCACTGCTAGAATCTATTCACCAGGCTCATAGGTGTCCATAGGTTCAAAGAGAATACGTCTGGCTTAAATACTGTTAAGAATATTAAAAATGATGCTTGGTCATGCTTCAGTTTTATACTATGTGAAGTTTATTGACTCACTTTGTCTTATTTTATTTTCCCATTCAAAATAAAAGCTTGTGAAATTCACATATTCACCTGTGAAATGTTCTGAAGCATGTTTGACATGTGAAAGTTTCAAATAAGTAAGTAATATAAGTAATATAATGTCAAATTTTCCATGTGAAACATCTGAGCTGGTGTTTTATATGTGATAAATTCACATGTCTTCTTTTTATGAAATATTTGTATTTTAATAAGCACACTGCTGAATCTCTGTTCTTTGTTCTGAATATTTTTTTGTTTATGATGTACATATTGTTTTATGATCGAATAAAATGTAACCAGTTCCACAAATCTAATGTAAAGTAGCAGATCTAATATTTTTTGTTCTTTTCCTTTTTTTGTGTTAAATAAAATTATGTGTTGAGAAACAGATCTAATATTTTTAGCAAGGGTTACGACGTTTTTTGGAAAACTCATTTATGACATATGACATGAATAATGCACAGTCAGAGTGAAGCAAGATCTGTGACATCACAAGCAAAAGAAAAAACAGTTTATTGACGAGTATGAGAGATGAATTGTGGGATTGAGGTTAAACTGTAAAATGACTGTGATTAATCAAATGTTTTTATTTTTGTAAACTTCATTCAGCACAAAGTCACTTCATTCTCCTCGTTAATCTTTCAAACTCTTAATGGTGGCTCCAGCGTTACAAACTCAGGCTGTGCCGCCAAACATTCGACCGACTGTCATATTATTACATATGTTGTCTTACTCAACAAGAAATTATAGTTTGATGGGAACCACTCTGCGTCTCGTACAGTTGGAGTGTTGTGTGCTGTGTGTGTGTGAAACATGAGCTCTGAGGTGGTTAAGTTGACTTTAAAAAGAATCTTGTGTGAAAATTACAAATGAATCCTTGCAACCAATACTTCTCAGCCCCGTGTGGAAAAAAAACAAACACGTCCATGTCGCACACCTCCAAAGCTTCAAGCCGCCTGCGCTCCACTGTAACATGCATATCTGGATTTCTCCATGGTTGTTACTCTGAACATTAGGGGATAAGGCAAGCAGCAGAGGGGCCTTTGGGCTCCTGTCCTCCCTGTAGTGGGATAACATTTCACCAGTTTAGATTAGTTCACTCAGGGCCCATCAACACATGTGGAAGTGACCCTCAGACGCCTCTCACAGGCTCAGGGAAGGAGCAGTGTCTGTGTGTGTGTGTGTGTGTGCCAGAGGAAGTGCAAAGACCAGCTGATGCAGTGTGTGCTATGTTAACCCGTCCAAGGGCAGCAAAGCAATAACAAACACAAGATCACAGCAGTGAGGTCACCTCTGACCCTGCACCCACCACACAGCCAGCCAGATCATTATCGCTCTGACAGCCACTCAGGACTCAGCCAACACACACACGCACACACACACACATATTTAGACACACTAAATACTCGGCAGGCCAATATGGGTGTCCCTCAATGCATGTTTTTAATCATTGACTCCCTTTGGAGAAATCACAGGGATTTTCTTTGGGAGACAAAAGCTTCCTCATTGGTGTCTGACAGTAAATGATTGACATTTACTTTGAATGCATTGGCTCCACCCACCCCGGGATGGTGTGGCGGGGGGGTGGGGGACCTGCAAAGTGAAACCATCCACTTTTCCCGCACCCTTGTTTACCCACAAGGCCGTTGGCTCGCCTGTGTCTCAGTGGTGAGAAGTTGCAGACGAGATGTTTGGGAAATTAGTGACGCCGATGTCGACTGTGGATGACACGTTTTCAGAAACGTTGGGGACCAGCATGCTTCATGGTAGGATCTGTGTGAGTGTGTGTGTGTGTATGTGTGTGTGTGTGTGTGTGTGTCTGAGGGTGGGGCAGGGGTCCACAGACTCAGTAAAGTGGAGTGTGATCTCTTGTGTCACTTGTTTTTTCTTGCCTCTGCTGACAACAGCATCTGCAGCTCCACCTGCGGCTTCTCTTCATGAAAATATAAAAGGTCTTTTCACCTCCTCCTTTTTTCCCTTCTTTCATTCTGCTCCTCTTTAATATCTTCAATTTGTCCAGCCCTTCTCCAACTCCACCTCCTGCCTCCTCCACCAGAGCAGACACTTTTAAAGCGTATCAGTTTCCGCTTCCTCCAAACATGGGCCTGCTCTTGACACGAGGCTCTCAGGTATAAGAGGTCGGCTGCCTGGTTATTAGTCCGGACAGCTTGACATGTGGAGTGTATGTGTTTCGCCAAGGCGATTGTGTCAGCCTTAGAGCAATGTGACCACCAGACGTGGAACGGAGTCGAATTTGGAGTGACTTCATGGTGTGTGTGTCAGTGTGAGTGTAGCCTAAGTGAACTTCAATTTTAATTTACTGGCAAGTAACCAGTGTGCACTGGTCTGAAGACTGGGCTGTGTGTTAACCTGCTGAAGAGCTCAATTTAGATGCTGCGTCTTCAGGAGTGAAACGAGGATCCATCAGGGAGAACGCTCATGCATTAAACAGTTGACTGGCAGAGAGAGAACCTCTTTTTATTTTGTTGAGGCTGAATATTAAGAGCCAAGTTGCAAGATGAATTGGGCTCACCTTTTCTGATGACTTTGACCCTCTTTGTCTGGGGCACTGTGAGAACTCAGATTTCCTCCTTTCTTCGCAGATTGAACACAGCACAGGTAGTTGGTAGTGAATGTCTGGACAGCTCAGCTCAACTTCTGGCACGTCGTCCATTTGGAAGACAGTCTCTCTGGCAGGTCAAGTAAATCCTGGCCCCCAAACACTGAACACACTTTCCAAACCTCATTACAGAGACCTCCGCTGTTTTGTTGCTTGTGGGCCCCCAATCAAATTCTCCCGGCCTCCCCCCGTTTCCCTCCTCTACAATTCTTTTCAAATGAGAATTGAATTTCTTTTTCTTCTTTTTTTGAAAAGTGTTTATGTTATCATTTGTAAATCTTACCAGAAGTGGACCATGAGGCACAAGAGGGGAACTCATACACAGTTTAATGAAGTATTTACAGATAATTCCAACTGTCAAATACTTGTGCCCAATGACATAGTGCAGAGTGCTGACGCTCACAACTGCCTTTCTCTGTCCAACTTGCTCCCTCCTCGTTAAGCAGGCGGATTTGATTTCAGGTAAGAACTTATTGGGAGGAAAAGAGGCTGCGGGGGCTGCCAGCGAGGGCCACGGCTTTTACCCAGAAGGAAAACAATCCACGCCGTTTCATATCAGAGACACAGAGAAGCTCAGATAGGCATGAGGACATCAGAGCTGCTGTCTCTGATCAAATAAAATACTGCTGCAGTTTGTTTTTGACTTGAAGCTCCGACTGAGAGCTGCTGGCTTCACTTTCTTTACTTCTGTGACTCTGAAAGGAAAAGAGTCTCAATATTGATTTAACAGCAAAATAAAAAAGATGAAATATGAAAGGGTGGCACCACAGGTCTTATTAATGATTAAAGAATGATACTTTATAGATCAGTTCTAAATAAGAACACATTTGGGTTTCCAGGTTGTGAAAAGTGTCTGAAGATACAGTTACAAATGTTCATAATCCATCTGTAAATTATTAATAAATGATTACTTTGTGGATTTTGGTTCAGATCCTTAGTCAGTCAGGGATTATTAACAACATGGCAACCCAAAAGTTTTGTATTAATGGCCTGTTATTAATCTGTAAAGAAACCTTTATGAAAAAGATTTTAGTCACAACTTTTAGACTTTTTATTAATATTAATTAGTGGTGCAGGAAGAGGTGAAAGATTTTGAAAATTTCAGGTCAAAAACAAAACTTGGATTCTTTAAAATCTTCAACATTTAGCATTATATTTTAATAAGTTTACATTATGAATTTTATTATCTACTTATAATCATACAATAAAATACTTATTATATATGTTATACATTATTATTAATGTAATAATAATAATTATGAAATAATTACGCAATTATATTATATCTTCTTATTAAATAATTGTCATATTAATAATGATACAAAAAATACAACAATTCCATTGTTATTATTATTATTATTATTATTATTATTATTATTATTATTATTATTATTATTATATCAGTTCTGTGCGCTGGTGTGGCGCGCATGCAGCAGTGAAGAATAGTTTGAAGGCGCAGTAATGAGTGTGAGTCGTGACCTCTGTATGGAAGCAATTTGGAAAAGAGTTGAAAGTGCTGCGAAAGACAAATTAATCCTGCACGGAAACGAGATACATCCTTTGAAAACACTGCGGCCATTTGGAGCGCTTTGAGCCATCAATTAGTCTGGAATCGAACCTGCGGGATATTAGAGTCAGTGTTCCACATATCTGCTGCTCAACGGAACTCAAATGGGCCTTTAAATGTGCGCTGCGTTACCGGACAGAAAAAACCAAACAGCAGCAGCACGGGCATGAAGTCAGGTCCGAGCTGTGAGCTCCAACCGAGAGAAACGACAATAAAAATGTGAAGGAGGTGTTCTGAAAAATATGTTTTTATTTATTTTCACTGCGCGTTTTGTTTAATAGTCTGCTCTGCGTCACGCGCCTGGGCTTTGTTACTTTCGTTTCCAATTAGAGCTGATTGTAACCATCAGAGTCCATTCAGCGGGAAAGTGGACCAAGTCAACTCAAACACGTCATTCACAATGAGACCATCAATAATAATAATAACAATAATAATAATAGTAATAATAATAATAATAATAATGTGAGTTCCATGTTATTTTGCTAATTAATTTAGAAACATTATTATTATTATTATCATTATTATTATTATTGGTGGTGGAATAAATAATTGGCCTAATTATGTCGGATTTGATTGTGTTTAATTGTGTTATTGTTTCAACATTACTACATTATTTTCTTGACGTTTCTTCTTCTTTCTGTTCACATAGTCATATTTTGTCAGATGACCCGTCACAGGGCTGATATATAACATATATTAATTTAGACAGATCGATAATTAGACATTGGACAGGTCGTTCTCTCAGACAATATTAGAATTTGACCCATATTTTCCTTGCGTGTCTGAAGCATGTTGAACCCTCACAGAGCTGAATTTATGAAGAAATGTCTGATCTGTGATCAGCTTCGAGCTCTCTCTGTCTCTGTCTGCTGCTTTTGTGCTGATATCAGTTCATCAGTGTCTTAATTTAAATATCAAAATATTCAAATATTGATCAGTTCTCCTGAGAACTCACTGATTAATGGCTGAACTGATTCTGACGCGTCAACACTTCACAGCCTCCTTTACCTGCTCCATGTGACGGACTCTGTCACTCTCATGTGTCTGCTCAAAGTATTCTGATGGCTGATGAGCTGACTATTTCTCTCTCTGCTAAATGAAATCAATATATTATATTAAACGTGTTTGATTTGATGTGACACTGATGGAGGCTCTGTGTTGTGGACTCTCTCCTGTGTCCTCTCTCCTCTCTTTCTTTCCCTCTTCACCACACAGCCGCGCTGTTTGCACAAATGATGCTGACATGTTTGTTCTCAGGCCCACACTTAACAAGGTGACAACAGACGACTGGAATCAGACCGCTTCAAATACACAGACACAGACACAGACAGACAGAGCACGCATGACACGAGTGGTGTTAAATGAAGATCCATCATGTGCGATGAAAACAGGAAGAAACCAACAAATGTGAACAAAAGAAGAAGAGATTTTGTTTCTTTCGGGGGTGAAAGAATGGAGTGAGAGATGAAGTGGATTTAGTTTTTATCGCCTCCTCTGTGATATTAAATCAGGTCTGAAGCTGACTCTGGTTATTATTTATTAATGTTTGATCCAGTCCACACTCATTCTTCTCTCAGTGATTGTGCTGACTTGTTGAATTTAAAATGAGTTGTGTGCTCTGCTTCAAATCACCATCACTCTGTAAATCGTTCTGCTGCGGATGTGAAACATAAAAAAAGTCTGTTATTATTTTCATTCTGTTGCTTCTTTTTTTTAAAACTCTGGAGGGATGAGGTGGACACACACACACACACACACACACACACACACACACACACACACACACACACACACACACACACTCCACTTACCTATGCGACAAATGTGTTTTCAATAAACTGTAACATTGCTCTGCAGCAGTCACTATCATGTCGTACAGAAGCTCCAGCGGACGCAGAGTCACTTCAATAATTCACAGCAGTCCTCTGAATTTGTTTTCCATCGGGGTTATTTCAGGGATCAATATTTCATTCCACTTCACGGCACTGTGGGCCCTTTTTTCACGCTTGTTTGAGTTCCTTCTTAGATTCCAACTTCCCCAAGAAATGGAAAATAGATAGAAGGAATGAGTTGGTAAGTGATGCAGCGGAGAAGCTCCGCATGCAGGCAAACGATTCCCAACCGGGACTTCAATAATTCACGACGCCTGCTGCAACCCAAATGTGTGTGCATGATGAAATGAAACGCACATGATGATGCAGTTTAGTTAACAGAACATTTCTTTGAATAAATAGCTGCAGTGCGCTCGCGTTCACGATGCGCACGCTGCCCGCTGCACGGGCGCTCTGCAGGCGGAGGACACAGATCTGAACTTTATTTGACACAATGAGACAAAAAGATGAAATATTTTAAAATAAATACATTTTCAGACTTTTTCCTCATATTTTACTTGTTGGGTGAATTTAAACTTGACATTTACAGTCTGGACCTGGTCCACTTCTTATAACTGCACTGATTCAATATTTTATTTCAAAATAAAAGTTATGGATTTAACAGAAATGCTCTACGTGTGTCTTCACGTCATCACACACACAGGGACAAAACAAAACGAAATATTTATGAGACTCCACCAGGAGTGAATATTAAATGTTATTAAATTTAAAGAGAATTAATTGACTATTATGGATCGAAATAAAGTGCACAGCTCACAGTTTGAAGCTTGAAATCCGCAGACCGCTTTAACAGAGAAATAAAACGTTAAACCATGAAAGCTTTTTCATTTTCAACCTCTAATGAGTCTTTAAGATGAAATGAACTCGTAAAAGCCAACCTGTTCATCTCTTTGACTCTTTTATACATTTTTTTAATGCTCTTCTTTTTTTCTGTCGGTCAGCGGGTCGATAAAAAGTTCCCGAGTCTCCGGCGGCCACAGTTTTCACAATGAGAGGCAGACATTTACCCCGGAGGTTAAGAGTGTGTGTGTCAGGTTGTGTGTGTGCACGTGAATTACAAATTGACGCTTGTTTAGCTGAGTATCACTGTCTCACGCACACGCACAGTTTGTTAGAAAAGGCCCTGCATGCGTTCCTCACGCTCTCACGCGCATCCACACCATCATCATCATCACCATCATCCTCATCATCATCCTCGTCATTATCATATTTAATAATATTGACGAATGAGCAGCGAGGAGCAGACTGGCTCTCAGCCACGTGCCTGTTTCCACTTAATTCTGACTTCGCATCTGTGAGAGCAGCAGAGCTGCCAGGTGTCCTGACGCACGCTGATAACCGGGCTGCGTGAGCACAGAGGTAAGTGTGTGTGTGTGTGTGTGTGATTGTGAGTGTGTGTGCTTTAAAGGACTGTTTTTGACGGGTTTGGTACAGTGGTGATGGTGACTCCTGGTGCAGTGCGCGAGACTAATGCCTAAATATGTGTGTAAATGTGAAGAGTCAGACTTTTAATCTTGATGAAAGCAGCAGGTCCGGTTCTAATCTTGACTGAACAGGTTCAGGTTTGATCCATTTCTTTCTTTCTCTTACAATACTCAGACTTCTACCTGTTATTGATCAGCAGCACGCACAGCTCCAAAAAGCAGGCCTGCGCAGCCTCGAATCGCAGCTCTTTCCTGGAAAGTATGCGTGCACGATTTGGCGACTCATACACGCGGAACGGTCCCCGCGCGCTCTTGTAGTGGACCCCCGCTGTAGTTGACATCCACCCAGAGGCCAGGAGCGAGCAGTAATCCCCCCCCCCCCCCCCCCCCCCACCTCTCAGTGGTGCCCGCCGCGGTTCCCCTCACATGTAGGCTCTCCACGCTGCAGCCAAACATGCTCGGGCGCCTTTTTACGCACAGTCACAGCGCGGCAGATGTTGCAAACCTGTGGCTTCAGTTGGGTTGCTCAACCGGGGTTGCGCATGCTCTTGTTAAAATGCGTATGAAAGAGTCTCTTGTTAGTCAGGCCATCGACACAGAGCTGCATGTAAATATGACAGGACACGGAAATCAGAAAGAGGAATTGCTTAAAAGTATTAAAATATATTCAAATATTCACTGACATTATACACTGAGATACACCAACACTCACACATCAGACCACTGGACTGTTATTAATAGATATTATTCATGTTATTATAGTACACACACACACACACACACACACACACACACACATATGATATATATATATATATATATATATATATATATATATATATATATAAAGTAATGTGTAATGTAAAATAACTTAATACTTAAAATATCAGCTATTGTTATTATTACTATTATTAATATCATCGTTGTATTAAAATATGCTATATGTTATTATATAACAATGTGCATATAATCACAATGTATAATTATTTATGGTTAAGATAATTAACATCCATCAGTACATTAAATTGAAGTATTCATTTGTGTCACGCATGCTGAGTATTTCTCTGTCATTTTCACTCGTGGGATTTTGAGTAGAACATTTTCAGCAGAACCGAGCCGAGCTCGCGGCACAGTGACGAGCTGGGCTCGCGGGCTGGGCCTCGTGCACAGCTGCTG
The DNA here is from genome assembly GCA_033000465.1 of Sciaenops ocellatus. Classification (NCBI taxonomy): domain Eukaryota; kingdom Metazoa; phylum Chordata; class Actinopteri; family Sciaenidae; genus Sciaenops; species Sciaenops ocellatus. The sequence continues at coordinate 31,307,541 of CP136868.1, read as the reverse complement.
TTACAGTTAAATCAACGTGAAGCATGAGGCGTTCAGGGAGACAGTGTTTTGGAGACAGGAGAACTTCACCTTTTGAATTTGAGTCTTTTGTTGACTCACAAATCTAAAAGGGGGTGGAGAGGCGTAACCTCCTCCTGTGACAGGGCATCTCGTCAGTAAAGAGCAGGGGGAGATAGAGAGCTCATCTTTGACTTATTATTAGGCTACTTATTAACAGTGCGTGGACTTCAACATGGGCGGACTATCTGTGCTGATGATACTGACGTGTGAAAATATTAAAGCGGGCTGATAGCAGCTCGATTAGTTCCTGCTGCGCCGACAGAAATCTGCTCATCGTGGAAAAGTAACAACTTTCTAATGTCAAAGGTCTCTCTGATAATCACACACACACGCACACACTCGTCTGATTTAGACAATTTATTACGC